>CM045449.1:21572199-22172199 GCA_024666655.1 Dascyllus trimaculatus | reverse complement strand
ATTAGGTAAACAGCGGTTGGGCGGAGGCCTTGAATGGCAACCGACGTCGTTTGTCTGCGTAAAATAGACTGAAAACTGATGCTTTCTCCACATGTTAACTTCAAACTCACCGTGGGTGTGAGACTTTGTTGTGAGAACATTTATTTACATTAGTCCCCTGACAGCAAGTGAAACATCATTTCCAACAGCTCAGCCTCTCGCATTTCCACAGGCACAATGGAGACAACCATATGTTTAGAAATCAGGAGCTACACTCAGGGTTAGAGTGCCTGCTGTGTACATCTGTGGGTTCCTGTGTGTGTGTGTGTGTGTGCATGTGCGTTCTGCTTGCATATTTTTGAGTGTGCATATGCGGCGAAGGGTGTATTCTGGTATTAATCCCGTGTGATTGTCCTGTTCTGATTACAGCCCTAGTAGTTTGCTTGGATTGGCACCAAAACTGGCACAGGGAGACACCAGACAAGTAGCAAAGCCCCTGCCACAGACCAAATACCAGGCTAAAATGCCTATATCCAGTGTCCTTCTGTCTCACCCACAACACACTTGTAGGTTTCCTGTTTGGCTTACAGTGTGTACCTTTTTGATTGAGTTGAAACCGCTCTCCATGCTGCCCCGCTGTCTGAAGAGTCTCATTCTGTTTGGGGAAGAATGAAGCACTTAGAAACACGTGCTGTTCCAACATTTTGTGACTGTTTGCACAACTTGAGACCTTGTGGATAGAACAGCCCGTCAGGGGTTCTCAATGCCATATCTCTGCCGTGGCAGCACACTGATGATGTCATAAACCTGCTCCAGCCCCTCTAGATCATAGCTGACATTTTCACGGCTGACGGGACTCCGAATGAGCCGAGCACCTCACATCAAGGAAGGGATTCCATTACTGCTCTTGTAACTCATAACTCACATGCACGCACACAATCTACAGTGTAAAGGTACTCAAGTCTACTCAAGTAAAGGTAGACTCGAGCAAGAGGACAACCATTGTGCATGTCTGAGGAGGTGTGTAGCACTTCCAATGAGGACATTTGGGGTTTTCAGGGTCGAGGAGTGTGTGCTCAGTTGGTCTCCGTGGTGATAATCGCTAGGTGCGGCCACTGATTTATAGTCCCATCAACGGCCACGGAAACCATCAGCAGAGCAATGCAGATGAGCGGAGAGGTAACGAGATGAAAAACGACAAGAGCAATGAAGAAGTGAACGAGAAGGGGGCTGTGATCAATAGAGGAGAGTGGTGTCCATTTGGATAATGGACAGTGGATCATAAGTGGACAGGGTCAGAAGCAGTTTCATTATCCACTCCATCCTGATCTCCGTCTTGTGGCTCCGTGCATTTGTCCGTGTGTGCATGCAGGTATATATGCATGAGTGCTGGTGCATCTTTGAAAGAGTGGGCATCCTAATGCCTGTGTTTGTGTGTGTGTGTGTGTGTGTGTGTGAGTGCGTGCGTGCCTCTTGTACACACTAGTTGGTATAGACAGGTTGTGAGTCAGCTCCATTATCTCACCCATCAGCTCTTTTTTCTCATCCAGCAATGTTAAGTGAATTAGAACCGAAAGAGAAGAGGCTGATTAGACAGTCAGTGTGAGAAGCTGACACAACCTTAAAGTGAGCATTAAGACGGTGTTTATCGAACGTTTACAAAATAATAACAATAACACACACTTGAATCCAATCAGCTCACATCATGCACACATAGCATAGGCACACATGCACTAGCTTTCTTTTCTTTTCCACATTCTTGCGGGTTGTTTAAGTGCACACCAAGGCTTGCATGTGTTTTGAAGATGCAGGTTAAGTTCCCAAGTCACCTCTGAGAATCTGATTCCTCTGTGGCAGACACTACATGATCCCACCTTTTGCAGCAATGCTTTGAAGTGTATTTGCATTGTGAATGGCTGCCAGGTGCTCATTTTCCCCTCTCTCTGTCTCTCCTTCCTCTTTATCATTCTCTCTCCCCTTTGTTGCCCACTGCATTCTTTCTGAGTCTGTCTCTCCTTGTATCTCTCCGACTCTCCTTACCTTTTCTGTGTCCCTATTTGTCTTTCTACCATTTCATTTTCTTTCAATTCCTCTATTCACTCCCTCCTTTCGTTCCCTTTTTTTTTGCCTCAGAGCCGAAAATGGACTTAAATGGATGAGGTCATGGAGAGCTGTCAACACTGTGATCATATGGCCGCTACTGGCTCTGCTAACAGCTGAGGATGCACTTCCAATGGCAGCTCTGTGTTTCATAATCTCAGTAAAATCACAAGCTCAGGAGAAAATTGAGAGACCGATTTGCTAGAAATAAGGACCAGATCATAGGCAGACATACACAGGTACGGAAGGGGTGAGTATTATAGGCTAAAAACAAACAAAACACTGACTTAATTTTAGATAAAATTTCCCCTATAATTTACCTTCAGATAACTGGTTTGTCTGGTTACGTGTGTGGTCATCGTTTTTTCTTCCCCCCTCAGGGAGACATACCTTTTCAACACATGCTGAGACATCAGAGAGAACCTGTGAGAAGGTGTTGATTTCATGCAACACCCCCCCATACACACAAAGTCATTCACACTCGGAGGGAGTGGGATTTCCCCCTCAGCCCAAGAGGAATGTAGTTAACGATTTTCAGACATAGATATTATCTCTCTGGTCTCACATATATCATGCAGGTATGATGATAACATAGTATCTCTTCAGTTTGAATGCATATCTGTATGTTTCTTGCATTTTGCCACTTTTTAAACTTAATATGACAACTTTATAAGTGTTTAAAAAGATGCAATCAAAGGCATAATCATAAAAAAACAGGTTTATTCGGCCAGCAGGTCAACGCGTACCGGTATAGTGTATTATGTTGCCTCTGTTTCTTTCGCAAAATGACCTACAACAGCAAGCAGAAACAAACAAATACACTATTTTTCTTGCCACTATAAATCAGAGGGTCTCTCAGCTCTTCATCCATCCCTCGGGTTCTCACTTGACATTGTTCGTGACGTGCCAAACACTTCCTCCATCACCAGAGTTACTTCCAGTCCATTTCCTAATGAAAGACTACTTACCGTGGCAAGGCTTGTCTCTGAAAGTTATGTAATCCATATGTCAATAATAAGTGTTTGCTGTGTTGTCCTCTCTTGCTCCTGGGTGGTGAGTTAAATCTTCAGCATGCCGCTGGATTAATGCAGTCAGCTCTCTGACAGAGGAGCCTGCACCATAAAAGATAACTGTATTAACTGCTTTTCTTGACTAAACTGCGGATACGATTGTCAACTTGTGTACAAAGGCTGCAAAAGTGGAGGCTGCTTCACACCTCTTCACTAACTCTCCTTTGTTAGTTACAGGTCAACATTTACTTTAACAACCGGCAGCGAGAAATCAGACAGTTTGGTGCCAAGTTGTTGGCTTGTTTGCATCTCCATGTGAGTTGCATGTGGAGGAAGAGTGAACGACGGAGCGAGATTGTGAATTGCATGCAAAAGTAGCCTGCAGGTATTTAGATAGCATAGCCTTTACTAATGGCATTCACACAACATGTGGCTAGAATGACTCCTGGTAAGATGCTAAAAGTCTCTATGTCACCTCCGGGTTCACGTAGAGCCGCCTTAGGCTACTGTTGTTTACACAGGGGCTGTGTAGGCTGATGGCTAACAGCATGTGAGTGTTTGTGCGCGCAATGTGGATGAGGTGCATCTGCTTTTTAATGTCTCCCTGTCTTCTAAACACGCCACACACACACACATCCAGGCTCTCTGTCTAGATGGTTATAAATTGTTGGGTGTGTGGTGCCTGCAAGGTGTCATTAGGAAGCCATTAGGAGCATGCAGGGGAAGGACAAAACCAAACGGAACAGAACAGGGGAGGAAACATGCAACCGAGATCATCTTGGATCAGTCGAACCACATCCCCCCGCTTCATCCTCCCACCCTGTAGCAGACTCGAGGTGCTTGGCTAATGGCTACCCGGCCACCCTTCAGCTGCCCCAGGCCCCCGGCACTGCTGTCAGACAGAAAAAATATACAGGGAGGAGGAGCTGTAGGTGACTGGAGGGGAGGGGAGTGGAGACAGATGAGGATAGAAATTTGGCAGAGCAAAGAGATGCTCATATCAAATGGTGGGGAAAGAGGAAAAGCAGGTAAGAAGAAGAAAACATGGGGATGAAAAGGGAGTATGGGTAGAAAATACCACAGAAAATGGGGAATTATATGGGGCCTTTTGATAACTCCCACTTGTATGATACAAATCAGGGGATGGGAGAAGGGGAGAGAAAAAAAATCAATAGTCTGACTTTCTTTTTCTCTTCTTCAAGTTTCACTTCATCTTTCTGCAAACATACAGGAGAAAGCTGGAGCTATCTCTCCCTATTACCGTCTCCCTTTCTGTCCAAGTTCATCTCTCTTTTTTTGGCCCTCTGTCCTGTCTCCTACCCTCAGTTTGCCAAACTGTGAGAGATAAAGTAATAGGACAATAAACAGATAAAGTGAACCAGAGTAAAATGGAAAAAAGGAAGAAAAGAGGTAGAGGGGAGGAGAGAGAGAGAGAGAGAGAGAGAGAGAGAGAGAGAGAGGAGTAAATAAAAGCTTGTGAATAGCTGCTTGAAACGTGGACACATGGTCTCCTAGCAACCAGGACCAGCTATGCATTTCTTTTTTTTTGGTCTGTTTGATTTCCTTTAAAAGACTGAAAGGGGAAAATACACTTTGATTACGGGATGGTACTGTTGTTTTGTTCAGCATGGACCAGTAAAAGGACAACAACAGAGATTTAGCATCTTAGAGGGCTGGGCTGCAGGGAAAATGAGATGAGGGGGAAAAAGAGGGGAGAGGACTAGAAGTGGATAGTGCACAGAAAAGGGACTAATAGAGGGGGAAAAAGCAGTAAAGTGAAGAAAAGGGTTGGCCCAAAACCAGGACATGAAGACACACCCTATTATGAGGGAGAAGTTGGACCTGTCTTGGGGATGATGTGAGGGCTGAGGCAGAGCAAAGGAATGTGGGCCGAACAGTTAACCAGAACAGACAGTTTGGAATGAAGGGGTGATGAGAAACGGGTGGAGGGTGAAGGTGGAGGGAGAAAAGACCGAGAAGTGTTCGTTCAAGATGTTTGTGTGATCCAGTAACAGTTCTCGTGTCAGCGTCAGGCCACTGGTAGCATTCAAAAGGGGGGGAAAAAGAGGTGGAAAGAAGTTGTAAATTGGAAGAGTGGGCAAAAAGGAGGAGGTATGATGGAGATAAGAGTGGGTGGCGGATGAAAGGAAGTAGGAAGGGGTCTAAATTGGGGAAGAAAGAACAAGGGGGTAAAATTCAAAAACTATGGAACAATGCAATACTGCCCTTTATTGCTCTATTCAGTTTCCTGTTAAATTCCCCCTCGTCTGTGCTTTTCTAATATGCAACACACAGGCAGAATGGAATGGTAACAGTGAAAAACAACCATTGTGCTGCTGTGGCATCCCTCCAAAACAACCATGATCAATCTGTTATGAGCTAAAGAAGTTTTTCTTCCTTTTTTTGCCCATGTTAACAAAACCACAGCGTGTTCAGCAAAGGAAAATGAGAATAAATGCCCAAGCGTGCATGCGTGTGTATGTCCACAATTTAGCTGCACGCCTTTGTATGTGTACAGTATGCAATGTGTTTAGACTTTTTGTTGCAAAAGCAGTTTTTCTGCAATGCAAACTGTGAATGAGGGAACTCATCTGGGACACCACGAGCCTAGAGATCAGAGAAAAAACCATCTGTATATATGAGTAAGCTTACGCATAATCGCTCCGTGTGTTTAAGTATTCATCTCATCTAGCACGTGGGAATCATGTAGATAAGTGGGGAACTATTTCCTGGAAGAACAATAGATAATAGGATCAGAAATTGTACAGTAAACAGCAGTTAATAAACACAGAGGACGTCTCTCGGAAGAATTACAGAGTCAGAAATTACATGGCAAATACAGCTCACTATAAATAACACTTATCAATGACGCTGAAGTCATTGTTTGGAAAAACTGTATGTCATATGTTGATGAAGATGGGTAGTGCGGTTGGGGTGGAACAGAAGTAGACAGGAAGAGAAGGAAAAAGGATCAAAGAGGGAGAGATTAGATCGTATCTCAAAATTGGCTTGGTGGTGCCATCCTTGACTTAATATAATTAACACACCTGCCTACAGACGGATAGAGAGAAATAAGTGTCTTGGCAGACAGATCTGAGGAAGACCAAAGAAAAAAACTGGTGTGTATAGCTGTATATGAATGTGATGATAAATTTGTTTGTAGCGTCTTGCCAAGGAACAGTAGATAATGATAACAAATGACAGCGGTTTCACCTGTTGCAAAAAATAACAAGATATACAGGTAGAACGAGGTGAATTTATTAAAATATATACTGCAGTTAACTTGCTGAAACATGCAGGCAGAGAAATTGCCGGCAGTAAGATCAATTCCAAAGATTTTTTTGCTAACTTACTGATTCAGACTTGAGTAAATTGATCTATCACAAACTTTTTAATAATCAGTGATCTTTCCTCACTAACTCTCCCAATTAAACAGACTGCATAGTCATCAACCTGCCACACATGCTGCTGTGGCCAGCCTTGTCATGTGTAGGCACCAAATATATAATTCACACATGTCGGAGTGACAATATGCTGCTGTGTTGGTGTTTTGGGGGTGGATAGAGCAAGCCGAAGAAATGAAAAAAAAGAATGAAGATGAGAGAAGAGTGCATTCCTGCGTAATAGCCAGTCAGCCTGCCAGCCCTCGTTCTTGTTTACTGTAAACAGCCTCATGCCAATCATTCTATCTCTACTTCCCTCTCGGCGCGGTGACTCTGAGACAGCGTGTTGCCCAGGGCAAATTTCAAAGTTTGTGTTGAAGCTTGCATTCACATGCGGGAACATTTGTTGATGCACGCAGGCAGGTCTCTCTTGCATTTTTCACAAACATACCTTCATAGAAGGTTTGCTTTTTACTCCCATGCAAATATCCCACTACTTGTACTCACATCATAATGGGAGGTTTTTTGAAGCCTAAAAGCAGGAACAAGGAAGAAGGTATGATCTGAAGAGTGCCACTGATACTGACAGTGTATGCCCTAATCCTCGCCAGCAGTAAGTCACCTAATCAGTGGCCCCCAGGACATAACCGTCTATCTACCTGTCCTACCATGTAACAAGGTATCAGCCTGTCTACCAGCTGGCCTACCACCTCTATTGTGTGTATTTGGATAAAGTCAGGGTGTTGGAATGCTGTCTTGGAAGTGTGACACAGTTTCCTGGCAGGTAGACCGAGCATGCCGGAGGGCACAGCAAAGAAGGGATGCATTGCTTGACCAGGTGTGGATAGAGGTGTGTGGGAGACAAAGAAAAAGGAAAATGGAGAGAATAGACGACTGAGAGCAAAAAGACAAATGTGACAGATTTGTCTGTGATGCACGTTGCTCTTCAGGCATTGGGATGGTGGTTGATCCAGCATAATGATGAACCATGATGGATCAACACTGGGCCCAGTAGCCGCCTGGGGATGCTCTCACTGGAGCTGAGTGAAGGGAGGGGAAACATCCCCCGGCTGTGAGTCGACACAGAGCCAAGATGGAAAGAGGACACTTGGAGCATTTGTTTATTTATTTCCCCCCATATGCTGTATCCTCTGCAATGCTACAGTGAGTCCGCTCAATGAGGCATAAGGTGAATGCTCCATCAACTCTCTGAGGATGGGTGGGCATTCCTGCCTCAAGAGCAGCTTACTCAAACTTCCAGTGTAGAGAGTAGCCCTTTGGAAGCTTTTGAATGGGAACAAAGCTTTTTTGGCATTTCACTCTAGGGCAGCAGCCTTTCTATGTGCTGACCATTGCTCTCTTTTTTATAATGCAGAGCTGAGATTAAATAATAAAAAAGATAAATAAATCAAAAAACCACAATGATTGCATTTGATAAAATTTCATAACAGGTAATTAATTTGGCAACAGACGGGATCCAAGCCTTGTGAAACAAAACTACATTGCGGTCTACAGCACAGCCAACCTCTGTGTATTTGCATGTTTTCTTTGAGGCTGTTTGTGAGGCAATTTGTTTCTCATCCCCACGCGTTCACACATGAGTTATAATCTCCTGTGTTTGGCTGTGTGTGGCCCTGAAAGAGAGCGTCCTCTGATGCACAGAAGTTGAGAAACTGTAACAATGCCATGTCATTAACAAATGTCCTTTGTGTTTGTTTACACCATATGGAGGGTTTGGAGCCAGAAGGGTAAAAGAAGGTTTTGACTCGCTTTACATCTCAAATAGTTTTGACCTTGCCATTGAAATTGAGTTTAAAATCTTGCCTCTTATTTGTGTAGATGGACTAAGAACACATTAGTATGTACAGCAAAGGCCAGGAGAAGGGTTGCAATGGGATAGAGGATTAGACACATACATACACTCGCACCTGGAAGCTGCCCATTATGAGTATTTACCTAAGTGCTGTGCTCAAGGACAAGGGGCAGAGGCCTCTCAGTCCATCTGTGTGCAGAGTTTTGAAGTTCAATATTTTGCATTCATTTGTTTATATGCCCAAATGGTATAAATTATCCCTGGCTTTTATCACTTTGAAGGTTCGCACCAGCTACTTTGCATGTATTAGACAATTATACAAATCCTGCTTACTTCACACCACTGCAGACTTTATCCAAAACATACCATAAGTTTTCTATTCTTTACATTCAGGCTACATCCACCCTGAGTAGCACAGCTGCAAATAGGGGCTGTTGTGACACTTTTGCATTTCCAAAGTTGGTAACTGACATCCAAAAATTCAACTTCTAAGCAGCAATCTTCCCAGTGCAAGAAACGACCAAATTCTCATTATCCGTCTCGCATCACCCATGCAAGTTTTCCTCCAGAATTGATTTTTCTGACTACAGAGCTCATGAATGCATTACTTTTTGGTAGATCACTCTTCAATTTTGAATGTTCGCTTTTGTTGCAAGCAAGGGAATGTGCCAAATGCATCCAGTACCCAGTGTGCTTTGCTTATTGTGAGACTTCTATGAGCCATAATGAAAAAAAAACTGGATGCTTTTAGACAGTTTGTGCTTCTTGAGTATTTTTTTTAATTTAAGGCTCCTCTTTAAAGTGGTTGTATGTCCCTGCTACTGCTTTTAACAGACCTACAGTTTCGTATAATCCCTTAAGACTGCACACATAATTTCAAATCCTGCCAGGATTAACAATTTAACTAACAACTCTGACAGTTATGTTATACTGTACATTGTTTAGTGCACTGCTTTATTCACGCCAGTTCCATTCCTTCTACCAGTCCCTACTGAATGGCCATTTTGTTCTCCAAAAAGAACCATTTGCCGTTCTCTTTGGAGATACTGAGTTCTAGCGATGGATTTAAGCAATCCCTACTTAGAATGGCAAAACCTCCACATACAACAGGTATGTCAGAAGCAATAGAGTTCTCATTTTTGAGACAGCAAGTTTCATAAACTGCATAAAGCTTCTGCAAAAATCACCTCTAACAAAAGTTGTGGCATGACAAAATGAATTCCCACCGCCTTAAATTAAATTAGTCTGTGTCCAATCACGATCTAATATGGAAACGCATGCAGGTTTGAAGAGAGAGCCACTTGGAAAATAAGAAATGGAAAATGAAGAAGATGCGATGTCAGTGTTATACAGAAGAGGCGGGAGTGCAAACACATTTTGGTCTTGCCTCTTTCATCTGCAAATATATTGTCTGTGTGGGAGAGTGTGCATAAGGGAGGGAGGGAGAGAGTGGTTATGAGCATGTACATATGTGTATCTAATGAACAGTAATTTCATTTAGAAATCAGTTAGATGGGCGGTGCAATCAGGCATCCCATTTCAAAACTCTATCCCCCCAAGGTTACACACTCACACACACACACACACACTTACTCTGTGACTCTAAATGCATACCGAATAAATGTCTCCTGGCTGCTATCTAGCTATCTAATTATTCCTTTTTTCATTAAATGGGTAAATCAGATTCTAATTAGCTAGGCTGTCATTCAGTGGCCAGGGAGCTGGAGATGGCGAGCACACATTGGTCAGTTTTGCTGTGTGTGTGTGCATAGAGGTAGGGGTGTGTGGGCGGGTGTGTGTCTGATAGCATATGCTCTCCTCTCTGTCCCCAGGGCGAGGTAGAGGTCCCTGGTAATTACTTTTGTTGCACCAGGAAAGAATGCTGGTAAGAGAGCAGGAAGGAAACCAGCAAGAACCAATCAGGTGTTAGACCTTTGGTTAAAGCTTCTTCAGACATATAAAAATGTCCTGAGTATATATATGCTGAGTAATTTAATGAGCATTTTTATTTAAAAATATGAAGCTAATTTGTTTCACATCTCATCCACAGTAAAAAAAAAAAAGTAATTCAGATCATGTTTTTAGGAATCGTCACATTTGTCCAGTTCTGAATGACTGTATGCCCCAATTTGCTGTGCTTTTGTCGTACATGTTTTAGCAGAGTGTAAAGAAGCCATCAAAGGAAATAAAGCAGAGAAGAGGATTGTGTAACATTAACCATAGCTCCTCTGACTAATTGGCCCTCGAGAGACTCGCTGCTGAAGGAGGACACTTTCTTCTCATTCCTGTCCTGCAGCAGGCCCACCCTTAACTGCTCTCTCTCTGCATCTCGCTAAGAGTGGGAACACAGTTTGCTAGACGTTGACTATTAAGGGCATTTGGTAGCATGCATGTAAGTGTCTTTAAGAGACTACTTGGGGAGGGGGTCTTTATGTGTGACAGCATCCCCCCGGCTGATTGGATGTGGCGCCGCTGTTTGTTCAAGCCCCATTTGAATTAGCTGAATTGATGTAAAACACTTGAGAAATTGCTATCTCTCCCAAGATAAGATAAACATCAACTCATCAGGAATTCCTGCCCGCCACGACCAAACAAGCTTGCCAAAAGTTTCCCATCACTAAACCTCGTCCTGAATGTCAATGTCCCTCACTTCTGATTCTGATTCCTATCCTAACCCAGGCCCCCCTTTTGCTCTGGGGACCTACTAAAGATTTGCTTGGAGGGAGGGGAGGTGGCTTTTGAAATTTGCAGGACTTTCGCATTAGACTCCTTGCCTTGTGTTTGCCTGTTGTGCTAAATTTTAATTGCAATGCAGAAAGAAAGAAAGAAAGAAAAGGAGTGTTGTTTCAATGTGTCCAGTGTGTGGGTATGCATGTGTCCGTGTCCCATGTATTCAACTTGTGTGTGGCAGTGTGTGTGTGTGGCAGTGTGTGTGGCAGTGTTTGTAAGTAGTGGTGGGAATTTGGATTTGCTCAAACTGAGGAGAAAAACATTCCTGTATAATGTCCAGTTTTGAGCATCACCACTCAACACCCACTCTCACACACATTGACACTGTCAGTTTGCTTTGTGCGTAGCTCTTTCTGGTCCCACTGATCATCTTTAAATCATCTATTGTGACTGGATTTGTAAGTTTCTTTAGATGAAACATCACTTCTGCTTCCACAGGTGAAAATGTGCTTTAAAGCCTGTGTTGTGTTTTTGAAAAGACACACTCAAAATGTTAAAAACACAGCTCAGAAACAGCAGCCACACCTGCACCCTACCACTCTCTCATGCAGTACTGCTCCAGCTCCTGTCAGTGTGTGTTTTCCTACAATACAGAACACTTAATCTGTGTTTGACCCACACAGATTGTGCTCAGATAGCACGCCGCTGTATATACTGCGAGCCTGACGAGGGGACACTGTATCTGCGCAGTACAGCAGTTGACCGCAATCCAGCACAAAGCCTGGTTATGATTCAGAGCCTCCGGGGAAGAGAGGAATTAACGAGAAACGCTGCAAAAAAGTCCACAGTGGTGATTTTGAAAAGTGAGCGCACTTTGGAAAACAAGGAGTGACTCATTGTGTAAATCGTTAAAGGCTTGTATTTAAACACATTTATTCAAATACTTTTTTTCTTCTTCAAAGCAGAAGCCTGTAGCATAATTTAATGGTTATTTTTTCCCTTTATAGATAATGTGTGATTGAGGGCTGCCCAGATGAATCATTGTAAACAAACAAAAACAACAACAAAACAAACAACAAACTTCTGTGTGCAGTCTTTGTTGCACACTTCTCCCACAGATGACATTGCTTTTCTTATAACGGATGCAAAGGGTGCATGCCAGTAGTTCTAGTTAAAGTGTCGTTTCATGGAAAATGAGAATAGAGTAATAATTTTGACGAATGTGACAGAACAGGGAAGAGATGAGGTTATGTAAGAGGATTTTCTTTATTCATTTTCAGTCATTATTTTCTCCAAATGTTCTTGACAGAAAGCAGAAAAACACTTTCTCCTTTTTTCCTGCTCTGTTTATTCCTGTGTTTTCTCTCTCTCTCAGTTCAGTGTGGGTGTTCTGATAGTCAGGCCAGCTCGCCACATCTGGGCCCCCTTTGAAAGTACACTGTTATTTCGGCAATTAGGCTTAAAAATAAATAGAATACCTTTGGTTTACGCTTGCCCATCTACGTTTATAAATGCCATCGCACACATGCATAAACCCTCCACCTTCCTCACACCTTGTGAACACACGCAGGTCCTGTACGCACATAATGACATAATGACAGTCACTGTTTATGTCTGTCATCCATTTTTCATGGCCAATTAGGTGAAATGGGAGGCACGTCTCGCTGAAATCTCAGCTGCGGCATCTCGGGCTTTAGAGGATGCAGAGAGGAGCTGAGTGTAGCAGATCCGAGTGCATGCGCTTTCATGCATGCATGATTTTGTGCATTCTCAGAAACAGGCATTTTCCCCACCTTTGTTTTGTGGGTACATGTGTGCAGACATTGGTGTGTGCGCTGGAGTGTGTGATGCCACGTTAGACCTTTGTGGTGTACAGTAAAGTTTCATCAGTTTTGGACTCTCGCATCAATCACGGCAGATTAGCTGACACCTCTCCTACCCACACTGCTCTGCTCCCTGCCTCCAGGCCCTGACTGATAGGTGGGTGCTAGAAAAACAACACACACTCACCCGATGGCAAACAGAAATACAAGGTCTCTGTCTCTCGCACACACATACACACTGATGAAAAGCCGCACATATCCGTCCACCTTCCTTACCCATTTTCTTTTTTTCTGTCTTTGTTTTTCTCTCTCTAACTCAATATTTTTTTTTCTGCCCACTCACTGGATCAGTCGGCAGTATTTTCACGTATTGGGTTTCTTGTGGAATACGTGTATGATAAATCCGCAGTTATGTGCTCTGGTCTTGTTGTGTATATGTTTCACTGATTATCGTGACTTTCCACGGTGGCTCGTCGCCCACTGGGCTCGGTATCAGGCTGATCAAGTGCTCAGCACTCTGATGAGCGGATCCCTGGTGATAGCAGCTCCAGATTACAGTCGGCTCTAGACTTCCGACCAATTCTGTCATGAAACGCTGCCCAACCAGACAGACTGATGAGGAGACAGACAGGTAGTAGACATTTAAGATGTGGACAGAATAAATGACTTGAAAAACACTTAAATTTACACCATCATGTGGATGTTTAGCCTGATCATTTGCTTGACCTGCTAAAAGAGGTGTTGTCCCTGTAGTCACCGGCAAACGATTAGTCATCCTTGGCTCACGCTACCAAATCGTGTTGCACTGGTTTTGTTGGTTTTCAGACGCGTGGGAGGAGAAGAGGAATCAGTGATCTTAACAAGTGACAAAAAAGGAAGTCAGGATAATCCGACAGATTTCTTCTGACGTGCAAAACTATAGTGTTGTTGCTTTAGAAAACAATACACATTTAAGCATACCTATTTTTAAAAGTATTCTCAGTCAACACCTGTGTTGTTCATGTGAATGTTTTGAGAGTTCAGACAGTAACTGAGGCCAGAACCAAATCCAGTTGTTTTTCTGTTGTGTTTCTCCAGACTTTGGAAATGGTGTCATAAAGCCTTGCTATAAATGCAAGTGTTTTACATCCAAATGTCAACTCTTGAGCAGCAACATCACATTACAATCTGAAATTCAGCCATCATGATACAGTTAGTAATTCAAGTTATGCTCCATTAAGCTGAAATTTTATCAACTATCTTACCGTGAATTAACGCTAGATGGTGTTTGATATCAGTTTGCCTGTCTGTGCTCCACTGCAGGACTGGTCTGATGCATTTTTAATGTGGCACAAGGGAGAGTTGTGGACAGGTTAGTCGCTATCAAAAGAGACGAAATGAGAGTCTCGGTAATTCAGACACCTTCTAATTTAAATGTTGTGTGTTGATGGCAGACTAAGGCCACTGTGTACATGTACAATTAGGAATCGCCTAGTTTTATTTAGAGTTGAGGTTGGCACCTCTGAGAGAGAGATGTGTGCAGTGACTAAGGCAAAGGTAGCTGCTGCTAAATGGCCAGTAAATCCCTTTTTCTGCAATTATTTCTATATTCACACATATTAAATATAAGACATGACGCTTGGGTGCAGGATGTGAAGTATTTGTAGCATCTGACAGAGTTGGGGTGAGTAATGAAAGTAAAAGTTTGCATTCACTGAAAGAACAATCAAACCTATCCCGAAATTTGTTACAGACAGACCCCTGGACTATTTGTGTGCTGAACAGTAAAAAAAACGAGTGCAGTTGCTGTCATCGGCCTGGCGAAGAGTGATACGAGTGACAGGTATGAGGGAACTGTCACTACGAACATGAGTACTCCTCTCTGTGGCAGTCATATGAACACGAGTGCTGGTGCTGTGTTTACTGGACAGGTACAGCATATGATCAAAAGCCAGAGGTATAAGCTGACTAATCATCTCTGCAAGAAATGGGGTGAAAACAGAATTACAGAAACGTTGAGAGATATTAAATGTTACAATAATGAGAACCACCTGCTAAGCTCCGCCAGAGCCTGTGGTGGAAATAAGGCCAATCATATTGTAATAACACTGCAAAGTATGTTGTCTTCAGTAGTATTAATCGTATTCTTTAGAAAAAAAAAAAGCACGGGCTTGCACAGACATTCACCTGTAGAACATGCATGCTGTTGTGTCTGCCGTGGTTCACTAGACCAGTAATATTAGCCCATGGGACCAGGTAAAATTTGCAGACCACACAGGGGGAGGATATGTGTCAGTGCTGTATTTCTGTGTGTGTGTGTTTGGCCTTTTTTGTGAGACTACACCCTGCCTTTTCTTGATTAATGGAGTGTGAAGGGATTATGCTGATTCAGTTCATAACTGGGGCACGGTGACACAGTCATTACACAGGTGAGTGTTAGTGTGTGTTCTTATGTCTGTGCGTCCTTGCGTAGCTGTTTTACACACACACACACACACACACACACACACACACACACACACACACACACACACACACACACACACACACAGACATAGAGGCAGGTGAATGGAGATGGCGGAGCAGTGTAAACGTCTCAGTCCTTTTGTCCTCTGTGCCAAAGGCAAACATGGCAGAGAGCTTTCACTAATCCCCTCCTCTAGCCTTATCTAAACTACACCTGAGAGCGAAGGAGAGGGGAGGAAGAAGGGAGGCGGCGAGACGGGAGAAAGAGGTGTGAATGGAGAAGGAAAGACTTATGAGTAAAGTAAGAGTGATAAATGAAGTACAGGAAAGATGGAAGGAAGACTGGGGTGACATGCCCACACAGATTTGAGATTTAGGAGGTGTGAAGATGAGAAAGACACAAAAGCAGAAAATAGCAGGTGGAAGACACTGAGAAATACTAGTACTACTGAAAACTTTATAATAGCTACAGTGTACGGGTGTTATCGGCTATGAGAATCTGTGAGTTTAAGCCCACCTGAACACAAATCTTCTATAAAGAAACCAGTGTATCTTTGTGATTAGTATACACCAGGGGTAGCCATCATCAAGCTCTGCAGAAGCCTGATAACGATCCTGATCATTTGAATGAGGTGTGTTGGAAGAGGGAAACATCTAAAACATGCTGGATAGGGGCTCTCGAGGACCGGAGTTGGCTACCCCTGTAATACACCGATCAGCCACCACATTATGACCACTGACAGGTGAAGCGAATAACATTAATCATATTGATACTAGGTGGTGTTCTGATGGAAAACCTTGGATTTTGCCATCCATGTTGATGAGACTTACACACCCAAATAGACATTGTCCCACAACAACCACACTCCCTCATGCAATTGGAGATCCCAAATGTAACTGGCCTACTCCTGCAGGGAAATGCACCCCACCACATGGAAAAAACATCAAACAGTCAGGAACATGTTGAGGAACATGACAATGGACCAACATGTTGATTTGACTTCCAAACTTCCTACACCCCATTGTAATCAAGCATCAACAGGATGCGGTGGAAGAAGTTTGATGGACAGAGGCCCCACTGCACAAGCCAGAGCACCCAAAGGATCCAGTGGCAACGTCCTGGTTCTAGACCCCATAGGACACCCTGAGAGGTCCCCTTTTACCATGCTCAATGATGCAGAGCATTTTTGATGACATAAGGTGGACCAACACAATATTAGGCAGGTGGTCATGATGTTATGCCTGATCGATGTATATGAATCGGAAGTTGTTTTCTGGTGATATAGGCTTCAGCATGACTTAAAGCTCCTTTAAACCTTTATTAGATTAAATATTTATGACTGCATAAGGAAATTAAGTTCAGGAAAAAATAGCTTTGGATAGCATGCATTACTAAAAAACTTGCGTTATCAGTGTTCTATGCCTGCCTCTGGTTAGATTTAAATGGCCTTGCAATGAAGGCAAAAAGCCAAGCAGCTGTCATTAGATTCTGACTCTTGATTTGAAATTATTTCATTGGCAACACTGGCATGTTTATAGATTTACACTACTGTACACAACTGAGACTTACCAAAACAAACGGAAAAAAATGGTAACACAGAATAGAACAGATTGCATTATTTTGAATCAACAGAATATAAGCACGTCAGTCAATAAGTATAGCAAGGTGAGCAAAGAAGCCGGCGTAAACACTGCCAGATTTCTTTGCCATATTTTAGAAGCAGTTAAGTGTAGTGTTTACTTCCCTTTGAAAGATGATATGATTTGGGATTTTCTCAGCTGTTAAGCTTCACTCTGAACAACATAGGGGGATGCGGCATTGAAATCTTTGACAACATTATCGATGTTTTTCAGCCAGATCTAAATGAGTAGCTTTTTCTGGAGTTCCATGTAACACCGCTAACCTGCTGTCACAGACTAAACAAGCTAATAGATTCTCACATTGTGTGTTCCAGAGGCTGCTGAAGGCAAAAGGAGTAGAGGAGAGATAGAGCGGTGGGAAAAAGCAAAAGATTAGATGGATGATGCAGATGGTTGCACTGGGGGAACACAAAGGATATTTGTCTCCACTCCCTGTCCTTTCACTGCTTCCGCCACTCTCATGTTTGAGTGTGTGTTCACTCGGCACTGAATGCCAGTTGCATGTGTGCTAAACAGGAGCTGCGTCATGGGCATTTTACACAGATCAACACCTGCACACACCCCACTAACCAGGCATATGGAAGACAGACAGACAGTCAGACAGACAGACACTCCGCTCTCACAAACACTTGGAGTGTTTATGTGGAATCCAGTAAAGATAGTTCCAGCTGTCTGTTGGTCTTTTTTTCAAGTCCCCACATCACACAACCCTTTTTCTTTTTTTGATTCCACAGTGTCTTACATTTATGAAAAATGCTCACACGAGTCGTGTATGAGTTATGACACAGTGTTTTCTCTTCTGCCTTAGCCCCATATGGCAACATCCTTTCAGGATTGTGCTCTGTTTTTTTAAAAAATATTCCCATTCCTTAGCCTCAGCTTGGTGGCAGATCGACAAATCCTTGATTTATGTATTGGGTGCAGGAGGAGAGGCTTTCTTAACAAGCATGTCGCAAATGTTTTTATGTGCCGGCGTGTGCCTTTAAGTAAGCTTCCAGTGTGTTTGCTGTAGTTTGTGTCAAAATGTAAATTATTTTCAGCAAACATGACTCAGCTTGACGCAAAAGCATGTCTTAGTAGGTGATTGGCCAAAGGCAAGTATTTACTGTCTTCTTTGTGTGCACTGTGTGTATTTGTGCGCATGATGGAGTGCCAGGCAATGACTTGATTGGCCATATGTCTGCACAAATGAGCTCTTTATTTAATAAGGCCGGTGATCTAAATTGTCATTACTGTCAACATTTAAATGTGGCCCTCCCTGCCAGATGGTATTTGGTAATATATCACAGCGATGAGCTCGCTCAGATTACTCTTTTCTCATTACATGACAAATCCATCCAAGATTAGGCAAAAGCTCCACCTTTCAGTTGGATTATCATGAAGTACTCTTTAGTTTCTCCCTAAATGACTCTTGAATTCATATTTAAATATGATTGTGTTTCACAGTTTGTCTGACATCATAGTTATTACTTCTTGCTCTGTCATAGCTTGTGTATACCTCGCTGTGTCAGTCATTTTTAGAACATATGGTGGTGCCTGCGGAGTATAGAGTCACTAAAATGTAAAAATCTAAAATGCAAAATTCTAATGGAAGTACCAGCAATTACTGATCTTGCTAACTGCATGTGAATACATTTAGTTACATGCAATCAACTTAGACTTCAGGCTACACTTGCCTCTGTCTTAAGCCAGGCATTCGCTATTTTTAATTGGAGGACATCTCACATTACTGAGCATATTTTCCATCTTAATGTTGGCCAACTGATAACGCAGCGTGTTCCAGTGCTGACAATACAAGACCGCTGATGAAAATGTCAGGCATGTTTGTTAATGGTTGAAGATGGGGTCAGGAGCATGGGATGGCGATTAAACAGGAGCACATCTGTCCAAGCGCGGCAGTGTCCGACGGGCACTTAAAGAAGTGGACGGAAACTTAATGGACGCCAGGATTAAAATGTACTTTCTCAATGCTGTGTGCGTATACATTTGCCTTGTGAGTGGTAGCATAGTAGGAGGATGGATAAGTCTTATATAATGACAGTGAGAAGCTGTGATGGAGTGGCATGGCGCAAAGTGGAGACACACATTTAGCCCAATTTGCACAGACAGAAGGAATGTATGGACAAATGTGAAGAGAGTTTCAAGGCCAGGAAGAAATAGCAGTTTGTGAGGAGGAGAGAGTAACAAGAATGGACTAAGAGAATGTGGTGAGCTGTTCAGGTTATATCAGAATGTCTTGCTGTTAGCAGTGGCCCTGTCATTGTGAATGTGTGCATATGTGTATATTCTTTGTATATACACTGTATTGCATTGTCACATCTCCTGATCAGCCATTATACTCACAGTTTGCTTATTGTTTGTTTTCCTCTTGTACATCTTCATCCTGTCTGTATTTCCCCCGTGCCGTGCGTTTTAGTAATACTTTTAATCAGTGGTCAACTTATTAAAGCTTCACTCAAGAATGCAGGAAAACAAAAGCTTCCCTTTTCGCTATCAGGGCAATTCTTCAGCTGCATATCAGGCTGCCAGAAGAATTTATTGTCAGATATTTTGACTTGGATCAATGTGAGGATTTAAAAAAAGGAACTCACTAAAAAAAAGTAACAAATCTTCTCTGTGAGGGGCAAGTTGTCTAATAAACCATGGTACAGTCATAACAGATTCAACCACAGAGGAGGAATCAGTTGTGTCTGAAGTGGAGACACGCTGTGGGCTTGGCAGATGGCACAGTGTGCTTTTTAATGTAGCATGTTGAAAAACACACTCAAGAGAAGAGACAAAAGTGCTCCCTCACTGTAGATGCAAGTTGTGTAATTTTGCCATTCAATTCATTAGATAGCTTTGTTTCATTTGATGGTGCTTTTTTGTTGAAAGGGATTGTGTGTTGTAAGCTTGTACAATGTTGTCCATTGATTCTGAGAAAATGGGAACTTTTCACTCTTTTTTTTTTTTAGTTTTTGACTGTCTTTCTCTCTCAGTTTCCATCTCTGTGTCCGTCTCCCCCTGATGAGGGTTAAGTGTTCAGGTTAATTGCAGCCCTGAGTGGAGCCCCCACTGCAGCTAAAGAGGAATTTTTCACACCATCCTTAATGCCCTTTATTCTTTCACTCGCACCATCATCCGTCCTCTATTGTTTCAAAGCGACCCCTCGGGAAATACCGCGGACTACTTCACTTCTCCCTCTCCTCCTGTCCTCTCTTTTCTCGCATAAGGGTAAATATCCCAAAGTTGGTGAATATCTGGGAAATATTCAAAATCATTCAAAATTACTGCTCTTTACAGTGCTCTGTAGGGTGAAATCTTCATAGTTGTAAAATGTTCGAGGTGCAACACCAAACAACAGCCCATTTTCTTTTCCCTTGATGTCTCCTTCTCTTGTTTCTTCCCGCTCATCTGTCATCCCTCCTGTGCTGCCAAAAGACAGCCAGGAGGCAGGGAATAGGACCGGGGTAATAACAGGGAGGAAAGGAAGGAAGGAAGGGTGGAAAGGGAGATAGAGAGAGAGACGAAAGGGGAAGCGGTGAGTAATAACTGTGCGATGGAGGGGAGTTGAGAAAAGTACAGGTGATGGAGATTCACCTGCTGCACCGTGGCTTCCTTAAATTCTGAATTACAGAGGAAAAAACACAATATCGTAATTAATATCAGCGTTTTATCTGAAGCTGTTTTGGTCTGGTGCAGTTTTATGTGTAGGTGTATGTACAACGGGTGCATAGTGTATGCATGTGTTATTTGTGTTCTTTCTGCTGTTGGTCTCTTAAGGGTGCTTCTCCGCAACACTGCTCTTTGTGTTGTTAATATAGTCACAGTGGGGGTTAGTACACTTGTGTACAATGAATGGGAACGTCAGGAAGGCAGATTTAAAACCACATGCTCGTTGCCACATCCATGTTGCTGCAAGAGCTTGCCTTAAGTTGATTTGACCGCTTGTCCAAGTTTGCGAACATGAACTTTAATCTATGCAGACATCCATCCAGATGTGAACAAACTGGATGCTGGATGTATAAAACGTATTTCTCCTCCGTAATGCTGTTTTCATTAAACACTCGAATATGCAATTTAATTTTTTTCTTTTTTTGTTGTTCAGCAAATGCAACAAACAATGGAGCTCTTCTTCTGGCTGTGCAGAGGTTGCCATCTTGTTTTACAGTGTGCCTGTGTGGATTGTGTCTGCAGCAGGATCCCAGTGGGAGTACTGCTGACCTAGCCGGCCCACCTCATGCTTCTCAGTAGGAACTGTGTGAGGATGCTCTTGTGTGATACTCTCCGATTTAAATGGCTCATTCAAGAAAAAGTGCATACTATGATATAAATAAAGTTTATTGTTAGATTGCTATTATTCTTACCCATGCTCACAAGTTTAAATGTGGATGGCTTTGTGAGATAGTTTCCTCAAACCACCTGGCTGTGTCTTTGGTGTTTTTGTTGTAGGCGTTTTATGTGTTGTTCATCTATCTGAAGTGTGCTGCTCACGCCCCTGAAAAGATTTACTGTAGATCCATTGGTAGGCTGCACAGCATCCCCCTCTCTCTCTATCTCGGCTTCTTTGTCACTCGGTGCTTACTGTCATTCCACTTCACTTTCTGTTGGTCTTTATTTGCCTTTGTTTTTTACTCCATCTCCGCGCCGACTTCCTCTCCCTCCTTCTCCTCTCTAATTCTATTCATGAGAGGTGCACACTCCATCATTCTGTCTCCCTATATCTCCATCTGCCCTTCATTTTCTCTACACCTTTCCGCACCATGGCGAGATGGAGAGAGAAGGAAACGGAGAGAAGGGTTGGAGGGGGTGGGTGGGAGAGATGGACAGATTAGGTGACAGTGATAAGCGATCGATCTCAAGGCCAAACGGCCCGGGGAGGACCCCCCCCTCCACCATTCCTCCTCCATCCCTCCTCACCTCCACTCTATTTTTCTTTTTTCCCCACTCTCCACTCATCTACTCCTCTTCCCCCTCTTCTTTCTCTCTAACCTTTGTTCTCTTCAAACTGACAAGGGTTCATTAAGGATCCACTTTGTGTGTATAAGTGCATGTAAGTGTTTGCCTCAGTGTGTGTGTATGTGTACGCACACTTATGCCTGTCTGCCTAGTTGATAAGTCATGAAGGATAGCTCCCTAAGGTGCCCCTAAAGAGCTTTTAGTGGCTTTCGATCACACACACACACACTCAAACACACACACATTTGTGTGTGCATGCAAACACACGCAGGCCTCATTAGAAGTTAGCACGAAGCTCTTGGTTTGCGATTGTTGGACGGTCTTTCAAGCATACTGGTTCATGTGTGTGTGTCTGCTCTCTGCTAAAACCCCATGTTCACACAGGAGCGCCACACAGTCAGGTCTCCTATCCACCCCGTTTCCCTGTCACACCCACCTCCCATCATTCCCATGTGCCTCCAAATCTGCCTGCCACAGCATATTGCCCTAACGAGGTTGTCTATTGATCAAGTGATGCTCTTTGTTCTGGACACCTAAATGGACCTTCAGCCACTCTCAGCAGGCCTTTATGGGAGTTGTTATGGCTTCGGTCTGATTACAATAGAAGCACTTAAAATGCTCAATGCCTGATGTTTTATGCAAGAGCACGCTCAGGCTTCAGAAGTGTACGTCTGCTATATTACAGCGTTTCCCTAAGTGTATGCATTTTGGCTTGTTTTTCCCTCCTCATCGGCGGTTGGCCATCAGTGTGTTTTTTTCTATTGTGAAAGAGTATTTGTTTAGTGCAAATGATGATGAAAATCTGAACAGCTCAATTTGACGGAGGTATATAAACACGATTTCTGTTGATTCACGCAGCCTCCTTTAAAAATTCCTGTTTGCAGAGTATATGCATTTTATTGTTGTTGATGTTGTTTTTCCTACTTGTGTGCGGTTGTGTACATGGCATTCATGTTCAAATGTGTCGGCGTGCCCTCCTGTGTGCCGGTTTAATTTAAGGCCAACCAAGTGTGACTAGGGGAACCATGTGGAAATATTACACACAATCCCTTCCACTAAATCCCAGGTCCCCCTCCACCACCCACAACCACCGCCGCCCCACTCCTGCTGCAACGTACCAATAAATAAGCCTTCCCAGTCAATCATTCCCACTGCTGTTTATGCACCTACTTCCACTATTTCACCATTCATCGGGAAATATATTGAGTCAGGGTTGATGAATTATTGAAAGTGTGGGTGACGTTACATATGTGTCTCTGTCAGTGTTGCTCTCGAACGCCATCTGTACCATCAGCCAGTGAGCTTAGCCTCGACTTTTGTAGCATTTTGCGAAACGCTGATTGTTTCTGGTGTTACTTTGATCCATTGTCATCTGTCAAATTTGCTTAAATGAGATGTGCAAGTGCTCTTTGTAGTTTAACAGATGCCTCGTCTCTCTGCCTCACTTGCTCTCCTCATTCTCATAAGCTAATGTTTCACATGAGCCTATTTTAGTCACGCAGCATGAAGCCGGAGTCTGATATTAAACCCACCCCTGTGTATGGTTCACACTGCATGCTGATGTGCTCAACAACAGAGATGGTCAATTAGATAGTAACATATGATTTTCATTCTCACACTTTTGATAATCTCCTTCCCCTTTCTTCTTTTGTCTGGTAACTTATGACATTCTCCCTCTTTCGAAGTCAGTCATATTTCTTCTCCTCACACCGCTGATGTTCTTTGAAATATTTCTTTCCTGACAGAAGTAAGTTTGTCTTGGATCAAATCATCTTTTTCTTCTTTTTTCCTTACCTTGATCTGTCTTATCCTCACTCCCCAAATATCTGCCTGGTGTTATTTTTTTCCCCCTGTAACAGAAACAAAAGGTCAGCAGTATTTATGGGAATTCATATTTTTATCTCATTGCATGACTTTTTAGTGGAAAACAAGGAGGAGCTCTGGGCTGCAGCTGTTCACAGCTGTGTAATGTCAGAAACTGTGAAAAAATGCAGGTGAGGGTGTGAGAAGGGATTAGTGTATGAAATGATTTGTGTTTGAATTGATCCCTAACACCTGTGGGAGGATTCAGCCAGCCCCTACAAAGCCTACATTGCTGACTTGATATGGACCATCTCTTTGCACATATACACACTCACACTTGACTAATGCCTCAACTGGGACATCTCACCCAGGCATCTGTGTGTCTGCTTGTGTGTCTGTGATGAAGGGGCCCCTGCTGTGCCATGATGGGGACATCAATACCAGGCGGTTTAGGCTTTCGACACACTAGTGTCAAAGTGTGGAGAGAGAGCAGCAGGTGGAGTGAGACAGACACAAAATGGAGGACAGGCCAGAGAAATTTTATTGGACAGGCTGATTATAGTGTTTTAATTGCAAAACTGAGCGAACTTTGAGAAGGTTGAGTAATACATTTCAACAAATAGTTAATATCATCTTAATGTGCGACCAACTAATACAAAATCAATTCAGCTCAAATCTATTAAAGATTATCGTAATAATGTGCCATATGTACCATATGCAGAGCGACATATGGTCCTGTTTTTTTTTTATCATTATGTAATAATTGGACCCTCTTTTACGGTGCTGATTGATAGTCATTTTATTTTATGAGGTCTTGCTGTACCCAGCCGTGGTATGTGGTGAACGTGCAGTATGCTGTGTTGAAGCAGGAGGCCCTGACAACCAGCTCAGGTCAGAGGATGAGATGAAGGAGACAGCTGGGGAGGAGTGTATGTTCAGGGATGGATGGACGCAAGGATGGAAGGCATTCTCCAACTGCGCTAACTTTAGACCACACATGTCGGTAAACCTCCCAAAACCTGTCCGCAGCGTGTCACCACTTGCGTCCATAAAACCCCCTTTTGTGTGTGTGTGTGTGTGTGTGTGTGCATGTGTGTGCTTGCAGGGAGTATTTCTCTTGTTTGTCCACACCAACTAGAGCGCATCAATAAACAGCACAAAAGATCCCCGAAAAACTTTCTAGTATAACAAATCCCATCTCTGTGTCGAGATTTCATTTTCCTTTCCAAAAGCTTATTGTTTTAATTTCCTGCTCCATGAGGCGAGTTCAATAGTTCATGAACTCACAGTTGGAAGTGTGAACAGAATGTAGCTTGTGCCCACCAAGACATGACCTACAGACCTTGTTTTAGTGCCAAAACCTTCTTTCCCCTCCAAAGGGGAAACTGAACTAGGCCAATTAGTTTGAATCAAGAACTGCTTTCGGTTTGGAAAGAATCAATCAGAATCTCTATTACCAGAGGAATGATTGGAGATGGAATTTGTGTGTGTATGTGTGTGTGTGTGTGTGGGCCTATATTTGGATATGAAAAGATGAGGTTTTGGGTGTGCATGAAAGTAAAACATGCTTACTTTTCCTTTTACTATTAAGGGGTTTAGATAAGCACTGGTTTTCCGAACTGTGAAGCCTACACAGATATGAGAATGAGGAGCAAATAGAGCTAGTCAAAAATGCATACGTACATACAGTAAGGTCACCCCACACACGCAGCGTTCTTGTAACACTAATCGCCTGCGGCCCAGAACAAAGGCACACTGAGAATCCTTTTAGCTTGTCTGACGTGACACAAAGCTCTGTTAAACTGACAGAGTTCCTGCTCCTTCAAACTATGTCTTTTAAACAGGGCTGAGTTGGGATCAAAGGCAAGGACAAGACTGACTGCTCCCACTTTGCATGGTTTGATCCTGTTTGCTGCTCTTTGCAAAGAGAAACACACGTAGTTTCTTCAGAGGGGAAAAAGTTCCACTGTTCTTGCAAAGTATTCACAGGCAGGTGCCATCGCAACCAGCAAAGCACAAACCTTGTCAATTCATAGCATTCTCACCTGAAGGTTATTCGCGGTTTGAGCTGGTTAAAAAAACAAGTCACATGATTCTGCTCCTGTAAAATATATACTGTACTAGATTATGATAAATGTGGTCATCATTGCAACTTAATTAACCAGACACACTTAAGCTTTACATTTTTTTGGTTATGTTGAATGGATATGTTTGCCACATACACAAAATATGCAGTATGTATCTTAACACTGAACAAGGTCTGTGTGCAATGAATTTAAAAAAAAGATGCAGCCAGACCAAGGCCCCAGTAATGCAAGCCATTTATAATGAGAGCAACACAAGGATAACTGCATACTGACCCTGAACTATACAGTTTAAATTTTAGGGATTTATGTGTGGACATGCATGTATACATTCAGATTTGTGTGGCTGTACATGTGTGCAAGCTCATGTCTATATTACATAGTGACCTTTGCTGCCCTATATAACACAGGCATTGCCCACAATAAGACACACAGCGCAAGTACCCGACACACCACTTAACCCCCTGCCTGGGACCTTGACAGCTTCTCCATGGGAGGCTGACCCTGAAGGTCCTGGAAAATGCTTTGTTCATACCAAACCCCACACACGCACGCACAAACTTGCTGCTTTAATACAGACTTCTGCACATGCGTGCACACACGTGTATACAGTGCCGGAGCTAAAAGACCATATAGCTTTTAAACAGGCTTGAGGAATTAGCAGAGAGGCCCATATGTCAGCTCCCCGCTGGCAAAAACATTGCTGATCCCCCTAGAGTCCCAGCTACCGCTCTCCTCCTGACCGCCTCGCCATATCTCTCTGTCTCCATTCATCTCACTCTGGCACGCACGTGTAAAAACAGACATCGAAATATACATAAACACGATATGTACTGCTTGAGTTCTATTAAGCAGGAATTTCAAAAACTCACTAGTTCTGCTGTCTCAAATATCCTGCATATCTGTCTTTTTGTTAGCATTGTAAACTGAATATTTTAGAGTTTAGGAAAGTATTTCAAGTAAAACAAGCAATACAGATTAATTCATTAGCCAAAAACATAATCAGCATATAAAATGATAATGAAAATAACTATACATTTTCGTATGTACCTGCATTCTTGGAAGATTATGCATGACTGTCTGCTCATGTCTGCACATATTCTTGTTTTCCTAGCTGAGCAAATAATTAAAAATTTCTCGAAACAGCAGTCCCTTGTTAGAAAACATCACCACTGCTGCTTTGTGATCAAGCAGGTTATGAAGGACTTCCATCATCTCTCCATAACCATCTGCTTTTAAAACACACTGCCTTTTTACAATCAGCAGATGCTCTGGAAATTACCTCCTCCACTGCCACATCAACCACATCTCCTGTCTGCCAGATCTCCGGTTCAATAACAGGAGTCATAACACTGAGGATGTTGTTGTGAATTTCGAATTGTTCTTAAAAGTTGTGACCGAACTCGAAAGTTGTTATCAGTCTGGAGAGACGGCCAGGCAGTGCAGCCCTTGTAATCTGATTGTGATCGCTGAGATAGATTTTTCACTGTTAAGATGAAAGCCTTTATTAACCCTTCATAAGCCCTGTGTTTTTTTTTACATTTTAAAACTTGATTTGGATAGCTGCTGTAATGATAACTATCTCGGAATATTGCTGTTTTCTGTTATCTGATGGATGTGTCAACACTTTTTCCCAAAGCTTTATTGTGTACACATTATTACTCAGATGGGTGTACACTGTCTAGACTGATGCAGATAATAGCAGGGGCAAAACATGACATGATGCGATAAAACATGTCATCACATAAGCTGTCGGCACAACTATTCATCCAAGCAATCCTTTAGTACAGTGAAATATTACACTTTTATTATGACTGTGAATTAAAAAAACCTTCCTCTGTCTGTTGAGCAACAGCTGGTTAGTGTTTAGATCACGGACTGGTTTGCTCTAATGTAAGATTCCAACGTTGTACTGCATTTCACTTCACAGCCCTCCCCCCCTCCCGTATTGCCTTAAGACAGTAATTAGTGTTTAAATGAACGGCTGATATATCCTCTCATTAAGGGAACAAGCTAAATATTTTGCAATATTTACAACAAGCTTAAGTGTGGGAGACCTGGAGGAGGAACTGTATAGATTGCAGTGAAGAAAATCAGCCCGGTGCAAACATTTGAGATTGAAATCCTAACAAGCTTTATCATATAGTTTTAACTCCGTGTGATGGGTTGTTGGTGCCTAACAACACATCTCTAAACATGATTTTATTTAAACCAGTCTGCTTCGGCTGATATAATGCGAAAAATATCTGGAAAGAATCAAGGCTGAAATCGAGGAATGACCCTGAAAGTATAAATGTCAAGCTGAGGGAGGGAGAGAGGGAGGTTTTACTAATGGAGAGATGTCTTAGTTACCAAGAGCTACAAGATTCATAGCTGCACTCGTTCACCTTTTAAAAGAAGGTGTACAGTTTTCCACCAGTACACCACTTTTACATTTTATTAAGTGATATATTACAGCTGTATGCCAGGGTCAGTCCACATACATATACAATTCTAAGCTATAATCTTTGCGATAATGTCACATTAAATAAAATATGTTTGCATAGCAATCAAAGTTCTAGACTTTACATTATATTACATTTATTTGGTGGATACTTCAACCCAAAGTAACTGACGTAAGTAAGTTCATTCAAACCATGCAGGAACAACAGCAAGATATTATCTAAAACTGCAAGTGTATCCCCAAACCTGAAACTAATTTATCGGTCTGCTGATTTTGTCGGCCGATATCAGCCTATCGTAGATACATTATCAGAACAATATGCACCGATATGAAAACTGTAAGTAAAAGCTGCTTGGGGTAATTCAGAAATGGTGTCATAGGATAGTTTGTCCAGTAGAGAAGCTTTGATTCTAATATTTAAAGTACTCGTAACACTGTCTGCAGCACATGTAGCAGAATATGCGTCACAGCTGAGCAGGTGGTACAGAGTCAAGCCGTGGCTTCACCTTAAGTTGCTCAGAATGACCCCATCATTTTGTGGCTTTGATAATACTCTAATCTGTCCCTTTCTTTGGTAACTGCTGTGTCACTCTTGCTAATGTTATATTGGATGATATATTGGTATTTTCACTTTTTTACTCCCTAAAATTGGTATCAGCGCCAGAAGTCTAGCATCAGTTCAGCTCTGATGAGTGCTAGGATTGAGACGTGGTCTTATAAGTTCATCCTTGATCATATCATATGAACCACTTGTCAACAGGGCAACAAAAATGCATTTAGTTTCAGCTTAATTCTAATTTAAATCTTTACTAGACTGGTTTCTAGACCTATACACAAAGATCTTATTTGAATGAATGTCAAATTAGATCCAATGAAGAGTTTACTCATTTGGAAAAAGAAATCCCTAAAGGAACGAAGGATGGCTTTCATATGACAACAGTGACATATAGGCAGAGACACTTATAGCTACAGTCTGTCAGTGAAGCGATTATTTCAATCAGATAAACAGACAACAGTTAGCATTTGGCTTCCCATGGCTCCCTTGTTAAGTGTTCCATACCCAACTCATCCTAAATCTGCTGCAATCTCAGAAAGCCTGACGCACATTCTATGCATCCACGCACTTGCTGCAACACACAGTACACTGTTAGTGGTTTGTGAACTGTGAAAGGGGCAAGGGTTTTATGAAATGGTGACATTATAACATCCTGACACAGCTCCATGGCAACCTACCTTGAAGGTCAGTGTGTGAGTTTTCCTTTGTGTATTTAGTGTATATACAGTATAGGGGGGATGTCAGGGGGAGGTCAGTGTCTGTGTGTGCATGTGTGTGCACATGGTGATGTGAGTCTTAATGATCGGTGCAACTGGTGAGAATACAGCTGCACTGAGATGAAACAGGCAGGACACATACAAGCTTGTGGGTCTTCTTTTCATGGCTGCTTTTTCTCTTTTCATCCTTGCCTCTGATTTCCTCTACCCACATATTTACCCTTTTCCCTTCATGTTCCCCTCCATCTTTTACACCTTTTAAGCCTTCATACATGTATTTTTTTCTTTTTTCCCTCCTCCCACTGTGCATCTCTCCTGCATCTCCCACGATATGCTTCCTTTATTTTTTATTTTTTTGTCCATCTCTGCCCTTTTTGCCAGTTTTCCTACTCACTTCACTCCTCCATCCATCTGCTGATCATTTGTCCTGAGAGACAGAAAGAGGAGGGCTTACATAGCAACTACAGAAAATAAAAGTGGGCTGACATTCTTCTGTAATGTGCCATATACAGGTGGGCCACAGGAGATGGATGAAGCAAAAGGGGGATGTTTGTAACAGGCTTTTCAAAAAAAGAAAGGTCTACTGAACACATGCTCCCTCTGTTTCTCTTTTGTTCAGATAAATCAGGCACTAGTTTATCATGTTTAAATGTCAAATTGAAATCACAAAGTGACAGTAAGCACTGCATGTTTAAATGAAAAAAAAACTTTTTTCAATTCAGCCTGAGCTTTATCCCTCTAAGAAGAGACTCTTTAAATGCATTTAAGGTCTCCACCAGGGACATTATGCAATGTACCTAAGCACTGTATTGAGTACAGCGTTCTTCTGAATAGTGAGATGAAATTAGCATGATGGAAAATGGTGCACATTTTAATTTCAACAACCCTGATTTTTTTTTTCAATCCAATGACTGCTTCATCTGCTTTGAAGAGACCATTTTAGTTCCATTTAAGGTTTGCACCAGGGACATTATGCAATGCTGCCTACTGCTCGAATGCGAGTGTGCACCTGGGAATGTTTTCTGTGTTTACACGTGCTTATTACCCCACCTATCAAAGTGTTTAGTTATGTCAGTTACTAAACATTAATTGCTGCAGACACATGGCAACTTTTAGCAGCCATGTGCAGTATTTGTGTTTATCTAACCTCCTGGAACCTATCCAGAGCGAGCCAGCTTGCCATTCAGAACCGAGTGCATTTAATGAAGTAAACAACAGACCAAGGTTTCAACTATGTCCCTGTTTGTATAGGATGCCCTTCTCTCCCTCCCTCCCTCACATTAGGAAGACATGTTACATGGCTCAAAGTCGTTTCATTGCTGCTGTTCTGTCTCAGTTGCCAAATACCCTGTCACTATAAAACAATGACTGATGATTAATGGCCAACACATCCCGCCACTCAATGGTACGAAGCTATTAATTGATACTAACTGCTCATGTGTGACCATGAATAAACACACATGTCTCTACAGGCAAGCATACACTCACTCTGGTCCCAGTAAACATGTCAAAGTGTACAGTATTTACAAAGGGATTGAAGTGGAGTTTGGGGCAGCAATGATTCAGAAGAATGGCCCCAGGGCCTGACAGGATGTTGGGGGATGTGTCATTTTTGCCTGACTCCCTTGGTGATGAGGGGAGACATAAAGAAAGCCTTTTACACACAGCAAGATATACACAGGCCCACATACACATATTCAGCCATTCACTCACACATATAGCCTACACACATCAGTGTTACACACCCATAGAAATGGTTGTTTGGCAGAGTAGTGAGTAGATGAGCTCAGAGGAAGTATCTGTCTGCCTTTTTTCCCCTCTGTTTTGGACTTGAGCTGCAGCATGCTGATACAGACTACATCAAACACTCACTGGAGCCCTACATCTCGCTGTTTCACTCAGCACCAAGAGCAGAACAAGAACTTGTCTGTCACTACTCTTAATTCATTGTCTCCCTGGGGCAAAATGAGCACTGACAGACATAAATGGCAGAAATGAATATTGTAAGATCACAGTCAAGGGTGGCGGTGGTGGTGGTGGTGGTGGGAGAGGGGTAAAAGAAGAGCGAAGGAGCAGAGGGGGCAGGGGATGGAAAGATGTAGAACAGGGAGAAAGGGTCGGATGAAACTAGATGTGAGAAGGGGAGATGAAGGAATGCATGGGTACGTCTCTGTGTCCCTCACTGCTGACAGTCAGTATATTATACTGGGCTGACCACCTGCTCTGAGCCTGGAGTACACCCTCCATAAAGCTATAGCAGATGGACACAATAAAATGCACCATGACCAGTAGCTACGCACTTTTGTCCTTACGTGTTTGTCCATTACATTGCAGCTATTCCATATAAATATATTAAAACATACGCACATGCCCGGACCTTCCACCATGCCCCAGAGGCAATACCAGCAATATGTGATACTCTTTAGGTCTGATGTCACCATGTCTTCTCCGCCCAACCCCTCCCGGTGCTTGTAAGCCTATCGGCCAGTTAGCCGGCAAGGAATGTGGCTGTCATCTCATACAAACAAGTTGACACTCTTCACATATTCGTCCTCTGACTTCACTGCTCTTCTCTGTAGTCGACTATCCACCTCAGTGCTAGTATTTTTGGAGTTGTGTCTGTTGTCCTCGTGGTATTATTTACTCAGTCCATGATGGTGCCATAACCAAATCGAGAGAAGAGCAAGAACGAACAATAAGATCATAGATTTTAGATGATGACTCATTGAGGACATCTGGGAACTTCTCTACAACTAAATCTGATGTTGCAAGAAACTAACAGCCAGAAAATACAGGGCAAAGTGGAAGCTGTTGCCCAAATGTCCATATAGACCTCCTTTTGTTCAACTATAACCTTACCATATTTTTTGTATACAAAGTTTTATTGTGCATTGAAAGATTATTACTAGCATTTTATCTCAATTAGATAATCTGGCTAAACCCCTGCCTTGTTTAGAATTTGTCTAAACACTTTCTTTTACAAACTTCCCATATTCCATTGTATTGCTGTAAACCAAATGGCTCCTTTAAAGCTACACATCCCGTGTTTTGACATGTTTTTGAGCAGTGTTCGGGCCCCGGTTGGAGCCAAGATCGTTGCTGCCTGGGTTGTGCGGTTGTAAAAGTGCTAGAGAAATAGTTGCTTATTACTGTATGAGAATTCCAGAAGGTGGTATTGCCATTTTTTGCTAGTCTCTCAGACATAAAGAAAATGTGTTTTCCATCTCGAGGTCCCAAATTGCTGAAATAGTGGGCTGGTGAGGAATTTAATTTTACAGTCAAGATGAGTGTGGAGTGGAAATACTGGATGCAGTTATCAGTTCTTCACCCCTCTCCCCGCTACACTCCTTCGCCATCAGTAATAAGGTGAATATCTGTCTGGACGGCCGAGGTCCTTTTCTCACCGCTGTTAAGAGCATGAATGATGAAGTGCAACAGCCTCTCTCTTGTTTCCCCCTCTGCTTTTCTGTGTCTGTCAGTTCATTCTTTCTTTCTGCTCTCTCCCTCTCTCTTTCATCCTCCGACCCCGCACCAATCATCTGTAATTAGACAACTGTGCAAACTATATCGAGAAGTGTTTGCGATGTGTGCTTGTGGCTTAAGTGTTGAAAGGTCCTGAATGGGCCTTCGCATGTGTATTCCAGCCAGGGTTCAGTCAGAGTTCACCTCCTCTCGGATAAACATATTTTCCCTTCGGACCAAAATCAACAAATGATCTTTCACTTGGGGAACATGCACACACACCCAAACACACGCATCCATATAAGCACATATATATATACACACACACACACACACTCAACAGGATGCAGTCAAAAAGTTGGGGAAAAAACAATAACACATTTGCCTTTTAGGGTCCCAGTGCAATTCTAGTTTCTAGGTTACTGTGATTTGATTTATCAGGCAACGGAACATTGCCTGAGGATATTGAATTGAAAATATATCAGATGTATGAATTTCAACAGGGAGAGGTGAAATAATGTAAATAGATCTGATTTGGGGTCATGAGCGGGCCTGGGCAAAGCGAGAAACCCAGGCAGGCGGAAAGAATTGAGAAAGAAAGGGGGTAGGAGCAGGAAAATACGCAGAGAACAGAGGGAACGGGAGGCAGAGACAAACAAAGATGATCTTTTATACCGAGGTAGATGGGGCTTTGACTTTGTAATGCAAGCACCTGTCAACAGTGTTTAAGTACTTAAGTCCCGACAGTTCTTGTCAAAGTCTCTGCTGCTAAAGAACATGAAGCAGGAATTGTTTCAGGCAGTTTTCACATAAAAAGTTCACCGTCTTAACAGCGTTTTGTCACTGTGCATTCATCAGCAGTCCACCCTGAAAGTGAAAATGTTGTCATTACACTTTTTGCACTGACAATCTCTCACAATGTTTTATCCAGAGATGCCCTAAGGTTACACTTTGAGGAGCACATGGTGGGCTGCATGGGTATTGCTGTGATTTCATACTGTTTCCCTTTTACATCTTTGGAGAAAAACAACATAGGAGACACAAGACAAGCATTAAAGATTGAGTTTTTCTTTTGAGCATCTCCTCCCACACTAAACTAGAAAAAATATTTAACACAGAACCTTTTTTTAATCCTCTGATATCCCACGTTAGTAATCAGACTCCGCTTGTTCTTTGGGGTCACACCTTTGAGCAGTGGTATTTCGAGTAGTGCTCTGCTCCGGCAGCACATTGAAAAGTTCCCCTTTCTATTGAATCTCACTTATTCAGCTGGTTAGAAGACTTGGATTGCTCTTTGGCTCTGCCTGCTACTGAGCTCTTGCTCTGCTCCTCTGTCTTTCTCTTTCACTCAGGTTATCTATCTCTCCCTTTCCTTCTTGCTTTCTGTCTGCAGCCACCGATGCACAGCTCCGAGAAGTGGCTGATGGGAGTGTGTAGGGTACAGTGTGTGTGTGTGTGTGTGTGTGTGTGTGTGTGTGTAGGGCCTGTACATGTAGCTGTGTGTATGTTTGCCTCTCTGTGAGTGTGTGTATGTGTCTGTGCCCGTGTGTATGCACAGCAATGTCACTGGGCTGTGTAATTGAAATGGAAATGAGCCAATCAGCGACTGCAGTGGTGTGCCACCTTACCCTGCATTCACTTCACTGTTCCAGCTCTCCTAAACTCAGTCTCTTCTGTTTGCGACTCTGTGTTTGCATGTGCAAGTGTCTCTATGTGTCTGTTTGTCTGTTTGTGTGGTTGTGTGGTTGTGTGTGTGTGTGTGTGTGTGTGTGTGTGTGTGTCGACAATGCTTGGCCCTCAGTTTTTAACCCTGAGGAGGCGGTGTGAAAATGCAATCAGTTGGTAATAAAGATTATCTTCCTCTCTTTCTCTCTCTCTCTCTCTCTCTGTTACTGACAAACACGCACATGTGCCCACGCTCTGTGTCCATCTGATTCCTCTGGCTTTGTGCTGTGACCCGGAGCTCACTGGGACAGCTGTGGCATAACAAAGACGTGCAATTATCGCCATTTGACAATTAGCCTGCAATCCAAGTTTGCTCCTTAATTACCTATTTTACTCCTAGAAGGCATCCGCTGCCATCCTGTGCTCACTACACTTTTCTCACAAGAATGGGAAAGATTGTCGCTCGTGGCATTGCCAGAAGTATGTTGTAAAATACAGGCAAGTGAATGTGGTACTTGGGTTGACTGTGTGCATGTGTGTGGCACTGGAGGAGGAGGAGGAGGAGGAGGAGTGAAGGCAACTTAGCACCGGCTCCATCTGGACAGTTTCTTAAGTGATATATAATAAGATCTGGCTCCCCTTTAGGAAAACTGATTGACATAAACATCCTCCTGTATGGAATCTGGTGCTCTGAAGTGAAGTTGTGTGTATTGATTTACTACATTGTCATTTATTCCATGTGCTTGCCATCTCTTACTTAAATCCAGATACAGTTTGTTAAATCTAAAGTCATAAGCAATCTGATACTGAAGAATAAACCCAACTTATTGAGCATCAATGACAGATTACATTGTCTAGTTGTTGTGTGCATCTGTACACAGCAACAGGTGGAAGATGTCACTGAGAGTTAAACAGGTCTAAAAGCTGAATATTTACCATTCGAAGACAAAATAATGAAGTAGATTTTTTAATTGGCTTTTTTAATCATACTCTATGCTTTATTTTATGTTTGGATTTAACATGTCAACATGTACCTGCTTTTAAACATTGACCAGTGTGTTAAATGATTATCGTGAAAGACTGAGAAAACCCATTATTCTGGCTCCTCCACTCCCTCCACCACTGACATACAAATGCACAGAACAGCCAATTTTGATGCAGCTTTAATTTACATTTTCTTTTGTGCCCTCGAGATTGGCTGATCCTGCAGTGCCTTTGCATTCATTCTTTTCTATTGCACCCAGTGTTACTACACTGCCCATATTTCACTCTTTTGAATTCTAACAGAGCACACAGTGCAGCCTTGATTTACATTACATCTCAGTGCTTGTGTAATCAACACAGAGGCTTGATGTATGTAGCACATGTCTGTTTTTGTGGTAAAGAACGGTTTCCCCTTTCTGCTGAAATAGTGGGGACTGTTTACACAGCAACAGCCGATTAAAGCTGCCATCACTATAAACAAGACACCAGCCGCATCTAAAACTCGCATTAGTCCCATGATATAACGGGGTTTTATAAGGACAATAAACACAGCTTTCCACAAAATACAAGAACACATTTTGATGACAATCCTTCACCGAATAGACTTGGAGAAAAATTTACAGCTTTGGCACACAGTCATGTCATGCACATATACAGTTTTAGCAGAATCTGCCTTAATGATGAATGCATGGTTGAATAACTCCTGCAAAGACGTGGATTCACTGGGAGCCTGGCAATACTATCTGCAGTATTCAGTCTTGCTGTCTCTTTTTTGTATTCCCTCTCACACTTTTGGAAGCAGGTCCTTTCTCTCTCTCTCTCTCTCTCTCTCTCCCTGTCTGTTTCTCACCCTCACTCTGTTTCTCACTCTGTGCCATTAGCAGCTTCTGGCTGTCTCACTGCTGTTCCTTTGCCAATGTGCCAGAGAGCTCACTCAACTGATAACATGGACCTAATGTATGTGTGTGTCTAACGAGCGCGTGTGCACGTGGAGGTGTGTGCCGCATGCGTGTTTGCTGCCCGTACATGTGTGAGTGAGCGTGTTACATGTTACAAATGCCTGTCCTGTCCCTTTTTATGTGCTCACTCACCCAAACATCCTCTGCTTCATTTGCAGTCAGGGCCACGAGCCACTATTCTGACTGCTGAGGCACTGAGAGAAGGGCAGCTGAAACATCACACACACAGACAAACACACACACACATACACAGACATGCACACTCATACACACTCTAATTTTTCTTCTTCGCACACACACATAGAGTACACATAGACAGAAGCTGGGACGAGCGGATGGGAGGATGTGACCATTAAGTCAGTGACATTTTAAAGCAGTGAGAGAGATGCATGGCTCTCCCTGGACCTCTAGAGACATGTTTTAAATGAAATGTTACAGATGAGCTACTCCATGCCTTGGTTGTAAACACCCTCACATTGGTATTTACCCTACATGGGTAAACACAGAAAAAAACAACATTTCATGCTAGCTCATGCTCACATATACACACACGCACATGCACATAAATATACAGAGCAGAGCTAGAAGGAGACACATGATCACAGTAATGAAAAATGGCTTGGTTCAATTTGTCGCTTGATTGTTACATTAATCATTCCATTATAGCAACATGAATTAAGTGACAACTGAAGGCATCAAAACCAGATTTTTGCTCAAATTGCTATTTGATCTACAAAACAAGTGGCCTGGTTTGTGATTGTGATTCTGTGTAGTTTGTCTGCATAAACTGCAGACTGAAGTAAGTCAAGCAGGATAATCGTTTCTCAGTGCATATACAGCAATTTGATTTCAGAAGATCAATTCCTTAGTCAAAACTCCCAGCACCGCGCTGAAACAACAACGGAGCTGCAGTTTTGAATTGAGAAAGCAAGTCAGTGGGTGGAAAGAGAGTGATGGGGGAAAAAGGGGGTTTGTGCAACATGTATTTTCCTCAGCATCTGAAGATGTTTGAGACCTTTAGTTACAATCATTGAAACTCATTTTTTCCCCACTGCCATTTTACATCAACTGCAAGAATTTGTCCTTGTTCTTTATAACCTCCATCCACTATTCAAATTAGCCACGAATTGCTGTTTCTTTAGAAAATTTAATGACTTAATGGGGTTTTTTTATTACATGAGTGCAACAGAAATGATTGCATGGTGGGAGAAAGAGGTCACCGTGCCGCTTCACTATGTTAATCCTGAGGCTCCAGAGTCCTTAGGATAAAATTATTTTTGCCTGTCATACGCTCTGCCCCTTGTGCGTCCTGGGACTCGAGGAGCCCTTCTTATAGACAGCAGTGGCGGTTTTCAATTAAAAGTTTTGTCAAAACTCTTGTAAGGTTGTGCTCTTACAACATTTAAAGACTGGGTCTCAATTATAAGCGAACACCACCTGGCTTCCGGGTGAAATGAGTCAGGGGCATCAGCTGTGTTGCGCGTGGACTTTGCAGCTTCACACCATCACTCAGTGCTTCGAGTATATGTGCTTGATTGGTGGAATCCCTAACAAGTTTACAGGTGTTCGGCGTTTTCTCTGCGAAGCCCCCTTGTGACCCGACGGCTAGCATTATAGCACCCTAAATCAGCCAGAACGCTCACAACACAGCAATTGCTTTTTCAGCAGTGGTGGCTCAGTGGTTGAGGCTCTGGGTTGCAGCGCTGTCAGGCAAGACCCTTAACCCTGCCTGCTCCAGGGGTAGGTTATCATGGCTGATCCTGCACTCTAATCCCAACTGGGATAAATCGAAAAGAGAATTTCACAGTGCTGTAATGTATTTTGTGACAAATAAAAGCTTCTTCTTCCTCTAATTGTGGTAGCTGTGAAAATATCACAGATGAGAGGCCTATTTGGTGGGCTGCAGAGAGGAAATTGTGACTGTGTGTGTGTGTGTGTAGATGGGAGCTTGTGACAGTGTGTGGCCTTTTGATGAATCTCCCTGTATGTATTGAAGCCCTCTGACCCCGTGTGGCCTGTTCTAGATCATCGCCGCTGTAAAGATGCCTCACTGCACAGCCCTCAGAGACAGCCAGGCCCTGTATTTTTCCAATCATGACATTTACTGTCTGGACCATCCAGCCATCCTGCTTCCCTGTAACCATATCTACTGTGACTTGCTTTTTTTTTGAGGGTGGAAAAATCCTCAAGTAAATGTGTGTCTTTTTTTTTTATTGAGAGACCTAAAAGCTGCATTCTTATAAGCACATTTTCTCCGAGTTGGATACTTCAGTTTGCTATCATTCGGAAGGCACAAGTGTGTACGTGTGAGTAAATATCTGCTTTGGAGACAGATTTATAGATAAACCGAGCAATCCAAATTTATTGAAGCCAAAGGATGAGAGTGTTGGCGCTTGTAAATTTCCACATGATGCTGGAAGATTGGTGAGAGACATAACCCGCATTCTTAGTGTGTGTGCTGAATTCAAACGAACTTTTATCCAAAACAACTGAGTCACTGTAGGTGTATAAGCAGACAGATGTATCACAATGATTGAATTTGTCCATGTAATGTTTGAAGTGCATGTAAATCATTGGAAATCTGTACTTTTTGAGTTAACCTCTTCCCGTCTTTTCTCTATTTGTCCCACCAGGTTCCATCGTGGGGACTACCACATCGATGTGTGCATAAACGACTACCTGGATGTCTACTGTCCTCACTATGAAGACACAGTGCCTGAGGAGCGGACAGAGCGCTACGTCCTCTACATGGTCAACTACGATGGCTACAGCACATGCGACCACACCGCCAAGGGCTTCAAGCGCTGGGAATGCAACAGGCCACACTCACCGAACGGACCGCTCAAGTTTTCAGAGAAGTTCCAGCTCTTCACTCCATTCTCCTTGGGGTTTGAGTTCAGACCGGGAAGAGAATATTACTACATCTGTGAGTAGCTGTCATGACTACATTGTCCTGTACTTTAAACACATACAGATGGTTGAGAGCTTAAGGGAAAAGCAATACAAAGTTACCTAGGTTTTCAGCAGCTTCAAGTTAAAAACCAACCTTTTGTGTCCAGTTGTGTACAAACTGTCAATCAGAGATGCAAATGTGAAAATAATTTCCTCAATTGATATTTTTGTCACATTAACAATCAATAATCAATTAGTTGTCAGTAAAATACAGTAGACATCTTCCTATATGCTTATAAAACCAGTTCTTACAAATGACAATGAAATGTTCAGTGCAATGTTGACTCAGTTGCATTAGGAATTTAAAGAACAGATGAAGTAAACTAAAATTAAACAGAATTAATGATTGTCTTCATCTAAAATTCCTATTCAACAATTGGCCAAAGAAAATCCAAAGTATTAAGTTGCTCAGTGGGAACAGATGTCTGCAGTGCTGTCGTGACAACTTGGTCAGTCCAGGAAATCTGTCGGTGTTTCCTGCCACTGCTAAAATGTATTTATACTCAGCAGAGCAGCGCCTGTACACGTCATCAGTTTAATTCTAAACACTGTTGAAAGCATACAGTTAGAAGTCAGACTGCAGGGAGGTGTGCTTGTTTGGTGGTCAGCAAACACACTGGTAACTCCTTGTCACAAAACAGAATGAGGCTCCACCTGGTGGTGCAACCAGGTACTATGACAATACTACTATGTATTTTCTGACACCTTCTGCCTTAATGGGAAACATATATTTAAAAGATTAAGTAATTAACCGCAAATAATTGAGTTATTAACAAGGCATTGTTAACATCCCTAGAGTCAATACAAAGCTGCTCAGACTAGACCCAAAGTACGCTAGACAAATGCCCCATGTTATATGCAATATTATACACCGATCAGCCATAATATTGTGACCAGACATGTGAAGCGAATAACACTGATTATATTGGTACTATGTGGTGTTCTGCTGGAAAACCTTGGATTTTAACATCCAAGCTGATGAGACTTAGACACCCAAATAAACACTGTCCCACAATAAGCACACTCCCTCATGCAACTGGAGATCCCAAATGTCACTACCCCCAGAGGAAAATGCACCCCACCACATGGAAAAAACATCAAACAATCAGGAACATATTGAGGAACATGACAATGACCCAACATGTTGATTTGACCTCAAAACTTCCTACACCCCATTGTGATCAAGCATCAACAGGATGCAGTGGAACAAGTTTGATTGACAGAGGCCCCACTGCACAAGCCAGAGTACCCAAGGGATCCACTGCCAACATCCTGGTTCCAGACCCCATAGGACACCCTGAGAGGCCCTCTTGTCCATGTACAATGGTTCAGAGCATTTTTGAGCACATAAGGGGGACCAACACAATATCAATATTAGGCAGGTGGTCATAATGTTATGCCTGATCAGTGTATGTGGATTCATCATGAAATTCCACTTTTTTTTTTTTTTTATCAAGACAGGTCATAGATAGAAAAGTAAAAAACAGCAGTAACACAAGTTGAAGTAGCATGACTATGAGATCAATCACCTTTTTTCAATTCTATTTATATATCAATATAAGTACTCCTCAAGCCCCATTATCAGCAGTATGCATTCACAGAAAGATATGAAGCCAAAACCTGACTTGACATGAATTCAAAACCTGGATGGCCCTTTACTGACCTAAAGCTCATCTAATAATACAGCAGAGTGAGAGACACACTATTCCTCGACCATGTTTTCTCAGCTTCACTACAGAGCTTTGTGAGTGGCATTACAGTGATCTGAGTAGATGCTTCCATGCTCTGCTTTCAGCCAAGCTTTTCACACTGCTCTCATCACTCACGAAAAAACCCTTCCCTAAAATGGCAATGGAATTCATGGGGGAGTTAAATTGAGGCAGTTTGAAAGTTATAGCTCACTTCCCCCGCTGCACAATACCGTACCTTTTCCAAAAACGAGAGTCCTCCTTTCTGCATTATGTTATGCTTCTATTCAGCTCATGTTAGATGTTAAGTTGTCTGCTTCTTGGCATAGGAACTGAGCCGAACTGAGTTCATCTGAAGCCCAAGCCCCTGGGAAATTAGGTTTTATCAAAGCAAGGTGATAGAGTGGAAATGAGTTGAGTTTGTCCATTCTAACACAGTCCATACGCACATGGGAGATGGAGGCGTCGCTGCCAGTAGGCGCAGTCGCTGAAACACATTTGTCACAGGGATACGCTGATTATTACAAAATAAGAAGCATGACTATGCGCTCATACGTTTGGCATTAGTGCAGAATCATGCAGTGTCGCACATTATTCTCTCAGCTGTTGAGGGAAAGCTTTAAAGATTTGTGCACGTTGGTGGCTAATGCGTGATAAAAAAAACTCAGATGGAAAGTGGAGGGGTGGAGTTTTTTGACATTTAACACCCACTTCTGAACGGTTATACTATATTTATCTGTAAACTTTGGCCAGTGGTGTTAATGCAGCTCTAGGTGGCTGTCAAAACCCTGCGCCTTTGTGTTTTCCTCCTTCCTTCGGAGACGGCGTTGAAAGAGTCAGGAGCACAGCTGAGTCGAGCTCTACATACACACTGCGATCTGTTTTCAACATTGGCACCTTTTTATGAAGCAGTTAACCTGACAGCCGGCCAAAAAACTTCTGTGCTTTATTCATTTCACATGTTTTGCTCCCTCTCCTTCTAAAGACTGTAGAAACAAAGAAAAAAAAAACCAACATAAATGCACCTCCCTTATATTTGCTGTTGTCTCCATGGTGAATAGATGTTGTCTCCATCTCTCGTCTACAAAACAAATAGCCTGCTTCTTTCATACAGGCCTTTCAACAACCAGGTGTTTGGCCATTTGTCCATTAAAAAATGTAACCAGATTTTTCCTTTGCTTTTATCGCCAGTTTACATTGGCAGTAAATGAGATGAGGGGAAAATGGAAGTCTCCAAACTTTGGGAGCATAGATGGGGGTTAGTGTAGGGTTATAAAATTCATCCACTCCCTCAAGTAACTATTTCTTACATTTTTTTTCTATTTCGTTTGAGAGATGCTTGTCCTAAGGGCTGGATTAAATTACACTGCGACCGACAGGGCTTCCATGGAACACATCCATTCTGCTACAGCACGCCATATTGGTTTAGTGGCCTGCGGCTTCATTGGCTATTGAATGATTCTAGCGTATAGCCTCGCTGGCTACTGTGGCGGATATTAAAGTCATCTACCATGAAGTCATCTGACATGTGATTTCCCACTGCCATTGTGTCCAGCCTGAATGTCCACGAGAAGCAGGGGGAGATGGCTGCTGATGGATTGGACAATCTCTTTAGTGAACAGAATGTGAAGCTTAAGGAGAAAGATTGAGAGAAGGCGAGGCGTAGTTACATTCCTACACCTGTCAATTCATTTGCAGCAGTTTTTGTCACCACCATCATCCTCACCCATCTTCTTCATGCTCTTGAAACATGGAAGACCTGTTCAAGTTACATCGACTAACATGATTTTCATTCTGCTTAAATATTAAAAACTCTGTGATAAATACAACTTTCTATCTGAGGAATAAGTAAACAGGCTGCAAAATTAAATCACAACAGGGCAGTTTTTTTTCAATAGAGTATAACCTAATTACTGTGATTTTCTCAGGGATTACATTTTGGGTTTGCATGCTGTTATTATAAATGTTCAGTTAAGATGGTGAAAAAATAAATTAAAAAACACTGGCTTGATTATTTCTAATCTTTTATCACTAATCGTTTTTTTTTTAAAGTAAATTCCACCGTATCTGAAGCCAGTCCCTAATCTTGTTCAAGCATCAGAGGCAGGTCTGTTTGTCATCAACTGAAACAACTTATGGTCATTTGTAACCTGAGGAAAGTTTTCAGACACATTTTTCAAGCTGTATTTCCCATGGGTGCTGTATGCTTACATGCAAAGTTATTTTATTTAGCACCAAACTAGATACAAGTGCTGGCCAAACTCTGCCTGCAATTTGTTTTGCAGAGATTCCTCCACTTTTGTGACCCTTCTTCCATAAGACATTTTAGATGCATGTTGTCCAGTATCTCTCCTACTAAAGTGTTCTCGAACACGATGTTCAATCTTTCAGAACTTTAAATTTACCTGTCATTCTTAGATGAGTCGACAAATATTCATATCAAGTTGTGCAGATAAAGTTTGTTGTGGAGACGAATAACCTGCTAGTTTTCCAGCTAAGTCAGACCTTGTGATATACAGCTAAACCCAAGATAGCAAAACAGTGTGAGTGAACTGTAAACCCAACAGTATTGGGCTGGAGGTTGTTGTGTTGTGTTAACAAATCTTTAGTGCTGCATTATCTCCTTGCTTTATTGTTATAATGGACTCGAAAGCCTTCTGCTGGAACATTTTCAAAAGGAACAGTTCCAATAGTTTGTCAATGTCTTATAACATCTTTCTTTTTTTAATGAAGTGAAGACAAAGCTTAGCACTTTTTAATGATAATCATAATATTACGTCCTGTATAATTTCTGCTATGTGGATGCTTATTCAACTATGAAACAATCTTGCTGATGTTTTACTCAACTGTTATTATGACAACAGTTTGCCAACCTGGTGATGATATCCAGAATCATTATTGTTGCTAATGGCAGTAAAGACTGTTGTCAGATTCGGTGCAGCCGTGAGTAAACATTGATTAAACTCTCGCTCCAAGCTCAGGCTGCATTTTTCTAAGGGACACTTCACCAGCAGTTGTGCCAAGACTTTGTGGTTCATTTTCGAGGCATCACAAGTTAACATCCGCACTACCGTACCACCACATGAACACATACACTGATCAGTAACAATATTATGACCACTGACGTGTGAAGTAAATAACACTGATCATATTGGTACTATGTGCTGTTCTGCTGGAAATCCTTGGATTTTAACATCCATGTTGATGAGACTTAGACACCCAAATAAACATTGTCCCACAACAAACACACTCCCTCATGCAAATGGAAATCCCAAATGTCACTGGCCTACCCCTGCAGGAAAATGCACCCCACCACATGGAAAAAACATCAAACAATCAGGAACATGTTGAGGAACATGACAATGACCCAACATGTTGATTTGACCTCCAAACTTCCTACACCTCATTGTGATCAAGCATCAACAGGATGCAGTGGAACAAGTTTGATTGACAGAGGCCCCACTGCACAAGCCAGAGTACCCAAAGGATCCTTTGCCAATATCCTGGTTCCAGACCCCATAGGACACCCTGAGAGGTCCGATTGTTCATTACCAATGGTTTAAAGCATTTTGACCAGATAAGGGGGACCAACACAATATTGGGCAGGTGGCCAAAATGTTATGCCTGATTGGTGTATTACATGGGCAAATCTTGCGTAGGTGTTAGTTATCATTCTATGTTGAACATTGGTGGTTGAGGTGTGATCCAAAGGCACAGTTTGATGGAAATAACTTGTCGATGCTCATGAAGGATTCTGTCCTTTGAGTAGACTCAAACTCAGCAGAGGCAAATGTCCTGAATGGCCTTGCCTGCTCTGATTAAATGTTTATCTTATCTCTCACTGTGCACAGAAATGTTAAAGCGCCCCGGGCACGATGTCTAAATAATGAATCTAAAAGCTGTAATTAGTGACTGAATGCTTTCATTTTTTAAATATTTAGCAGCTTATTAATTTTCATTAATACGAGGTCCATAATAAGTTATAATAAGCATATCAGTGTGGACATTACACTCCAAAGAGTGGCTACAATTAGCTTCAACACACCAAAGAGATTTCTACAATGTAAGGTCATTATATGTGATATCTGCAGCACAGCACAAAGAGGTGGTGGTCAGACTTTGCCCTTGTAGTTCATTTTCCTGTGTTGTGTAAATGCGTAGTGTAGCGTAGCTAACAAAGAAAATCTTTCGCATCATTAAACACTGAAGCTGGCTATACTGCACACCTGCCCTCGACAGAAATGTCAATGTGGCCCCAAGACAGAGGTCATTATCCACAGACACACGAGGCAGACTTACTGTGAGTAGATTCATGTGCTGAAGACTTAACAGCATCTTCTCGCGTCTTTGCTGAAGATAGAAAAGTTATGCACAATCAATGTTTCACAGATTTGCACACATTTGGAGTAGCCAGTGTTACAGAGTAAAGCCCCATAAACAGTGCTCATAGTCAGCATAAGAATATTAGTCTTTTCCTCATCTCTATTAACTTTCTGTTGCCAAATGACCGGAGGGACTAGGGGATGAAAAATTCGCCCTCAGTGACGTGATTGATTAGCTTGCTTGTTTGCAGATGAAAATTAAGATGTCAAATCATATTCCTGCAGAGAAAATGCCCGTTAATGGTGTTTTCGCCCTATGAGCTTGATGCGGGTCGAGGGTTGATTTGTTGCATCTCTGATAGAATTAGAGAGAGAGGAGGAGACAGGGTTCTGCTGTCATCTGCCTCAACAAGAGAAACAGCTTAATCAACGCTAGCAGGACAGAGGGAATTCACTCAAATGGAGGTCATAATTCTTCATTTTTGTTTGCGTCAGCCTCTTGTCTCTGTGTAAGGCAACTAATTGAAGACAAGAGGAAAACTGGAGTTGGTCAGGAGCCTGGTCTTTTCACAGAGAACGCCCAGCGATCTATTTCTCTAAACGTCAACACAAAACAGATTGAGCAGGCAGAGAAAGAAACTATTAGCAGAGGAATACATTCGACATGTAAAATTGAACAGATTCAGAGTAGAAAAGCAATCTAATGCCGGTCATTTTGCTGAATGACTGGCATCCACTGCAAGCAGTTCAGCAAAATACAGCATTAGTGTTGAGTGAGTTACAGCTCTGAAGTGTCTGCCTCTGTGAATGACAGATGGGATAAGCAAGGACATTGGGAGCACTTCTCGGGTCAGAGTTCACAGTGCATTCTTGGTATATGTGAAATGCATCTCGCAGAATGCTGATGCGAGCATGTTTTCCTAACATGGACACAATCCGCAATCTTGTATTTGAGTGATTTTAATCTGAAAAGGGCAGAAATCCAATATCAGAGGCAGCTCACTGCAAGAGATGAGTGAGCAGAGTTATGGCATTTGTAGGCATATAAGATGCGTGGAAAATAGGAAACTACTTGGTGTGGCAGATTGGCAGTTGAAAATGTGTTTTTTTTTCTTGCTCTGACTTGCTTATGTACATGAACTGGAACTGTTTGTTACAGGAAACACAATCAATAACATCTCTGTGTCTTTCTTGTGGTTGAAATTATTTGACAAGATGTTTCTGGGTTTGATACTAAAAAATCAAGAGTCCTAAAGAGAGTCTGTGGATGACATCAAGTGAACATTTGCTAAATGGTCATCAAAACCCAGAGGGTGGCGATGCTTCTACCCATGTTAGATTACAAAATAAAAACGGCAACGGTTTCAGTCACTCTGCAAATGCCTGCAGGCCAATATGCAAAATGCATCTGCAACACAAGACTGATAATAAATACCATGCTAAAGCACAAGAAAACATTTTGATATTTATAACTGTTTTTTCACAAGATCTCGTAAGGTCTAAGTCAACTTTATTGGACGGCTTCATGCAAACAGATTCTTCGAGACATGGACTATAGCTGTCTTGTGATTGATCATAAATCTTGTGATGCACCATGCTCGTTCAAGCTGCTCTCGAGAGGAGAAAGAGATAGAGCAGGCGGCGGCAGCAGCAGCAAGAAAATGGCTATAATGGACAAATGAAACAGAGGCAGGGGATAGAGTATGCAGTCTGTATTTTCTTGGAGCTATGGGAGGGTTGCTAATAATGATAAAGAGTCAGTGCTGTTCCATTCGTGGTACAAGGAGGAAACCTGCATATGGACACCATCATAACTCAGGCCCTTCATCCATTCACATGAAAAATCAAGCCTGTCATCAGCATTCAGAAATGATCTGACAGAACGGAATAATGGGGCCGAAAGCTACAACCGCACATTTGCACGGATACACATGCACTCGTGTACATTATGCATACATAAACATGGACGAATACAGAGCAGGCACACAGATGCACGCTGTCTGGAATGCATTATTATAATCCTGATGGATGGATCGACATTCCACCACCTCCGTCTCCCCTGGTTACTGCATCATTACTTGTCTCCCCTTTTCATCTCATCTCTCATTTTGGATCTTGGTACAGTCCTCTCCCTTCCATAGACATGGATGGATGTAGCCAGGTGTGATGTCACCCACTGGTTTGCATTGGAGCCAGTTTGAAGAGTAAAATTGTAGCTTTAGGAGCCAAGAACTTCTAACTTGAACCAAAGCAAAAACTAGATTACTAGAAATACTGATATCGTGCTACGTGGCAGGTTCAAGTGAGAGTCTTAACTCCTTAACTGCAAACACAGAAGAGCTGCATGTCTGGGGGAAAAATCACTATGTATTCTACATGAGCTCCAAAAGTATGAGGCAGGGCGAGTTCAGGAGTTGGGGAGAGCAGCAGGTGAACCAACTGTCAATCAGGGTGGTCAATCAAGAGCTGCACGGCAGACATCAAAGTCCTCCCTAAGCCTTCAGATCTTATTACCAGAGTGATAGTTTCCATAATGACCACCAGGACAATTAGTGAAGGGCCCAGATTTAGCAACTGAGACCATCAGGGTTCTTTGGAAAAAAAAAGACTGCCTTTCTAAAGAGAAGTTAATGCCGTTTGAATGGGACTAAGCTGGAGCGGCTATTGGTGGCATTGCACTTTTGCAGCAGACATCTATCAGCTACATTTTTTTCCTCCCAGACTGCATTGATTAGACATACGCAACATGCACAGAGTGGGCTCAAAATAACTGCTTGATTTTCGAGTGGGAAAGCATACCAAACGCAGATCCACTTCCCACTTCCGCACAGGACGCAGGGGGTTACTATATTCTGTGCAATATGAATGAGCAAAATCAAACCTAATGGATACTGAGATTTTGGAACAACATGTTTCACAGCACTTCATCAAACACCAAATGAGGGAATGACTTTTGAAATACTTTATTCTACTGTAAAAGTAGTGTTCACAATACTTGTAGAGTCTATACCCATTGAAAGTACTCTGGCTGTACATGGAACCCTACTAGGACACAGTTTTCTTAAGTTTGTCACTCATCTGTAAATGCACATCAAACACACATAAGGACAAGGTAACAAATCAATCACTTCTGAGAAGTTCTAATAACTCAAGGATAAACTGTTAACTCTGGACATGACAAGCTCATTGGAATTCCAACAACCCCCTTTTTAAAAATAAATTGAAAACAGTCAACCAGCAAGCTAGCCCACTGGCCAGACTTGGTTAATAATAGACCCCGTGCCAAGTCATGGCACACTTGTTGACAGCCCAGAGAAAGCAAGGCGAGAGAGAGAATAGTCTCTAATCAAGTTATCTGAGTTTGACTGCCAATAGAGTAGTCATCACTTTGCCTGCCAACAAAACAGAGAGGCTGCGAAAAGCCAAGAGATCAGAGGAGAAGTAGGGCAGGCGAGGGCTGCGATTCAAAAGGGCACAAGGCTCCCTTTTTCAGCTTTTTTATGATTCATGCAGCTAACAGTCGTCCTCAGGAGCTGATTATGATCCACTATCAGAAGCACAATGATGTTTTATCCTTCGCCATTAAAGCATTAACATACGATGCTGTGCAGAAGTTTTACTGAAAGCGCAGCGAGGATGCTGTAGTTCAATTTAGAGGGTCTCACTTGCTTTTACATGTCATGTGCTGCAGGACTCCTTATTCTTGCTGAAGTTAACAGCGAACAAAAATACAAACATCTGAAGCGCCTAAAACTTTTGCACAGCGCATTATATAATTAACCCACTTAATTAGTCATGATGTTTGAAGGGTTATTGTTCATTTATTTGCTTTTTTCATTCTTCGTCTGTTGCAATACACACATTTGCTCCCACACACACACACACACACACAAACACAGATTTTTTTTCTCGTTTATTCAGTGGGCGGATGCTTCAACCATAACAATAATATTATGATTCTATGTGATATACTAAGTGCACTAATGAAACATTATTATGTAAAGTTATTTCTATGTGGCTGCTTTAAAGAGCCAAACTCCCCTCCCCCACCTCATAGATTAATAAATCATCAGGTTTATTGTAATTTGAGTACAGAGACAAGAATCAACTGATGGAATTGAAGGGTTTCAGACTTTCAATCACTTGCTTTTTCATTTTCAATAAGACACAGTAATTTGTTACAGCATCATTATGTGGTCTTTTACAAAATTATGAAGCTGGATGTTCTTCGAGATAACAGCGGAGGGGAAGTAATTGTAGCCCCACACTGCTGCGCTGATAGCATGAGGAGACTAGTGTGATGTGTAACCGACTTCCTCGTACTTTCTTTCACTCTTTTCCTCATTGCTTGCGACCTTGCCACCTTGGCCCAAGTGGCATAAGGAATGACTTTGGTTTACTTTTGTCAGAGACTGAAAGATACAATGGAAGAGCAAAAGGCCAGCTATCACCAGGGGGGGGAGAGAGTTTGATGCCTGAATCCAAGTCCTCCTCTCTTACTGCTCCTCCCAGCTCCCTCATTCCCTCCTATTGTGTGTTCGCTGTAGTAGCATCTGGTTAATGGCCCACTTCAGTCGATAGTCTCCTCCATCTTCTTATACTCACACACACACACACATACACACACACGTGTACACAGACAGCCACATTTTGTGTAGGCAGGCAAACACACATGCACATTCTCTATCTGCTGCTCTATATATTTTTCCCTTTTATGTTGAATGTGGGAAGGATACTTTCTGAACGACATGTAGTCTTTCTGTGTTTTCCAGTCCATACATACATTTTATTGCTAATGTATTTCATACAGTATTACATACAGCAGTATGTAGGCACTGCTCTCGACACTGACAATATTGTCCTGGACAGTTGAGTAGCTGGTACAGGGGTCAACTGAATATTCTTTCTTTAAACTTTAGTTGAATTCAAGGTTTTCTTCTGTGTTTAGTTCAATATTGTCCTCCTTTGACAGAAATTTAATGCAGCCCAGCAGTGATTTCTGCAGATGGAAGAAGAGAAAAAAAAGTCTTGTGGCAGCAAGCTGTATAAATGGAAACGTGTGTGGAAGATTGCATGAAGTTTCTGGAAAGTGTGTGAATGTCTGTGTCTGTGTGTTGTGTCTCTTGGACAACATTTTATGCAAACTCAGACTGCTGGACCTAAATTCTAACTAGGTTTGCACGGTGTAATCCACATGAGTAATCCTAGTGAATGGACGACAAGGCCAGCAGGCCGTTTTTCAGTGAGCTGGCAGAATTAGCTAACTAGGAATGCTCCGTGCTGGACACAGCATTGCAGGGTATTCGGTTTAACCCGTCCCATCCAACAAATAAGCCAGGATCTGCGGATTAGAGTACCGTTATTAAAACCAGCTGGGGACCTGACGCATAATACAGGCATGCTAATATGGAGCTATTAATGTTACATGATGCCAAACAAGTCTGCACAGGACTTGACTTTTGAAACTGAAGGAATACTTTGCAGTAAAATACTGTTATACAAAATGTTGACAGGTTGCTGTCACTGTATGATTGGATTGAAGGACAAATAGCACAATGGATTATATACTGATGTTGCAGTTGGATACTACAGAGGGGAATCATTAGCAGACTTTTCAAAAGTAGGAACTTTAAAATTTCACTCTACACATGGTTTTAAGCCATTTGGGCTTTAGTGATGGCTAATCTTCCATACTGCATTAAGCCTTATAGTTGTATTGACACTGGCAGATGTAAAAAAAAAAAAAAGAAAAGATTCTTTGTTAACAAAATAACTAAAGAAAAAACTCACTGCTGTGTTTTTTTTACAGCAAAAGAATCAATGGATAAGAAATCAATTTGCAACCCTTATGATTACAATTTCTAGCCATTTCAAGCCAATAGTCATATGAGTAATGAAACTAATTACCTTTGATATCAAGTAATATGTTTGGTAATGCTATTACATTTAAAAGGAATAAATGGTTAAAAATAGCTTGTTGCACTTCCTGGGGAACTTGCCCAATACTAGTGCTTTGATTTTAGTTTCCTATCACAACAGTTTGTGTTACAGTATGGCCTCGTGTCTGGAATGAATCTTCCATTGAAAGACAAAGGAAATGTGTTTTCCAGATAACATTACAGCTGCAATAAAAGCTTGGCTTGGGCTGTGATTGAAACAATGCCATGCCTAAGCTGCACTGAGCCCACCTGTTTGTTCTTCCGTAATTGGATTCTGCTTCATTCCATTTGCCTTAATGCTGATGCATAATGCAGTGTACTGAGGGAGCCGACCATTACCAGCCAGGGGACATGGCATGGAGGAGTAACCCGACCTCAGCCACCCATCCCATCTCGGGACATCTTTTCAGAGCCTCTGTCCTTCAAAGTGGCCACTTGCTCGGGCTGGATGGATTGATGGTTGAGGTTGTGGGCCTGATGGAAACCAGAATAGCAGGTGTTGATGTTACAGCCTACAAGTACAATAAGCTGGACCTCAGCAGCTTGTTAATCCAAAATAAACAGGCGCTGGTGTGGACAGTTTGGCTCTGGGTGGAGGAATCCTCATCACATGGAGAGCACGAAGAGCTGCTACCATGAAGGGAATGTGGGGCCAAAGCTTAATCTTTGCTTTGCAGATAAGAATGTACAGAAACATACCTCAGTCCTCTGCAGCATATCGACACAGTGGCTGCATCTTGGCTTAGACGCACCAATTTAGTTGCCACTTCTTGCGTTAGCAAAATGATATAAAATATGGCTGTCAGTTGCCATATACTGTAATAATATGAAGGTTTTTAACATCATCGCTGCTGCAAACTGCTCAAGAAAACACAGAAAAACTAAATATAATCAGCGAAGGCTACTTTGATTACTAATGTCGATGATTTTCTCTTGTGTAGGAGGAGGATAGCATGTTTGAGCCAAATCTCTAAACAACACAACAGCTTTATGAACTGCCAGCATAACGGTGACTCCCACATGCTCTTTGCCATTTTCACCAGGGCCATACTTCTCTCATGATCAGCTGCCTGTGCTAAGTGGCTGGTGTCGATGGCTGTGACTCAGCTCAGCCCACAATAGTGATGAAGATAAAACATCTGGAGATTGTGTGCGTGTGTATGTGTGTGTGTGTGTGTGTGTGTGTGTTTGGCCATGTATGTGCACACATTGTAAATGGGGGCATAAAGAAATGAAGCAATAAGAAGAGTGACATAAATTGTGTGGGTACTGGTGTGTATATGTGACTGAGTGGGTGAGCGACGGTGGCCAAGGTTCATTAGCGTGTCATCGGCTGCCTCCACACCGAAATAATAAGGTCCCCTCTCTCTCTTTCTCTCTCTCTTCCCTCAACTTCCCTCCCTTTCTGCATCTGCTGAATATGAACTGAGCTGTGAAAATAGCATCTGATCTCAAGTCACCTCTCTCCTGCACAGTGACACATGATGAAGAAGCAGATAACCGCTGATGAAGTGACAAAATTAAAATGGTAGCAGAGAGGTCAAGAGGCGAGGGGTATATGGAGAGTTTGATGAGCTGCGTTTTGCAGGATGTATTTGATAAGAAACTGACATCTGGATCTGAGGGTAAATGAGTAGAGAGCATGCAAAGGGCAAGAAGGGAATAGATTTCCATCTCTTTTGACTCCTTTCCTTAGTTATTAGTCAACATGTGTCTTAATAAAAACATTCCCTGGCCTTACAGACAGCTCGCACCTTTTTCCAACATGAATTCTGATTGCAGACATATTAATGAATGTAAAACATTCTGTAGATGGGGAGAAAACAGAAATTTAAAGAAAGCTGTTATTTAAGAGGATGTATGGCGATAGAGACATATGAATATCTGCATTTTAGGAGCAGGTGTGCGCACATTCATCGGCGTATCTGGCGTAAATATGATGAAGGCAGGTCAGTTGAGCTTTGAAGAATGGATATGGGTGTGCTGACAGACGAGAAGAGAGGCCGATACAGCTGGGAGAGAGGGGAAGGCAGGGGAGGGGTTAGGTAAAGGTTCACTAGAGAAGAGTTGACAGCAAATAAAATGGTAGCCTTTGAAAATGCCCAGCTTCATTGCATCAGACTGATCCACGGAAAACATAAAATAATGCCCAAAAGATAGCTTAGCGGACACCACAGTCTCTCCAGTGCTGGAGGGGGGGAGAGCTGAAATGAAAACTAGCAAATAGCATTACTGTATCACAAAGTGAGAAAAGCCGACACTTTTCTCCATTTGATATGAGGCCCTGACCCAAGGCAGTGGTATATATTTTTAAACTACTGTATGCTCTCCTGCCGCAGTGAACACACGGCAGCACTCGCCCACCGTGCTCCAACTGACATGTGTTTGACCCCTATCCTTGTCTACAGGAGACAGCACCTGGTGCCTCACCACAACACCATTAGTGGTCAACCACACACACACACGCACACTCGCACACACTCACCACAAGATATTTTTAGGGGATGTGATACAACCACTATGGTAGCTAATGCTCAGAGATTCACACCCCATGGGCTTGACAGGAAGGGATCCATTTCCTGACAGTGACCGCAAACCATCCACACATGCAGCACATATATCCTCTGTGTGAACTATGCATCCCTTCAAGAGTGTTGAGGGAAATACATTGATGTATACATATAAAAGGTTCATGCAATTTTCCTTTTCCCAGTTTTTAAGTGTTCTCAAATGAGTCAAACTTATGCAAATTCCTTGATCCTTATTAAGCTACTGGCAGTTGTAGAATCGACAATAGTACAATTAAACTGTGAGCAAAGCACTCCACTTACCCCGGAGAGATTTCCCTAGCACATCTGTAAATACTTTGTAGCTATAATTCCACGAGAACCATGACTAACCCTACAAAATCCACTTATGAGTCAACATTAACTATCTGAAAGTTTTGGGCTATTTTTTCTAAATAAATTACTTCAATTCCAACAGGAAAGAAAATATATTCATTATTAAAAATCCATTCACGCAAGTCTTTTTATGAAGGAAAAATACAGTTGGAAGCTGCACTGAAATCCTCATATTGTTCAGTGCACATGCAAGACTACATGTAGTATTAAATTAACACCATCTTCACTTGTGCATTTTTTCAGCCTCCACCATTGCTGAGAACGGGAGGAAAACATGCCTGAAGCTGAAAGTTTTCGTCCGACCATCAAGTAAGTGTTTGCATACAACGCAGGGCTTTGTAACGGAGCTTGCTGAAGTACACATTTGAGCTGAAAATGAAAACAATTTATGTCTACTTCTCTGGTTACCTCACTACCCTGAATTTACCTTTCTTTGTTCACTTGTCCAACATCCCCCCTTTCATTTATCACAGAATTGCTACAGAAAATGTTTTCTTGAAAACATGAAACCAAAAGAAAAGAATGATAGAGAATCAAATGAAATCATCTGAATGTTGCCATGAGCTTTGTTGCTTGGGATGTTTAATTTAAAGGGGGCTGAGGGGTGGAGGGCTACAAATGTCACTAAACTATTTGGCCTCTAATGATTTCTCATTCTCCCTATTTTCTGTTGTAGACAGCTGTGTGAAAACTATAGGCGTACATGACCGCGTTTTTGATGTAAACGACAAAGTAGACAATACATTAGAACCACGAGGTTAGTATGGCTTCCTGCTTTTTTTGGTCCTCTTCTGTACATGTGTCTCTTTGTTCTGTGCTTTTTCTACATTTTATGCTGCTTGCCTGGAAGCTGGTCCATCTTCCACATCAATGCCTGATGATTCTCTTAAACAAATTCCTTCTCCAGATTAATGAAGTGGTGTCATGTTACTGTTGCTGCTTATATACAAAGTGCTGTCATTTACTGTTGGCTTTCTGTGTATTGCATGTTAATACATATATATCTCGGTGTATTTATATATGTCTGTGTATATGCGCACACACACACACACATACACACACACACACCTATATACAGATTATCACATTGATTTGAATCATTCCATAACACTAAATGTCATTTCCAGCTGTGTGTTTACAGTATTTAATTTTGCCCCTATATATTAAGTCTTGAATATTTTAAATTAATATGATGAGAGTTTAAAAAAAATATTCAAATGATATGTATTAATACAGATGATCATTCACACAGTAACAATTGGTGAATTTTAATAATCGGCTTTACTCTTCACTGAGCTGCTGCTTGGCTCCATAGCCCAGCATTGATTATTTTCTGTGCTCAGAGCGCACGACACTTTTTGTGTCTTCATACAAGAGCCTAACTCAGTCACTGGAATGAAGCATCACCCACATGTCGTTGTCTCACTCTTTAGCACCAGCTCACCCCAAGGTCTGAAACAGCACAAAAGGCTGCCCTACTTTCAATATATTTATAACAAAATATTAAATAGAGTGAAAGTGACATTAGCAATTTTGAAAATGAGACCAATTATGCTCTGAAACTGGGAGAATATTATATTATCAGTTCACTGTGAAGATGAGAGATTATGATATACTGCCACCTAAATGGGACACACACACACACGCGCACATTCACACAAGGCCAGACACAACAAGACCAGATCCCAGGACATGTTTGATGCCCACCTGCCTCTCCTCCTCCTCCTGCCTGACTTTTCCATGTGTCTCTTTGCCCGCCGCCTTATCCCGCTTGCATCTTTAATGGCTGCCTCTCATCTTGGAGGCTTCCTTTGGCCCTGTTCCACCTTTTATGTTCTCCAAAGGAGGAGGAAAATTAAAACATTCATCCGTCATCTGCTGTTTCCCCTGTCCCTCCACTCCCTGCCACACACACATGCACACACACACACACACACACACACACACACACACACACACACACACACGTTTGTATAGTTATGCAACCGTCCGATCCTCTGTTCTATCTGTCCTCTGCTGTGCATGGTTCAGCTACTTTCCCAAGGTGCAGCAGGCACATGGCTGCACACAGATACTGATGCCACTGCCAGACAGACACAGGAGGTCCACTCGAGTGGGAGATGAATTCAAAAAATGTTTCTGACGATGAGAGGAGAAACATTATATAGCAACTGAAGTTCATATGGCAACTCAGACTTTTATCACATTGAACACAAACTTCTCAGCTGTGCACTGATTCGTAAATAGGATTCTTAATAAATACAGTCAGGCTACACGATGCAAGTATCCTCAACACATCATGTCATCTTGTCTGTGATGCACTGTTGCAAGAATGTATTCTGTATTCACTTTGTTTCTTTCTTTTTTAAATCCTTTAGATGATACCAGCCACGAACCGGCTGAGCCTTCCCGAAGAGAAACAAATGCCGCGCCGTACCTGCAGAAAACAAGTCCACTTCTGACTTCGTTGCTGGTCTGCCTAGCAACACTCTTCACTTTATAGCGCCTCCCAATGTACTGGAGGTCATTTACACCTAGCGTGGCCTGAATCTGCCCGAGGCTGCAGGGTAGGGGGTGGGATTTGGGATGGATCATGTTTGCTTGATTGGGCATAAGAGCAGGCTTCTCAAGGAACCCTCTATTTTTTTCAGAAAAAAATATTTAAGTGGTCTTTCTCCGTCTGTGAGTGAATACAAGTTGATGTTAGAAGTGGGAGAGACAGTTCCCCCTCCTTAACCTTCAACTAAGATGCCAAATCCCGTTTTTTGACACTTAGTGATTCTTACTTTCCCGTGACCTTTGACATCCCTTTACATCACGTTTATGTCATTGCAGCACTGATGTTTACCCACAGACACACATGTATACACATATAGCACATAGTCAAATACGAAAATGCCTCTACACCGACAGCCAGTAGCAGTAGAGTTTGTTTTGGTTTCTTTTTAACAAAGTTGTACACAGTAGCATTATTACTCAGTAGGAAAGTGAAGATTCTAGGACTTAGAAATGACTGTACATACACAAATAAGTAGTTGTCCCGAGACCTCTCAAGAAGCCTTTTACAAGATCAGGTTCTACTGGGTGATAACAAGCAGATTTTTTGAGCCCTGAAAGATAAAAATGTAGGTAAAGAAGATGATGGAGTTAAGTAGAGATCAGAGTAGAAACCACAGCACTGAGAAACACGTAGATGGCATGCACCTTAGCCCACTGGTCTTCAGACTGTCCCTGGTTTAAAGATAGTGCCCACTTTTTTCTTGAATATAAGAGTTTCTATATAACGGATAAGCTACTTTCAGCGAGTGAGTGAAGGTAAAAATCTATGGATCCAGTATTTAACTCCTTTATGTCGAGCATGCCAGTCTGCTCAATAAAACACCTCTTAAGAATCACTAAACAACTAAATGGAAACTTTCTCACCAGACTCTTTTGCCGACGAGGATCGAGGATCAATACCTTTTGCGAGTTGATCACACAATTTCACGGCAACAGCCACAGTCATTTTAAGCAATGTTTACTGAGCTGGGAAGCAATTGTTCTCTCTGTTTCATTTGAGTATTAGTCAATATTAACACTCCCATAAACATTAGCATCCACAAGTTTTGTCCCCCCTCGCTGCTGATTGTCAAAATGATTGTTTAAAAAATTATTCACAGCTAGACTGAAGCCATTAGCTATTTTACTGGCCCGTGGTGTCATTAATGTTTGTTTTTAACAATGGAAACACTGTAAACTTTGGATTTTTGTACTTTTTTGAGATCTACTTAAAAAGAGAACAATAGCAGAAGTAATAAGAAAGAGTTTGAAAAAGACACTTTCGGTTCACAGTGCCATACTTTTTTAATGCGCTCCTTAAATATAACCACGGCTTTGACTTATACAGTAGATGCTTTTCACATTCAGTTTATTGCAGCGGTTCGTACAGCATTTACTGGACTGATGCATGGCTCCAATTAGTTGGAAACACAATGTGTAAACAGATAAAAAGTATCCATTAAATTCAAGGCGATGCATCGCTCTATTTAGTCTAGCTAGGTTTATGTTAGCACTTAAATTCAAAGGAATCCACTGTGCAACAAGGATATTCAGCTTCCTTCAACTCCCACAGATGCACACGGTGATTTAGCATAATGAAAGATTTTACTGTGTGTCTTTTTTTTTTTTTGTTTGTTTTGTTTTATTCAGAGAGACATGGTTGTTTGCTTCCAAAGAAAAAATAGAATTCTGCAGAGACCGACTCGCTTTTGGAGCTCAGGGTGTATTAGAAATGGGGCGCCAATTGGTTTGGAAAGACAAAAAAGAATAGAGAAATGGAGCAAGAAAAAGGAGCACAGGAGCAATTGCATGTCCACCTTCAGCTCCTCGTGTTACTGGTTTAAGTGACTCTTTAATGAGGTTCAAAATGACAGGCATGTGGACCCCATGTTGTGGCAAAGGGAGTTATTTCTGGTATTAAAAATAGATGGTGGAAGGCTTGGGGGGTCTCGGGAGGGGGGTGTAGATTTCCACCGTGGGGGGTTTTAAAGCACCAATGACCTTGCAGTTTGAGAGAATTGGTGAGTGAAGGAGACAGAAAGAATTAAAGAGAGAGACACACACACAGAGATAGAAAGACACGGGAGGTAGCCGAAGGTTGTGTGACTAGAGTGCCTAACAAAATGCTACTGGAGGAACACCTGATTCAATGACAAACATATTGTCCAGCACCATTCAGTCTCAAAGGCATGCACTGTTTTGTTTTTGCTTTGTTTTTTTTATGGCTGCCTTTTTCAGTTTTTATTTTCTTTTTCTTCCCTAGAAAAGACTGCCTTTGCCTTTTTGCAATTTGTTTTTTGTGCTGCGGTAACAATGCTATTAAAGCAGAATAGCAGCTCAGCTATGAGGGGTAATAGGAGACGAGGCCATTTAATGAGGTACTAATTTTCAGGATAACACCACAGGGAATAAGCACTGCATAAGATTCAAAATGGACGCTTGTCAGCAGATTAACACTAGACTTTTATTACAAACCAGCTTCAATTGTACTCTCTTATAATTACCAATACTATTTGTCATTATTGCTATCATTACCATGATTTGTTCTGTACACACCTTAACCTGGGAAATGAGGATCAACTTATATACTGGATACTGTGTATCCTGAGGTAGTCAACCATAAAACATGTAGTGTTAGGTTAGTATCTGTTTTGTACCTTTCTGGAGGACAAAAGAAAAAAATGAGATACATCATTGTTAAAACTGTATAATTATTATTATTGTTATGATGATGATGATTATGACTATTATTATTAGGAGAACTTCTTGATGTAAATAGTGTTTGATATTAAAGTATTAATTTGGTTCTTATGTCTTTTCTAAAAAAAAGAATACCGTATCATCTCTGGGTTTTGCGGAGTGTGTACTGTCCTCAAACAATGCATTGTGTGCTTTGATCCTCAATGCCTAATGAAACTTTGAGCTAATATGAAGGGGAAACCTGTGGGAGCTGTACGCGCACCGGTGTGCACACGGCTGGACATTAGCCAACCAGAGGCTCACCTCTTACATGTTTCAAACCAGTCACCAACGTTCACCATCTCTTCACATACGGATCCCTGCCTTGGAAAGAGAAACTTGGGACTTAATGGATAGCCTGTTTGTACTTTTTTTGCCTTCAGTGTTTTGGAAAGCATGTGGGTCAGCTCAAAGATCAGCCATGAGTGGACTGTTGGCTTTTTAACGGAAGGATCTCACCAGTTTCATTATGTGGCATGCGCATGAACTTGATGACATGTTTAAAAAAAAACAAAAAAAGTTTTTTAAAAAAGTTTTCTTTTGCTGTTCTTTTCTTTTTCCTTTAAAGATGTATTAGATTTTTCTGATTCACTTTCATGTTGTGTGTTTTTGCATCCCCCATTTGAGTGATGTCATTAAAACAGTGTAGTTACAGATGACAAATGTACATAACACAACCATTGTCGTGAAGTTACAGTGGGGGTCGGCCATTTTGTAGTTCAAAAGCAACTTTTAGCTTTCTTTTTTCCTAAGAATGACTCTCTCTGTACCCATCCACTGAATTCATCCCATGTAGCTGCAATCTGTCTCCTCTGACTATTCATCGTCTTTTCTGCTCTCTCAAAGAGGAGCTGTTTGGGAGCGTATACATCAGTGTGGATGTTTTTTTCAGTGTGAAGAAGAAAAAAAATGTGTGAGACCTATAAGTTTGAGTGTGCGTGCGTGTCTCATTTGCTGTTGCTGCAGTGAATGGGAAGCGGCAACCCTCTTTGGCAGCGAAGAGTGTTTCCCATGCCTTAGCCCTTCAGCCTCTGCCCTGGCAGCCCTATCTGTGTACAAGACGCTTTCTGCCATTGTGCTTTTACACAGAACAGCTGCTGGCGTCGAAGAGACTACAACAGGGCCCTTCACTTTCTCTCCCTTTTTAACAACCCTAAATCACTTGTCACTATGGTAGACATCGGTCCTGGGCACAGATCAAGGATTAGCGCAACACTCCTTTCCACTAAATCCGAAACCGGATTGTTAGCGGGGTAAAGCCTATCATCGATCCAGGTTCTGTGTGTTTGGACAAAGCCTTTTGTCCCCACCCCCCCACCTCCCCTTGCTGATGAGCCACTTGTTCATTTTATGTCCTGTCTCATTCTTCTTGTGCTTGTATTACCCCCCCCCCCCTCCCCCGCCCCCACCCAACCACACCACCTGCTGCCCCTTCTTCCTTCACCTTTGAACCCCGCTCCCACTTTGCCATCAGTGGGGAATGTTTCCAACCTGCTCTTTTACAGTATATAAACGACGACAAAAAATTTGACAAAAAAGTATCTGTATTTGTATATACACGTGTCTGAGCAACTATGAGTAATACAATAAAACAGAAATACATTGCTTTGATGACTGTGCTGCTGTTTTTCCTCCTCTTTAACCCTTTTTTTACAAAGTCGTGAAAGTGCAATGTGCTGCGATCGCGGCCTTGTAATCACAAGCACTGTTAAATTTGTCGCCACATTAAGGATGTTTACTGCATTAAACACCCCTACTGTAACTAATACAGAAAATGAACATATTCCTCTGACACTCAAGCAGAACCATGTCTCGTCATGTGCCAAATTAGATTCTATCATGCACGCAAACACACACTCTTTAGGGTTCTCCTTATCCGTGCCTCTGCCTGGCTGTCTACGCTGTGAAATCACACAGTGTAACAACAGACTGAGAGGAACACTATCCATCAGGATCAGAATAAGACCTAAAACCTCCTTTCACTTCAGTCGGGCACTAATGAGGACACCTAATAACCTTCTGCTGGACCCCATCAGCACCATTTAACTTCACCTTCCATTATCTCTGGTAATTAGAGTGAGAGTCACCAAGCCCTAAGGACCAAAGGGGAGGGGGAGGGCTCACTTATAAGCCAATTGGAATCCAGAAATGTTATGAGGATCAATCTGACTTTACGGAATATAAAATGCTTTGTTTAAGGGTTAAATATAAACAGTTGGATTTGACGGAGAGTTATATAAAATAAACGCAGCTTGTAGTCTTGGAGGAATGTTGTGCTGCCAGTATGTCTTCTGTATTAAAGGCTTTTTTATTGGATTTCAGTGGAGATTACGCAGACAACGCTCTGTAGGCTGGAATAAAACATGTTGAAATCACATCTAGGATGCAATTCTATCCAGTCTCATCTTTTTACCAAGGCTGATGCTTTTTTTTTTCTGAAAGCATCAGAAGAAAAAAAAATGCTTTATGCATGAACACACTTGACATGATGAGCCAATTAGTGTCAAGTTGTTCTTCCTGGTGTTATTACCAAAGAAAGCTCTGGAGATGCAGGTGTGTGTGTCTACGAAGACCAATAAAGACAAATCATGGTGCCTGATCATTAAATCTGGGATAATGATAGCTTTATGTGAAGATGTGTCCCAGATGTACTATTAAGCTATGATCATAGTCAAGGTCTGTGACCAGCAGTGAGTGAGAGGTGAGCTACCGGGATGAGATGTTGTTCAGCTGAAACTGCGTCAACCCCCCCTTGAGATGGCAGCATGAATGTGGGAATATGCACAGATTTACCTGCGCCTTTGATTCAGTTTTCCTTTTCGCCAGCACAGCTTTCTGATAGAAGAAGCTTTATCTTAACACAATTACAGCTCGACTGACAGTACTGAAGAGGCCACTTCAGTGAAAGGCTTTTGAAGGCATCATTCTCGAGTCAGCTGGCTCACTTATTGGCTGCATGGTGTTTCGTTTCCATGTGAACAATCAGTTTGACTGACAGCTCTGAATGATGTCTTCAGTTAATCGCTTCAGTGGTGTGAAAAGGTCATAAATCACCCAATTACGTTGCCCCGCTTTATGAATAGATATTTTTTGGGGGAATATTTAAAACGCCTCCAAGGCATATCAACTTAGTCAACCCCATATTTATTGAGAGGGAGTTGGGGAGGTGGCTGCTTGTGCCAGAAATAACTGATAAGCTGAATACATTTCAGAGTCTAAGTCACACTGTGGAATGTCACAGTGTTACTCAGTCGGAAAGTTAGAAGAGAATCCAAGTTCAGGAGTAAGGGATTCTGACAGGTTTGACATGTTTTAAGAGTAAGTTCACAAAGAATAAAAATAATTACAGAGAGAGAAAGAAAAATGAAAATAAATGAGTAAATGCTGGCTGGAGAAAAAAAATCCTCTTCCAAATAAAGCACCAGTGCACTGTTTTACAGCAGATTTATCAGAAAACATATTTATTTGAAACACCCTGTTTGTGTCAAAGCAGGTGCAATTTATCTCAGCTGTGTTTGATCAATACCCACCAAAATATAGTTTCTTTCACTCCGCCTTGAGAGTCACCGACTCAAAGTAAACAGAAAACTCCCAAATCTTGATCTCGCCAAATGCATAAATGAGTTGCAGATTGTAGTTTCCACTTGATAAATCAGGTGCAAATCATACAGATCAATCATCGGTGTAAGAATCTAAATACTGGAAAGCAGCATTCTGTATACAATGAGGTAAAACGCTACAAAGATGTTTGAGGGGAACTGTGTGCAGATGGTCGTAAAGACGCTCCATCTGCCTGCCTTTGTATACATCCAACCTAGGTTACCCTCAGCTTATGTGGAGGTCATCGCGATGTGTTCAACGCAGGTCATTTTCTTTTACTTATGCCTCTCACATGTTGACCTTCAGGGCTCAGAGATGAGGGGCTGCAGCCAATCCAGAGGAGGATTATGGGAAGATGTGATGCCACTACAAAATGTCAACTTCAAGGCAGATGAGACAGAGATTGAAAGAGGTGCCGGTGGAGGGTGAGGATTGACGCTGAGGACCACATGTTTGAGTGACTGTATGTTTTATGCATCAAGCTCGTGTGTCTTATACTTTAGTCTCATTTTCAAACACTGACGACAAGGACAGGAGCGTGTGAGCGTGTGTGTTTCTCAGCGAAACTCTCATAGATTGTTTTCAGTATGTAGGCAGTCAGGTACTATGAAAAAGCATGCGATGAAAGAAAGATGCTACGAAAGCAGCAGGTTTTCACACCGCATTTCGCACCATGTCCGATGTGTTACGCTAAGTATTCACACATGCAGAAATAAAGATTTCCTCATGTGAAGTGACAGCTAATTTCACATGGAGCTGTGAGTAATGAATGCAAAACCCAGAAGTACGAGCAGTGAGACTAATAGAACACTAGGTAGAGCATGAACGGTGGGTGGGTTTCTGTTGCTTGGAACAAACAAAGGCACAAAAGTTGTTATAGTAAACACAAATTAGTTTGTCAAGTGTCTAATGGTTTCAATAAAATTTGGCATGACGCACATCCCACTGGGAGTAAGTGTTTATTTTTTTAGTAGCACAGAATGAAAGTGTTGATTGGAGAGTTGCTTTTCCATTGGTGAGTGCCGATTTTGCTCAATCGTGGCATGAAGAGTGCGGACACAAGTCAGGATCTTGTCATTTTTACGGTTGCAGAATTTAATTATCCCTGTCAATAGCGGAAGTCAGACATCAGAGTCAGAATTATACCCTGCACATCTATCTCCTTCCACCCTCACAGAATGGATCAGTGATAGTTGTGGGGTATTGCTATGGAAATTGAGAGTCCCAATTCACCAGCTTTGCCACTGGGGAGGGGGGGGGGCCCTTGTCATCTCCCGAGCAGCTCCTTCCACTCAGAATAAGTGTGCCATTGAAACGGTAGCATTTCCTGCCAGTGCCCATTGAGCGAATGAGTCAAAAGTGACAGGGATATTACGCTGACATGTCAACACTAGATCATAGAAGTCTTTGCCCCGGGGTCATAAATTAGATTCTAATGATTTTGTCATTCTGGTAAAACAATAACTTTCAAACCCAGTCTCCTTTTTTTGTTGCCTCCATAACCTTTGATTTATGCTTTTAATTTTTTGATGGCTGGAAATAGTCTGACACTTGTGCCATTATGATGTTGATGCGATGAAATATTGTCACAATTCATTTTCCTTTTCAGGCTTAATTAGTTTACTTTAAAATGCCATCCATCATTGCTGGTGTGGATGAAATGTAGAGAGCACTGAGAGCAGGGAGACTTGGCAAGAGGAGTATGTTTTACAGTTCACTTCCCGGGAAATGAACGCTTCCTGCATTATTCATAAAGCTTACCATAACTTTAATCTGATTCTTAATTCAAGACTTCCCTCCTCTGACAATATATCACGTCACTCATTCACAGTTTCTCCGAAGACTCCATTTCGGCAAATGTGTCTTTAGGTGGATTATCACTCCTGCTGTTGATAGCATCATATTGTATTTCAAAGGAGAACGCAGCGTGTCTGAGATCAGATTAGCGCGCAGCACAATGTAGTGTTCCTAGCTTTTCATTAACCCAGGTATAAACTGAAGATTCAGTCTGAAAACGAGACATCAAGACAATAAAAAAATGCAAAAAGATTCAGCTCAAGTAATCTTCAAATATTTCATTACATAGAAACATGCGGCACTTTTAGATGCTTACAGATCAACTTATTAATCCCTAATTAACTAATTTTGCAAGTAGGTTCTTCTACTCTTGTATTTAATAAAATGTTGGCAGGACTTTCAGCCTATTTACAGTTTAAAATTTCATAGATGGAAGATAGATTTTCTATTTTGAATCACTGATGAAACAGAGAAATACACCGATCAGGCATAACATTATGACCACCTGCCTAATATTGTGTTGGTCCCCCTTATGTGCTCAAAGATGCTCTGAATCATTGGGCATGGACAAGAGGACCTCTCAGGGTGTCCTATGGGGTCTGGAACCAGGACGTTGGCACTGGATCCTTTTGGTTCTCTGGCTTGTGCAGTGGGGCCTCTGTCAATCAAACTTGTTCCACTGCATCCTGTTGATGCTTGATCACAATGAGGTGTAGGAAGTTTGGAGGTCAAATCAACATGTTGGGTCATTGTCATGTTCCTCAACATGTTCCTGATTGTTTGATGTTTTTTCCATGTGGTGGGGTGCATTTTCCTGCGGGGGTAGGCCAGTGACATTTGGGGTTTCCATTTGCATGAGGGAGTGTGCTTGTTGTGGGACAATGTTTATTTGGGTGTCTAAGTCTCATCAACACGGATGTCAGAATCCAAGGTTTTGCAGCAGAACGCCACATAGTAGCAATTTGATCAATGTTATTCACTTTACCTGTCAGTGGTCAGAATGTTGTGGCTGATTGGTGTAGATACAGGTGATACACAAAGTAAAACATTTAACAATTTTGAATACTATGTTCTATTCCTGATAATACATCCTGCTAAATCGCACACACTGGTCCTTTTAGTTTATGCATTTATCCCTAGCAGAGTCACTACAGGTGACTTTATCACATTACAAAAATCAATACCAGTCCAAATACTTTTTTTGTTCTTTAAAGCAGCACGTTCAGAGCTGCACTACATATGTTTTTCTATGGATATAATACAAGCTTATCTAACATTTTATAACCTTCACGGAAAGTTTAACTGCACACATAATTTTTTGGGGCCACTGTGGGTCTGTAATAAAGAATGAAATGATTCAGTTATGGTAATACTGTCCAAATTATGCATTAAGAATCGTATTCCTTACTAGTGGATCTCATTAACTGTCATTATTCTGAAGTGTCACTGAATGACATTAATTAAGAGAAAAGCCATAGCTAATTGTGGGAGTACTACCTTATATAGTTGTTTAAATGCACCATGGAAAATGCATTTATTTATCTTGAACTAGCAGAATGAACAGGCAGTATGGGAAATAACTCAGTTTTCTTTAAGCTCGGTATTCTTAGTGAAAGCCTGAAGCTATGGCAATATTTCCAAAGATCATGCAAATGACCCCTCTAGCTTCCGCCTTTCTCTGTTCGTTCCTGCTGTCCTCTCTCAGTCTTTATCACCCACACACACGTACACAGACACACACATGCATATCCTCTCTTTTACACACACACACACACACACACACACACACATTGGATTTGCTGGTGATAAATTTTCTAATATTAGTATCTCATTTATATTTAATGACATTTTATCAGGAAGGCTGCGTTAGACCGCATGACTCAGCTCAATTCACATTATACTTAACATTGCAGGGAGTGCACACATCCAATCTGAATGTTCAGGTTAATATTGTAGTATGTGCAACTTATATTTTGAGACAGATGAAACACAAACAACTGCAAGTCTTCATTTCAGTCATATCCGAATGTGACGTCCCCCATTGCTGACCCCTGACTTTTTAGTCTGAACTGCTAGGAGCTCCTGTATTACCGCTGGGGGACAGTCTTAAATGTCAGGGGTCACGAGGTCAACATCCAAATACGACCTTCATTGCCTGGTTTTAGTGCCAAAGTACACGAGTCACACCAGCCGATCTGCTTTTACACATGGTAGGTTGGCATGCTTTGGGAGTAAAAATACAGCATACACTGATACAAATATGTGGCATTTATGCGTGGCCTCACACGAGGTACAAATACTACACGAGTGTCTGTTGAAATAGCAAAGTCATCCATCAGCTGTGGGGATTGTAAGTACACCAACACATTCTCCAACTGTAGGCTCTGCAGACACTGATATCACAGTGAGAGTGAAGTGTTGCAGTCAAGGAGCAGATATGTGCAGTATAAAAGCTGACTACATTTATGGTATATATATATTTTTTTATTACTGAAGGCTGGATGTGTGTTATCTTGATAGGCTGTTTGAATGTCAAGTAAGATGCATCAAGCACACACACACACACATATATATATATATATATATATATACATACATATATATGAGTGTGTGTGTGTGTGTGTGTGTGTATGTGTATGTATATATATTCTTCTTGTACTAACAAGACTTTAGAGTATTCATTATAACATATATATACATATGCATAACACACAGTGGATGCAATTTATGTTATCAAGCTTTGTGTGCTGTAGAGAAATACCTGATAATGATACTGGCAAAAAAAAACTCCTGCAAGGCAACTGCTGTTTTTCTGGGGTCCCATCCTGCCATCGTGGAAATCTAATTAACAGCATTTCATGTCTGGACGCTCTTGCATGTCTCCACGCAGGTTGTTGAAACAGAGCAATTATCATGTCATATCACACTGCATTATTTAGTTTACCGAAAGCCATACTCATGTCGAGTGCTAGCAAACAGAGAGCACATCACAAATACTTTGACGGCTTAGATTACCTTTTCTACGGCGGCACATGCACGGTGTAATGTTTGACAAATTAGGTGTAATTTATAGACTTTTCTAAAACTAGCTCAGTCCTAGTGATGCAAATTAAATCCATATACGCTGTATAACTGAGTAACTGGGGGAGAGGGAGAGAGAGTGTGCACAGAAAGACAGAGGACAGATGAACAGATGTTATCTGACAGGTGCAGTAGGCCCAGCTTGGTGTGTGGGCAGCAGATATGACAGGGATTTTGCATACACTGTGTGAGCTAATGCTGTGCACTTCAGTACCTGTCAGGACTATAACCTTATGGTCAGATACAAAAGTCTGGGATGGGATGTAGGAGGATTAGTCATGTCCATGTTTCACAATGTTGATGCAATGTGAGCACAACAAGAGTGCCCGAATCTAAACAACTTAGACCAGGTTTGCAGCGTTAACACCGGGAAAAGTTACTGAAAAGATGTGCTTATTTTCCTTTTAGCTATACACTTGCTGTTCATGAGGGAATTCTATGTGATGACACTTGACAGCTTTCAGCTTTTCATAGAACTCATCTGACTAAAATGAGCATATGAAGAATTTCTGTTTGGATCTGTCGACATCACGAAACTCTCTTTGGAGCGAGAGTCACATTTTATCCTGTTTAACCTACAGCACTCCTCCTTCACTGCACTTTCAATAGAGTGTCTATCCTCACTCATGTGTGTTGATTTGGTGTAATTTAAGGTTTAGCGTCAAGGTTTATTTAACACTTGGCATGAGTGTTGTTGTCCCTCTCTTCCCTGGTTATAAATAGTCCAGGCAGGCAGGGGTGATGACCAGCAGCAACGGGGTCAAGGACAAAAGGGACCCAAGCCACTAGATGCAGAAAATTAAATTAGGTAACCCACCTGGAATGTAGCTGTTGAGTGAAGTGTGTGTGCATGCTTGTGTAGCAGATTTTTGTGCACTTGCAGCATGTGTGTGTGTTTGAGCTTTGGAGTGAGTGTCGGGATGGTTGTGGATTTTGGTGGGTAGGTGGATGATGACAGAGCAAAGGTGTACAGTGTGATATGCTTTAAGCAGGCGGGTGGGCACCTCTTAGGTAGGCTTAGCTACTAATTCCAGATAAAAGCACAGTGAACTGTGGTAATGTGAAGCTAAAACCACAAACTCATGCCAGGATCTGAGGGTGTACTACAGTATGCGAAGATCACAGACACAATATTTCAAAAATAAATCCCTGAAGACAGAGCCTATAAACTTTGCCTGCAACTTCACAGACAAGTAGCATAGATTCTCCTTATTTATATACTGTACACTTGTGTGGAAGGAAAAGCCAGTTCACTGCAAAACCGCAGTAAGCAAGCATGCAGACTAGGCAAATACAGGGAACACATTTCAGATTCTTCCTGCATTTATCAGATTAATAGACTATAGTAAACAGGAGCACAATATATCTGTGTGAAATATGTTAGAATGAAGGAAGGGTGATTATTTTACAGCTCCAGAATTGCTGTTTAATATTTTATGAGAAAAACGATGTAAGATGTTATTAAATATAACTAAAAAAAAGTGACTTTATTAGCAGATGTTGGTTTCCAGTGGAACAACTGTTCCATTTAAACCCATTTATTACTGACTGATCAGTTTCAACTTTATTCATCACACATGCCCAATTGTTTGCTTGCCTGTAGATAAATTTCACATTTTTTGATATCCAGCTGACATGCTGTGTGCTGATTTAACAACTCTCTGGGATGCACTAGGAATTCACCGAAATTAATTAATTGGGAAAGTACCAATTAAATACTGTCTCTATCTTTTTTTACAAATGGCATAATGCTTTCCAGGAAAATTCTTAGAAAACGATGAACTAATAAAATTAAGTGCTACAAAGTGGTGTGATGAGGCAGAATTCAAGTGGCGGCTTCTGTAATATTGTCTATGTAACCTAGCGTGCTCGCACTTTTCCCTCTCACTCCCTTCTGCTCTGCATCATTCATTACAGAATTCATATCGCTGGGCAACAGCTGCGCAGGGCTATTGTGTATCATCAGCTTTTTACATTCATATGGTAACAGAAGTAACTTTAACATCACTCTCAGGCCTGCACTGGATCACATGGTGGAAAAAAGAAACCCAAATTATGACACTGTTAGCACAGCCTCTTGCACACAGTAAGTTACGGCTCACTTCTGTTGCTCAAACCAGATAACAAACGATACAATAACCACTCGTGTGCATTTCCGGCCCCTCAGAAGGCCACTGTGTATCGCTGCAGTTAAATCGAGTCAGTATGACCTTCCATGTTCAGTGAAATTGAACAAGCCTATTGTCATCGTACGAGCTGTGTGCTCTGCTGAGAGTTGTGTAATGTGGATTATGTGAGACACTGAACATTACGGCTTTGGCTGTGGTTAAAATTGACCAGGCTCCATGCTGAGATTAGCAAAGTCTTTCTACAGGCTACATGTCATGCGGTGAAATGTATTCGACAATGTGCAGCTTTGGTGTAACAGGTGTCATGATAATAATTCTTATTTGTCAAAAATGGATAAAAAGGACATGATTTGTGAGAAAGCGTTAATTCAGTCATTCACAATATAAACACAATACACAAATAAACTGCAGTTCTGCCCTCTTATATTGCTTTTATATTGCTGAAGCTGAAGCTTGACGTCAACAGGCTCTCGATGATATCATCTGGCTTCGGTCACCGAAGCTGTATGACTTTTATTCATTTCATCCTCTAAATAATACTCTGAAGGATAATAGCCTTATTGATTTTCCCTTATTTCACCCCTGCACAGCAATACTAATTTACCCTATTATTTATTGCAGGCAAGACAAAAGAAAAAAAAATATTTGTTATCACTTCAATTGCAAAACAAAGTGTTCTGTAACTTCCTTTAACTTGTGACTGTATTAGTGAGAATCTACGTGGTTATAAATCTTTGTGATCTACTGATGCATAACAGAAAAGGCTTCATCTCCTCATTTATAATGTGCCGTGTGTCAGATTTAGTCAGAGGATTAAAATGATTTGAAGATGCAGTGTAATAATCATGAATTATACCCATATGCGGAAGGCAAAGTGCCCTTAGATGTAATTTCTCCCAAAACACCATTAAAGCCGTTTGGTTTTAGGGTTTCTCTGTGATCCCACTGTCTCGACAGTATTGATCAGACTTACATCACGGGGCTGGTTTTATTAGATAGCTCTGACTTTTCTATTGCAGACATCATGTTAATATTGCCAAATCAATGAACATGAATATGGTGATGTGGGGAGCGTGGGCACAAGAAGACAGTAAAAACTAAATGGAGAGGAAACAGCATGTGTGTGGGCCCTTAGATTAATACGCAGTTTTTCCCCTGGTGGGCATGAACAAAAAAATTTGACTGAATTCTAGGTCACCTGGGAGGGATTGAAGGTATTGTGCGAAAAAAAAAGAAAAGAAACTTGCTCGATCTAAACCACGGTGCTGTGGCACACATCACACACACCAGCATTTGAAATAAATGGACTACTGTGAATTTTTATTGGGGGACATTAAAAAGCCAGAATCGCAGTTCATCTTGGAAGCCGGAGCGAGCATGGAAACTCTCAATGAAGTGTTTAAACACATGTTCTGGGCTGAGCCAAGCAGAGCTGACTGCGTGGGGTATAATCACAAACAGTCAAGTCTTAAAAGAGCCCTAATCCTGAAAGGATTACAGAGAAATAATCAGTTTATGTGCACCATTACTAAATGCATACAGAAAGAAATAAAGTCAAATAAAGTGGGGTTTTTTCCTGCTTTATTTTGGGCCTAACGGTCTATAAGGATTTTAATCTCCTCTGCTAGATAATGGTGTTTTCAGTTCATTTATTTCTATCTTGGCCACTTAGAGTGATGTAACCCTTCAGTCTTCAAATAATGCCCATTACGCATGCAACATTTCCAATAAAACAAGTGGAGAGGCTCCAGATGGAAACCGAAGATTCAACTGAACGGAGACATTCAAAGACAAAAAGGGAAGCAGTGAAGGTAAAGAATAGTAAAAAATTAAGTAATACGTTTTCAAATTGTATTCACGGTTAATAGGGGTGTGCACAGGAATTAATTGTTCATTCATCCATTTTCTACACCCACTTATTGCGATTCACAGGTGGCATGGAGCGGATCCAGCATGCACTGGGCTAAAGGCTGGGGAATATCATGGACAGATTGTCACACAAGCACCTGGAAGGAATCCACGTGAAGATGAGGAGAACATGTAAACTGCACTCTGAGATTTGGACACAGGACATCCTCGCTGTGAGGCACCATAACTAACCATTTAGCCACCTTGCTGCCCAAAGTACACGATTTTTACATTCTACAAGCCATTTACTAACTAAACTACTTTCACGTTGTACATCCAGTAATTTCACACATTTGTCGTTTTGGATCAAATTCATGAAAAGTGGCTCCACAATCTACCTGAACACCAGCCTCCTCCAATGCTGGCTAGCAATTTATCAACCTAAGAATCAGACAAAAGCAAACCCAAAAAGACTGCATCGTTTAGGCTCAGAGAGTGTCAGTGTTTCCCCTAGAGCTATTTTTTATCCTAAAAGTAATGCTAAATATATACATTTATTCAGAAATGCAGTCTTCCCCCTACATTACTCAAATAGCTGAATTTATTTATTAATTCACTGCTGTACAAGAGGAGAGGAGAAAATGAGACGAGAGTGCTCTCAACGCATCTATTTAGAAACCAACATTATATAACTTTGCAATGTGGATCCTTCATATCCAGGACAATTCATTGTGAAAAGTAAACAGAAGTAAATGTAAAGACAACATAACATAAACATCAACTCATTAGCCTATGTGCCTAAAATGCAATAAAACCCTCTGAACAAGTTTTAATCCACCTAAAAACCAATGATAGACAAACATTGAACCAAAAACCTCTGAAAGTCAGGCCAAAACATCTTTAAAAAAAAACAAAAAAAACACCCAAACTTGAATATGGTGGCTGATGGCAGCTTTTTTTGGCCGGAGCAAGAGCAGCTCTCATGCTGATGACCTTACAGCTGCACCCCCCGATGAGCACAGGAGGACAGGATCCGAGCCACACTTCATTTCAAAGGCAGAAGACGGACAACAACATTAACATCAACAAACTGTCTAAATTTAATCCGCACAGAAAAACAAAATGAAAAAAAGAGAGGCTGACAGGAAAAAAGCACTGTCATCACTGGAAAGCCCGCCATGAACCACCCCTCCAGTCTCACATCTTGCAGCCCAGTCTGCCCATCATAACCGCTGTAGATATAGAGAGAAGAATCTCACCACTACATGACACTAATCCCACTCACTTGTACATAACAGTGTGGAAAATAAGCTTGAAATATCAGATTCGAAGCACAAATCAGATTCCCTTCACTTTAGATGATTACATGGCAATGTGAAAGCTAGGTTAACGGCGTGTCGCTTTGATAAGCCATTTGATTTAATGAAAATAATGAAATTCCTCCCCTCACATTCAATTTTCTAAGAGGCATGCCCGCTCCTCCATTTTGAGATTTCAGTTTAGGAGGATGTGTCCGTGTCCTTACGTATACATGTACAGAGCAACTCAGCTGTCGGTCATAATCTGGTTTAGGGCTTGTCTGAGTTCAGTAGCCTGCAAATACATCACTAACATTATTCTAGCTGCCATGAGTCGATCACTTAACTGAAAATTCCTGTTCACAGACTGATTGATCCACCAGCCGCAAAGAATGAAACAGTACAACATCGACCACCACTGAACAGCAGATGGTTACTTCCATGCATGAGCTAGAAGAAAAAATTTTAATAGTAATCTTTAAAATCCCATCACTGCCTCTGTACTTGCTGAAATGGAACCACACGGGAGGCTGATTGTGCAGCAAACATATAAAAAATTAAAACTAACACGACTGCTCACTTGCATGCAACAGTAACTCAGACAGTCTGTGAGAAAAACCGCAGCATCTTGAACAACTTTGTCATAATGATAGTATGAGTTTATGCTGACCTGAGTTGTGATGAACTGCATCAACTCAAAACCAAGCTATTTGGATTGTCGGGTCAAGAGCAGTTCTTTCTCCGCGCACGAATATCCCGTACCCAGCAGGGAAAGTACCTGTTGATCCCTTAGCAAGAGAGACTGTATTTAAGGTCATCTATCCAAGGAGCCGTTCCCGTACATGCAATAAAAATGTGGATCCGACATTCCACGAAAAGCTAAATCTACAAAAGAGAAAAGAGGAAAAACATGCCAAAACCCAATCCCTCTGCCAAGTAACAATTTACAGTGAGGAAAGAAGCAGGATTCCAAAAAAAAAAAAAAAAATTAGGAAACTCACACATGCATACGTGCCGGCGTAAACACACCCAAGAATATGCACATGTGTTTCCCGCAGCAGAGAGCCACCGACACTTCATCATCCTTGATTAGCAGGGTGGTCAAACATGGTGGAAACCATCTCTGCACCGTTCCGGCTTTTAAAACCGGTCTTTATGTGTGTGTGCATGTGTGAGAGAGCTGGGATCTGCTGTAGCCCCAATCTTCCATGTCATTCAAAAAGAAAGTGATGTGTCTATATGTGGATAATAAGCTCCTTTGGGGGAGAACTCTCTCCCACTTTAGACCACAAACTAGTCTTTTACTTCAGATGATACACTTCACCCAGGGAACATTTTTTCCTTTCTCCTGATCTCAATTATACTCCTCTCGTATTGTTTTGCGATTTTATATTTGGTGTTTCTGTTGCCATGGCAGTAATGTGGGTCCTATTAGAACACACTCGTATGATAGAATCTACTTTCCATGTCATTGTAAAAAGCTTTCAGAGCCTGTATCAAGGTTTACTCCAAGCATTACACGACCCTCCCACTAACTAAAAACCTAGGCTGGGCTATAAATGCGTATATAGGCTCCTTCTACATAAAAATGTCTTTGATTTTCTCTCTAGCTACTCCTCACTTGAGCCACTTCAACTGCTTTTAGACTGTTTTCTTTTAGAGCCCTACTAAGTACCACTAATTGAGGTGTGTAGAGTTTTTTTTCATGAGGGATACCACTCAAGCCCTCAGTCCTCTCCGTGCCCCGACTCCACACAGGGACACATACATCTATACATTCATATCTGAACCTTCGCGTTCTCCCTTTTAGACATTTCATGCTTTTATTTTCTTTGATTGTTGCATTACCCTCATTCTCATGTGGCCCCCACAGTGCCAGCGGCTCATCTCAAGGTCACACAGCGCAGCTTTTGTCGTGGATTCACTCCCAGTGTTGTCACGCTGTCTCTTTTCCGTTTGCTTAGTGTGTGTTTGTCTCCTTGAAAAACAAATCCAATAAATTTAAAACACAGGCATGATGTAAAACAATGTAAAATTAAGCTTCCATTTCACAAAAAAAACATACTCTGATAGGTCAAAATGATGCGCTCATCTTGATTTCTAGCTTTATGAAGCCAGCAGATTCTCATTCTTCTGTCCTCTAAACCAAAAGGAAATATGTGTGGAATTCCACTGACATGAATGAAATTGTAGGTTTTCTTCTTCCCTTCTCGGAAAGAGGCCACAGAATCCCCAGTTCACAGCAAAATTGTGTTTTCTGGCTTTTCTGGGACATTCACCTGGTGGTGCGCTCAGGGCCATGCAGTCACACATCAGTATTGCCGCCATCATACTTGCTTTTTATAGGGTCTGGAAGACGAGATGGGATTTTGCAATCACATCACCGTGCTGAATACATCACCACAAAATGAGAGCACTACCAAGCAGGGGGAAGAAAAGAGCGTTTCTTTTTGCTTCCCTTTTCTTCTCTGACTAGATGTCCTCATTTGTGAGGTTCAACTTATTGTTTTCCTCACCTTTAATCTGCAGTGTGCGTAGCAGTCTATTGCATTTTTTTTACCTAGACTTTTTTACTGGTTGTTATTGGGGTAACCTCCTTTCAGCTGATCAATAACAATATGCCAATGAAATTCATTGATAATACAGCTACTGTATGTATGAGATAAGGCGGTTATCGTGGTTTGTCTAATGTCTGATGTATAATCCCTGTCTCGAGGTTGGAAAATCTTTAATTGTGCTGTAGGTTGATAGATAACAACAGGCCCATTACTCTGGGCTCTAACAGATTTGGCCTCACATGCGCTTCAGTCATAGTAAATTTGGTGTGTCACACCCTGATTTCTAATGGCCGAAATGAATCAAATGACACGAAGTTATCACTGTTGCAGTTGCACATGACTGATCATAGATTTCCCCTCCCTCCTTATCAGTCTTAGTCTCGTCTTATCTGTCTTTCTTTGACAGAAATTCTCCCAATCTTAAAATTGATCACACAATGGCATGTTTCTCCATTTGCTCATGCAGGAGAGATTACTGCGCACGGCAAACCAAAGAGGTATTATGAGTTTGTCAGAAGTACAAACGCTGCTGAAGTCAGTGTTAACTGATGTGGTTGGTCTTACTAGTTTGGATGATCACTTTTTATTATTCCTCCACAGTTAGATCGGTAACTGATTAGCAATAAATTAACTCCATGCATCATACGTCTATTGTGTGAAATGAATCAGGAGCTGTATGTTTTGGATTATTCAGCGGTGTGGTAGAATTGTACTTCTTTCACTCGGTTTGCAGTTAATTACCACAATCAAAGCTATACAAAAGTGTATATACAATGTTCAGGCATAATATTATGACCACCTGACTAATACTGTGTTGGTCCCCCTGATGTGCTCAAAAAATGCTCTGAACAATTGGGCATGGACAAGAGGACCTCTCAGGGTGTCCTATGGTGTTTGGCACCAGGACATTGCACTGGATCCTTTGGGTACTCTGGCTTGTGCAGTGGGGCCTCTGTCAATCAAACTTGTTCCACTGCATCCTGTTGATGCTTGATCAGAATGGGGTGTAGGAAGTTTGGAGGTCAAATCAACGTCTTGGGCCATTGTCATGTTTGTCAACATGTTCCTGATTGTTTGATGTTTTTTCCATGTGGTGGGGTGCATTTTCCTGCGGGGGTAGGCCAGTGACATTTGGGGTTTCCATTTGCATGAGGGAGTGTGCTTGTTGTGGGACAATGTTTATTTGGGTGTCTAAGTCTCATCAACACGAATGTCAAAATCCACGGTTTCCAGAAGAACAGCACATTGTAGCAATATGATCAATGTTATTCACTTCACCTGTCAGTGGTCATAATGTTGTGGCTGATCGGTGTATGGAATAATGCTGCTGTTTTGTGTCCTTCATGTAACCTCTTACTGCTTATCTGGCAAATATAAAAGAACATTAATGGTTCTGTATTTACTGTGAGTGGAGAGTAGGTGGTGGATTTCAGAGTTTGTTTTGTAAATAACATTCAAAACTGCCATATGCGACTGTGTGATAATTTACACAAAAGCATTATTGCAAAAGACTGTTCCAGAGAGTAGCACTGCCACATATTAAAATTCTACACTGCTTTGGTTTTATTTTTCTAGCCCTGATACCCTGTATTTTATCCATCGGCCTTAACACTGGTATTTTGGCACCGGTTCCGTCTACAGCTGCAGTGCCTTGAGCCAGGTCAGGTGAGAAGACCAGTGGGAAGCGTAGCTGGTTTGCACATCATTAGCTCAATGATCGCCTATTGTCTGCCCTGCCAACTACAACAAGCGAGGCGGTGGTCTGCTAACTCTGCTGCACTTCGACAGGAGGGAAAGTCAAACTGAGGATGTAATTAAATGGTTTGAATGTATACTGACAAACGGAGAAACTGATATACAGGCAAATACCCGCATGAGAGTTACTAGAGTAAAATAAAACAGTTACTTCTATATGCTGACTTTTGCATTGACTTTTGCAAGTATACTCAAGTAGAGGATATAATACCTTCTAAAACAAACCTACCCAAATGGATTTACAGAGCAAAGCAGGTTTTGTTGAGTTGCTTACTTTTTAAAAATTAGGACTTATTTTAAAAGTACAGGTCTCTCTGCTTGATGGCAGACTGCTGAGTGTTTCCTTGCACTGGATCTGGTTACAGACCTTTAAATTGTGCACTTAAAATGTCTCCTGTAACTAGTGCCCTGCTTCCATTATGGTGAACCCAGAGCCGCGTGCTTGTGTAGAGCAGGGCACAGGTTAAGCCATTTTGCTTCTCCATATCACGGAGTTTTAAAAGGAAGGTCCATTAGATTTAATGAGTACCATATTTTATCAATTAGATGTTCCCCTGTATGGTGTGTATGTGTGTGTGAGAAGAAAGGTTGAGGGGCGGGGGGGAGTTGCTTCACACACCACAGGAAGCAATCATGCTTGGGAGTAGTAGAAAACCTCCTATTTTCACTTAAATTGTAGCAGTGGGGGGGTTACAGTACACACCTTCCCCTCACCTCCTTCTTTGTTGTGTAATTTGTGAGTAAGTGCTCATTAGATAATGCGGTCCAGTGGTTCAGGGTTGGTCTAATTGGCTGTTAGGCTATTCGTCCCTCCTCTTCTAAGCATTAATTTAATCACTGGTCTAGTGTAAGCCTATACCAACCTTAATGGTTAAAGTAATTGTGTCAGTGTGCTCTCCCACAGACATTATCTGTCCGAAAGTCTGTCCTCAAACTGAAATTCCACCTTGAGATACAGTTAGTCAAGGCCATTGAACTCAAGCAAACACTTGTGGCTAATGGGAAATTATTCGAGCAATTACCACAGAGGTCACTTGGAAAATCATAATGGGGAAAGTAAGTTGGAAAAAAAAACAGAACCTTGATAATTTTATTATGTTGCAGTTAAAAAAGAAACTCATCAGATGTATAAGACCTGACTGAGTGTGTAATGTAATTAAATACGGGGAGAATTAAAAACATGCAAATCCAGTTCATGGTTGAAATCCACTTCACCAGTTGAATTAAGTTGGACTGTATATAGCTGGAGCTTTGCAGTGTTTATCACCATGTGCTTAACCCAAGGCCCCTCCTCTGTATGCCCTGCCGTCCTTCATAGCGTCACAGACCACTGGCAAGGAACTAAATAATAACATTTCACAGTTTCACTATGGGGCGCCATCTAAGGCCTGTAGCACTGTCACATGATATCACTCTTTGCCGAGCAGAAGGCTGTTGTGCGCCGGACGAGTGAGTGCAAAATGTGTGAGTGTGTGCGTATGTGCGGGGGCCCGTGCATGTGAAATTGCAATTCTTGCGTGCTTGAATGTCACAGAGTACAATATTACGATGACTGAGAAGCTATAACCTTCATCAGGTCCGCAAAGGTAAAACATGTGTTTCTAGGGGAAGCTAACGTTCCACTTAGATTTACAGAGGGAAATGACATATCCCCTTTCTGACAAGGAGTGTTAAAAAGTGAAATGGGGATAGATGCTGAGACAAAACATACCTCTGGGGTGCAACAGCTAGAGTCGTAAACCTGAATCCAGAGGATGGAGACAGGCATCTAGAGTCATATAACACCAAGCCTAGTAAAATAGAGGGAAGCTGGATTTTAAATAACATTATATAATGTAGTTATACTTTTGCACCTCAAGCCAGTTCCACATTAAAGTCATTTATGCAGAAAACCACCTTCATTTGAAAATGAAATGTCTTGGCCCTATTTGGTATATTTCCAAAGCAAAGATGTTTCTGACTCCACCATTAGCTCTGTTTATTATATAGTAAAACTGCACACAATAGACTTATTTGGAAGCACATTTCACATAGGTTCTAATTGGTCTTTGGCTGCTGTACCATTTCCTTCACTGCAGCATTACAGTACAGTGTTCATAGTCCCTAAACAATGTAGTTGCTCAGTAACTAAACATGATACTTATTTGGATAGAAAACATTCTGCTTTGCCGTGTCCAGTTTGTCAAGATAGGCAAACATGATGCTGTTAAGTTTGACTGCTCGCCCCTGAAATATTGTCCCTAATCCACGTTTACACGTCTTGAGTCCTGACGGCATAAACATTCTTCCTGTCAAAGTATTTCCTTCCTAAACCAGTCAGAAGTCATTTTGCAGCGCCTGAAAGATTGAGATGCTTGTCGTGTTCGGTCTGGGCTAAATCACATGTCTGTCTGAAATGGCTGCTGAGTGCCAGTGAAGGATGCCTTTCAACAGACAGGGGGATTTCCAGCAGCTCGAGGTGGAATAGTCCCTGGGAGGCGAGGCAGAGGGGATAGATGAGGGGAAGCAAAAGGCAGGAAGAGGGGAAGCAGAGCCCAGAATGGCCCAGTTGCTCAACGACCATGGGGAATCTGGTCTGGGCTGTGGCTCTCAACACATCCATCTTGACCTGAGGCAGGCAAGAGATTGGTTTCCTTTAACGGTGCTCCAACATGAAAACATCACGAGGCACGTAACGGGAACACCACCGAAGAACAGCTTTGAATTCATAAACTGATATTTCAGCACACAAAATTGATTATCGCTCTCTGACAGGCAGCCGTTGTGATATTGATCACAGAGGCTTTTCTCTTTTCATGTGGGATGATCAAGTGTGTCCAAGAACAACTGTGCAGATTCAGCCTAAGTGTTTTCTGATGACCAGTAGATTTGGGGAAATATACAGAGAATGTTGGTACAACTCAAACTGTCCACTATCATGTCCAAAATCTTCCACAAAAATGCAGACCACAGCAGTTTGAACCAGGGCCAAGTTTGGCGGCAGGCTGGGAAACAGGCTGAGACGAGTTCACATTGGTTCAATCCAGTAGACTAGTAATAGCAAACATCTTACAGTGAGAACTGTTGACAATGTGTTCCCAACATATTGTTTGTATTTTGTGTGTGTACTTTAGTGTGCATGTTTAAATGCGTATGTGCATCCATGTGTCTCTGCAACATTGCACTTGGCTAATCCCACAATAAATCAGATCTAGCTGAAGGCTAGATATGATATCATTATTTAGCTCTCCAGTCACTTCTAATGTGGTAAATTGAGTGCTCAGTCACTGTGGGTGTCACTAACAGTCCCCAGTTTGTTGTCATTTTCTTTCAGTAAAAATCTACTTTGCGAGATTTAATCTTTTCACCCTGCATGTTTTGTTGCACAGGCAGTGTGAACAGATTTAAAAGTGCCCACTTTCATCTTTTCAATCTCATGATTTATTACACTATATTCTGTGTGCTACTGTTTTTCTTTGTGGCAGTCAAATAACTTCCCCCGATGCAAAAAAAAAAAAGAAACTTCCCCTTACCCCTTTTCCTTCTCTCATATTTTTCCATAAATTGTCAAGGAGACCTGGATGCAAACCAGTTTCAAGGCCTGGAAATAAGAGTATTTTTACTGGCTCAGACACTGTCCAGAAGATATTAGCCGTGTAGGAAATGTGCTGAATATTACAGGCCCCACTATCCGGGGCCAAGAAAGACAGTTGGTGTAAACCCCAGACTGCTGTGCGGCTGCTATCTCTCAAAATGTTAAAGCTTTGGTCTCTAAGTCTGCTCTGTTCTGCTGTGGCTCTAGGTTGGACCAGGCAGCCAGGCGAGCTGACTGTCTGGCCGTCCAGCTCGCTGAGTCATAGTGGTAATTAAATGTGCCTTGGGACTGGAGGGTCAACTCTGATACCCAGCCCAGTCTAAAGGAAGGGTTTAGGCCCAAGCTCATTAGAGTGGGGCTGAGCACTTTGCCAGAGCCGCACACCACTGCAGCCTCCATTTGCACCTTTATAAAAAGACCTGGCTAGTGGAGACACTGTCCCAGTTTTCTATTGAAATGCGAAACAATGGCTATTGTTTAAACAATAGCAGCATGACGAGTGCATGTGTGCGTATGTGCACAAGAGCCTCTGTCCATCTCTGCTGTAAATATGTAATTCCAGATGTGAAATAACATTTGCCTGCCACATACATGGCAGCCTCCGAGACGAATGAATTCAGAGTCCAGATATTTATGATCCCATAAATGGGATTATTTTGAAGTAATCCATTTTCACGAAGAATAAAATGGAGCCAGGCGTTAATCACTAGACTTGCAAGCTCTTAGCTGCACATTCTTCACATGCTGCACAAATGAGCCCGAAAAATGTGCTTCACGGGTACATGTAGTGCCCTGATCTGCAGCGTCATGTATGACTGCAGCTAATGATCCAAAGGGGAGAACATACTATATAGCATCTCATTATGGCCTCCCATTTATTATAAAAGTCCAGTTAATGTACACATTTTGACAGTTTCTGCTTTCAGATGAGGAGACATTAAAGACATGGTCCGGCATAGTTGTTGACAAGCCCTGTCTAACCACTGGCCTCAACTGCAACAGCTATGAAGTGGCAGAGAGGATGAATCCCCCTGTGAGGGAAGAAAAAGAATAATATAACTCACATGAACAGCCACATTAAAATCATTCAGCTTGGTCTTGTAAGGTCATGTAAGAGAACATTATAACTCTTAAACTTGTCTCCTTGTAATCCCCGACAGAGAGGAAGGAATAACATTAAGTGCTTTTGGCTATGTGCGCAGCGCTGAAATCTTGACATCTCACATCCATGCCTCCTGTGATTGGTTTATGGACACATGAAAACTCTGGAGACTTTGGCAGGTTCAAAGTTCAGCCTCCACTCATGCCAAAGAAAGTAAACATCGGGCCAAGAAGTGTGTGGTGAAAGCTAAATCCCACACTCCGATTCTGGATCTGCTAACTTTATGAGATAGCTTTAACATGATTATAAATGCTACATTCTGCATAGAGTGTCTCGTAACATCAATCGTGAGAATTTTGTTTTCTCTCAGAAAGCACTGCTCCATTGCGTCTCACTGACCCTTCATACAATTCTGAAACTGTTTTACAGCTAATAGAAAGCGAGAGACTAATGGAAAAAGACCGTTGTTGTTGTAACTCATTATTGATTGCTTTAATTTAACCTTTATTTAATTGGGTAAACCCTTTGATCCCAACTTGTTCCAGGGAAATGTAGACTTCAAATTCATCCTAGAAAGTGCTTAATTGTATTTTCTTCTGAAAACTATTCCAAGGCTGTAGTAGAAATTGTGAAAGCTTCCCTGCCCATCCCTGTCCATATGCTGGGGGCAGACGGCAGATATGCATCTTGTGATCTTAGATTATAAAGTTGAGGTCTGTGAAATAAGTTTGCAAAGATATGAAGGGAGTTTGTCTGGGATAGCTTTTTATAAATAAAATATACCAATGACTTAAACAATGCAAAGACAGACAGCTCTGGAATACAGAGCACATAGCGAGCTAATGGTTTTTAGTTTAAGACAAATCTTAATCCAGAGTGAAGACATTGTGCTGATGCAGGATAAGGTGTCGCCATAATCAAGAACTGGTAAGAAGGAAACAGCAACCATCCTTTACTAGCTTTCAAATAAAAGCAGAACTTGTGTTTAAAATTAAACCTTAAGTTCAACACACAGGGTTTTCGACATGTTGCTTAAAAGGAAGCCATTTATCAACCGAAGAGACATTTATACCAGGTAACAGCTTCCCCTGAGGCATTGCATTAGAATATAACACTAACTCGGTTTTGCCCGCTTTCAATACAAGCTATAGTTGAGTGGGCTGAGACTGTAAAATATTTGTCTCATACAACCAGACCTATCTCAGGACTGGAGAATGGTCTGACTGCACTTCATTAACATTCTGCTATAGGGGAAAAATGTCGTGGCTTCCTCATATTTCTTTAAACCAATCATAATCATCTTGGGTGGTGTAGTGTTGGTCTCCCTGCAAAAATACTGTTGATGGCATTGTTTTGGTGCAACATTTGCATGAAGGGAAACGAGCACTCTCATTAAAATGGCTAATTTACTGAAAGAACCAAGCTGTGCTGTTTTATTGCACCAAATCTTTTGCAAAAATTAGTACTTCCAGCATGCTGCTTCTTCTCAGAGGTTGTTTTTATTGTTTCCCATAGTAAAGTGGATTTTGACCATGAGGATAGACGTACAATGTAGGGCGGAAATGGCAGGGTTATACCCTCAGCCTATACTTCGTCTTGTAAAATAGAGGATATACATCTATAAATCACTGTGTCATCTGCAGAACAAGTGTAAGTTCTGTGCATCGACTCTTAAATTATTTAGGTAGAGTGAGAATGAAAGAAGATCAGAATCTAAATCCTACTGCTTCATCAGACTGTTGTTTCATCAGGGCTTGATCCACAGTATCAAAGGTTTTAGACAAATCATTAAATAAGGCACACTGTACTTTTCATCTAAGACTACTATGATATAATTCAGAACTTTAATGAAACAGTTACATTACCATCCACCTCCTTAAAACCAGAATGTCACTCAAGCAAAATATCATTAGCATATAAAATCTGTTTTGATTAGTTACTCGCAAATGTTTAAAGAGTTGCCGTCAGCACAGAGGGATTGGAGAGAGGAAAGAAGCATCAAATGTGGATTTGTACTTAGCTGTGTTTAGTGTGAGCTCCACACTGTAACTGGCAAATTGACCTATACAGTGCGAAGAACCTGCACTGCAGAATATCAATTCCAGAAGTGTGGCTATGTAGACATAAACTATTTATGTCAGTAACTGTTTGGATCACAGGCCACATCGAAAGTCCTGAACTGAATAAAGGCACTGCTGCAGCCAAGGCAGCAGTGAAATGTGAATATGCTGAAGAGCCACACAAAACACACATTGCTTAATAATGGCAAATACTGTATCACCTAATCCAATGACATTTCCAAGGCATCATCACTGATTTATTCGTAGGATCTGATTGTGCCACAGTCATATAAGTGAAAAACAAGAAGCAGTAACGCGGTATCTGATTTGTGACGGGAGCATGAAGTAGTGAAAGAATGAATAAAGTCCTTTTCCCCCATTGTGTAATATCCGACATCTCATGCCAGATCTTTAGACAGAAGATGGCTGGAGAAGTGCCTTTTGCTATCGACAGAACATGTTCTTGGCCTCTATCTGAGAGGCAGCTCTCCTCTGAATGTTCTCTGCATGCTTCAAAGATATGAGATTAGACAGCTGCATGTCAGACTCATTGTCCTTCGTTAACAAGTCTAATTTGTGCCTCATTCTGTCTTCCAGCTCTTCCAAGATCTCAGACAATCATTCTGGCCCCCAGTGGGGTTGGAAGAATCATCATGCTGGCATCCATATTTGCACCATCTGCGACGGAGAGAGCTGTGTGGTTATAGATCAATCACACACACCCTCGAGCACACGCAGACACATACACCCACGTACGACTATACAGTATATGCAAACACAAAGACATATAGGCTACACAAACAGAAACAATCACCTGTTTTTCTCCAACTGACACGGATACATGAGCTTGCAAACAAACACAAATGCTTCTTTAAGTCACACACACAAACACTTATGTGTCCCCATGTTGTAGTCAATATAATCCCCATTCTCATCTAATCCCAGAATCCCTTACCTAATTTGGGATAAAAACCACAACAAATGCGATGATACCATTTTCTGATGTATCCTAAGTGAGTGATTTGCTATACCAGCTCTGACTGCTGATCATGAAAGAGGCAGTTGATATATCATGACAACTGTCGGCTTTAAGGCATTGCACAGTTGCTCAGACACCATGCTTTGGCAGCGGTGTTATGAACTTCTGGGTTAATTCTGACATGCAGTCTTTGCACAAGTATCCACCTCATGCATCTTTCTCTGTTACACTGTTTATTAACTCCCAAAAGGATCGTTTTGGCAAATCATGCAAAACTTTAGGACAGATTCCCAAGTGGGTGGACTTATACAACAGTCCCCACTGTATGTAACTAATAAAACCAAAGAATGTGTGTTATCAGTGGAAGTTGAAAGGAGTCACAGTTGATTCCCTCGCACTGTAGTCAGAAGGGAAATGGTCTGTTGGTAGTTGTAGGACATATTTGAATATACAACGATCAGGCATAACATTATGACCACCTGCCTAATACTGTGTTTGCCCCCCTTATGTGCTCAAAAATGCTCTGAACCATTGGGCATGGACAAGAGGACCTCTCAGGGTGTCCTATTGGGTCTGGAACCACAACGCTGGCAATGGATCCTTTGGGTACTCTGGCTTGTGCAGTGGGACCTCTGTCAATCAAACTTGTTCCACTGCATCCTGTTGATGCTTGATCACAATGGTGTGTAGGAAGTTTGGAGGTCAAATCAACGTCTTGGGCCACTGTCATGTTCCTCAACATGTTCATGACTGTTTCAGGTTTTTTCCATGTGGTGGGGTGCATTTTCCTGCAGGGGTAGGCCAGTGACATTTGGGATTTCCATTTGCATGAGGGAGTATGCTTGTTGTGGGACAATGTTTATTTGGGTGTCTAAGTCTCATCAACATGGATGTTAAAATCCAAGGTTTTCCAGCAGAACACCACATAGTACCAATATGATCAATGTTGTTCACTTCAGCTGTCAGTGGTCATAATGTTGTGGCTGATCGGTGTATTTGAATAGAACTGTAGGTATTCCAATAAAGCAAGAGGAACACTGTTTGGAAAGATGGTCATGTTGATGCTTTTCTACTACACTCCACTGTCCATGTTTTTTCCATCCTAAAACGGATTAAAAACTATGAATTTCCCAGCTACAACACAGAAGCAGATTTAGCTTTATTACAGCTATCTCTCGCTGGGCTCTGGTAGTAAAGGCTGGCATAAAGCTTAGTCTACAGCTGCCTGGTTTTTTTCGTTTGCGTCCATGTGTGCTCGTGTGTTTCCCAGGCTGTTGGATATCGGTCTGTTCTCCTAGCAGGATGCTGACCATCACTGCCAAACTTGTGTGAGTGAATCCCACCACAGTTTTTTTTTTTTTTTTTGCACACCCCACCACCACACCAGCAAACACACCCCAGTACCTAAGAATAGAACACCATCAAGAGGCAGCCTCAAACCCACATCTGAACATAACCTGCTCCTGGTAGAATTTGCCTCTCAGAGTTTCTTTCTGTAATTTTGGCAGGGCTTATTTTGCTCTCTCTCTCTTTCTCTGAGCAATTAAGTTTCTCCTTTTTGCATGAAATCCCTTCCTAAGTACTGTATGATGTTGCTCCTGCAGTAGTCATTTCTGCACCCCATGCTGAGCGGAACTCTAGCAGCAACTCGGCTATAATACTCTGGGATGCTGTAACTTTTATTCTCTGCCTTCTCACAGCTGTCAGCGGAGCACTGTGTCTCCGTAGATGTTTTTGAGAGATGTGCATGAAAGCTGAGACAGATATTAAAGAGGGAATTAAACAAGCTCCTCTCTGCGGTTATTCCACAATGAATGGCTTGTTTAGATTTGGCTGTCTGCATCTCCACCAGCTTCAATGTGACAGAGACAGGCTGATAACTACGCTTTTATTTGGAGAACACACAAATCCACATCTGCATTTGAGTCTGTGACTGCTACCGTACGTGTGCTTCTGTGTTGTTGTCTATCTCTCCATCAGATAGACACCGCCCTGAGGGGAACAGTAACAAGTCGGCCACCTGAATATTCATCCGGGGACACGATGTGTGCGGTGGGCGATAAAACTCCTCGGGAAGAGGTGAGCATGGGATACGGAGGGCACCACCAAAGGCACGAAGATCGCAATCACAGAGAACAAGCAGCCGAGGCGTAGAGAAAAGAGCCTCTTGAGACAAGAGGTGGAGAAGAGGAGACCTGCATTTTTATAGGAGTGGCGGCAGACAAACTGTGAGCCAGACCATAACAGTGAGCCAGGAGTGCCGGGGTTGTGACTCTGCTCTAACACAGCAGTTGAGATGGAGAGATGAGAAGGGATGTGAGACAGCGGAGATGAGGCAGTCACAAAAGTGAGTTTTTAAACATCACTTAACAGTACGAGTCCACAGTTCACACACAGCAAAGGGAAAGCGAGAAAATGCTCCATAAGGTTATGAGATTTTTTTAAAAGCCTCTTGAAAATGTCTCTGTTGTTTTTGTCTAGACTGCTGCTCCTCTTTTGGATTCAACAAAGTAAAATTATGAAGTTGTTATAAAAAAAAAAAACCAAAAAACAGTGCATCCCATTTTCTCTCTTTGATGACATTTCAGTATCGTAATGTGTTTTTTTTTTCTTTTCCACTATCAATTATGTGGCAACATAACATGATTCTTTGCTCGTTTTTATCTTGGGCTTGACTGTCTTGGGCTTTGATTTTTTACACATGAAAGATATCAGGGCAATTAATTGTTATCCTCTTGACGAGAAAGTGGATCTGGGTGTGATGTTAGGCAGTGCCAGAGAAACTGCAGAGGGGTCAGGTTTTGGAGGGGGAAATACAGTAAATAGAGCTGAATGGAAAAAGGAAGAAAAGGACATTCATTCACTTCCAAAGATAGACAAGCTCAAAGAGGGAAGGCGCAAGAGTACAGACAGATAGGCTATTATTCACAAAACGAGTAAAAAAAAAAGAAAAGAGAGCATAGTGTGTCAACTCAAAGTGCATCTATGGCTTTATCTGAGTCTTAATTGGGAGTTATCCTGGTGCGGGTGTTTTTTTTCCTTAGAAAATATGATTTATGTTCCTCTTTATATGCTAAAATGAGCGTACATATTAGCATTCTGACCTTGCCCTCCTCTGTACTCTGTGGGAGCAATCACAGCTCAATTAAACCCCAGCCATGCAGATACAAATTGTCCCAAATAGCCAGCGACCAATGGATCCTGTCAGTTTAATAGGCATCTTTTTTGAAGCTGTCATGTAAGTTGCGGCGTACAACCAAATGGCTTTAATGAAAAATGCAAATTCTGATTATAAACCTAATGATGTTGCACTATAATTAACCCTAATGTTTCAAAAATGTTTGGAGGCTAACAAAGTGCATTTGGAACATCTCCTTTCTCTTCTTTCTCTCCCCCTCTGTTCATGAATTCGGTATTAGGACCTATAGGGATCACTGACTTGCTCCTGTCAGAAAATTCTTGTAAATGTGGAACCATTTTTCACAACCACGTCAATAATGTTCCACGTATGAAAACAAACAAATCAGAAAAATAAATAAAATGCACATATGAAACCTCTGCAAATATTACATTTTCACAGTCCATTACAATGGAATGCTTTTGATCACTACAATTTCACAGTTGCTCAAGCCTGAATTCAATCCATAGGACCTTGGCATCAAAACAAATGGTCCATTTCATTAACGAACACCACGATATAGATATTGGGAATTCTCCTCATGCATGTAAAACAACACACACCTCCCTCTTCTGGTAAATACCTTTCAGAAGGAGTCTACATCAGACCTTACACATTTCTCTATGTGAGTGCAATTGTTTAAGATGCTGTGCTCTGTAGTGGTAAAATTGCCAACATATTTTAGCTTGGGTTGTACATATAAAAGGTAATATCGTCTACATATTTTTCCATCCAGCATATTTTTTTCTACATATCATTCCATTTTTTTTTGTAAAACTTCAATACACTGAATTCATTTTAGAGCTAGAATCCATGAGTCCCTTATGTTAACAACTGTAGAACACTGTGATGTTACTTTTCCTTTCTGGGTCCGCCTCTCTCTCTCACTCCCTCTTCTTCTCTCTCCCACTCCCCCGTACGTGACCATCTGTTGGAATTAAGTTCTGATTGTGTTTTTCTGTGCGTCCATATGCTCGCGGTTATGACTTATGTGTTTCCTAATGCTGCTAACGTTACTTTGCCGCGTGTTCGAATGAAATATTGTGCTGATGTGGCAGCTCGGGGAGACGGGTGCTCACAGGAGGTAACCACAGCAAAGTTTGGAGTCTGCGATATGAAAAGAAAATGTGAGCTTAAAAACTAAGTTGCTGTTGAATATTATTCCAACTACAGTAAATCCATGCCCTCACCAGGGCTCTTGTTGTAAAGCCTGTTCCTGATACACTAAAACTTATTAAATACACTTATTTCCACTAACAGATAAAGCTTGTCTCCAAGAAATTACATTTATTTTATTATAAATAAATTGTTTACCCACAAATGTTGTGATGGAAATGTAACCTCTGCCTAGATTATTATATATTTAATTGCAAAATGTTAGTAAGTTGCATAAAGATGCTTACAAAATATAATGAACAGTTAATAATAGTGAGCCTCATACCAGATGAAAATCAAATCAATTCTTGGTGTAGCCTTTCAAAGAACACAAGCTCTCTTAGACATACTTGCACACATTTTTTTAATCTGCTCAGTAAATAGGTTGTTCCAAAGATCTTAGCAGCTTAGCAGCATTTTACATTGTTGCCAGCAACATATTTTCTAGGGGACAGGGTTGCAGAGGTTATGTGGTAATAGGCTGTATTTACTAGTTGCCAGACAGGAGCCAGTGGGCAAATCCAGCCTTTGCGTCCACTCCTGCAGCCAGCACTGAGTCATCCATCCATCCCAGCCTATTTCCTGTTACACTCTTTATCTGACTCTTTCACCCTCTGTGTGTGCGCTTTTTTCTTCTTTGTACATGTGAGCATTTCGGCTGCCATTTAGGCCACAGAAATATGACGTCTGGCGCGCTAATGATTTGCAGACCGTAAGTGGAAATGCCCACCATGAATCATGAAAATGCATTTTCCCATTTCCATTATGGAGGAGAATACATGCTCAGCAGAGAGATTTACACCACCATTGCCTTCTCATTCTCTTCTTCTTTCCATCTTTCTCCTTCTTGCATTCTCCCTCTGTTCTGTGTTGACCGTGTCCTCCTCCCTATTCATTTTCCAGCTTGACTCATTTACATTCCCCATGGTTTTGTATTTTATGTTTGCCAGTAAAAAAGGCCAACCAGAGCCTTGACATGCACATCTCAATGACAGAGGTGAATATCTGAAGCACCTTGATGAGTCCCCTTGAGTTTTGCTGATGTTTCAATTTGATTAGTTTACAAATCCATCACAGAATCCTCATTTTTTTCGTCCCTAAGGGGGTCCATATCTTACACTGAATTGATCTAAGATCACTGAATTTGTGCAGCTGCATGTTTGCATGATTGTAGTTATGCTAGACTGTGGCAATTACAACAACGCTGTTTGAAAAACGAGGCTCCAGTTCTTGCAGCGAAACACAAGGTTTCAATTTCAGAGAGTTTTAGTTGTCCTGGTACAACTTGAGGGCATTTACATGCTAATCAACATCAAAAGCACGATGGCTCTGCGACTGATTTGAATGTGCGCATCCCATTTTGAAGCACATTAATAAGAAAAAAACATGCCCTTTAGTTTGTGTTGAGGTCTGTGCTTGAAATCTGTTCATTGTAAAGATGTGTGTTGTTGACATTGTTCTTCCGTGCTGCAACACAAACCTTGAAACGCTTAGACATGTTCCTGCCACCACAGAAAACATGCAGAGCTCACAGAAATGAATAGAGCTAATTATAATTTAAGATCAGTGGCTGCGGAGGGTTAGGAGTTTGCTATTGATTTGACAGTACATGCAGAATCATTATGACAAAGGTTTATCTAGAGAAGAAAACTAGCCCAACTCCGAAGGATCATACAGACCAAACCCAGAGTCAGACACTACACAGTGCATTCCAAATCATGATGTGTCTTTATGTTATTATTAATCTCACATCATCTAATCATGGTCATTCAGGGGGAATTCAATTTTTTAAACAAATATTCCTTACACTACATTGCATCATTCATGTGTTGCATGTGAACCTGCGCTTAGGTTTTTGCAAAATGTTATTTTCCCTTTTCTTTTTTTTCCCTCTTTCTTTTCTGGATCCGTCACTCACTGGCTTCCACTTTCTCTCTTTTTCCCACTGTCTGGTTCTTCTCATGGGCAATTCTTTGGGACATATCATGTACATTCAGGCAGGAGGTAAGTGGAAATGCTTCTTACGCAGCCAACTGGAGCTCTGATTGGTCTCAAGCAGAACTGTCAGAGATACCACTCCAATACAGTGATCAGTTACCTAGCAACCAATGACTAATATTACTAATATCACTAATTTTGAAGGTCACTCTGCGGTTCCAGTCTGCCTTAAGGTTAGTAACAAAAAGTGAAGTTTATAATGCATGCAATGCAGACACAACAAAATCCTCAATTTATGTCTGACTTTCAGAGATTGTAGGAAAAGTCTTGAGCACAAAACATTGGCAGTGCATGCTTGATGAGATTTGTAACCTTTTTGATTATTCTTTAATCAGATATTTATTTGAATCTTAAGTTTTGGCAAAGTTAGTGCACAGCTGCTTGTGTTTAAATAACAACGTAGCATTTCAGAACTCTGGCTCTTTTTGTTTCTCAATTTTGTTAACCAAACACATGGTTTCATAGAAAACTAGATTTATATTCCTTACAGTAAGGTATCACAAAAGCATAGCTACATTATTATTTCTAAGACTCTCATATGGAATCTAAACTAGCCTTGAAAAGTTGACCTAACCCTATTCAGACTAATTGATCGTCATACATTCCTCTTACTGTGTTGCATTCAGGCAGATAAAGAACCCTTCCTTCTCATCTAATACACAAATGCTCATGAATCACATACATTTTAACATATTTCATATTAAACAACGCCTTTCCAGCTTAATTACATGGAATCTATTGCATTAAAAAAGAGCAATGTTATTTTTTGGCCCAAAAGTCTAAATAATACTCTAATCTTTCTTGAGGTGCTGTAATTAGCGTTTCACTTAAATGGAAATATAAGTAATACAATAATAAATAGATAAACATAAAAAAACAGAACTCTTTGGTTACTTAATTCTGTTTGTGGCTTTAATAAATAGGTCCTGAAAATACTGCAAGAACAAAAGAAGTGTTTATGTTAATAATTTTTTCAGTATGTGATCATTATCCTATGCAATATCATCATTCGTTCATCGTTGCCATGTGAAAACAAGTTAAACAAATTCTTACATTAACACCACAACTACAATAATAAACTGTGACCAGAAATAGAGAGTCCACTGTATAATAAAATGCAGCCTAAACCTGTGACAGAGTTAATTTGAATCTATGATTAATCTGTGCGTTGTTGTGGTGTTGGATTGCATTATTTTAAAGTGTTTCTTATTTTTGGTCAAGCTTTTACATAAACAGGCAAAAATGTCTGAAATGCTTACTAATAACAGCACAATCGAATAACATGCCAGAACAAACATCATATTTTCCTACACTATAAATAAACCTCCACTATTACTCAGCTCAGCTTTCAGTCGTGAAATATTAGATGCCCTCTTGCCCTTGACCAGAGGAAATATCTGCAAGTTTGACACAAACGCAGCACATTTGCTGAAAGGTCATAAATTCTTACGCGGTGTGCTTTATGTGATAGCGAACTATATTTCCCCACCACATCACTCGACTCCTCCAGTGCCTGAAAGGAAACTTTGACCACTGTGCCGCTGAACTTTGAATTGAGCATTCTTTCCTCCTCCTGGGTCAGAGTGAACCTTCGACTAGCTGGTCTCCTTCGTCTTGGCCAGGAAACGACTGTAGTTCAAGTGAAAGCATTTAACAGCTGGTAGCCGCGATCCACAAACACAAGATGGAGGCCCTGATTGGAGCAGCACACTGCGCAACATCAAGCTAAAGTTTCAGCCTTCTGCCTCGGAGTTTAAATCACACGGCGCAGGGAAACAGAAGCCAGATGGTTGTTCACCTCGAGCTTTGAATGAGTGTGTGCACATAGGAGCGTATGTGTGTGCTGCAGGTTTATGTGAACTCATTCAACATGTACTGGGTATTGTCCTTCTACATGCATGTGTGTTTATCTATCCTTCTACTATTGTGTTGCAAAAGTATGATAAGAGCAAAGCTTTAACTGCTTATGAAGGCACAAATTCAGTGACAAGAAAAGTATTTATGCATACATTTGTCTTAAAAATATACTCAGATCTTTATGTAAGTTGACAATCTTTTTAAGCTAATACACAAATCTGTCCTCTCTGCCTTTGGGCCTCGACAGCTTGTCAACAGGGAGGTAAAAGAAAATAATAACATTATCAAAAAAATACAAAAAGGTAAAAGGAACAAACTGGCTTTAAGTATCTATGGGGAAGGAAATGAAGTGAAAATGTTTAAAAGAAACCAACTCTGACACCAGGACACAAGAGGCATGCAGTTTCTTGTGTTCAAGTCAGTTAAGTTCAGAAAAAAAACATTGCGTCTTTGTTAAGGGGGTTCTTTTGTCGTCATGGTTACAAAAATAACCACTTAGTTAAGGCCTGGGGAAAAACCGTGGTGACGGTTAAAAGAAACCAATGTTCAGTCTGCTGCAGCAGGGCACCCAACCTTCTCCCGGCGCAGGCTTTGTTTCTCTATACCAACATCGCACGACTTCCTTGTAATCATAATTATCTTATTATGTCATAATTGCTGTGGCTTTGTCACTTGAATGTAAACAAATGCTGTAGGGGGCTTTTGTGGAAAGAAGTGATGCAGTCGCTTTTGCAGTCTCTCTGTTGTGGATCTAGGAATACAACTAGGTTCAGGTCAGAGCTAGTACTATTGACATTTTACCTAAAATATTTAAGGCTTAAGAGAGTTCTCCCAAGAAAAGAAGATAAGTGCCTCTTTGTGTCAGTGTGACACATATTTCTCTTTTTGTCTTAATATTAGCAGAATACTGCTGAGGCTGGTTGGCAGAGTTCAAATGCAAAATGGTAGCATATCATGTGTATAACTTACACCGATCATTTCGACTTATATATTATTTCGGACATGCAGTATATTTTACCCTGTGCAAACTTCAGAACAAACATCATTTTACTAATTACTAAGATTCTAATTTATTTATTGTTTTTAAATTAGTAGCAGAAATTTAAGCAAAGTTAAGCAAATGAATGCATCTAACAAACACTGCACATGCAGATGCATAGCTTATAATTTATATCTCTGATTTGTAGTATTCCATGGCACTTTTCTCTCTCTGTGAGGAATGCAAAAACTTAAGTTACAAAAATGCAACTTAGGTAGTAAAAAGAATCTGTGCATTATTTTTAATGTAAATATGCAAAGCAAGGAAGTTTGATAAGCTTAAATAATACTATATATAAGCTGTTCTATGGCAAATATTGTCATTACTAGGTTCTTTGTGACTTTGTAACCTGTGTGTGATTTACAGCAGGTCTAGTGGGCTCTCATTCTGTAAAGTTCCTGACTGTCTTTATGATGTCTGTATGTGTGATAGGCTCAGAATTTTAAATAAGACTTATCCTAATGCGTGCCATGTTTACAGCCCCAGAAAAGGACACAAAAGCCCATTTCATAAAATATTAAAAACATGGGCACCAGGTTTTGCTATAAACAGAGGAGCAAACTTAGAAAGATGCATTATTGGCAGAGGGTCTAGGGGTGTAACACCAGAAAAGAAAAAAAAATGTAATTTGTAATTGTAATCTTAATTTAAAGTCACAAAAAGTGCCATCTTTACTGGTTAAATTGAAGGTGCCATGAAATTCAAGAATACATTATATGATTGGGTAGATCAGAACAGCGTGACAGAGACATAGAGCGTCCCTGTAACCATAGCAACTCGCTGTCACTCCTGCCTGTGTGTTCACAGTGTGACAGGAGAAGAAGAGATGCTGAGCTGCTGCCAGAAGAGCCGCTGACTGAGATTACGCTGAGCTGCATGCATGAGAATAAATTACAATAAAATAGATCTGTGGATATATTTTACATTCACCCCGTGAGTCTAAATAACTGTCATACCTGCTGTGTCTTGTTGGTGCTGTCACTGTCCTTATTTTTTGTGGTGCAACGTCATATATGAAGCCCTGTTAATAGCCACAGTGCACTTAAAAAAGCCCAAAAATCACAAGTTTTTCAAAATATAACCTCATGAACCTTTGTTGTGGAACAATGTTTATTTGGGTGTCTAAGTCTCATCAACGTGGATGTAAAAACCCAAAGTTTTTCAGCAGAACAGCACATAGTACCGATATGATCAATGGTTTTCACTTCACATTTCTGTGGTTTTAATGTTGTGGCTGATCGGTGTATGTTTGGAGAGTAGTGTTTTGTCCATGTTCTGCATTACCAGGATGACAATCTTGCCGCACCTAATATATGATTGAAGGGAGGAAAAGAAGCGACAATAGAGTAATAAAAAAAATGGCAAAGATGTGTTATGAGAAATAGTACCAACAAACCATGGGAGTGAAACTACAAAACCGAGAACTACTGAAACAACAACAGGAGGGATCTAAGGACTTAAATTAAACACTAAACTAGACTAACAAACTAAAAACCAGACTAAAACTGAAACCTATGCAGATTAAAGAACTAAACTCAGGAGCAACACAGAACTAAACCTCATACAAAAACTAGCGAAGCTACACCGACCAGCTAGAACTAACAACATGGGGGGAAAATCTAAGAAAACCACAGACGATTTAACTAAACAAAACTAACAGAACTGAGACATAGACTACAGACTAAAACCCTTACAGAGAAATAAAACTAAACTGAAGGAGTAGAACAGAATGGAAAAAACCAGATTTAATACAGAAAAAGGAAAAAACTACAAAAACCAAAGAATAACTCTAACAAACAATAGGAACAACAGAAAACCGGTGAGAATAAACTAAAGCTAGACAAACAAAACAGGGTTACTCACAGAACCAAAAACCAAACAAAAGAGACGGGCAGGCTTAGGGAAGGCAGGTATTAGGCAGGGCAGGACCAGGAGGAGGTTCAAGCAGGCTACAGCAGGATCTGGAGGTGACTGTGTTGCTGAAGCAGGACGGACAGGCAGAAGACAGAGCAGGGACTGGCAGGGAAACAGGGCTGAATTGTCTACGATCAGGCAACGAGTGGGAAAATGAACCAGGTCTTCATGGGGAGCTGATGATTGGAGGCAGGTGAGCTGCCTCCCACAGCTGTCTTCAATCCCTGCAATCATGGCGACTGCAGGTATGGGCTGAACTGATGAGGGAGAGAGAGGGGGAGCAGGAGCTGAGGCAGGGATCCTGACAGTGAAGTTGTAAAGAAACGTAATTTTGTGGAGACTGGGATACCAAAATTTGACACCAATTGATTTAATATGAATCGCTACTCCACAGTACCAACATAATCTGATGGGTTTACCCCCTTAAAGTACAGAGCTCGGCACCTAACCCGACTGATTTGACAAATGCACTGCTCTCCATGCTCCAACAGAACTTTTATTGAACTCTAATTGGTTGAGACAGCCAGTGTATTGGCCGTTAAGCAGAAGGGCCATCCTGTCCAGTATTATGGGGTGTGAAAGGAAGCGATGAATATTGAAGGGGAGAAGCAAAGATAATGCTGGTGACAGAAGTTGGGTAAAAGCTGACAGGACAACCCAGTGGAGGGGAAACGGACAACTGACAAGACTCCAGCCATCTGAGCAGGGAAAAGGTATGGACCCAGAGGTGGGATCAATCAGCATTAGTCAAAAAAAAGATCAATAGGGAGGCTGTTAATTGGCTGAAGAAGCAAATTTCCTTTAGAGGCTCAGCTATAATATTCAGCTGGACTAATAACATCCTTTTCACTTACCTGAAATGGGTTAATACTGAAGACTTTCATTGTTTTTTGGAAAATAAGAAAAATTAATATAAAGAGTCTAATTAAAACGTATCAGAGATGGATGTCAGGAGGGGTAAATGGGTGTTAAAGAATCAAAGCTCAAATAAGTGTAGTATCAATCCATATAATTAGACATATGTTAAATGAGAAGCATTGATCTTGCACGTGTCTGTCTCCTCTCTCCTCTCCTTAAGGTATTTCCACGCCAGCTGTGCCGAGTATTTGTTTTCTCCTAAACCTGTGAGAAATTGCTGTCAGTAATACTCCAGTCCACCTCTACCGCGACTCCTGCAACAAACGCCTTTTTTAAACACATTTACAACCAGTGTTGATGCTTTTGTCTGGGAGCCTCTGGGCTGCCGTGAATTTACCCAACAGCAAACTCTCCGGTTTGCTGCTCTTATCTGTCCCTTTGACTACATCTACTTCTCCACTCTGTCTCCCTTTCTCTCATTTCCCTCCAGCCATTCCATCACTCTCGGAGGAGATCGTCAAGCCGATCTGCTTCAGTGACACTTCTACAGGATATCCGGGTCGAACCGTGACCCGAGATGTAGGCTCGCCCTCGACTGCCACATGATATAAAGCGGCAAATAAATTAGCAGCAAATTACCTGTCAAACACCTGCTGGTGAAAACGCAGAGAGTCTCCTCTTACCAGAGAACAGCTGGTAAAGGAGACGAGAGGGGGGCATTTCCATTTGACCAGAAATCACTACTTAACGACCGCCTGCCTCTCCTCGCCATCCGGAGAATGTGTCAATATTATAACGTATCATCTGTGGCTGGATGTGATACAAATTGCAAGTGACACGCGAGCTGTCAGAAGCGCTCTTCTCAGTGGGACAAATAAGTTTAGCGTTGAGCTGAATTAATCAGTGTTGACAAGAGAAGAACTCCCTTGGCTGTTTCCAGTCACGACGCATTGTTTGCCTCACCTCCTAATTGCTCTTGCTTGTGTAATTAACTAATTGTGGCCCGTTATGATTTTAGAAATGATTGTTTAATTTAGTGCAATGAAGGCCGTTTCATCGGCACCCATGGCAGAGGTTCAGGAAATGACGGCAAATTGGGACCCATTAGCTGAGTAAAGTAATGGTGACAAAAATTATTTAGATGCAATTGTTATGTAATCCTTTTAGGACATCATCAGCCGACATTATCATTGATGAGATCTGTGGCTTGGAGCAACTTGGAATAATACTTGATGATTTCTAAATGGAAAAAAAGCTCAACTTGTAATCATTGCTTGTGACAGTTGTAATTAAAGGCACACTCCAGTCTCTGAATTTCAAGCTTTCATATTCAAACATCCCGTCCCCACTCTTTGTTTTCATGATACGAGCGAAAACACTCCGCCAGTCGCTGTGCATTGAGATTCCGCCAGCTCACTTTATACAGTTCTGCCTGGATGACTCTGGAGAAGCCTGCTGACTTTACATTGTTTGCAATAGATACCACCTGTTTGGGGAAAACACATTAAAGCTCAAAATGAAAGGTAATATCCAATGACCTTTTTGATGGGACCCATCTACATTATTCAAGCCGAGCACAGACCAGATTTGATGCGGAATCGTCTAAACGATGCGCCCGGGTCATGTTTTATTCATCTGCTTCATGAGCTGGAGCCGCCCAGTGATAAATGTTGGGAGGGTTTTTGTAGCAACAACGAGATAAAGCTGCAGTTTAAAATGAACTAATAATAGTGGGAATTTTAACTAAATTGTTGTCGTCAGTACTGAATTGTTCAACAGTTTTTTTGGCCACTTCTCTCTGAAATTGTCCATTTTGACACAAGGTGAATACTAATCCATGTATGTAATTTGCCACACTGAAATCCTTTTTAAAAATCTAGCAGAATCACTTAGAATGTAGAAATTTGAGCAGAGAAACTTCAGATTTAGCTTCTTATCCTTCATGTGATAACATCAATGTACAATCTACAATACCATCCTCTACAAGTAGAAAAAGTCATAAAGAACCATCTTATTCTCCTACAGGAAGTCCTGCAACAGGTGGTATAAGGCCCTGATCTCAAAGTCTGAGTTTACATGAAGAGACAAAACCCACAAACTGTTTTTATGGTGTCTCTGTGTGCGATACTGTCGACTGTTTTGCTATCTTTCTTTTAGAAAGAATTATGTCCAGCGGGCTTTTTTATGTTTTGGTGAGCTGCAGACAATGTTCCACTCTGGTGAACAATAAAGGTTTATTCTGTTCTAAAAGCAATTGAAACAGCCTACTGGCAAACTGTGGCACTTTCCCCAAGATGCTTTATCTGTTATTTTTTAATTATCTACCCAAACTGCCCCACACCCTTACTTAAAGGTGTAAAAATGAATTTTGAAGATTTTTAGCTAGAGGTAGGTGATCTGGCCAAAAAGGTCATATGACAATCTTTCAGGGAGAAATAATGATCCATGACCTAAATCATAATTCTCCCTGCGGATTAAGTCAAAATCATGTGATCACAATATTATCTGTGCATAAGGCAGCCTGGATACAAAGCCTGTCACTTCAAGTCAGGGCACTCACAAATTCCTACATCATGTTTTCATTGTTACGTGGCATTTTGATGCTTGGTTTCCACTCCATAAGACTACCTAAATAACAGACTACAGAGCTCCTATCAGAGAGCAGAGTCGCCAAATCATGTTCAGCTTCTTTACTCAGGAGAAGTGGGATGTCAGCATGATTCTAGGTAGTTGTTTGCTGCAGATACATGGTTTATAGTTTTAGTTTCTGCAATTAAAACAGCCAGAGAGGGGAACATGGGAATTGCCTTTACATAAGTTGCAACATTTATGGATGAACATAACTCCCCATAGTGTGCTGTCAGATGATCAAATGCACAGCCCCAACAACCCCCACACATTGCAAGAATGATAGCTTCATTAAGAATGGCACCATGAAATACACTGTGCTGCACATCAAACTCGATTAGCTATCAAATTTATCAGTGCACTATGCAGTCTTGTGTTTTAAAAAAATAAGCTAAGACGCATAGCGTGTCCAATTGACATTGGTGTATTTGCATCACAACCATTTTATTTAATGACACAATCTGTTTGATTTCTCTGAAAAGCAGATCATACACCGATCAGCCACAACATTATGACCACTGACAGGTGAAGTGAATAACATTGATCATATTGCTACTATTTGCTGTTCTGCTGGATTTTGCCATCCGTGTTGATGAGACTTAGACACACAAATAAACATTGTCCCACAACAAGAACACTCCCTCATGCAAATGGAAATCCCAAATGTCACTGACCTACCCCCGCAGGAAAATGCACCCCACCACATGGAAAAAACATCAAACCATCAGAAACATGTTGAGGAACATGACAATGGCCCAACATGTTGATTTGACCTCTGAACTTCGTACACCCCATTGTGATCAAGCATCAACAGGATGCAGTGGAAGAAGTTTGATTGACAGAGGCCCCACTGCACAACCCCGAGTACCCAAAGGATCCAGTGCCAACGTCCTGGTTCCAGACCCCATAGGACACCCTGAGAGGTCCTCTTGTCCATGTCCAATGGTTCAGAGCATTTTTGAGCACATAAGCAGGACCAACACAATATTAGGCAGGTGGTCATATTGTTATGCCTGATCGGTGTATTTCATATTTAAGACAATTCACAATATAAAACTGTAGGATCAGCCACCTCTAATTTAAATTATGTTCCTATACAACTAAACTACATTGTCACTTATGTTTTGGGGAAAATGTATTTTGTGCCGTATTGTTTCTGATGTCACAAACACAAATCAACATATTTTATTACTTTACATTCATGGTTTTTCTGCCAACTAGTTATATTTTAGAAAGGGTGGGTCACTCTGATATCCCAGAAAATGGAGGAAATACTTCAAACATGCAGCAAAAGGATTGTATTTTAACCCAAACGATTATATTTTTCTCAACTTAACTAAATACTTTTGGTGCCTAAACTTAACCAAAGAGCGAGTGAAAATTAAAAGCAAATGACAAGATAAAATTAAACTTAAGTCTAAGAATAATTGCCCCACACTGAACACAAACTCTACCAAAGACACACCCACAGATACTGTATACATACCTATACATGCATTAAGTACAGAGGAAGATTTTTGGCTGATGTTACCAACTGCCAACAACAGCTATGAGCCATTATTTTTGTTTAATAATGAATAAATCTACGCTCTCCATTTGCCTGAGCACTGGTGCCAAAATCAAAGTAACGAAGGTGAATGTGTTGGAGCTGCAGGTGGTTGCATCTGCTGTCTAACTCAAGCCATCCACAGAGTTCACCATATGTACCACTGACCTCTGATCTCATCTCTCATCACTCCCCGCAGCAGCGCTCTCCAAACTGAGCATTCGTGTATATGTAGGTTCCAGTGTAGAAATCTCAAAAAATGGAAAGTGAAATTCTGTGCAAAAAGTTCAGTTTGTTGAAATTTCCTTTGGCACACAATATTACACAAAACTATGTAACTGTTTATGTTACTTCCATAAGAAATCTATTTCATATTCATCGAACTGCTGAACTGTTAAGGGTTAAAAACTAATTGTGTGGCCTTTTAGCACTGCTGTTCTGAAATGCAGCAAGACAGTTCAAAGAAAACTGACAATGTCTTTGAAGTCACCATAACCACACAAGTTCTATCACAGTCAATTGTGTTTCTACTGAACACTTTCATTTAAACTGTGTTACTGTGTTAGAACTTTCCCTGAAGGAGAGTATCTCAATACATGAGTTCTGATAAATGAAAGCTGTTGTCTAGATGTGCTTTTTTGTTCTCAAAAGGGAAAGTTTAATGCTGTTTCATAGAAGTGAGGCTGATAATAACAGAGATTAAAAGGCTACAATTATTTGAATCTATGTTTTTTCTATTAAAATTTTAAGTACTAAGACTAAGATGTAGTACCTGCTGCAGACATTTATTATTTGTAACTTGTCCAGAGACGGAATTATATAAAGCATTTTGTTATACACATACACAAGCTGTTATCTCCATCAGCCGGAGTCAGCTGGAGGAATTGATATGCATTCTACTGTGACTAGCTGCTTATTGTTCTACAATTAAACTCCCTCCGGGGCCCACGCAGAGTCTGTCTGCTCCATGTCATCTCCGACAGTCTCTGGAACATCTAATAATTTTCGTCGAAGAAGTCGGATTCTGTGTGACTTTTGTGCCTGTCTCCAAGGGAGGGCAAACATGTAGCCTCAGTCCATATCCCTCCTGTCAATCACTCAGTCATCCATCCATCATCCGGCGTATAATTGCTCCGTACAGCTACCTCACCGCCTGTCACTGTAACTTTTATAGGCCGTGTTCAGGAGGAGGGCGAGCCCCAGCAGATGTCTTTCCTCAGACAGTCTGCAGAAGTGATTAGAGCTGGAGACATGCAGGCCAAACTCATCAGCGACAGAATTAAGACCTCGGAAACAGTTTGAGGTGCGTCAGCTCCGAGTCATGGGATTTGTTTCCTCCACCCTCACAACTATGTTGACGCTGCACAAACTTGATACTTTTCTCGTAAGTTATTCGCATCATAATATCACAGGAAAATAATTTTTTCAGCAGGACGGAAAAAAGTTAGATTATCAATAGAAAAGCAGAGAGAGACACCGGGAGGAGGAGGGAGGGAGCGGTAGATGGAGGAAGAAACTGTTTTGGCTGAGCAGTTGTCTCACATGAAGAGCGGCATGCTGTGACCATATGCTAGTCCAGGTGGACTTGGTATCCAGGCAACTGTATCAAAGCAGCGGGGGCATTCGCGATTGAATCCAGAGGACTTTTCAAACAGAGGAGTCAGAGAGAACAATGCAGCTATCATCTGTCAGCAGGTAAGATCACCTGGCCTTGCTGAGCTGAACTCTCCTTCTGGCAACTCTACAGGGAGTTCATTCAGACTCGGACCTGCCTTGGAGAGACACTCGTGCAAAGGTGTCTGGAGGGAACACTGGCATGCTTGTCTCATTTTGATTTTCAGCAACGAGAGAGTGTCAGCACATTCAAAGCACTGACCAGGTGCTTAATACAAATAAGGAAAAGTTAAAATGGAGAGACAGGATGCTCACACACAAGTTTCTTTAGTTATTTAGCCGCAGTTTTTACATTAACTGCATTGTGTGTGCTTATAAATGAATATCCATGTTTGAAATTTGTTAGTTAAAATATGTTGCTGAATATAAGTAACCCGTAAGAATTGTTGTTACAACCCAACTCAAGTAAAATCTCTACAACTTTGCTCCACACTGACTGCATTTTAAACTGTTTTGCTTCACAAACAAGAAAAAATGTCGTTTTAAAGACAAATGCACAGTGTATCGGTGCATATACTGCAGGGATATTTTACTACAAGGCATGTCCTGTACACGTTTTGGGTCAAGCATGAGTCATTTCACAGAGGGCTCCTGTATGCAGCAGGGGTGTGCCAACAGGGAAATGAGCCCAAGGTCAGAAAGCCACACGGAAACCTTCCTGTGAGTAACCATGCTCCTGCCTGCGACCACCTGCCATCAATACTGTCCGTGCAGTAAATAATGTTTTTAAGTGCAGCTTTTACACTTGGAATAAGGGTAAAAGCCGTAGAAAGAAGCACAACTACTTCCTGCAATAAACTACTGAATTATTTATAATTACATTTAAATGCTGCAGGTAACTCTGTAGAAGATGTCATTTATTTTAAAAGAGAAATTTAGGTCACTTTAGATAATAGAACAGGATTCCAAAAATAGTAACTGAATCTCTAATTTTCATTAAAAACAGATCATCTCAATAAACTGGCAGATTTCTCCTCAATTTGTTAAAAACAGGAAAAACAACTAATTTCTTAAAAGCTATTCCTTGATTAATTGATTTGATAAGATGGATATTATTTTTGTATTTTCTAAAAAATTCACACTGCATTTGGCCTCACTTACAAATCTGAGGTTGTAGTGCTCTTAGTCCACTATTGTTAGAGCAGTTGACTTTAATATTTTTTGCATGTATAAATATAAATGTTTATGTGCGACTGTGGTCCAGGAGAACACTGTTATGTAGTGACCCTCCAGGTGAAAGAAATTCATTAATAAATACTTCTGCGCTCTGTGTATTTATTAAACCTGACCAAACTGCAAACTCATATTGAGATAGAAGTGGCTCTCCAAAGGAAAATGGCTTGTTAGCCGAAGATGGAAGAAATAAATGGGCCTAATTGTGCTGATGAGGGAAACAAAAAATACCCAACAAGCAGCATTTTAATGGCAAATTGCTACTCCGTCAGTTGTAGCACAGAACAATTTTCCATAAAGACACAAAAGGCAATTTTGCCTTACAGTAAAGAATATGCTGAATGCTAATCATATCTGACTCCCGTATACCAGTGTGTTCAGCAAAACACTATCAGCAACCCCCATTAAATGCTTTATATAATAATCATATTAGTACAGCTCATTTTATTTAACTCAATCCATGTGACTCTGCGGCAGGCAGCTCCCTTGTTAATGTTGTGTCTAAACTAGAGAATGAGGGATCGACAATGAAAATTTTTGGGCTTTCTGGAATGCAGCCCAGACAGCACCAATGCCAAGTTCTGAGCATTATAGCTATCAGACAGGGGAAGCCAAACCTGAAACCCCTGCCGTGGGTGCTCCATACAATCATAAAATGTAACCATTCCACAGAGATTTAATAAGTAGGTTGAAAAAAATATAAAATGCTAATCAAAGAGGATCTCTGATCTTTGAATTTGCTTGTTAGTTCATAGCCTTAGTAAAATACTGAATGGCATAATTAGATTGTTAATAATGTAAAGGTGGGTCATGAGGGCAGCTTTTATCATTTCTCTTTGAATTCAATATATATTGTAATTTACCATAAGGAAAATGTCTGGGTAGTGTCATTTCAGAATTTCATTGAGGAGTTACAACATGTTTGTTTTAAACTGTCACCATTTCAGTACAAGCATCTGCAGCCAAACACAACCATGTTGCATGTATGCAAACATGATCCCGTGGCACAGTTTCAGTCTATCACTTTTGCTGTAAAATAAACACTAAATCAGTAAAAACAATCTGTGGACTACAGACAGTGATTGTTCCTTGTCATTTTCTCAACACGGCGAGGCCAGAGTCCCGAGCTGCAATCTGTCTCTAATCTTCCACAGTCAGGGGCGAGCTAATAGGGGGAAAAGGAAGTCGGTGTAGGCAGCTGTGTCGGCTGGTGAGCCTAACACACTAACGCCCCAAATCTGTTGCTCTTTTTCATGGAACTTATTTCAGATGAAATGGAGAAAGATCAAAATGTGGAGGGTGCATATAGTGCCGGGCCTGGGTATAATGAGTTACAGGTGGGGTTTGAATTCCCCTGCGCTGCGGCCCACAGCTCCAGATGAGCCTGAGTGCTTTCACAGGCAGCTAGCTAGAGCCCCTTTCTGATTTCAGAATACTTTTCCATTTCAATTGAGCTGCTGCTGCTGTTTGTGCTGCTGTTGGCATTGACACTGAACACCTCAAGATGCAAAAATATCTCTGTGAATGCTGAATAGTGGCACTCACAATGGAGCATCTCTTGTAGGTGCAATAAAACCTTCCTTTTCTGATTTAATCTATGCTCACTGACATTAGGTCACATTGTAGTAGAATAATATACAATATATCATAAACGGGTATGGAATAAGGTAGTGTAATAGTTGGGACATGTGTGTGTCATGTTGGATGTGGTTAGTCGTTAATCTGTGAGTTATGAGCGAGGCTGCCACCTTTAGCTTCAAAGGCCTTAAATGTGAATGCCTCAGTGGCCCTGCAGGGTCACTATGTTCCTGAGAGAGTAACCCGAGAAACGAGTGGAGGAGGAGGAGAGAGGAGTATACAGACGTAACGAGAGCATACAAGGAGGCACTGACCACAGGCTATGGACGCTTGAACCTTGTGGTAAACTTGGGAAATGAGGTTGCCATCCCTCTCAATTTTCCCTTCAACAAAAACCACAGCTCATATGGTAGAGATTGATCCCAGATCAAAGAGAATAGCCAATTAGACACAGTTATCCATTTCATTAGTAATCTGCCTCAGATCACTGAAAAATGTTGTACAGGAAACACTTAGGTGACATCTGCAGGTGCAAACTTTAAATGTTACCCTCAGCACACTTCCTTCAAAAGATAAGGCTCCAGCAGAGATTTCACTGCAGACACACGCCTCATTTTAATGGATGTTATTACCATATAGGCATTATAGTGAATTTTTAAAGAGTCTAGACATGGGAGGGTGTAATTTTAAAGCCATTTGAAGTCATTCAGACTAAAATAAGCCTATCCTTTCACTCCGGTTTGTCCCCTAGGACACCCAAGAACTTTGAACTCCTGTAGACCTTGGTGTGTATGTTAGTTCATGACAGGGAAACTCTATATGGGTGTGTTTCAGTACACTGATACACTAAGAGGATAGCCAGGTTCAATTCACAGTGTGCTAAGGTAAAGAAGAAGTCACCATTAAGGAGATAATAGACAAGGCACACTGTCAATACAGAGAACCCAGGAGTCAGGAGCACCACACACAGACAAAAACCTACAGACACACTACACACTCACCAACAAAACAGCAACAGACACATAAGTAGTAATGTTTTAAAAACATTTTTCATTTCACTTCTTCAATTAACACTTAATAAAGTGCAATAACACGGATATAGCTCCATTAATATTTATCACACTGTATACTTAGATTTTTATTTTTCTTAGAACAATGCACATTTTACATTTAATGTTTATACTTTTTCTACTAATGTTTGTATTTTTATGACATATTTTTCTACTTATGTTTATCTATATATTTCTTTGTACTGCTTATATTTTTAAAACTATGAATGGAAGCAACGTAAGTAATTTCCCCTTGAGGATCAATAAAGTATTCCTGATTCTGACAGTGAAGATTTTATTGAATTATTTTTTCTTTTCTTAAAAAAAAAGCTGCTACATACTTTTTAAAACTAGATTACCATTTCAACAGGCATTTTGATGCCAGTTAAAAAAAGGGGTTTCATTCACGCCTAAATATAAACTTTCAGGTAAATACGTCAAACAATACAATCATTTCTGAAAAGATGACAAACAGAATATATGGATGCAGAAGGAAAGTGAAAATGTAAGTGAAACAAACAAAAAGCAAGCAGTGTTCTTGATTCATTTTTTCAGACTCAACTTTTCCATAACCAGCATTCTGGCTTGTATACAAGTCCTATTTGTTCAATTAAATAAACAAGAAGAACATTTGGAAAGCGCAATCCTCTCCTGAGGCCAATGCCCCATCTCGCAATTTTAAAGAAAGTGATCCGGATCCGCACTAGAATTTAATGGGTTCTTCCTTTGGATGTGCTCCACCTCTCCATCAAGTAGTTTTTAACATTATCTTTCTCACAGACAAACAACCAAACTGAAAACATATCTCCTGTACTATCAGAGGCTTTCTTTCTAGCTTTCTTTTTTTTTTTTTTTTTACAAATGTTTGCCTCTTTAGCTTTCCCTGTATTTCGCTGTGTCTCTTTATACGCTGGAAAGTTCAGTCGTCTCACTCCAGTGTCTGGCAAACAGACCTATAAACATGGAGATTATGGGGTTGTCCCCTCAGAACATTCCACGTCACCACAAGCATAAAGGATACTTAGGATATCAAGAACTGAAATTAGAGGCGTCTTTCTTGGAGCGCTGGAGAAACTAATACAGATACAGCATGTAAACCACATGACGTATGTATTCATTTAGGGTTAAGCACTGGATGAAATTACCATGCCAACACAGCAGGCTGGATGTTATTATTGCAGGAACTGAAGACTTAGAACTGTGATTCATTATGTGGGACTTATGTGAGATGAAAAATTCAAAACAGCTCCACACTTATTTTTTATGGATGCGGAATATTCGTATTTATTTTTGACAGCCGCGTAAGAGCAATCGACTCAAAACATATTAGCCGTAACGCGCCGCAGTGTTAAACCAGAGCATCTAATTTCTCGAACGGAGCTTGTTTTCTTTGATTTCATCCCAGATGTAGCATTAAAACTGCTCTACCGCCGCTGTACAACGCTGAAGCATTTAGGGCAAATTCCTCCTCTCATGCTAAGTGACTGGCTTATGTCGTACTCTTAAGAAGATTTTGATATACTGCACTGCTATTGATGATATCCCCACAGAGGACAATGCTGTGCTGACATGCTCACTGGGCCAGAAACAAACTGACAGACTATGCCAAGTATTCAGTTTCTAACATCAGAGCCCATATCTCACAATACAAGTTTCCCCTCATCCTTGTTTCGCCACTACACCCTTTACTCGTCCTCTGTTTTTTTTCCCCCTCTCTTGTCTTGAGGAAAAGGGCTCTTGTAACCCAACAGAGAGACACTGATCCCTGAGCACAGCATCTGCTGACAAGCCAGCCTCCCATTCAGCCTTGGCTGGAAACATGGGCCGCCGAGAAACCCGATCCAGCTTGGCAGGGTCTCAACAATCGCTTCCTGCCCCATCCGGGCCCACACAGCTAAGTACTCTTAATTAAAGAGGTTAACTTGTCTAAGATGTGACTGAAGAAAAAAGAAAAACACGGAACAATCACATCACTGTTTCCTCTTTTCCAACAAAAGAAGTTTCCTCTCTGACATGGTATGATGTGAGCTCTGATACTTAAATAATTACATTAAAGGAGAAGCCGGTAAAGTATCCCCTTTAAATGTCTCTTAATGGGAACCGACCACCCCACTTGGTCCAGATGGATGGAGGAGAAGAAGCAAAGAGATGAGAGGAAAGGGGGTTTCATGATGCTCACTTGGACAGCCTTTTGCTCTCCCTGGTACTCTGGGAGAACAGAGAAACTGTAACAGGAGAGGGGCAATTTTATTATTCTTTTTGGTTGGTTGTCAGCATACATATTAATGAAGAGTTAGGTCATTGCCAGAGACATCTGTATTGGCCTGTGGGGCTGCCTGCTAAACGCCAGAGAAATTAGAAATGTAAATTTATACCCAGAGATACAATATGAGAGATTCTTCTCTGTTGTTTTAGGCTTCAGAGCTGTATGAGCTTCCATTCTCTGGAGGCAGCCCTGCGGAACAGGCTATTCATTGCAGATCGACCAGATTGCAAATGACAGACTGTGTACAACAGGCCTGTTGTATCTCCACAGCAAAACATGCAAAGCTCATTTGATTCAGCGGCTCTGCCTCCCTGCTATCCATGTTACTGTCGATGTATACAATGCACACCAAAAAATCTCTGTCCATTGGTGCCTTGCTTGACAGATTGTTTTTAAAGACACAAAGAAAATAATTTACACAAACAGAAAATTGCTGCATGAAAAGTGTCTATGCTAGTAGAAGGTGAAGCAATTTGTATGTATTGCTTTAGTTTATTTTAGAAAACCCTATTTTGTGAAAAACTTCTGCCATAAATGGAAACATAGAGTATGCTTCTGCTCCATTTCTGCAATATTCTATTTTTTTGTTTTTTATTCCATTTAAGCATCCAAGTGCCCATTGTTGCTCCAACAACCATCTCCCCACAGAGATGATTAAAGTTTTATCTTTTCCTATTTTATCTTGAAAGCTTCTCCATAATTGCATCAGATATCATTTGGGAACCTTCTAATCCCTTGAAGTCATGTTTGTGTATTTAAGCAATGGGACATCAAACCACAAGCACACACACAATGCGATAAAGACAAACCTCCCTCCAAGTGTCTATTGAGAGCTTTCCTATGAAGTCCAAGTAGCTCCTCATCAATAAAAATGATGCTCTTTCTCACTCATGTGAGGGTATTGATCAGCCGAGGCAGTATTCACTTTAATAGAGCCTCTATGGATTCCGAACCACACTGCTAGAGGTTCAGCCATCAGGTTCAACATATCAAATTACCTGACAAATTTTCATTAGCTCAGTCAAAACACATCTGGCTGTAGAGCAGGTCCTGGGGGGGCAAGTGGCACTCAGCTTTGTTATCATTAGCTTTTGGGACATAACCCATCTTTAGCTTTTCGCTAAAAGGCAGGAGCCAAAACTTCCAGAACAAAAACAGCTGTGAATAATTCCCATTTCCATGCTGGGATTTACATTCATCCAGTGAAAAAAAACATAGGTGTAATTCAAATTAACGTCTGCATGAGGCTCCATAGCTTGAGAAAACATCTCTTAAACGATCTTGAGCTTCCTGCTGTGACACCAGGGTACCAGTGCCATGCTGTTCGGTTGCTATCGTTGTTAGTCACCTTCCTCTTTCCTGCCTGCTTTTACCCTGATGGGATCAATGTCCAGAAGAGATGGTAATCACCACGACAACATGCAGCAGCACAACTCATTAGTGTACATGCCTAGCTCACACCAGGACGCATGTCTGCATTTTAACAGAAGCGCATTAGTCTTTGCCACCCTGTGATAAAGCACTATCATTGATCCAGCGCTTGCCCTGTAGGGCGTAGGAGGCTAGACAGTAGCTGGAGGCAAAGGTCCCCAGCTGCAACAAATACTGGCCACCGCTCTACCCACTTCCCCCTTCCCCCTTCCCTTGTCCGCCATCCAGAAACTCTCCAGTAATGCAGGGAAGTCACATAATAAGCCATGATTGCTGCTCAATCTTTGTCTTTTTCAGAGACAGCCCATTTGAGATGCCCGCACCCCGGATAGAGTCTGCATGTAAAAACTCATTACTGGCGGGTGATGGATGAAGCCCCCCCCCTTCCTTTTTTTTTCATAGTGCGCAGCTGTAATAAACAATCAATGAGGAAGCATGTGCAACACAAATCATCCTGTACACTGCTTCACTGGCATCAATATTCCATATGAGGGGTCTTGTTTTCTACTCTCAGGGTCAATACTAATAGACCAGTGCAAAAAGATTGGAGATCCTTAGTGCACAATCCATACCAAAGAAGTGTGCTGGTGTTTGCCTGAGACTACCTTTAATTTTACATTTTTTATGTTAAGAGTCTGGCAGCTTAATATTTTAAAACCAAAGGTTTCAGACAAGGTAAAATACAGTTACAGCAACCCACACTATCAAATATGTAGTCATGTGCAAAGTTCACCTCAGAAGCAAACAACAGCCAATGCATTAAAAAAAGTGCAGAATTGTGCAGAAAAGAAAAAAGCTCACGGTTTGTCATTCAAATGCAGACTTTAACTTATGTTCATTACAGAAATTAAACACTGTTTTGGTGATTATCAACTCAATACATTTCTAATTGCCTAATAAACTGCATGCACATTGTGTCCATGAGGAATAAGGCAAGGGAATGACTCCAGACAGCACAAACCTTGTAGTCATATTAGCAGATCTGGAGACCAGCAGGTTTAAATCCCCTGGTAGGTACAGTAGGAGAACCTGGTGGGTTAAAGTTAATGAGGAAGGGTCCGTGGTGCAACTCGCATGCTCAAACCTGCAGGGACAACGTGCTCCACTGCACTCCTGATGAACATTATGCACCAATCAAATATATTAACATTAAAAAGAAGCAGAAGCATTTTTAATGATGGATAAGAAATCTATATGTTAGTCTGTGTCCTCCACAGTAGAGGCAGGGCTTCTTTCGCCCTTCAATTTCCACCGTCTCAACCGAGGCAAGGGGAGATGCTTCATAGGTCTCAGAGCAGTTGGCACACCAGTCATAAGCAGATACCACCTGTGATCAGATAACTGTTAATAAAAACTGCTAATTAGAATATTAATGGACTGCAGCAGTTGTTAATTTAATAACTAATGGATAATGTCAGAATGGAATGGAATATCCTGTTTCTAAATTGGTCAAATAAGTAATAACACTTGTTAATGAAATGAGGTAATGTGATGATATTAAACGTTATTAGGGGATTATTAATTTAAGTCTTTGCTTGTAGCTGGGAAGACCGATGTGTTGCACAAAGGGGTTTCACCGTGTGTGTGTGTGTGTGTGTGTGTGTGTGTGTGTGTGTGTGTGTGTGTGTGTGTGTGTGTGTGTAAAGGGAACACAAGGGCAAAACATTTTCATGCATCTTCAACCTACCTTCTGAGACTAATCTTGGAAATTATCTTCAAGATTTGAACAGACATAAAGGACAATGCTGCATTTTGCCAGTTTGAACTCCTCATCTGGACTCTGACAGTGAAGGCCTGATCAATTGTTGTCTTTAACCTCAAAATTGCCGAGACAGCTCCACCTCCGGACCAAAGGCAGCACTTTAAGTCAAAAGGGACTTGTGCTGGGCAAAAATGGACAATCAATGCGTTGGTACTGATTACACTGGGAGCTTAGTACATCTACAGGGTTGTTTTCTGCTTCCAGTAAATACAGCCTCCTACCCTGTGATAGCGACTGTCACCCCCCCCCCACATACCCATGGTGTCCATATAACCACAATGCTGGAGATAGCAATCACAAAAAGACCTTTATTCAGTCTTTCAGTTTAGCAGTGTGGATGATTTTCCCATCAGTTTACCACAGCCGTACAAACTCTCAGCCCTGATCCACCAAGCTGACCCGAGGAACAAGCACCGACAAAGACTAGCTGGTGTGGGCTGTTTGTGTTTATGCTGCACTTTGCTTTTTTTTCATTTGAGGTTTTAAGAACAGTGAGGAGTGTGTGATGTACAGATTAGCTCTTGGAAGCTACTACATATAAATATACACCTAAAGACCCGCTGGCTGCAAGTTGTGGGTTGAAAAACTAGAGATGCTTTTCTTCCAATACATGTTATTAGCTTCTGCACTGAAATGTAGTACATTCAATGCTTCTCTCATGGCAGCCTGCAGAGATCACACATGCAGGGTTTGACGAGAACTTTCAGACGTGCAATTGTTTGTTTTGTTTATTAGTGACAATCATGATGCCAGTAGACTTTAATGCTCATGTGCCAGCCTGCACTCTAGTGGTCAATGAGGCACACAACACACCAATAAGCACAAAAAAGAAAAAAAAAAGGTTTGATGGTTTTTTTCCACCAACAAGGGGGTTAAAAGGTTAGAATTACAGTGTTGACAGATTCAGTAGATTTATCTTTCAGTAGCCCCACTGGAGATGAAAATATACATATTGTCATATCATTGTTGGTTGCACACCTGGAGGATGCTATTACTTGTGGCATGCCACCAATAATATCGTCAAAGTTAGGCAGTTAATATGATTTTGTTTATTTTAAATAATGAAGAGTAAAACCGCTACTTGAGGAAGATCGTATATTTTACAAACTGATTTTAAATTGCGGGACTTCTCTGCATCTCAGTTAAGGTGGAAATATAAGGCATTATAGGAATTAATATGAGAACAAATACAGTTGTTTATATTTTCCTCTTTGCAAATGACAGATTATTAAGTGGCCAGTTGTAGGACTGTGTAATTTCTAACTGAGAAGTGATGATTGTAGGTGGAATAACACAATAAAAAGGACATGTGTTGTATAAAACTGTATCAGAACTGAGGAAATGCATGATGGGCTGCACGGAGATGCCTGGTTCATGTCCCAGTTAGGACGCCTGGGATCTTTCTGTGTTGAGTTTGCATGTTCTCCCTGTGCAGCGTGGGTTCTCACCAGGTTCTCCGGCTTCCTCCCACAGTCCAAAAGCATGCTGAGGTTAACTGATTATTCTAAATTGTCTATAGGTGTGAATGAGAGTGTGCTTTGTTGCCTGTCTCTATGTGTTGTTCTGTCTCCCTGTGGTAGACTGGTCCCGTGTCTTCGCCTGAGTTGGCTGGTATAGGCTCTACCCCCCGAGCCACCCCTCAGAGGATTAAGTGGTGTATAGATGATGGATGGAAATGTATGATGTCAGCTTCAGTCAAGAATGCCATTATATATGCTTTCACCTGTATTTTCATCCCTACAGAATATTGCTAATTACTAAGAATGTTAAGCAAAGATTAAAACCACAAACCAAGTTTATCAGTAAAAATGACATCATTATAATGATTCCCATTGTGTCTTGCTCAAGACTACCTGTAATACAAGTCAGACTCAACAATAAAAAAACCCTCTTGCTCTACTGAAGCCCAAACAAGAGGTGATTCTGTTTACAGCTGATAAAATTTAATGTTTAGAAAGCGAGGAAGTGGAGTAAACACAATTTGCCATATCGCAGAACACATGGTAATACAGAAAAGACGCTGTAATATGCGCCATGGATCCTCAGGTTATAACCGTGTACTCTGCAGCACTCTTCTGCTGTTATGCTCTTGAGAGTGCAACAATAAACATCTGGCTTTTAACAGGTTTCGTCTGGCATCTTTTAAATAATGCTTGTAATGAAAGTGAAATCTCAGTAAACAATCTTCAGCAGAAGGAAATGGCGAGCTCAACTTCCATTTATTGTTCTTACACGTTTTTCCTTAGTGCTGTGTGGCCGGCAGTGTTTGCTCAGCTTGTTATTTTGTCGAATTCTAGATTTCAGCTGTACATCTGATCTGTTATCAAACAGACAGCCCAGTGTGACGCCTTAAGCACAGGCAGTCCAAGGCTGGTCATATCCTCTCTTGTACTTATGCCACCCTGACACTATGCTTTCATGGTCAAGATACATTTTTCTGCACATTCACAACCTTTTATAAACGCCATCTGAGTTGAGAAAATTCATCTTTTACGGCTTAACACTTTCACTTTATGCTACAAGAAAGTGAATCTGTTAAGGCATGAGTAATAAAATGACTTAAAGCAGACCTCAACTTATGTATACTTGGCAACCGCTGGAGTTTTTAAGTGGTCTTCTGTATGCTAATATTACTGAGATGTATGCTAATGGCACTGCGTAACACAAACAAACACACACATATATAAAATGGTCATCCAAAAACTTCTGGATCTGGAAGGTCCAGGTAGACAATGGAGTCATTGTTTCTGCTGCAGATGAGGCACTCGTGTAATGAATATGCCGAACACTAAGCGATACACAAGAGGCACACACTTGGCTCAGTGTGACTTGTCTGTCAAATTACACTCACGCTTGCATTTCCACTGATAAGCGAACAATACAGCTCAAGAGCAGAAGCTGCTGCTCAGTCTAACGGCAGGGTTTCATGTTTTACTTAATATAAATGGACATATGTTACGATCTTGCATTTTTCTTTCAATGCTGTACAGATTTTGTGTTGCACTTCCAAGGATTTATTCTTATTTAAGTTGGATCAATAGGGAAAAATAACTACCATATTGCCCAAGGGCTCACCTTTAGCTGTTTAATCATGATGTGCCCTTATCACTGCATATTCAACCACACAGTTCCCCTCCTGTTTATTAAACCAGGCCACCTCTGCCTCTGCCAGTAATGTAAAACGCATCACTTCCCATGTGTCTGAGGATTCTTGATTTAAAGTAGAAAAATAAGACTTTTTTTTCCACAATGATTACTCGACAAAACCCTGCGCATATTCAACTGTGGATCCTGTGGAAACTATTCAAGCATATGATATGACTCATTATAGGGTATAATAGTTCACTGCCTTGTTTACTTAGTTCAGAAAAAAAAGCGGTGAGAGTATTTTTCTCAGAAAGCTCCCAATGCACCTTGCTGTTTGCCAAATCAAAGCCACAAAAATGTTCCAAAGAATAAATTTAGATCAGAATTGTGAGAACAGGATCTCAGAAGGAAGAAACCTTCCAAAAGATTAATGGTGTGAAAAGGGGAGGCAACTCCTGCCACCCAATAAAGTCAAGGCTTAAGCAAACAGCTAAAGCTCCCTCACCCCTGGCCCAGATCTATGGTCTTACAATTTAAGTGTGTGTGTGTTGCCTGCATGGAGTTACTATCCACTCACACACATGCACATTAATACACACACTTGGTTCACACAGAAGTCGCTAAACACACATACATTAAAGTATAAAGCGTTCTCTGTATTATTAATGAAAGATTTGTTCGTTACATGTCCTAATAAATAAACATGAATGTCTTTTTAATGGCTTTCAAAGAGACATTTCCCCAGCGTCAGCTCCTCCTCTTAAACACTTGTTATTATTATTCAAACAACACCGGCCCTCCCTGCAAGCCAAGAGCCATTTTTCCTCTCTGCTTTTTAATCTCAGAATTAGTTGATGGGTACTTATTTGGCACAGAGAAGAAACAATCCACAAATGAAAGGAAATTACAGATTAAACAATTACAGTTTTTTTTTAAGTAACTAAGCAAAATACATTTAGAATATTCTGTAATTATGCAATGTTTTCCTCACACCTTTAAAAAATTGTAGAAACAATGCAAAGTATTGTAGATATTGAATAAGTGTGACTAGGACGTAAAAGGTGTGTTAAATGACAAATATTGAGTGATAAAATATAAACAGTAAATACATTGAATTTATTTACAATTTTATGGGTAGAAAATGAAAGTTTAAAGAATACTATGTTTAAGAGTTTACTGATGTAAGTACATATTTAATAGGTTTTATATTACTGGTATATCACAGATCTGAACACAGCCTTCAGTGTTTTATGTCTGAATACATTTGGACAATGCAATGAGTATCACAAACATTAGCATCAATCAAAAAGGAAAAATAACCTCTTCAGCTACATGAGCTTATGCAGTAATAAGTATTTAAGGCAGAATATCTGTGAATTTCATCGTCAAAACATGGTATTACTGTTCTCGGAAGGATTTGGAGTCGATGCCGTATCAGAGGAAGATTCACGACTTTGTCTGATGGCCACCACTCTAAAGAAATAGGAGTGTGTGTCCTGGCTAAAATCAGTCCCATCATTCTTAAACTGAACAGTGTTCTCCTTTAATTTAAATCAAATGAGCACGAATTCTTTTTTTTTTAAAAAGCAGCTAAATGAGTCCACTGAGGTTCTGTGGGCTGAGCTGAATAGAGAGCGGTAAATGACCTGTCGGTTGGAAATTATGTCTGCAGTAAATGTGAGAACCTACGTTTATTGTTTCCCCTATAATCACTCGCGCTCTATTCAGTTGCATTCAATTATGCTTTCCCTGGCAAAGCGGCAAAATATGGTTGTTGCCAAATTAAACGTTTGCCAGTTGAAGTGATAAGAAAATATACGCCAATTGTCGCTCTTTTTTTCATTATATTAAGAGCACGTACATTTGCAGCAGCATGCCAAAAAGCACTCACACCCGAGTATATACACACACACGCAAACAAAAATGTCAACAAAGAAAGCAGTTCAGACATGAGCTGAAGTCTATTTCTGTGCTTCAAGTCTATTTTTTGCCTCTCTTTGTTAAACCGAACTGCAGAGATTGAACACAGGTGACCAATAGCTCAATACTGCGCCTGAACACCCACTGTTGCTCATGTGCAGAAACAGTGCAGCTCACAAATGCTCTCTAGTTCAGCCTTCTTGTGGGAAGGTCCAAGGTCTGAATTAGCCTGTCATTCATTCTGCTGCAGGACAGTGTGCGTCCTTGTGTGTGTGTGACGACGTGTACGACTAATCCAGGTGTCCTCCAGAAGGGAAGATAAAAATCTGTTGCCCGCCTGTTCTCTATTTTAGGCCTCTGAATCTGCCAACAGGAGAGAGAGGCTGACCCCAGCAAACATCCAGTGCGTTTGATGGCTGAAACTTCCTTCACAGAATGTGACACCAGGACAAAGACAGCCATATGTGGCAGAGCGAGCACTGGAATTTAGTTACACGTCACACACCGTCATAAATATCTGACAAGTTGAGGCTTGTTATGTTAATTTAGCTTGTCTAATCATAAGAAACTATGTTAATGCACTAAAACGCCTCAATTATTCCAAATAGAAAACACATTTTCACCTACTTCAGACCCACTGTACATGCTGCAGTAATTTTGAATTCATATTGTAATATATGACCCACTACGTACAGCCTGAAAATTACATCGACACCCCGGGCAGATTTCTTGTAAATAATCTTGTAATGCACACGGGACGAGCTGCTCGCTGTAACAGTTTTCCTGTGGGCAGCTTTTTTACAGAAATGTTACAGAATGCTGCAATCACTGTTTGGCTCCGTCTGTAAAGGCTAAAATCATCTGTTCACCCGGTTTTACATACGTAAATAAAGGTCCCCGTGGCAAAAAATTTTATTGGTCGCAATGGAGAATGATTTCTGGGGCTGCAAGAGACAAGTGAAACCATATTAGAGGACGTGCAAGTGTGTGCACTCTCATGTTTGCATGCGTGGACACACGTCCGGGTGGACCTGGCTTTGATTAGTGCCTGCATGATAAAATGGGAGGCAGCTGAAGGCAGAGCTGGAGCTGGTTAGCGGCTGCCGACAAATGGAGAGAGACCAGGAAGATTTTTATCAAACACACATGAACATCGGGGGGAGGTTGCCATTTATGTTTCCCAGGATGGCAACTCGCACACAGGCAGAAAAATGCAAACCAATAGGAGAGCAGGTAAGCGTGTTCATTTCAAAGTAATCATGCAAACAATGGGAACCTGCAGGGAAGGAAGGAACAAACACAGAACGGGGAGAACTGCGCTGAAGCCCAGAGAGAGCTTGTGAAATATAAACAAGAGGGAGCAATAAAACAGCAGTAAAACTTCTTGCAAAACGCTATCACTGACTTTTCCCATTGTGGTGTTTAGCAAGCAGTGATATTTCTTGGTTTCATTGTGTCTCTAATCTGATAAAGCTTTATGGTTCCTCCTGCTATTAGCGTCATCTATTGTCATTTGAGGTGGCAGGATGGCAGCCTGTGGCACTGACCTCTTGAGGAGCCCGCATTCTCCTGCGGACGACGGATTGAGTGAGGAGTCACGCCTCCCCTGACATCAGAATTTATCTAAAAAAGAGGGTGGGAGGGCGCAGCGGAAGTGAATGATGGTCAGTAGTTTTGCGGCTTCTTGCATACTGGGGAAGAGAGAGGATCTGATGAAGTTACACCACGTTTTGTCTCCCCCAAGAGGCGGGAGAATTTTCTGCTTTAGTTCACACTCACAGGACCTCCCTCTGCGCGTCTTCCTCTCCTCGGCTTCCCTCCGTTTCATTCCACATCTTCAAACCAAAACAGACACCACATGTGGCGCTGACGACCTTTCCTGTGTTTGATGTAAATCACTTCTTGTGCGAGGTTTTGAGTTTTTTCAGAACACGGCCTATTTGGCTTTACAGGCTGAAGTTGTGAGGTTAATTTAATTCCACCTATGTGTTTATTTCGCAGCACATCTCTCCAATGAAAACTACAATAATGCAGCAGTCATTGTTTTTTCTTAAACTCGATCCATATGGTTATGATTTATGCCTTGTCTCCTTTTTCACGCTGCAGTAATGCCATGAAATTTTTGAATAGACATATCTCCACAGTCAATGACTCCCCCTGATCCGAGCTTTTTAGTCAATGATAAATTGAAAAAAAAAAGAGAGCGGAGGATAACATCTCTTAAGCTCCAGTAAGATGGCTTTTATTAAGCTGCAAAGAGATGAGTATCCTCTTCCTATACTTTCATGGATAAATGAATACAGGGCCTCATGTTTGGTCCCTCGCAGATATTAATAAGTATTTAGACCATGTTTCTGTTGGGTATTTCTGTGTGGGAACTGTGCTGCTTCCTCCTCCTCCTCCTGTCCGGCTCTTCCTGGTCCGTATTAACTGGAAACATCTTTCCACCGCTGATAAGTATCACAGAGGACAAACCGCAACATTACTTTAGATGTTTAGAACGGCTTCTTTTATATTTTTCATTTTGGACGGAAGATAAGAGACACACCGCAGAACCCACAGCTGCCCTGCCGACGATGGAAGGTCACATACTTCTGGTATTCCACCGAGGGGCCTCCCACAGAAAGAAAAACTTTTCAAATTAATTTGATACCACTTAACTTGATCGCCTCGGAATACATGTCGCCGGTTTGACAACAGACGTCATGTGTTTGCGTAAAGTCCAAGCGGATCCTGCAAGGTCTGACTGATACCGGAGCGATGTAATGCTATATTCCGCTGATGGATGTCAGAGGATGCATTGCAACGATTACTGGTAAACAGGCATGCAGAACACATTTAATAATGCTCCAAATGCTAAAAGCTTTGAACTTGTCTGCCCACCATACTTAATGGTTCTTAATGAAATAATAGACTGCAGTGATTGACCACTGCAGAATACTTTTCGGAGCCTAATTGAAAACAGCAAGCCACACCGAAAACTTGGGAGTGTACTGTACACTCTCAGACGTAATGAAATGTGCATCTGTGCATGTGAACAGTATTTTCCTTTTTTAGGATTAAACCATTGCGAGTGTTAGGAGCACTTTTAGTTTTATTGATGCAGACTGAGCCGTAACTAGTATCAGGTGGGGGTTATATTTCTGTCAAACCGAATTATAATTTTGTTTTAAAAAATGTCATAAAGTACAAAAGCAAAAGTCTTCAAAGTGCTGATTTGGTCCAACTAGGAGTACAAATGGCAATAATATTTAATTTACAATGATATAAAACAGAAAGTAATTCAATTTCTTGCTTTCTTTTAAAGCTTTTAACAAATTGATTAAAGACAATCAATAATTGATGGTTTAAGCTGTTTAATTATATAGAATTTGCAAAATGCAGTCAAAAAAAAATCAACAAAATGTCAATTTAAAATATATTTAAATGTAAACATGCCAATTGTCTTTATTTTAGCAGCCTCAGTACCTTCAGTGTACAGTACCAGTGAAGATAAATTATAAATCATCCCAGAGACCTTAAATGGGTTGTTAATTTATACAAATAAATAGAAGGGAGATGTAGGTGCCTCTGAAGTCTGTCATCACCTAACATCATGCTATCATTAACTATTTTCAGAGGCTTTAATGGGTCATCTGCTATTCTGATCCTGCAGGTGAGAAGGTTCTGGTCTTCAGCTGCTTTGCATCACAGATAATGAGACGCTCCCGTGACCCCGACAGTCCCTTCCAGTCTGGAATTGATCGATGAGAGCCCCCCCTTTGACCCTTATCTGGTGTTGGGCTTTTCGTTGCGGCTCTACATCTGGAAGAAAGATCAGGGGTTTTTTTTCGCGTGGAGTTTTGGATAAGGACGTGACCAGACTCCATTGCGTGGCGTGTTACTGCCAAGCCACCAAAGTTGCTCACTTCCTCCACAAGTTTCCATCAGGGAGGAAAAGCAGCCTCTGATGTCTGACATGCCATGGTTTGGTGATGTATGAGCTCTGAGACAGAGACCTTAAGCAGAAGAATGTAGATACTTTTTTGTGCTTTTTCTCTTTATCTCGTATGATAATTTCATGCTAGCGTGGGGGTGAGCCTTTTGTTGTAAATCAGACATGAAGTTTTCCTGCTCCGTTTCAACGACGTCGATTTGTCAGAGCAAAAAAAAAAAGACTATTAGGAGGATGTTAGTGGCAGCCTTTTCTCTTAAGTCCCCTCAGTGCTGCTCCGAAATGGTCTTCTGTATCACTGAAGAGTCCCGTGGGGAGGATAATTACAATCGATGTTTTTTTCATCACCGCTGCCATCATGTACACCAGCTCTTGCCAGCTCTACAGCGAAAGTTAATATTTCTCTCCAACTGAAATGGCCAACAATCCTCAACTTTTATTTTTGCCAGATACATACTGGCCGAAACCATTTCTTGACAAATAAAAAATGCAAGTAAATGGGTTAGGTGTTGCATAAGAGTTCTGTTGAATAATAATAATAATAAATAATTAAAAACCGAGCATTTTTAAGGAAACAAACACAGCAAAAGACTCCTCCAACCTTAAAAAATGAGCTTACGTATATATTAATTACACATGTGCTGCACGCCCAGCAGGGAGTCGGACTGCTTCTGTCACAGCTCCAATCTCCTACAATGACTCCCGTTAAGCCCAGTGAGTTGAAGACCATGAATACCAGTAATTAGCTTTCTTGGTTTAACAGCATGTGTGATTATCAGATTCATCCTGCATCCAGTGCCTGCTGGCAAAAACAAAAGGCTCCCTAGGCTGGATTTTCCAAAGTTGTCCGAGTTCTGTTTCTGTAATAAAACCTAATTTGTTGTCGTGCCTTGTTAAAGTCCAAATAAAATCCTGAATATTTTGTTCTTGGAAAAATAAAAAGGTGCATGCTGCGCAGCGTATTGGATCTGGGTATGACTCATAAAACGGAGTACTGCGTGTGATTAAGGATTTATATGTAAGCGGTACGGTGTTATTGCTGATTGTGTGTGCCGTGTGCTCTGCTGATAACACACTGAACATGTACTGTAATATATACACACACAGGCATTTGTGCGCCCTTGCATGTGCTTTTTATTTTGTTCTTCGAAGCAAAAGACCAACAACAATGCTCCCTTTAAAAAACAATTGTCCGCCATTGACAGACAACACCCATTTTCAATTAGGGGTTTATGTTAAGCACTCAGCAGGAGGCCTAATTGGAGCTGTTCTACACAAGCGTCTTGTGGGGCTAAGCTAAGAACTGTGTTCAAATTCTAACATTGTTGTGGCGTGACATCAATGTGTGCTCTGAAATATCATGAAATGTAAGAACCACATTAGCGGTTTTGTATGCATTTGCCAAATCACTACAAATTGCACACGCACCCCGTTGCCAACTACTTTTCAAAGCGCACCTACCGACATAAATATGATGTTTATTATGATGTATTACCTACGTCAAGCAAATTTGAAATGTTCATTTTTATGAGGCATGAAAATTTACAAACCAAACACTACGGTACGCTTTGGAAAATCAACAGTGATGTAATGTATGCAATTTGTAGTCAATGGCTACCACATTTAGAAACACTGATTTTATAAGAAATGCACCTCACACAGCTTATGAGAGTTGTATTATACAGTCATAATTAAGATTCGCATCACATACAGTATTCATGGAAGCAAATCACTTCATTAATCTTCTGTCATCAGGTTTAAAAGAATCCATTAGAGATAATTTAGACAATTAAAGAGAGCAAAGAAATTATCTTATAAAGCACATCTAACAGGATTACTATTCAAATATTCACGGTAATTATGGTGACAGTAAACACAGAACTGTGGTAAGAAAAAGTTACATTTGAAGTGATCCCAACAAATTACATGAAAGAGCAAAGTAACCAGAAATAATTTATGACAGAGAATTCAGAGTATTTAAAAAAATATATATCATTAAAGCACTATGTGGTGTTTTTGGTTCATGCACATCTAGTCAGTCAGTGGCTTGCTGAGGGGCTGAATGGTAAAAAAGGGGCACCTGTGAGGCAGTAGGCCCCCTACCACATAATGAAATATCCACAACTTCTGCTAATTTGGTTTTATTACGCTACCTAAATGGGCTTGCATTTCACTGTTGCGTGAAAAATAATAAACACTGAATAGAAACAGGAGACCACAGCAAAACCACCGCCATCACTTTTCCTCCCCATTCAGCCCCTGTCTCCCTTGTTTCTTCAGTCCCGGCCACATAGATTCTTTTCCAATTAGGCCCAGTGTAGAGCGGTCTAATATATATTCATAGCTGGTATGAATGACAGAGGAGTGATGATAATGATCATGATATGAGCTGAGAAAAGCAATTACCGTCACCACTACCATAAATAGTAATTGCAAAAATCTCTATCACTACAAAGAAACCCACAAAACACTCGCCACACAGCCAACACTCGGTGGAGGGGAGGGGAGGGGAAGCGGAGAGAGGGAAGGTAAGAACACCAGCTACTTTTTTTTAAATGAAAGCACCGTTTGCCAACTTTTCCCAACAAGCCGTTCAATAAGCACTTCAAATGAGTGGCCATGCAGATGTGTTATTGACTTTAATCACTGATCAGTCTTTTAGTGGTTTCTCTGAAATTGACTTTCCCTCCACAGTCTCAAATGGTGTGCAAACGGCAACGGGAAGCCGAGTCAATTACACAAGTTACTGTATGTTAGTAATTACTTTACTCTGAGGATAATTTGGCTGTGGTCTTTACCTACTTTTTGCACACAATATGAACGAGCGAGTGTGAATGCAGCGTTGTTTTTGCGTGCACATGCCCACCCTTGTGAGCGTTTGTGCACTCACAGCAGCTGCAGTGTTTAGAGTGAGTGTGTGAGCGTGTGTGTGTGTGTGTGTGTGTGTGTGTGGACAACAGAGGGAGTGTGGAGTTTAGGGGGGTATGATTTATAGTGCTCTGCAGGTTATAACTCATTTCAGACTGAATTTCCTGCGTGTGTGATTGCATCCTTCCGTAATGCCCTTGACAGAATGGAAAGCACAACCGATGTTCCATGTCTAAAGACAGACATTTTTGGGTGTGACTTTTGAATCCGCGCTTATAAATTACACCCCCTTACAAGGCGAGTCGATTGTCCCGAGAAGACAATAATAAATTGTGTTCTTGCGTTACAGAAAAGGTCTGCAGATGATCTTGAGTCATTATTGGAAATCATATCTGCAAAATTATTTATGAATCAAAAAAGGGATGATAATTCAATAAATCAGTGTGCGATGATCGTCTGCAGTTTTTGACCTTTTCAGTCTCACAATGGATTACATTTAACTGTGGACAAGCACAACAGGCTCCCGAAAAACTGCAAACAAAGAGGAGTAAAAATGCTAATTCGGCTGCTTATGAGCCAGATCAAGTTACACATGGAAAACACATTTACTCTGTATTTTGCCAGAGGTCAGCTTTTTAGCTGCCATTCCCGTGAGAGAAAACTTCAACCAAACAGGGGATATTATTTGTGGTAATTAACGACTAAATTAGTATCTATAAACAAAGCCGAACTAATGCTAAACTGTGTTGGCAGGCTTTTCATGCCCGAGGCCTGCAGCTGTGTGTTAGGACTCAGAAAATGACTCAGACTGACCAAGTCCAAGTTGCATGTGCGCACCCGTGTGTGTACAATCAAAAATGTTGATCAAATAAATCTCAGCTCAATTATGGAAGCAGGGAAATGAGACGGTCTCACCAGAAACATTGTGTCCTCATTTTTCTCAGCGATTGAATTTTCAGAATGAATGCAGGTCAGCGCCTGCACTTAAACTGGGTGTCTTTGATATATTAAGTCAGCCTTACAAGCCTCTACTGTGTGTCTGTGTTTTTGGAGTTCAATGGGGTTGATGATGCTCCAGCGCAGGTTGGAGTGTTTCTGTTTTGTGTGTTTTGTGGACGTCTGAAAAATATTTTATGATGCCCACATTCACACACACACGCACGAACGCACGCACGCCGTCCACCCCCACGCACGCCCGCACACACACACACACACACACACACACACGCACACACACACACACACACATGCACGCCCGCACGCGCACACACACACACACACACACACACACACACACACACACAGAAACACACATTTTTGTACTGCTAACTTTGTGGGGGGCCCTTCATTGACAAAAGGCATTCCCTCCCTCACCCTGAAGCTAAGTCTCAACCCTCAAACAGCTTTTTAAACTTGTGGGGTTTTTGTCCCCACAACTGTGTGTGTGTGTGTGTGTGTGTGTGTGTGTGTGTGTGTTGTGGGGTCTGGGCTCAGGCCCCACAACACACACAGACAAACACACACACATTCAGAGAGTGGGGCACTCCATGAATCAGCAGTATGTCTAATTTCTCAGCACATTACAGAGAGGGTGGCCTTGTACGGCTCCAAATGAAAAGCCTAATGTCCTGCTATTGATTTTCCCTCCTTTAAATTGTACCTTATTTATGGCTAGGTCTACTATTTTTTCGAAAGAGAGGAGAAACAAGTGGCAAAAAGTCAGAGATGGAAAAGAAAGCAACAGGCTAAGCAGACAGGCAGAGTGTGCACAGCACCGGCAGATGAATAGACAATAAGGAAGACAAACAGCTGCGGGGGGATTGAGATAAACACGGAGAGAAAAGCAATGCTTTAGTCTCGTCTTCATAATAAGACATGTTCACTTCCTCGACACACCCTGAACAGCCAGAGCTGCCACTCTTCCTGTCTCCATTTAAAGCCTGTGGAACAAATAACCAAAGGAGGGGTGGTGCCCAGCTCCTCCAAGTCTTCATGACAAAGGTTCAGCAGTATCTTACATCTTGGAGTAATAAGTCAGTGATAATAGCCTGGTTTTTCTCTGGATTCAATAGAGCAAAAATATCAACCCGTCTGAAGAATGTCCTTCCACTGATGCAGTGCGGCTCAAATCTTCCTCTGTTGGAGCGGTCTGCTTTTATCTGTCCACGAAAGCCAGCTCAGCGTGCTTGTTCTTTTGAAGCCTCACCTTGCCGGGCCCTCATGTTGTGTCACACTTTCACACTGGGCACTCCCTCGTATAATAACAATCTAACAGCAAGTGGGGGCAAAACATTTCTGCTGTAGCCGGAAGGTTAAATGCCTTGCTCAGGGGCTGCTGTCGACAAAAATGACAGTTTCTGTTTTGCGAGATTATCCCCTTGTTGGTTCCAAAATGTTCTCTCCCATAACCTCCTGTAAAAAAATAACTCATGTTTTTCAGAAAAATACCAGGCGGAGAAGCATGGTTTTATTTCTGTGCGCCAGAGATTGTCTTTTGCAGTACAACCAGACTTTGGTAATCAGCAATTTGTCGGTCTGAGATACTGCGCTGTGATATCCAACACTCCTGACCTTTTCCTATACTCGGCAGCGTATACTATACAGACATCAGAGCAACAGAAATACGAAGCTGGAAATCAGCCGAAAACTATTTCACTGCAGCTAAAGAGCACTGTGTGTATCACAGAGATAAAAAAAAAAGATTGGCAGAGCTTATGGGAGAGTGAGTGTACGGCGTACAAGCGCACGTTGGTGTGTGTTTTGCAGCGCATGCCCTTGTGCGTTTGCATGCGTGTGTCTGGCTGTATGTGGGAAATGGGTGCAAAGTTGCCTATAACAACATTTAGAGGAAGCCAGAATGACCCCTAAAAGCTTGTGTGAGGTCATATAATATTTGGACAGCCTAGTCCAATTTAGCCAGTCATATCTCCATCTGCTTTGGTCTGTATTTACTGCGAATGGGAATTGAAAACCGAGATGACCAGCTGTATGCATTTAGAAGTATGGCAGAAGAAGGCAGAGCCAGTGTACTGCCTCCCTCCTCTCACACCTCCAGCTTTGCCCCTGTTAGCATGCCAATTTGTCTCCTCCATCCACCATATACCAAGTCAAACAGTGCAACTCCTGTCTCGCTGAACGTCTGGCACAGTCAGCAGGTTGATTCATTACCGTGAGTGATATTCATACTGTAAGCTGGCATGCCATGATGGGATGGAAAAACTTTTGTGCAAATAAACATACATTAACTTTTTTTTAAACTTTTGCATAACACCTGGAGATCTGTTGACGTTACCTGTTACATTCAATTAGCGACCGCGGGCTAGAAAACAGTCATGAATGTGAAGCTAGTTGAATGAAGTGAGAATGACTCAACCAGGCTGCGGCACAGAAAAGAAAACATTTGAGATATTTTAGTAATTGTAAGCTGCAATGGTTTACAGAGACGTACAAAAAAATATTATCTTAAAGGGCCAGTTTACACAAATAAATGAAAATACTCTTGGAGGAGTTGTTTAATGTCTTCAGGTTTGGGGATATCTGTCTCTGAGATCTCCACAATGTAATAGAGGTGAATAAAGTTCAATGGAATTGTGATGCACATGGGCACAGAAGATACCATCACCATTTTGGATTGGTGGAGAAGATATTTCAATCCCTACTTTTAAAAAAAACAAGTTTAAGTGCTTATTATTTGCACAGTTACATCACATCCACGCATAGCTGCCGCACACAGAACATGCATTCGTACATCTAAAGTTTATTTTTTCTGCTCCATTTAGGCACAAAAAGTCAACCATTCGAAATGTTTATGGAACAACTCGGCGCAGGTGTCCTCCGGAAAAGTGTGTTTACATACTTGTGAAATTCATGACACATTTTGACCTGCCGCAAGTGTCACACACAGTATCACGAATTTGTGTCCCACGCAGACATTACTAGCCAACAGCGCAGCCCGAATAATGACAACACAAGGCAAACAAATGTACCCTGCTGACGCCAAGGCTGACACCCAAGGTCTTCCATCACTGCTCTGCGGGCGCCGCTCCGCTGCAGTACATCTGTAGAATTCTACCCGAAAGCCTGACACTGTACAAATGTGTGAGGGTTTGAGAAGGGAAAGAAAAATAGAAAGAAACAGAGAAAATGGGAGGAATTTGCAAGACGGATCATAGGGGAGAGAAAGTGGAGACGGTCTGCTGAGCCATTTTCAGGGGCAGCGTGACATTTCTGCTGAGCAGTGGTCACCCATGGCAGTCATCGGTGACGCACATGTGACAGAAATGCTGACCCCCGCCGGTCAATCTAACCGCCGCTCTGCTGACACGTCAGTTTCGGCAGGTTTCTTTTGCGAATTCAAGACCCACATCTCCAGTTCTTGAAGGCACGAGTCATTAACCTCATCATGCATGTTTAGACAGCAACCTGGAACAAAACGCTCCCGCGCCGTTACTCTAAAGTGCTGTGATAAAACCTCTGCAGAATGATCCAGATTTTTGCTTCGTAAAACTCTTCCACCGGACCAGCTTGGCTGTTTGGAGGGTAGTAAATCTGCGAATCTCAGAGGGAAGCTGGCTAATTCATCCAACATCACTACGCGCCCTCTACCCTGTACTGAATATTAATCAGTAAATGTTCCCAGTATCAAGCTGGCATCCAATCCAAACAGATGATGGATGGAGCACCAACTGGGCTATCTCTCCGCTCTCTTTTCTCTCTGTCTCTGCTTCATCCAGATATGAGCAAATGATTTATATTTGGACTATTTCCTCCTGTTGATTGTCATTTAAATTTCCACACTGGCATTGCATCCGTTTCTCTCTCTTTCTATAGACTGTTGCATAGTGTCCAACAGTTTGCTAATCTCATTTAGCATGATCCTCCTCTCCAATAATACTTGCTGTCCTCTAGTGCTGCTTTTGTATTGAGAAAGGCAAAATGTGAAGAGACACAATAGAAGCAAAGGGGTATTCATCTTTTTCCACTGATGTTCTGTATTGACTTGATGTTCTGCACTGATATATTTTGGTTAATTTGAGGCTTAATTGCTTTTTCTCTCTGGATGTTAAGACCCAAAAATAACAACAACAATGAGAGATTTTTTTGTTTAACTTTTCCTCACTGCTGCATTCATTTTACTTAAGGTGCCTTACTGCCTTGTGGATTGCCGACCCGTCAGATCTCGGAAGCTAAGTGAGGTTGGGCCTGGTCAGTACCTGGATGGGAGACCGTGAGGGAACATCAGGAAGCCTGGGTGGATGCAGTGTGAGAGTGAGTGGTTGGTGGTGGACGGAGGGGCCGATGACGCAGACTGGCAGCCTCGCCTCCGTCAGTCTATCCCAGGAGAGCTGTGGCTACATACGTAGCTTACCACCATCGAGTATGGAGTGAATGAATAATGCAATGTCAAGCGTCTTTGAGTGCCTTGAAAAAGCGCTGCATAAAACCAATGCATTATTATTATTTTACACATGTGTACATCATATCCACAGGTACCTCACTCCATAATAAACATATTCGATTATTACTTTGAAAATGAAGAAAAAAACTAAGTCACATCATTGATTAATGATTGTGGTTGTGTAACGGATGAAAAAAAAATTCTAATTCTCACAATAGAAATCTTTCTAAATATGACAGTTGTTCTCTAAAGGATGTATATTGATCAGCCACAACACTGAAATCTCTAATTCCTAGAGATTCCTAATATATTCCTAATATTGCCTAAGTCCCGCTCTTCCTGCCAAAACAGCTCTGACCCACTGGGGCATGACCAAGGGACCTCTGGGGGCATCCTGCAATGTGTGACACCAGGACGTTGACAGCAGATCCTTTGGGTGCTGTGGGTTGCCGGGTGGGGTCTCTGAGGATCAGACTTGTTCCAGCACATCTCACAATGTTCAATCGAAATGGGATCTGGGGAGTTTGGTGGTTGGGTAAATGCCCTGGGCTCTTCGACGTGTTCCTTGAGCTGCACCAGAGCAGTTTTTTTTTGTCTGGCAGCTCACAGTGTCCTGCTTGGGTAGGCCAATGTAATTAGGGACTGCCGTTGCTATGTGGGAAGTGTGCTTGGTTTGCAACAGTGTTTAGGTAAATATGAAAGTAACATCCAAATGGGTTCCTGGATCCAAGGCCTCCCAGCAGAACATTGCATTATGATGAGATGATCAATGTTTCACTTCTCCCATCAGTGGTTTTATTGTTGGCTGGTGTATATTCATCAATTTATTGCTTTTGAAAAATGTTTTGGATGTGCCAGTAGATGAATACATGGGTTATTCCATTTCAAATCATCAGGGGGCTTCTACTCAATCACCTCGGATTCGGTAGATTTTTTTTTATCATCATAAACTCATAGAAACTCACATAAAATGCTGAAGATAATTAAAGGTTATATATTTTCTTAGTTAAATTTGGAAAACCACTTGAAACTTCAGAATTCAGTTGTACTTGGATTTGGCTATCTACCAATGTAATAAAGTATTCTATATGTTTTGTTTTATATAATTGTAATAGGCAACTCCATATAGGGAGGAAATATTACTAACTTTTACATTATCAGTTACCATTGTTATACTTTACCATGATTTTTGTTAAAGTGTGCTTAAGATGAGACTTTTGATGACGCTTCAGTTTCTTGTCATATTTCAACTTATCCATAATCATCTGATCCACAGGTTAAATATTGCAGATTCTGATTCAATGACAAGATGAGAAATAACAAAAAAAATCCAGACTTTTATCTTTAATAGTTCCTGACATATTGTTGATTAAATATAGCCCTTAAATTCAGTGCCCAAAAAAACATGCTGAAAGTGGGTAGACGGGCAATTTCTTTTTAATTATCTCGAAAAGCTTTAGATGTATCAACCGAAAACTTCACAAATATGTCTATATATTTCTATAGTATAAGGCAAATTAGTAATGGTCAAGCAGAAATTGTTGTTAAAATTCAATGGTTTGAGATGGAATGACTCACATACAATGAGCCCTATGACTAGGAAAATGCAATGCAAAGTAAGCCAGGAACTATTATGATGAATGCAAGGTAGAGGCCTGTTAATGGGACTCTGTGTATGAACTCAAGCTCTAAAATAGTCTTTATTCTTTATGCCATGCAACTAAAGCCACATTACTTTTAGTATTGTTGGCATTCTATTAACGTGTCATATTTAAAGAAGGCTTATCTCTTCAGGCAGATTTTAAAAAATATGTCCCAGAAGAACTATAATCATGAACCTTTTCTTTGGAGGATGAGATACGAAGTAATAATATTTTTTTTAAAGTTCTGGTGACACTGCTCCTTTGTTTTACTTTTATCTTAGTCGGCCTGCTCGCTGTCACTCCTTCATACTCTGCAGACTTTACAGACAGATCCCTCCCTGCATTCCTGCAACCTGATTATTTTGGAAGCTTTGATAAGTGGCTGCTGATTTTAACAGGGAAGAAAAGAAAAAAAAACCAAAGAGAATAAAGGAAAAATGAAACCCATCATCACCGGCTCTGACCTTTCGCTGCACAGAACGCACGCTTTATTATCGCTCATTCCTACTCTGGACTCATTTGGAACAACGATTTACTCTGACATGTGGAATTCTTCACACACACATCCACGCAGACACAAATGCACATTCCTGGGCCTATGGTGGTTATTAGTTTGGCATTGGGACCCCGCATGACATCATAAGGCAGGCGGCGGTAAACACCCTTGATTGGTGGACAGCTGAGACTGCCAAGAGAGTGGTTGTCAGTGTTGGTGGTCTCTGGCTAGTCCTGCCCAACGGTGACTGAACTGAGCTCACTGAGGTTGAACAAGCATGTGTGTAAGAGCGCTGGGCCTGATTAGAGCATTTGGGTTTGTTGTGTTTGTTTGAAAAGAGGCAACTTACAACCGAATCTTTTCCACATGACAACCTTGTCTTGTAAGAGTGGATACATATCATAAATATATGTTCAAGTGATGTTTGGTTTGCAAAGTGTAACAGGCATTCGGTTCCACGCTGCTCAGTTTATTTTATTTATCCAATCCAAGTTTGTGTGCGAGTGTGTGTCTGCACACTGCATTAGCGCATTTAGATTTTTTAAGCTGCGCTTTCAGTTTTTTGCAATTCAGTAACGTATAATTGTGTTGTCATTTTCACAAGCTTATCCCGCAGCAGCTTAGCGTGCTGGAAGAAAGCCAAGAGAGGTGTTACATACAGTATGCAGCGGTGAAAGGGTGAGAGAGACTGTGTGCAGACACTTGTGTGCACTCTCAGTATATATTCATGCACATTTGCTTCAGTATATATTGCTATCTATATATTTATATTAAATAGCCATCAAACTAATTGAGTGAGTCTGCAGAACAAAGGCTATTAGTGTGAAAATAAGAACACTAACTTAAATAAAATCTCTTCCAAAAAGTGGAAAAATGCCTTAGACAATAATAATGTAAGATATAATAAAGGAATATGGGCAAAATGGTTTCTTGAATAAGTAATGCTGTGACATCTGACTGGATATTAGGGTTCAGGAGTGTTTCATTTGAAGTGTGGCAATGTTTTTAAAGGTAGAACAAGGCTACACCAAGCTGTTTTTGGTTGGTTTGTTCTAATGGGATGGTTCACCTCTCTGTTTAAAGGAAAGTGGAGGAAAGTACATAATGGATCCCACATGTCAAGACAACAAATGAAGGTAAGAAAATAAGATTCCAGGGATGATGCATGAGACTGAACAAAGTCATTGGTTATGGTTAAAAAATTATTACTAGAAGAAATGAGGCACTTTAAACAGCAAGATAGTGGGCCTTCATTTTGCAGAAAAAGATAGTAATAACTGGGGAAGGATACCTATTGAATTATACAGGGCTACACAGGGCCCCACACAGGCCCAAAGACTATTTTCTGGCTTTGCCAAGCTCTGAATTCTTAAAAATTCTCGAGAAACTGTGTGCTACAAGCTTTTCCCTAACATCTTGCCTTATTTCTGGCTTGAAAAACACTTTATACTACCAGTATCCAGTCTGAAAGAAGGAACTTCTTTCATTTTATTACCTGAAAAAAACACTCCAAGTCTCAAGCATCTTGACAGAATTTCCCTTTGTTCTCTAGCTCAGTTGGGTTTGGTGGGGAGGAGGGGGGTTCAGCAGCCATGTGCTTGTGTTGGTGTGTTATCCTTACATTTACATGGGCGTGTAATTGTTGAACTTAGCAGTGTGTTCATTCATTAGTGAGTGCTTACCTCCCTGGTCCCTCTCCTCATCTCTCTACATTAGCTCTGACAGTAATGACTTGCCAGGCCTAACCTCTTAACTGGGCTGATGCATGGTTGTGGGAAAGCCACTCTTGCTGCCCAGCTAAAATGGAAACAGAGTCATTTTTTCCCCCTCTGTACCCTCTCCCTCAATTTCCTTCCCTTCAAACCAATTCTTCCTCTGCTACAGACGGTAAACTGAGTCAAATTTAAGGCAATATTTTGCTCAAATTTCTAAAAAAGACAATGGCAATGTATACCATTTGTGCAGCTTGCAACAAATCCAGAAACACCCGTATTGCTTGTATTTAAAGGTGCAATCATTTTTTTATAGAAACTAAATTTACATGGCTCCTGATCAACAAGCCCTGAGCTCTTCCTAATGAGAAATTAACATTTGTTCTCCAACTAAAACCCATGCATCTTGTAAAAAACACATTTTGTAGTGTGTTTTTACAAACAGATCTAAGTGAGTTGCAAGGCTATCGTATATCTCAAAAGTATACTGGACCGACAGGGGTTAAGAAATCCAGTTACTGTTATACTCAATCGTGGAAGAGACAAAACAGGAGGTTTAAATGACTGAATAGGGTGCAATTCAAGGCAGCGCAATTAATCGAATATTAATCTTGATCGTGATTCTGGCTTCCCGCTATTAAATGAACATGATCGACTGCATTATTGGTGTTTAAAATGCGTGCACTGGTGATAGAGAACTCTGCTGCATATCCAATTAAGCACTTCATAAACTTACAGTCAGCCACCGGGGACCGATCGAGATGTTTCGGCTTCATTTTTGAGAAGCCATCATGCACATGAATCCCTGCAGTGAAGGCATGTGCAAAAAATCTCCTGGATGTTGCGGCAACAGTTCAGAATAGAAGAGTCACAACAGAGAGCAGACAGGCCAAAATGAATGTGTCTGGACAAGAAGCTGAGGAGCTAGTCACTTGAAAGGGATCATCATCTGTTGTTGGGGAGATATTTTGTTTTTTAGGGGATTTTGTGCCACAAAAAATCATATGCAAGTAATGTAGGAGACTTGTGTTTGTGCTGCAAAGCAACAAAATTTACTTGTTCAATCACTAAACAAAAAAAATCACACTTTACTTTTGGTACATCATTGACTAAACACCCTCGTCCAGCATCAACTCGGATAACAGCAATGCTAAACAGTGCATCACTGTACTCCTAAACACAACAGTGAAAGTGCTGCCAAGTTTTGGTACAATTTTGTTTCTATTTTTGTTTCTAAGAGATGCACTGTTCATAAGTAGTAGTCTTATTTGTTAAAAAGATTTTTTTTAATTTGCAGGAAGAAATGAAAGCAGTGAACAGAAATGAAAGCAATGCTCTATGTACATATTAAAGAACAATATAAATATTTGGTCTACAAAAATTAATGAATTACTGTGATAAATAATCATGACTTCAATACTGATCAAAATAACTGCGATTATCATTTTGGCCATAAACTTACAGACCTAATACAGCTGCTAATATGAGACTTGCTGTAATAGATTTTCATAGCTGCTCTGTGCAGTCTACAGTTTATGAAGAAATGTGCTATATTCCAATAAAATCCAGTCAGCTGTAGTCGAAACATTAGGAAAATGACAGAATCTCGTCCCATTCACTGCACAAAGAATCTGTTCTGTGGGTTAAAACATCTTCTCAAGATCATATACAAACTCACAAATATTCTGGGGCAGTGACTTTACTCAAATGATCTACTTGGTCTCGCTCACAAGTCAATTGAGCATCTGTGGTAGCAGGCAACTTTTACACAAACTAGCAGAGTCATACCTCTTTCAGGCAGGAGCTACTAAAATGTTCACAGCTCTAGTTTTTCCACTCCTGTACTAGAATAAATACAATTTCTGCAGAAGCACAGCATATTTTTGCAGACAGAAATGTGTTATTGTTGTATGCAGCTAGGTTTGGAGTGCAGTGGATTCCTTTTTTAATGTTATCAGACATACACTGCAGATTTGTGGAACATATTCATGAAGGACTTTTAGCCTTTAGGGCTCTTATACCCTCGCTCTATCTAGAGGGTGGAAAAGATACACGAGTTCAGCTATGCGATTCCTGACTGGACTGCAGAGATAAGAGAGCCCAAATAAATCTCCATCCCTCCAAATGGGTTCTAGTGACAGTGGAAATAAAGAGGTTTTGGTTGGCCAGCCAGATGACTGACGTCTTGGTGCTGTTCCCACCTCAGTGACCAGTAGATAAACCCCCGGATTAGAGAGAGACACTATTAGACTGCTGCATGCACACATTCATACACAAACACACAGCCACACAAAAATGCATGAACCCGTGTCCAGTCGCATGGTGTGTCGTCACAAATATACACACATGCATTAATTCAGAAATCCATGCAAACACATTTAGGCACACTGTTTGGACACATTGCTCAGTACTAAAATTTCAAATTAAGTCTCATGCTATCCCCAGAATATCCCACCTCTCTGAGCTACCAACCAACCACGAGAGTGGGTAAGCAATGAGGGGCATAATCCTTCACTGGCTTCCCACCTGCAAACACTGCCAATTATGTTTGCTGGAATGCACAACAGAGCTGGAAGTACCACTACCTGGGCTGAACCCATCTCTCCATGGTAGCCAGTGACCATTTTGCCCCTCTGCTACCCTTGCACCCCAGAAATCATTATTTATCAGAAATGTTAGGCTGCTAAAAGGTTCGAGTAAAGCCAGAGGAGAAGAAGAAGAGAAAGAAAACAGAAAGGGGAAAGATGAAGGGGAACGCCAGAGCAGAGAGTGGAGAGATGTTATCGGGGATCAGAGATTCTGCCTGAGCTGCGGACCTCTCTGCGTTGTGAACTCCTGGCGGCCTGACCTGAAATGATTCCAATCTGTCTCTGGCTGGAGGAAAGACATCCAAAAGGAGATAAAGTCACTGGACAACTTCATAAAGCATACACCTGTTTCCTATGTACACAGAGAAACAGAATGCCACAGCTTAGTCCTATAGATAATGCTGCACTGTACGAAGCAGGATAGTCTGAGGCTGGGAGATATTTTCCTAGACACAAATTCAAGATCAACTTTTGGCTCCTTAATTTAGATTAGTGATGGACTGTCATTTCTCTTCACTGAGTTGAGTGGTTCTTGCCATACTACAGATTACAACAGCAGTCAAATAGTGGCTATCCACTGTGTACTAACCCCATCTCTGCACAACACAACGGATGGTCTCAAACACATCAAGAAGGCAAATAATTCTACAAATTGACTCTTGACGAGGACCACCTGCTAATTCAAGACCATTTCAGGAGTCTACCTCATGAAGCTGATTGAGAGAATGTCAAGAGTGTGCAATGCTGTCATCAAAGCAAAAAGGGGCTACTTTAAAGAATATAAAATATAAAACACATTCTGGTTTAACACCTTCTTGTTTACTACATAATTCCATGTGTTCTTTCATAGTTTTGATGTCTTCAGTATTAATCTACAATGTAGAAAATAGTTAAAATTTAAAAAAAGACATTGAAAGAGAAGGCGTGTCCAAACTTTTGACCGGTATATCTAGCTAAACTTTATTTCTGTTAAGCTTCTTGTATCCCATAACTTTGGAAAATCACTGTGGGTGAGGCCTTGTTAAAGATTAATTTTTAAGGAAATGAATTAATTTTACTAATTAAACGCTCAATCTCAGAAAACTAACTAACACTTTCCTCCTTAAATAACAGAATCAGCAATCCTCAAAAGTGTGCGTCTTGCTAAACTAGCCTTAATTTAAGCACGCCATTATGGCAGCAGACATAAAACATTAAAACTACCCTATTTCCTCCAATATATAGTCTGGTTGCAAGACCTATGAGGTGGTTTTCGCGCACACAGGCTCTACAGATGTAATGCAAACACCATGGACCCATGAGAGACGCAATCATCATTAATGTAATCTAATTAAATCACTAGTGCATTCTGCTGAGCCAGCTGCCAGTTCTATGATAGCTTCCCTGATAGCTTGTAACGGGGTCTCTTTAACCATCAGTCAAGGCCCAAAATGGATTATGAACCTGTTAAAGTTGGGTCCTCACAGAACAAGTACACTAGGACGTTTTAATGATGCTAGATTCTCAGTATGAAAGTGCTGCAGCATTTCTGTTCAATAACAGGTACGTGTGGATGGAGGGTCAAACTGCACTTGTTTATATCCTCCCGATCAAAATCAAATGCAATCTGTATGTACTGTTTTGATTTCAGGATTAAATATTGTAATGGTATGCTAATATTATGCAGCATTGTGCCTATTATTAGAGTCTAGCACAACAAAAGTAAAGGCCCAGCTCTAGCACTACTTGATCTTTGAAAGCATACACCAGGTTGAGGACAGCTCTTCCTTTCACTCTGATTTGCATGGCATTGCTGTTGGCTGTTGATTATCCCTTGAGGATAATGTGGTTCAGTTATGCGAATGCTGCACCCTGGAGAATGGCCCTTATCTTCAATGGCTCTGCAAAACTCCAGCTGTTTTTTAATTGGTTGCCAGGGTGGGTGAACAACAAGTACCTCCCAGCAGTACTTTGTTTGGTGATGGAGAAGCAGTAATGCGTGGCACGTGGCCAGCAGCTCAGAGGGCCTGCGTGGGTCAACGGAGGCAACACTTGCCGCTGCGGTTTTCAAACTTTTTCTCTAGGCCGGAGGGAAAAAGATTTACATAAGATTTGTTCTCATTGCCCAAACTGATTTTGTGGCTGATTGAGTAAAATAAACCAGCATTGTTTATTTACTGGGAATTTGGCTATCGACCAACAAGGTTATATCGCCTGTTGGACTTGGATTGGCTGAGTAATAGAGATGCATCAGTCAGGAATTTTGCTGTGGACAATACAGATATAATATAAATGCAAACATGTGGGGGAAAATGTTTATTTTTCTAACACAACACCCATATCTAAAGAGTCATCCCTAGAATAAAAAATGCACTCATTTTTTTATATTGTACACCCATCAGCCACAACATTATGAGCACTGGCAGGTGAAGTGAATAACATTGATCATATTGGTACTATGTGGTGTTCTGATGGAAAACCTTGGATTTTGACATCCATGTTGATGAGACTTAGACACCCAAATAAACACTGTCCCACAACAAGCACACTCTCTCATGCAAATGGAAATCCCAAATGTCACAAACATCAAACAATTAGGAACATGTTGAGGAACATGACAATGGCCCAACATGTTGATTTGACCTCCGAACTTCCTACACCCCATTGTGATCAAGCATCAACAGGATGCAGTGGAACAAGTTTGATTGACAGAGGCACCACTGCACAAGACAGAGTACCCAAAGGATCCAGTGCCAATGTCCTGTCCTGGTTCCAGACCCCATAGGACATGGTGAGAGGTCCTCTTGTCCATGTCCAATGGTTCAGAGCATTTTTGAGCACATAAGGGGACCAACACAATAATAGGCAGGGGGTCATAATGTTATGCCTGATCATTGTATACTGCAATGATAATTTGTATTATTCTGTAACAGCCATTTTTTAAAATATGTAAACTAATGCCAGACCTCATCTCCTTATTGCCAAACATTTATAGGCTTTAAAATGTAGAATCACTTTGAATGCTCAGTGGACTAATTACATAAAGCTACTGAGTTCAACCCATTCAAACAGTAACTAACACAAACAGCAAATCACCGCTCAGAATATGGCTTTAAATAGCTATTCCCTCTCCACAGCATGATCTGCATTAATCAGATGTAATAAGAGCCTGAAATTCTATTATTGGAACAATTAAAATATTTCTATCTTACTGATATCCAGCGAATCCCCAATGAGCAACACAGCATGCACTCAGACAAAGAGGCATACTTAGCAGAAGAAGGTAGACAGCTGTTAGATCCAAATACCTGATGTTTTCATAGCAGGTGCAGCACAAAAAACACATTTCAAGCTTGGCCCGCTTCCTATCTTGCTTGCTCTCTGGCTCACTTGTGAAGATTTACTCTCTGCATTTTTCTTCAAAAGTCCAAAATCCAAAGATATTTGCTTTAAATCTCTGGATTTTTGTCTCTTGGCTGAACAAAGCAAGAATTTAAAGACGTCACCTTGCACTCTAGTAGAATAAAGTAGAGTTTCTCTTGATTTCCTGATACAATTAATTGATTAATAAAAAAGAAAATAATCAACAGATAGTAAAAATAGTAATTAGTTATGGTTCCGTTTTGATTTTGCTGTCTAACTTTGGCCATACCTGACTTTTTTACAACGCAGAGCAAGAAAAATCAAATTTGTTTTGCCAGTGCAATAAATCTTTGAGTGGCTTGGCTGTCCATTTCAAACTTTGTTGTGATAAAAACTTGGGACATATGCGTAGTGCTGGCGAATCTGAATGATTCATTTCTGCTGATATTTTTTGATGGTTCAATACAAATCCAGTTTAAACTATACATCTCGAGGAAATGTGTTCACATAAAGTCTGACATTAGACCCACAGCTTAATGTTTTGAGAGGATAATGAAGCATATTTTTTTACTTCCACTGGATATCAGCATGTCGTGGCCAATACTTGAAATACCCAATAAATTTAGAGGTACAGAGGGAAAAAAAAACAGTCAAGCATCCCAGTACTGGCCATATGTCACAATTTAGTAGTACACTTGTCTAACAGCAAAAAAACTATGGATCACTGGTCACACAGAATTTGAGTGATCGGCACTTAGTCTTGCCTCCAGCCCTCATTTCTGAGGGGGAGCGTCGACTCGGGGAGAGACACAACGTGACTGAATGACATTTCTAAACTGGATGTCTGGGAAAAAAACTGTGTTCTGCTCGCATAAAACACTATTAGTATTAGTTCACTGCAGGAGCTGTTGTTGATGTATTGCACTTTTCTGCACATTGAGGTCTAGCAGATGGAACAACCAGCTTTTTTTTGCTCTGTTCTCTACCTTCCTTTGAAGGAATGTCCATCTGGCCTGGTGGGAGGCACTGATCCGTCTTCGCCCCGGCACTTGGTTCAACGTCAAACCACCAAACTGAAATGTCACTTTAACTTTCTGCAAGCACTTGTCACTGCAGGACTAGCTTTGTCCCCAGGCTACAGCTGCAAGTTTCATACAATGCGGTGTCAGAAAGGCTATTCTCCCTCCATCTCACTTTCGAATCTTATTCAACCATCTCCTTTAATGTGTTATTCCTGTGGTTAGGTGGGTGAGAGTCTATATTCACTCAAGGGATGCCAAAGACAAATCATTACACTGCTGCCCTGAGTCACTTTCGACACACATACACACAGAAAAGACCCAAAGGCTCAAGCAAGTGTGTGCCTCTACAGTATGTGCACTCTGTGCGCGCACACACACACACACGTACACACCATCTTCAGGAAGAGAAGGTAGCCAGTTTCAAGAGGCTTGACACCTACAACCACTTTCCCCCTTTTCCCTCCCTATTCCCCTTCCTCTCAATCGCTTGCTCTCTTCTGCTGCCTCACCTGTCAAGCCACAGAGAAAAATTCATTCGCAGCAAGGAAAGGAACCATTTGCAGCTCGGCGGAGAAGATCCTGTTCTAGCTGCACTCCGCCCTCGCGAGAAATTATTAGTTGTCTTTTTGGGGCAGTAAAAAGTAGAAATTACAAGCAGCAATTATTACTAAGAGACGTTACATAAATTATGTTTTGACTATTAACCGGTGAGTAACCCCAGTTCTTAAATATTGAGTCTGTTTACTATGAGTGACTTTTATGCACTTGCACTTGTATATAGTTTCTCCCTTATGTTGAAACAACTGTTCATCTGTGGCAGCTCAATGTTAGCTCCTGTGTGTTCCTGAAATAAAGTCAAGATGATATGATATGAACATATGCTCAGTCCCTCTATGCATGTTTCATCCTGCCACTCTATGCACTTAAATAGACTTGCACACCACTTCAATCTGTGCCTCGTATTGCAACATATGGCGAGTTTACGATGACTGTCCAGTCGCAGCCACCAGCCAATATCAGCCAGTTTAGAAGTGAGGACATGCCATCTGTCAAAAAGCCCGAACGCTGCTGCACAACTATATGCTTTAGTGCCATAACTGATTAAACACACAAACACTGAAAACATGGCAGTGGGATTTTGTGAAAAGCACCTTGAACAAATCTAAAATCTGGAAGGAAAACAACAACACGCACAACTTTGACTTAAATCTTATCGTGGAGAGACATCAGATCTTCAGAAACGTGTTGTTTGTCAAGTAAATGACAAGTCTGTTTATTGAGTGAAATTACCATGAAGAGCAAGGGGTGCTTTTTTCTCAAAGATTGCGACGATAGAGATTTTTGCAAAAGGAAAAATTCTACTCATGGCGTCCTTGTTCTGGTTCATACAACAAAGTGATACGATGATATTGTCTTGGAAAGAGGTGTATTGGACCTCAGTGCAATAGTGCATCAACCTGCTATCTTTCTACCATCTCACTGGAAAAAACAAAACTGTTAGTTACTATCAGGTCTAGCCAGTAGCTAATGTTCTCCTATCATGAGCTCAAAGCTGTGAGGATCAAAAGTGGAACAAGATGCGGTCACAGCCGCTTTGGCCAAGCTGCAAAAAAATTCTGTACAAAGAATTACACCCCATCTGTTCTGGTGTTTATAATTAGTGGTAAACACTGAGGGGGGAAATTAATCTAATTTGACAAGACAGCAGTAACAAACAGAGTAAAATGACCAGGCTTAGTGACAAGGGCATTATACAGTGGAAAAGAAATTTCTCCAGAGTCTATCATAATTATCGCACACACACACACACACACACACACACGCACACACACACACGCACACCCACACACACATGCTGGAAAAAGGGGGAATAAAACAGACTATGACATTGGTGATGTTAATCAGCTTGTAGCAGTACTTAATCTCTCTCTTTGATCCTCACATACACTAACACACGAAAACTCCGGCACTAACCCTCACACAACACCGTCATAAATATTAGAGGGATATCAGATGATGAGGACATTTTTCCACTCCTGTAAAAGTCTCTGACATAGGCGATTGGGACTAGAGTTAACTTTTAAACTGGTTTTAATGCCAAAAATTCTGTTCAGCTTAAACCCAGAATTTAGAGACCATCAGCAGAGCTGGAAACAAGAACAATATGTAGACTTAGATGCATCAGGTGGGCAGAAATACAGCACTAACTGAATGCTATTGTTGCTTTGTAACTGCTGGATGTGTAAAAGAGGCAAATTTTCTAACATGCTTCACCACATCAATTTAAAAGATGATGATTATGTTGCCTCAAAGTTACCAAAAACTAAATTAAATGTAATTAAATTAAAATCAATTAAATTGAATGAAATTACATTGCATTCAATTAATTAAATGACTGAAGATGTAACAATTTTATAGATTGGAATAATTATATTTTCTGTTAAATTTGCTACAGCAGCACAGGATGTGACTACATACAGATCAGTCATGACATTATGACCACCTGCCTAATATTGTGTTGGTCTCCCTTATGTGCCCAAAAATGCTCTGAACCATTGGGGATGGACAAGAGGACCTCTCAGGGTGTCCTATGGGGTCTGGAACCAAGACGTTGGAAGTGGATCCTTTGGGTGCTCTGACTTGTGCAGTGGGGCCTCTGTCAATCAAACTTGTTCCACTGCATCCTGTTGATACTTGATCACAATGGGGTGTAGGAAGTTTGGAGGTCAAATCAACATGTTGGGCCATTGTCATGTTCCTCAACATGTTCCTGATTGTTTGATGTTTTTTCCATGTGGTGGGGTGCACTTCCTGCAGGGGTAGGCCAGTGACATTTGGGATTTCCATTTGCATGAGGGAGTGTGTTTGTTGTGGGACAGTGTTTATTTGGGTGTTTAAGTCTGATGAACACGGATGTTAAAATCCAAGGTTTTCCATCAGAACAGCACATAGTACCAATATAATCAATATTATTCACTTCACCTGTCAGTGGTCATAATGTTGTGGCTGATGGGTGTATATTTACTATTATTCACTCTTTGGCAACTTTTATAGATGCAACAAGATTGTCCAAGCAGCTGATGAATGTCTGAAATAAATAAAAAAAAAAACACTTTGAATCGAAAAAAAAAATATTAAAAATCACTTTATAAAAAGACATAAGGTGAAAAAACAATGCCTTTATAACATTACTGTTGCTCAAAAACTTTACATATGCATGCACGCTGTATAGTACAAACTAACAGGTATATTTAAATATGCTAACATATGCCTGCACTCCCCTCGTTTCGCAGCAGAGGTGGAGGAGATGTGCTTTATGCTTAATGAGTCATGCCTAAGGTGTAAATAAAACATTGTCTGTCTCAGAAGGTGGTTCTGCTGCAGTAGCTTCACGGCTTCATTTAATCCTTATATTCACCTCACCTTGCTCTTATAGCCTCTTATCATGGCAAAGAGGGGATACTCGTCTTTCTCATCATCAATCATCGCAGCCCGTGCCCTGTCACCCCGCTGGCAGAGGTGCTATTCCGCGCTGCTATTGTTTTGTTCTGTTTTGTTTGCTGCATTACACCAACTCTATTTTTGGTAGCAGAGGTCTCACGGGTTGGCTCTGGCACCCATAAAAGCTCCACAGCAATCTGAGATGAATGTTTGCCTTGAGAAAATTCAGAAAGTCTTAAAAAAAAACTTTCAAAGGCGAACACTTTTTTTTTTGCTTTTGCACTCCAAAGTGCCCTAACAAACACGTTTAACTTCAGGTCGTGGGGGGCGAGCACGTTTAGGAATAAGCTCAGAATTGGTGAGTTCAAGTTCAAAATGTTTCTTCTCAAGAGCATGAGACTAATGGTATTTATAAGTATCAACAGAATGCAAGAAAATTAAGACATATTAGGGTCATTCTGTCATTTAAGTGAAGGTGGTTACAGGACCATCTCAGAATCTGTTGAAACTTTTTAGGAACGACCTTTGGCATCTGAAACTGACATCTCCCCAATGGAATTTTTTAGTAAATCTCTCGCGAGTTAAAAATTGAACGAGATGCCCCTTTCAGATGTCCACATCTCTTGGTGTGTGTTCTAGAGTCTTCAAATTTTCAGGAGATGTTCAGAAGTTTCTGGTGAATGGAGAGAAAATCATATTTTCTCATAGACCTCTCTACAATCACACGTGTTTTTGCCACCAGAGGATTCGCCCCCTGCTGGCTGAAAGAAAGAATGCAGTTTTAATGCATGTGTGTAAAACAACAAATAGATTAAATATTTTAGCATGAAGTCAACATGGAAGGACATTGAAACTTTGCACACAAGTAGATGATACTTCCATCTCCTTCTAAAAGTCAAATTCTATCAGCCTACCCATGATTCAAGATGTCTATATACTTGTGTAATTATTTTTTCACCTGTGTCAACTTCGATTGGCCACAACTCCCATTTCTACTAACATGAAAGCTTTCTAAGCATTAGTAATGTCATTCAGGTAGTATTTTCACAATAACATTGATCAAATAGATCCTACGTATTAGAGATAGTTTTCCCAATTTTTTGAAAATCCACTTTATTTGCAATTTCTGAACAAATCCTGAATCTGAGAGGTTTTAAGCACAAAACTGAGGCTTGTTTGCCAGAATTTGCTGCATTCTCTCCATTCACCAGAAACATTCGAACATCTGAAACATTGATGACTCGAGGACGTACACTTCAAGAGATATGGACATCTTTAAGTGGCATCTCATTCAATTTCTAACTTGCAAGAGATTTATTGAAAATTCCATTGGGTGAAAAATTATCAAAATGTTGGAATTTCAGCTAAAAAAAATGGCAGATGTCAGTTTCAGATGCCAAAAATCATTCCTACAAAGTTTGAAGAGATTCTGGGGTGGTCAAGCAATTGACACGGAATGACCTATTAGCCAACAATCAGATATTCAGAATGACAAGCATCTCCAAAAACAATTGTAAAAAGCGCAACAAACAGATCATAATATGACGTCCAAAGATGGCAGCTGGGTGTATCAGGAGCTCTCTGTAACACTGGAAGGTCTAGGCCTCACTATGTCAAGTACCCTGTGATGACATGTGTTATGATTTGGAGCATCATAAATAAACTTGAACTGAATTGAGCATAAAGTGCAGCTCACTGGCGCAGCAATTTCACCAAATAAACCACTTGCGTGACATTTTCCTCTGATGTCAGATGCATAAGAGGTGTGTGGACGAAATGTGGATTCATGCACAACACAAAGCCTGCGTAAAAGAAGCCAATGCAAACAGACAAATAAGAATAAGCGGCATGCAAAACTAGAGCCTTAAAAGCCAAATAGCCCATAACTCTACCAGACAATCAAAGTTAACAACGAGGCAAGCAGGAAGCACCTCAAAGAAACCAAGGACAAAACATTCCAGGAAACTCTTTCAGCCTATAACAGAGTGATATTCTCTGAGAGGACTGTATCATCTCCAGTGAATCATGAGTGTGATGGTGTTACAATGAGCAGGGCCAAACATCCAACACGTCACAGTTATTACCCATTCAAGTTGTAAAGGCTAGTAAATTGAAGCAGAAAGCATCAATCAGCAGACCACCAACACAACAGTCAAGTGAAAGCAAAGCACACAAACACTGACCATGACATGGAGGTACTTACCTGGTAGAAGTGAAGCAGAGATTCGTTTTCTTTCGAACAACGTGGCAGCTGAAGTGGTGTTTGTGGCTTTATTAGTCTCATTGGTGGATTGTGATGACAAATGGAAGCGGACAGTCAGCAGCAGCAGTTGGACAACATGCGACGCAAACCTTTCCTCCTCAAAGTTTTCTTGATGAGTTTTTTTATCGGACTTTTTTTAAACACTGAGTATCTCAGGAAGGGCTCCAGTAAATGCAGCAGTGTTACAGTGGATTATTTCGTGCGCAGATCGCCGATGGAAGATGAAAAATGTGAGCAGGACGTCAGCAGCTATCTGTAAGCAAGGTGTGCTACATTTAGGCTGCGTTCAAGGTCAATCAGGTCATCTGTAAATTCAAGGAAGTCTTCAAATATTACACTCAGATAGTCAGATGCCAAATTTGAATGATCAATTTATTAAGATTTCTTTTATTCCTAAGAACAATCAAAAGTAAAACCAAAAAAAAAAAAAACTTGTAAAAAAAATGTAACAATATATATTTTAAAAATTGAATATCCTACATATGTTAATTTTGTATTGGTTAGTATTATATCGCTACGTTTGTGCTGCGTTCAAAGTCGATCATGTCATCTGTAAATTCAAGAATTCAAGTGTTCAAATATTACATTCAGGTAGTCAGATGCAAAATTTAAATGATCAGTTCATTAAGTTTTCTTTTCCTTCTATGAACAATAAAAAGTAAAAACAACTTAAAAATAATTTTAAAATATAACTATATATATATATTTGATTCTATTAATATTAATATATTGCTTCATGAGTACACCTACCTTATTTTAATGCTAATTTTCAGCACTCTTGTGTTCACTCTTGGCTGTACGGTTTTTGTAGATTGCATGATATTGCACATTTTTGTGTGGAAAAAACAGATAAACTTCCTGCTTAACACATCATGATCATACTTAATTAACTGATTTTTTTTAATTAATTGTTTTTTGTGGTTGCCTAATATTATGTTAATCTTTTGAACTAGTAGTTACAATATTTTTATATAGTGCATTTATAATAACAGACATTGTGCTTTCCAATAAAGAAAACAAGATTAGTGTTACAAATTGACCTAATGAGTTGCAATACAAAGGTTAACCTCTACATTTACCTGACTAATTCAAACACACTACAATATTATTTATTATCCAAAATATATTGGACAATATCAAATGTTACCCCAATCATATTACTACTTTTTCTTCTATTATTCAAGGGATCTTTATCAAGTCTTGTTATTATTGCACAGCCTTGTAGAACAAACAACTCTAAGATTCTGCAATATTATATGTTATGCAAATATACATAACTAATTGAAATGTAATAATCTACACATCTTAGCACAAGTCATCATTCCTGTTACTACTTGGTGGAAATATGAAGTCAGACATGACTTGTACAAATAATCAGCCATTGCTATTCTTTAATACTAGCAGGATTGCACTGAATAACACCCAAGCTCATGCCTGTTGTACAATTAAAAATCTCGAGTTTTCCTGATTTACATGTTTATATAATGCAACAGGAATCCAGAGCACCCAAAGAAACACTTATGAACAAGCTCTGCCACACTGCACTCCACATAAACTGCAGCTTCACTTAAATATTCTATATTTATTTCTTTTCAGAGAATTGTTTAATGATCCTGTGACCTGACCTAGATTGTTTGTTTCTATTCTTGGTGGCATCATGCTCACAAAACCGAGTGATGATCTTATAGCTTGGATCCTGTAGGGAAATGCGGTGGTGTTCTGCTCAAAAAACCAGAGCACAGGACACGCCTGGAAGGAGAGGCATGAAATCCTAATGTTACTGTTCCTGTAACAGTGAACAGACATGGTCCACCGGTCATCTCTGCCTTACCAAGATTAATGGCTTGTCTCACAGGTTGGGTTCCCATTACATAGTTTGTCCATCGCCACCTCGTTATGGACACATCTTTCACTGTCAGACGGCAGAAGAAGGCCGTCGAGTGGTCATACTGCAGCAAGCCTATAGCTCACATAAACCTGATACGCCCTGCACAGAATGTGGCTAAGACCAGTAAATCCTCCTTGTTCTGTGCTCACACATGGTCAAAGCAACATACTCACCTGTGGACAAATTCCTAACATATTTGCCTGTGAAAAATCTTTGTAGCATTGCTTATTCTAACTTTTACTGCGTCCTTGCAATGCATCTGCCATCTGTGGTCTTTGCAGTTTTCTATAAGCAAACTCCACCTCTGACTATTCCTTCTATTCCCCTGCTTTAATTATGAAGCGACAAAACTAAAAGTTAAAGCTGACCAGTGGGGCTAATTATATCTGCATACTTTAGATACTTTCCCCCAGTAATATAAAAAATCACATATTTACTAAACACCACAAAATAATCTGCTTTGCCTCATCAAAAATGCCACAATCCACCCCTGTTAAATGAACATTTGATTGTGATGGTTTGTAGCGTGTGAACAAATGTAAATTCAAATGTGTGTAAAAGACCTTTTGTTTGGCATCACTTTTGTCAGTTTGTGAAGTAGAGAATTTCCAGGAGTGGACTCGCCGTCTGATATTTGGAAGAGAGATTGTAACTAATGGCCTCTTGTCAAGCCATGGATAATGTATGGCCCCATATACAGTTGGATAAATAGGATATGTGTGTGTATGTGCGCACCGATGAAAGATATGCCATGTGTTATGCCGATACGCTGTCATTTGTCGTAGCTCATTTGTGTTGGCGTGCACGCGCATGTTCAGCTGGCCATCTGATGCAGAATGAAGATATTTGTCAAATATCCGAGTTTTTCTGCATGCAAACATCCACATCTCCCCTCTTCTGGTCTTTATGAGTAGCTCTGTTAATAATTCATTGGGAAATTCTACATGGCAAATGGTAACTTATTGTGTTTTGTGTGGAACCATTCATCTTCATAGCTGCTAATTTGCCCTGTGGTGTAATAGCACTGAGGGCTTTGTGGGTGTAATGGGAGTCAGTGATATTTTCTGGAGATGTGATTGCCCTGGCTTTTTTTTTTTTTTCACCGCACATGCAAATACAAATGCTGTGCAGGTGGCACACACACTGCACAGATTTGTGAGCAGTTGGAGTTCATGTGCATGGCAAAAAAAAGAAAGAATAAAAAAATCTCCCTTAAGCTTGAGTGAATGCAGGCGCTCCATCCCTCACATCCATCCACCTATTTATCTAAGTAAGCTACATGTAAGCTGTTATTTATGATGAGACTCTGGAGAATTATGTGATCTAAGTAGCTTCTCTCTTATTATTGCTGTAATGCGCATTAAAGCATTAAAGATAGCTGTGTATACTCTCCTGGTGGGTTTGTTCATCCATATTCATGAGGATGGGAGAATCTGAGGCTTGCTAGGTTGTCAGAGTATTAATCTTGGATACCGCTCTCTCTCGTGCTCTCTCTGTCTCTTAGAGAGATCAGATTTGGGGTAAAGTAATAAACAGCTGTGACGGGCTGTCATATCTGTATAATCTCTCTGGAAACAATTGGCCAAGACTTTTTGTAGCATACAGGCAATAAAAGTAGCAAGTACAACAAATAGACGCAGTTTAGAAAAGCTCATGGCTCTGTACGACATGTTTTCTGCTTCATGACAGCATATTTTTTTACCATTGAAAATCCACAAGTAAAACTGGATCTCACCAGAAAAGTTGTGGAATCGTTTGATTTGGGTATAAACTCTGAAACTGGTAAACAGGAGATGTGGAAGTGAGGTAAAATCAATTAGGAAAACGTGTTTGCTAATTACGTGTATCTACAAGAATGCTAATAGTTTGCTGCAATCTGTGAAAGAAGGAAACAGAACATAACTGGGGAACTGCACTTTAATTCAGTTTATATCCTTAACTTCTGCAATATCAAATCTACTAGTCTCGTTGGATTGGACTTCAGGTTGTCCTCTAAGTCTTTAGGAGATGCAAGAAACTGATGTGGGTGAAGAGAGAAGGAACGAAGGAGGAAAAATATACAGAGGACAAAAGAAAGACAGTGTTGTGGAAAGTGATGGAGATATCATTCACCTCCATCCACCCGTCCTTCTCCTCCTCCATCCCTCCGTTTCTCCATCCTGCTGACAGAAATACATTACCTGAGACACGCTCGCCTTGAAGTTCCTCCCTCAGCAGCTGCTGTCGCAAACACTTTATTGAATTATCGAACGGAGAATATATATGACAAATGGAGTCAACAGACTAGGTTTTGGTTTACATCCCTATCCAAACACACTGTGTTTACCCAAGGAAATCAAAGTATAAATCTGTTCCCAGCCCATGTGCAAATCGATAGCTTGCTGCAGATACTTTCAGGTGTCTGTCAACAAACATGTGAGTCACACTGCATTAAGCACAGAAATGCATGCCCTCTGTTTAGTGGGTTTATTGCAAAGGAAGAGCTTTTTGACCAATTGACCAAAGTGACCTTATTGCCATTTGCACATGGACGGGTTGTAAGTAAGACACGTGTTCTCTTATCCAGATGTCACACAGCTTGTTTAAAGGAGAGGTGTGAAGAGACTGGATGTCAAAGAAGGAATGCATGTAAGCTGTTGCATCTGTGTGCCTGCATTTATTATAGCATTGGTCTTTGTGTTGTAGCACAGTAAGGGTTAACACCAAGACCAGGGATAGCTCAACCAGAGGAGGCTGAAACCCATGACACACACACATCTGCCAGAGTCATTTAGAGACTCATCTTCCCTCCGGCGGTATGAAAATCTGTCAGCACAGTCCTCCAAGTCCCCCCTCTGTCCAGGGTGAAAGGATGAGAGAGGGAGATATGAAGGTCTGACCAAAGGGAGAAAGAAAACTGTTGATTTTTCCAAATATGAGTCTGACAGCCTCTTCTCCTGACATAGGCTTTACTCATGTCTAATTGTGTGTTTCCATGCGCTTCATTTATACCTGCGCTCCTGCATGTGTTTACAGTTCATTGTCTATATGCACACAGTCTCTTTTCTGTGTGTATAAAATTGTGATGAGGGCGGCTAAAAGGGTGATAAGAGCTTTCCGTGTGTCTTTGTGTCACTGGATGAGTCAGCATGTTGTTTACTGAAATTGTTGTTGGAGCAACAACAGAGCCTTACCCTCAGAGTCCCAGCGTGCCTCATTAGCTGCTGCCATTTCGGCTCTTGTTCCCTTGTTAATCACCTCAGTCGATCACCTCTGTGCAATCAGTTAAATTTAGTGATTAAGTGGAGAAAGTTGAAAAATGCAGCTTAGTGTAGTTTTTTGGCAGATACAGGGGTAGGTGCACACCTGCAAACCAAGAGGGTTTAGAGTTGGGACTAAGTGTCCTCACACTCAAGTACTGTCATTTTACATGCTGTTACTTAAGTGCTGTTTATCGCAGAAGCTTTAGGTATAAATTGGGAATTTGCATACATAATAATACAATGCAGTATTATAAAAAAGAAATGCTCATTTAAGGGAGACGTGTCTTATAACTGCAGCAACTATAGTACTTGAATGAATGTAATTAGTTACTTTACACCACAGTATCTACTTTGTTACACTGCTATTCTGCATTTTTTTTCCTTGCAAAGTTATATCAGGATAATACTTGTTGAAAAATTACAGCATCAATGGAACTATTGATTTTAGAAAGCACTTGCACTTGCAAAAAGTGCAAGACCATGAAGAGCCCACTTAACTAAAGTAATGACAGCACTGGTAATGAGTTACGTTCCGGTCCTGGTTGCAATCAAGCCACACTTTAAGTGTCACTGGTCAAGAAACTCATCCTCGCTGTATCGGCTCTGGGGCTACCGGCCTGAGTATTAAACTAAGAAAAATGAGGTACAAGAAGAGAATTTCACTCCGAATCGAACTTTTTTTGAGTCATATTCAAGTCAAACGTAAAGAAAAACAACGAGAATTAAAGTAAAGTGAATGTTGGCAGAAAGGTTCCTCATAGTAAAAACATCCTGCTTGGATCTTTAACCATTTGTTGTTGTTGTTGTTGTTTTTTACATCACACAGACCTCCAACACATCCCCCTTGTGTGTTTTATTGCCACAATTTGCCATTTGTGTATCCATTTGAATTTGCGAAATTCATTTATTTCTGCAGAGCATTCACCTGTCGCTTGTGAGCATCGCCACAGTAATGATATTCTCGGAAGATGCTCATATTTTGGCATGCGTGTGTGTTTGTGTGTATGTGTGCACACGTGCAAATGTGAGACGGCACAGGTTCATAGATAGTGACTTTAATGAGCATCATTCATTCAGTCTCAATCTAATATGACCTTGTTGTTTTGTATCTCACTTCCAAATAGCATCGTTATTCAGGGGGGAAAAAAGGCAACCTAATATATATGAATAAACAAATAATTTTTCAGCAAGTAGGCCACTTGGGCATAATGATAAAAGAAAACTGAACCAAGACTGAAAAACAACCATTTCAAAGTCGGTGGAAATGTTTTCACTCTGTATCACCATCCGAGCCCATTATGTGTGACAAGAAAGAAATAAGTAATAAGGCTGTTAAGAATATGTCAAGGCTCCTGGAAGCTTTTTTTTTTATTAAGAGCCTGTTTATGTTAATTTTCCTTTTGCTCACCTTTCCCCGCTGCCATTTCATGTCATAGCAACGTGACATCCAATCATTTATGTTCCGATATCCCCCCTTTTTAAAGTTAATTTTGTCATCACATTGAAAATAAGTAAACAGTACTGACACTTTGTGAAAGGTGAACCAAGTGAATTCATAACTTCCAATTTGTCTGTCGACTTTAATTTTTCATGCAAGGGTACAGTGCAGAAAGGATTCAGGAAATCATGCAAATGCCAGACCAAAAGTAATTATCAGTAATGGTGATGACATATTGTGTTCTTTTATCATGACTTTTAAATCTTTTTTATGAGATTCCTTTGTTGTTTTTAAATCTGGCGGTGTGTGTTCACATCTAAACTGAATTTGTTCTCTCATTCAAACCTTCTCTGACATGCACTGCCTTTATCTCTCCAGGTAAACATCTACACTTTGCAGCACCATACTATTTTTTTTTATCCTCGACAGCTATCTCTTATGTGTGGACACATGCCGTCTCATTCAAGGGCAGCCGGCTCACCTACATATCATCCTTGAACGTAGATTCCCCCCGGTGAGCGGCACTGACCTTAGTGCAAATGTAGATGAGCATGTGGCTGGTGCCAACTCAAGATCAAGACCTTTTGCTCCCTTTGGTTCAAACATGAGGGGTTACTTTAGTACCTTACAGTTGTTTTTGTTGTTGTTGTTGATTTTTTTTTTCCCAGGATGAAAATATGTTTTAAACAAAGTCTCCTGCCTCTCATGCTTCCTCTATCAGCACCGCCGTCAGTCACCGGGTGGATGGAACAGTTCAGAAGTCATGCTGACCTTGACAAAAAGAGCTTTCTTCTGGTAGCGCACCTGCATACCAATGTCTGTACGTTGTTGCTCTGAGACGTGAATTATTCAGGACGTATTCTGAAATTTGTTGGCTTTTCTGTGTAGTCTTTTCAGTTGCAATCTAGTGGCGGAAAGGAGTTGAATAATGCCAACAGTGTGAAGGATTGTGATACATGATTTTCACTATGAGTCTAGTTTTATTAGGGACAAATCAGAGATCAAATTGGATTAAGTCTGCTGGTGTTGCTACTTGTCTTATCAAGAGCCTCAGTACTGAGCGGAATAATAGTAATAATAATAATAATAATAATAATGCACTGGTTTTATATAGTGCTTTTCTAGACACTCAGAGATGCTTTACAATGCATTATTCATTCACTCCATACTCGATGGTAGTAAGCTACGTATGCAGCCACAGCTGCCCTGGGGTAGACTGACGGAGGCGAGGCTGCACCATCAGCCCCTCCGACCACCAACAACCACTCACTCTCACGTTGCATTCACCCAGGCTTCCTGGTGTTACTTCACAGTCTCCCATCCAGGTACTGACCAGGCCCAACCTTAGCTTCCGAGATCTGACGGGATCGAGCATCCACATGGCTGTTAATATTGAATCAGCAATATTAACAGCAGATATTGTGAAAAACAGAGCTTACGTTTACTTCCACAGCACATCAGCCCTGTTGTGCTCAGCATGTTTGCATGTGATCTCCTAATTTTGCAAAGCCTGCAGCTCAAATGTGATAATTGTGGATTTTGTGTCACATTGTCACTTACTGAGGGAAGACAGAGGAATCATTTGGGAATTACACAAAAGATTAAGTGGATTAATTATCCCGCGTGCGACTCTGAGTGACGTGAAGCTGATTGGGGAAGATGGTGGCCAGAGTTGAAAATGTACATATTATTTAAGAGTGTCAGTGATCCTGTTGATTACTGGTGAGAAGTGAAATGAAACGCATTCATTTATACAGTCTCTGTAGTTACTGTAAATAAAGGTGACTATCCAAATCCAGTAAAATAGCATAATTTAAGTTTTATTGTTAAGTGACCTCTGGCAGTCGTTGTCTGTCATCTCAGCAAGAGTGCCTAAACTAAATACGTTTAGCTTTGAGTGACAAAACCACATGTTTATCGTAACTATAGTGGAAGCAAAGGTGATGCTGTTATAAAGCCTCAGAATCCCATGGGGAGGAGGTTGTGGTGGATTAATGGGTCCACAAAACACTGAGCTTTAACATAGATTATTGTTGTTTTTTCCACTTCAGTGCTGATTGCCACTGTTGTGGCTTTTCACTATCTTGCTCCATAGCCATAGCCACTTGAATTATTGCACCCACAAGAACAAAGATGGCTTCTGTGCGCAGTATTTTTTTTAACATTATCTCTGGTTGTCCCTGTGCTCCCATATCAGAAGCCACAAACAATGTGGCTATTTAGATGGAAAGACTTCTCGAAATGAAGACATGCTAACATTTAGACATTTAGTACAACGCAGCCTTGCTTGTCAAATGACTACTGTGTGATTACTATAAACATTTCAAATAATTTCAAAAGGGGATGTTTTCATTTCTCCTTAGACACAAAAGCAGCAGTGAAAAGCATCATCCTGAGTTTATAAAAATCATCAGACATTTGAGCTTCCTTACATATTTCTTCAAGAGGAAACAAGCATAACCACTGACAGCTCCTTGCTTTCCACTCACATTGCAGTTCAATGCATGTTGAATTTCATTTGACTGAATATTCAACATTAAAAAATGGTTTGAAAAGGCATTGTGATAAAATAGTTTCACTTGTATAAACTATCTAGCTGAGTAGCTTCTGGCTTATGAGATTTAACTTTAAAATCATTTAGTGGTACTGAGTCAACCTGTCTGAATTTTGATTTGTCATTCATGAAATGATTCCATGACAATTAATTATAACTGAATGACTTCAGGTCAGACATATTTTTCTACCTTAGTTTGTACTTTTCAGAAATTAACAATTGCTAAAGTTGGTATTTATCAAAATAAATGAATGATTTTAAATATTTGTTTTGCAATAGAAATGAAAAATTCAGCAGTCCCAATGCTTTCTTCTCATGTGAATTTATCTTCCCTCTTTACGTGGGTTTTCTCTGGGACCGTAACTCGCGTCCTGCATTCATTTGGAGCTGCAAACATGTGATCACAGACTCCAAATTGCTCCAATGAGTGTAGGTGTATGTGTTTATATGAGAGCCCAGAAGTGAGTTAATGAAGTGTCCAGGGTGGTTCTTGCTGCACATGGTCATTATAAGCAAGAACACAAAACGGATGAATGGTTACACGCGGCTGTATAGATGGGGTCACATGTGAGAACTAACAAAGAGAAGAGGTGAGTTTATATTTTCCTTGCTGTTTTTTCCCATGAGATTGTTGACTGACACCTTGGCAAGAGAGACAGCTATAAATTGCTCTTACCACCGGGATATAGTGAAAGATAGAAAAGAGGGGTGAATAACTTAAGCCGGGACTGGTATAGAAAAGAAAGAGGAGTTGAATGAGGAGAAGACGAGTGGAAAATGTGCCTGCTGAAGCGTAAAATTAGCAATTACATTGGGTGTCATCAGTAATGACTATTTCAGTCCAGATATAGGGGGGTTAATGTCCAACAGTGAGACTGTAATTCAGCTGTTACACCTGTGTTCAATCAGCCGGTCAGGGGAGGCTGTGATGGAGCACAACCCGGCTCTAAAATCGCACCTATGCACCAATAACCCAAGATGGCCGCCATCTGCTGGGAAAGCTTTCAGAGGCAATTTATTTTTTAAGACCCATATGCTGACCTTGGTTGTGAAAGAACAAATTTGTATGAAATCACTTCGCAGGTTTTATCCCTGTGTATGTGTGTGTGTGTGTGTGTGTGTGTGTGTGTGTGTATGGGTGTGGGTGCTTTTACATGTTGCTGATTTTTTCTTTTTTTTCCTTCACAAGTGCAACAGCTGAGTCTGAGAATTTAATTGGCTTAAAGAAAGAGGTCACAGATGCAGTTTAGGTTGAACACGACAGGTGGAGAAACAGATTAACTTGCGGAGAGTCTCTAAAACAGTGCAAACTTGTGACTACGCATGAATAATCTGCATTTTAAATCAGTTCTTGCACATGAGTATAATTAAAGTTTTCTAATGTCAGTGCACATACATTTTTTTATTTTACATTCCTGTTGTGACTACCTAAACCCTGGGAGAAAATGATCATGCAAGCTTTTCGGGGAAAGTGACACCTTAATTTTCACATTTACTCAACCACCTTCATGTCTGGTGAATGTCTACCAACATAGACCCGCTCATTTGGTTTGATTATTCTGCAGCTCTCATAAAAAATAACCATCTGTCCTTGGTTTCCAGAAGAAGCGCTTTTTAAAATCCCTACGCTTTCATTCATCACCATGATGTCACATCTATCACCGTGGCGACGGGAATACAAATGAGGTGGATGCACACTCAGTGGCCCGCTGTAAATAATTTACTGTTTTGTTTTATTGGAAACAGAGACACAACATTATTTTCTGCTAGAACTCCCCTTGGCCAAGGTCTACAGACACATTCATCCAGGATGCATCGTATGGAGAAACTTAAATCTCATTTTTATGTGTCTTTATTATGCATTATCACTCTAACCATTAAGGAGGGCTCTCTCATGGCTTGGACACACACTGGAGTGCTGTTAGCAAGATGACTTGATGCATCACAGCTCCTCAAAGCCATATGGTAAAAGCCTTGATGTATTTGATGTACCGTGATGCACTGCTTATGCTTTAAAAAAGCAGATTTCGACATGTTCTGTTCTCCCTCTTTTGCTGCTATGATGAATCACATGTTATCTTGCAGGCACTGGAACATTGACACAAGGGCACGAACAAAAAAACATGCATATAGTTATGCACACGCCTCTAGGCAAACACCCAGCCTCCACCCTCTCCATCGCCCCATGCTGTCCTCTGCGCTGTAAGTCACTCCATTTCTATTCAAACTGAATGTAAAAACACTCCTTGGCAGAACATTCATCGGGCAATCTAAAGTGCAACTCCGAACGTTAATCCTAGCGCACCAGTTCACCGAGAGTGCTGATTATAAAAGCTTTAATTGCCAGCTTTAATTACCCAAGCATCGCCACCGGAGTGACAGTTTTAGAACTCTCCACTCTCTGCACCTTTAAACTTGCCAGCCAGTCGTAATCTTGTTGGGAGGGTGACATAGTAGCGCTGGCCGTAGTTACTTTTCAATGGTGCAGAAATCATCCAGTCAACACTTTATGAACTAACGAACACCCCAGCCCATGTGGGTCCCACATTTTATGATTATATTAGTCTCTTTGAAGCTTCACCATTAATGTTTTTATGTTATAAATAGTTCAAATGGATAATGTAATGTGTAAGGCGTCACTCTCTGGGAAGAATCTTATGAAGCGTTTTAGAATCTTTCTCCTCATTGTTTCGGTTTAACAGCCCGCAACCTTTCGAATTTCATTCTGCGTCAGGGCTCTCGGAAGGCAGTTGTTTTTAGGAAAAGGTCAAGTAAATTGTCTGCGACATGTCTGCAAAACAACACAGAAACTAGCTGGTGGACATAGTGGAGCATACAGCTGTGAAAGAGTCATCTTTTTCCTTTAGGTGATGGTGGTGAACAATTCAGAGCAAAAAGGACAACGATTAATGACTTACATTAATCAGGTGATTCTAAATGGCAGTGTTCCTCCAATTCCTTCAATCCTGGATCACAAATATTATGCTTCTATAATGCTACATTTCTATATAACAAAACTGCATTCCCATTCTCATTTACATTCCAAAGAGTGTAAATGAGAATGTACCTTTTTGATGGGGGTAATTATTTTCTCCCTGAAAGGTAAGATTATGACATAGTAGGAAACACTTCCAGAGTTCAGAGGGAGTTCAGAGCAACATGATTTTACTCCAGGAGACTGGAGGTCACATCCTGTTACTGATCCATAGTCTTAGACTTCACTGTCATGTTCAGTCACTGTTTACTTTTGTTTTCACTTGTTTGTTTGATTAGATTTTTGGCATTAAATGTAAATTTAGGAAAAATGTTACTCTTTGGGGTAAAACACAATCCCTTCACAACATGTTTGAAGCTGATCTCCCCCAATTTCTGGGTTGCTAGGGTGATGAGTCCCATCCCATCTAATAAATGATGAACAAATGTAACCCAGGAGGAAATACGTTTTCCTCAAAACAGAACTGTGAATGTATTGTTGGCAAACGTAACAGGAGATGAGACTGGGTCTGCTGGATACAACAAAACTTTAAAGAGGATAAAAAGTTGTCACAAAAGTTGACTAAAATAATTATTACCATTTTATAAAACCACAGATGCTCTCCAACAGCTTCTATCTCAATGAGAAATCTATTGAATCCAATCCAATCCAACTATCTCCAGCAAAGGCTTTACATAGTTGGGCTGCAGCACCTCAGCACTTTGCCTCCTTTTTCTCTTCTTTCTTGGGCCCATTGAGCCAAGTGCTTCTGACACATCTCTCGTTCCCTCTCCTGCCTAAAGCCACTATACCAGAACTATCCACCCAAAGAAAATCAATTTGTCTACCTCTGACGCGTGCTGCACATCCGTCACTTTAAACTCTGGCACGCTTGTTCATTTACAGAGAACACTTGAACCGGCCTCAAGCATTTGGAGGATGTGGACAGTTGTCAGTGAGCTAAAGAGCAATTTAGGGAGCGGTGACCAGTGCAAACCTCAGCTGACAAGCAGCACAAGTGAAACAACAATCACACACGCATAAAGTACATCTAAATCTCAGTGAGCGTTTCTGCACATTCAGAAAATGTAACGTAAGTGTGTAGTTGTGTTAGTATGTAGTAGTACAGAGAATACATCTCTCAGGCCTGGTTATATAAAACAAAGCTTCCATTATTTTTAATGCAGACTCTCTTTTCTTTATTTCTCTACCATACTGAGCTATAATAATAACTTTTATTTGTATAGCGCCTTTCATACAAGGTTTCGCAGCTCAAGGTGCTTTACAACAAAGAAACGTCCTCAATATTACAAGGTAGAACCCTTAAAAACAAAAACAAAAACAAAAAACAACAACAAAAAAAAACAATAAAAAATACAGCTTTACCGCTCCAACTACAGCTACACAGTTCCAACAAAATGGGTCCAAAAGTTGTTCAAGCTGAAACCATAAAGCAATTAAATGATGTCCTTCACTCTGCTGACAATCACATTGTAGTGTTTTGAAAGCTGTGACTGAACAATTGGTATGCCACAATCCGTTTGATCATTTCTGTTATTGCTTAAAGTGGAATGAATTCTCACATTCAATGAATAATTTTGAAGTTGTTCGCCAAGATCGTCATCAAGATGCTACAGCTACAGCATGATATTTCACCGTCTGATGGTGTCTTGCAAATTTTGAGAGGTGAGACAGTGCAAAAGCTGTGGTGCATTCTTGAGTTCCATTTTATACTCCATCTAATAGTGTTTAATTGTGTTTTAAGGACAACATGAGAAGCTAAACATTTAATTTGAAATTGAACCAAAACTTTTCTTAAGTTAGTGTTTCATTTGGTGGTATGTGTGTGTGTGTGTTTTTTTTTTTTAAAAAGAAGTTCCTTCACTGATACAGAAAACTTTGCAGACTCTTAAGATTCTCAAAATGTTGCCTGACAGTGTCATCACAATGTCAATCACCTTGTCAGAAACTCATGCAGTGGGCATTGACAACATAAATCAACAGGTTGAGAAGTCTCCATAGTACCATCATGACAATTGTGTGGCACTTGAGCACATAGTGTTTACCTCCACTCATCAACAACCTTTTTATAACTCAGTGACATTTGTAGTCTAATTGCTTTAAGCGTTGGATTTCTTGCCACTAATTAAGCCGTATTAAGTCATGAAAATGGAAAATAAGAAGACAAATATTTGGATTTGTGACAAATAAATGTCCCTCTGGATCATGTCAGATTACTTGTTTCTAATTCTGAGTACCATTTAAGCATTTTACTTTATTGTTCTAATATGGCGAAAATTAGTCGCAATTCACTATTCTCTGTCCGTTCAGATCCTTACAAAATTATCACAGATACAAACACGCTGTCACTTCGAGTTTGCTTTTTGTGCAAAGCAGTCTGGGCATCTTTCAAGTCCTCGTACAAATCATTTTTCATCCTAATCACTGCCACTTTAAAATGTCACAATAAAACAATCATCACAAATCATAGCACACTAGGCTGCAGAAAAATTCACATCAGTTCATAACAATAAATCGTCTCCCAAACTGTTCGGATCTGATGGTCAAAAATGGAAGTTTCTTTTACTTAACCTGCACTTCTGCCTAACCCACATGATCACCTCAACAAACCATGCCTCTCGGTTTTAGAGTTTTTCAAAGAGAGCATTGTGTCCAATGGTCCTCGTAATCCCTGAGCCACAGAAGCTGCATTTAAGGGGTGGATGATGATGAATATGATGGGGCTGTTTATAGGTAGCATTATTACCAACTGACATGTGAAGAAGGATGTGTGCTTTGCTCGATGTCTCTCTCTGAAATCTCGGTGTGACAATCTACAGTTATTGTTAATGATGATGAGAAGTGTAACGGGAGAAGAGTAAATCAGAGTCATGCAAGGACGTGATACGCGCTTGACATAATTTGAACATGTTTGGGCCCTGCTTCAGTGACGTCTTCTTGTAGGTGGAAACAATGCTCTCTCAAGTTACTTCTGTCACCGGCTGAATATCAATCACCATAGAAGTTTTAGAAGGAGCGATGCTAGACAGAATCTGTTGCACTTATAAGCAGGGATCGTTAAATCAGTGTAGTAGTTGCGTGTGGTCTTGGATAATTTGGTAAAGGCATGCAGTATTACGGCTATAAAAACGCTGATAAAATCCTATTTGACAAATGGAGCATAGCAGGCACAATGTGACATTGGCATCACCACAGTTAAGACATCGTCTCACAGCTTAAGCCATGCTCTAAATATGAAGTCTTAACTAAATCTCTCAGCTTATCTGATAGCAGACACTTCAGGGAAAGTGCTGTGGCTATGAGTTTTCATCCCTACTGTCACTGATTTGTTAGGGCCACCTTCACTGCTGACACTTATACTCTCCTCCTCTCCTCTCCTTTACTCTCTTCTCCTCTCCTCTCCTCTCCTCTCCTCTCCTCTCCTCTCCTTTCCTCTCCACTCTTCTCCTATCCTCATCCCCTCCATCCTGCCACAGCTTCTCCTCCTTCCCTTCCTTCCATCCATATTACCATGGTCTGCTGCTCCCCATCTCCTGTGGGGATTAGCAGGCTAAACACAGGGAGAGGCTCAGTAGCATATGGGAGTCAGTTCCTCCTCGGATCGTAAATTCATCCATGATTGAGGGGAGTAACGCCAGGCCCCTACTGGGCAAGCAGGAGTCTCGAGGCACCATATCGAGAAAAATGACCTCAAACTGACATTAAAGTGACCTTGAGTGGAACTTAGTGTGTCAGCGCTCTCGCTGGAACATGATGATAAGGCTCCAGATTAACAGTTGAGACTTGGGGGGGTCGACACAATCTTCCAGCAGGAGAGGAGATTAAAGAAGAGGAGATGCAAGATGCACATGTGCCCATGCACACATTCGCATGCATAGTAAAGATGTTTGGTCAGCAGCAGCAGCGACAGCATCTATTTTCATGTGATTTACTTGGCCTGATAGTATATTCTCGTTGTCATTGACAGGCCATTAGGCTAGGTGAAGAATGAAGGTAGAACTTGGAGAAAGATGGTTTAATCTGCCTAATGCAAAAACACCATTAAGGCTTTCCTTCAACATCCCACTTGAGGCTGGAAGTTTAACTTTATATTTCTCTCATTAATGATACGTGGGAGATCATCAAAGATGAAAGTTGCAGCAGCTGCTCTGCTGTTATAAAAAAGAGATACAGGGGACACAGTGTTATAGTCAGGGGTCACAACACTGATTTCCCTTGACATTGAGTGCATGTCTAATGGTGGCTTGTGATTTAAGAAACTGATTTTTGTCCTGTTAGAATGACTTTGAATTGAATATGCAATACAGTAGTTTCACAAGGGAAAAAGGCAAATATTGGAGAGAAATCCAATGTTTTTTGCATAGCTTAACACATTTTTGATGACATACTATATGTAGTCTGATGTTTTTGTTCCATTCTTGACAACATGATATTTGTGAGACATTTTTGAAGACATACTATAAGTAGTATGATGACTTTGTGACATCTTTGACGACATGCACGGTATGATGTTTTTGTGACATTTTTTTATGACATACCATAATATGACATCTTTGTGACATTTTGATGGTATGACATTTTTTTGAGACATTTTTGACGACATGATGTGTTCTTAATTCATGCAGCTGGACTATAAACTGTTATTAAACATAGTATGCGATCCAGGCGGCATTTCAACCTACAATCCTCATCTCCAGAGGCTGATGCCTTATCCATTAGGACAATGCAAGAGGATAGAGATCATTTGCTGCAATTATGCTGTTGCTATGCACTTGGGGGCAAAATAGGTCTTAAGTGAAATTCTATCCTGTGCAGTCCTTTCTGGATGACATGTTTTTCAGACATTTTTAAACATACTGTAATATGAGGATTTTAACTTTTCCTGCCCAGTTCCCTACCCTGGTTATCACCATGCAGCCACTTGTAAGGGGACCTCAACCCCAAGACTGTGAAACCAAACCAAATTCCTTAGATAGCCTCAGACTTTTTCAAGATATGATGAGTTTATAAAGACAGCACTGAACCCACCAGCCTCTTGTGTTTTGCAATAACAGATGCTGTATGCTAAGTCAAAGTTGTGGTAAATCCTGTGTCCACTGCTTTTTGTCTCAGTTCTCTCATGCAAATTGCCCTAATTTCTTCATCTCTTTCCTTGTTTTCATTGTGTTTCTCAGTCCAGAGGCTATGAATCAGCTCACTATCAGTCATAAAGCCCTGACGGAGATGAACCCCAACTTATCAAGACTTCTGCTCTGTCAACAGAAAAACAGAGATGTTTCATGCTCTGCATGAGAATAATACCAGTATTGTTAAAGGAAGCACTGTGGACTAATCAACAGTACAATTACACTTATGGAAAATATTATGTCATGTTAGGCAATGATTGGTATATTGCAATCAGTAAAAATGCAGCTCAGTGACTCCTCTGGCTGAGGATGTGAGGTACAGTGAATCATTTTTGACAAAGTAAAGAGAAAGACATAGATGATCTCACATAGCAGACATGATGTTATAGATTACAAGAACAAAGAGAAAGTTCAACAAGACAATCAAATTTCCCTTGTTTCAGTGAGTTTATTCCCTGGTGCATAGTTTATCTTGTGTTTTGATTCATTATCACATATCTATCTGGTTCTCTTTTATCCAATTCTGGAGTCAGCAATTTCTCTCGTGTTGCCCCAATCAATTCAACACCAGCCATTGTCTAAATGAAGCTAGTGTCTCTGAAAACCAGCTCCTAATAGAAGTGATGTAGTAGGCATTAGGCACGGCTGAGAGCTGTTAGCAACAGGTACATACTTCAGGATGTGAGGAAATTCTTTAGCAGACACAGCTGTGCTTAGTAAACATGTGGAGTGAACTCTTGCTTTTTCTGTATTTCTCAAGAGAGACCAGATTTTTAGAATTTGAGTAAAGAACAACTTTTCTGTGTATGTACCTGTGAGCAATAAGAATGCAACTGAAAACTTTTAATCAGCTCCCCTGCACTGGCATTCCAAGTGTTTTGTGCAGCTTCTGCATCAAGATACATCAATAAAACTACAGCACTCAAAAAAAGTGGTGCACTTGAGTGGTACAATGATTCAAAGAGAGCCTTCCTTGGGTGGATTTGAAGGAAAACATACAGTATTTTGTATTCAAAAGACACTTGTATTTTTGAAAGGTACAAACCATTCTAAATTCAGATCTAGGCGCATTTCCTCCAAAACTGTAAGCTCAATTTGTTTTATTTTGACACTGCTTACAAGCAAGGCTACTGGGCAACAGTTACTGGTTCTCATTAAAGACTGTTCCTTTTCACGTTACATTTGTCTTGTGTTGCTGTAGCCAAGCTGAAAACATGCCCAAAGGGTTTCTCATCACTCACATACTAGCTGTAGCAGGACTGGCAAGCGGCAGCTCCTTCAAGGGTACTCAGCAACAAAACATTTTTATACCATGTTTTTCTCTGCAAATACAAAAGAGTTCCTCTTCACCTGTCAACATGATTATTCAGTCCAGTGTTTGCCGCTGAATGCAAACCGGTGGTCTTACTTTCCCACATGGAGCTGTGGGAAGTCTTGAGATGGGGGACAAAGGAGGCCCTACAATCCTGCCGGGATTACCTCATGCCTTTGGTCCCTGAAGTGGCCAGTCAGTCTCTTTCTCCCCACTCTTAAAAAACAAGCAAGGAGTTGCACTAAGTATTGAAGGGAAATAGAAAGCATCTAAAAGAGAGGAAGAGCAGAGTGTTGAGTGGGTAAGAGCATAAAAGGTGCTGGTAAGGAAACAGACTGAAAGTGTAAGGTCAAAAGAGAGGGAGCAGAAAAAGGAGGGGTCTAACGTTTAGTATTCATCCATGTTTGTATGATTAGGCCAAGTAGGGCAATTAGTCTGCGTGCAGAATAGAGATTGGATTCGAGCACAGGACTACAGATTCACATGAGAGTTTCCTCTGGGGGACACAGCTCACCTGGTGTGAACCTCCCATCCAATGCTTCAGGGCAGCTGACCGCGCACAGCAACTCAGCACGGCAGCTCAGACATATTTATGACAAGGTTCCCACTACTTCCACTACATTTAAGCCTGTGGCTAATAACCCTGTTGGTTGTTTACCCTAGCGAGTCACCGAAGGAAGTCCTGCGGTCTGTTTTGAGATGTATTTCATCACTCTGTGTTGCAGTACATTTAGATTCTTTTCACTCGTGGGCAATATTTTCATTACATTCTCAGAGGACACGTTCTCTTTTTACTTCTCTGCATTAAACTGGCCCGTAATAGTGAATGTCTTTCATTTCTTTCATTTTTTTTATTCTTTTCATTTATTTGAAGTTGCCAGTGTCCCGACAGATGTTAGTCCAATATTAACTCTTATTCTTGCTCTGTTTCGGTGTTTACCGTCTCCTGAGACGATAACCTGGTTGTTAAGGAGTTCAGTGACTCACTGTATTCATCAGCTAGTTTCAGGTAGCAAACAATAGTGTTGCTGAAATGGAGCTGATGAGAGCACAGAGGGTTAATTGAGAGTTTTAAAACAGCTGCATGCTGAGCAACCAAAGCAATGAGTTTAAGATGCTAACCACTACAATTAACCCTTTTTCACATTGCACAAGAATCATTTGCTCCATCTATCTAAATGTATTGATTAATGCAGATTTAAAGTTGACAGAGCAGAATTTTAAAATAATATGAAAACAAAATATAACACTTATTATGTGCAACTAATCATGTATGTTTTTACTTTCATCAGCAAAGTTTAAGAGATAAAAACACTGATCAGAAAATGTCACCAACTGACCCCACAGCTGTGCTTAAATGATAAATAATGTCATATTCAACAGGTAGTTTTAACCAAACAACCTAATTATTAATTAGACCTCAGAGACAACAACAAACACCCTCTGTGAGGACTTTGCAGACCACTTCAGAAGTAAAATTGATGACATCAGATCCAGTCTTTTAGCTCATCAAAATGTAAGTTTTAATAATAGACTGTTTCAAACTTACAACTGCTTCAGAACTCAGCCGCACATGTGCTGACGAGGATTTAATTGTTTTGTCTTTTAGCTTTTAGCTCTTTTTATTGTCCAGTTTTAGCTCCAGTGTTTTCCTCATGGGGGGCCTCCACGCTGGGAGGTGTGGCTGGTCTGCCCTCAGGGGGGTCGCCCTGGAGACCCCTCAGGCCTGGGGTACCGGGGGGGCTCTGCACCATGTGTGGAGTCTACCCCGGTCTTTCTGGGTCGGGGGTCTCTGTGGTGGCGGCGCTCCCTGTGGGCATGGGCTGCGATTCCTCTCAGTGTGGATGAGCTCCCCATAGGTGGTTTTTACCTCACATGGTTCCTCAGTGCCCCGCCATGTCACCATACTAATAGTAACTGTAGTGTTTGTGGTTCTGTGGGATAGTGTGTGTGTGTGTGTGTGTGTGTGTGTGTGTGTGTGTGTGTGTGTGTGTGTGTGTGTGTGTACGTGGGAGCAATTGTGGGTACGTGGCTCTGTGTGTGTGTGTTTGGGGGGAGGGAGTGGGTTTTCTTTTTGTGTTGTATTTACGCTGTATGTTTTTATTTTGGGAAGCACTTTGAGCTACATTTTTTTGTATGAAAAGTGCTGTATAAAGTTTGAGTTTGAGTTTGAATTATTTAAATTGTCATGTGTCCTTACTGTACTCATTTTTTGCTGCACGTTTCATTCGTTATTTACCAAATCCCCATTTCCCTACTATATGAGCTATATATAGAGTAGGCTCGTTAACCAGCATGTTTCATTTTACTCCAGGAAAAAACTGCAGTGATTTTATTAAACAGCAGGTGCCTTCGTATACGCATCTTGCCTGCATTTACTCAGCGTCAACACAGCTTTTCTGCTCAATTTGAATACAGAAGTTAAAGAAAAGCCCTGATTAAATTAACATCTCACTTAAACAAAAAATGGGATCTTCAGAGATTGCCAGTAAAAAAAAGCGACCGTTCACGATAAGTGATGAAATCTAAATGCAAGCTGTGGCAACTATCATTTCAGCATCAAGCTGTCTCGGGGCATCAAGTGTTTCAAATCATAAATGAAATGGAAAAATAGCTAATATCTAACCGAACTGAGCCTCATTGATTTTACCCCGAGAGCATGAAAAAACGAGAAAATCGCTCTGTGAGCAGCATGCAGCCCGAGACCGTGGGCATAGCAACTTAACCTTGAGGTGATGAATAAGTTTTCTGTCACTGGATGAGAACATTGGCGCCTCACAGTAGCTGAGGACATAAGATCACAAAAATATTTGTAGTGTTCGGCGGGTGATTTTCAGTAAGAAAGAGGTCAGACTGACGCTGACCTGTAGAGAAACAGAAATAGTTTGAAAACTAACTGCTGAAGAAAAATCAAAACAGCTTATAATTGGACTCCTGCTTACCATCAGACTCAGTGGAAAATCTGTTTTGTTTAGAATGTGTTCATTAATTCCGTTACCAGAAGCTGTTGTGAACTTGTCTGTGGGAAAACATGTTATTTTGCCAGAAATAATAAAGCATCTTTGAAAAAAGTGTGCAATTTTTGATCCATGTAGACTGTGTGAATTAAATGAAAAACCTGTCTTTCAAAGGCAGTCGTTGCATTTTATTGATGGATGGAACATGCATTGTTTAGGTGTAGTTTCAGATACTTGAACTTATCCATTGTACACTTCTGTTTAATACTTTTGAGTTCCTCTCTACCACATTTGACAGGGAAATATTTTACTCTCTGCTTCTCTACATTTGTCTGACAGTTACACTTAGTTTCCACATTAATATTTAACATAGAAAACTGTACTTGCAGTACTATATTCAGTAGTAAAATCGGTTTCTCCCCAATGAAGTCTCAAAGAAATAACAGCTGATCACCAGTAAGTAACATAACTCTGCAAGGGAACATTCTACATAATGACTATTTATGTGATACTTTGCTACGCTGATTTAATGTAAAGTTGTGAAAGCAAAACTTTCACTTGTAGTAGCATTTTTACATTATAATATTTTGATTTTAAATTTGTAAATGATGTAGACATCAGACTGTGCTTGCTGATGTTCTTATGATGAGCTGATTTCCGTTACAGAGCACCTCCAACCTCAACTCCAGCATCCTATTATGCGGTAAAATGTTTTATGCGAATTCTACAATAATACATGACACAGCTGCCCAACCTGCAGGCATCTGTAGGAGAGTGTCTGCTACAAACTCTCACTGGATTATCATTTTGGCGACTTTGTGCTCATCAGCTCATGCTCTGCACATGTTTCACAAAGTTCAGCAAGTCAGCAGCAGAACATGTGAACAGGTTTGTGCACATATAGCACATTTATTATTAAATATGTTTCTATACAGTATATGATGAAAAACACAGCAATTTGCCCTTGTATGTATCAAGTTTTTTTTCTGTGGTTTACAGTGCAGCATTAGCAAAACTGCTGAATGCACTTAATGAGATGAATATATTCATTCAGTGTTATTTATTCAACTGTTTATGCGTGAATTAATGCAGTCATACATTCACTTATTGCACAGCCTCCATCTAAACCTCATAAAGCATGCTGTGCATATACACACACATTTTGAAGACAAGAATTAATTTATATTGGTATTTTATATGAGACATGAAATGGAAGTTTTGTTTAAGCTTTCATATTGTACATATTTTTGTGTTAGTTTGCCCACAGCATCATATGTATGTTATTGTCTTGCATACATTTTGTTTTTTTGCTATATTTTGGTCAGATCCATATTTATTTCCACTGACACACGTGCACTATTCCCAGTCAGCCCCCCTGGCGTCTGTACATTACTCAGAAGCTCACTGAAGCTGAGTCCATCCTCAGTGACATCTGCCATCAGCAGTGCATGACTGTGGAGAAATCTGTTTAAATCTACAGGGCACTGTACTGAATGGTTCCCATTGATCTACATTTGCCTGACACTGTGACTGACAGAGCCAATCAGCCTATCATGGCCCTGGAGACGGACAGACACTCATTTACAGGTGAGATGAGGTGGGATGGGTTTGATTGATTGACAGACTGTCACTGAGCCGCTGGGGCATTACAAAACCATCTCTGCACGGCACAAGACCAATATTATGTTGGTGTGTGAGTGTGTGTGCAAGAGCATGCGTGTCGCCGCTTTTGCATCATTGTGTATGTATGCGTGTGTTTGTGAGTGTGGGTGGTCAGCCTTATACAGATTACCCATCGCACCTTGAGTGTGGTGACAGGTAAAGAATCAGGCTGTCAAGTTGGCCCAGCCCACTTTTTCAAAGACTGGCAGAATTAAATAACCTATCAGGCGGAGACTCTGACAGGAGGCTGCCAGATGAGAATCATATACACTCTACACATAGACATGCACCCATGAATGTACACATATCCACACGCCCAAGGTGTTTCTCTCCTCTGCCTGTGTGTTTGTACAGTCTCTTTGTAAAACCAGTGTTTCCTCTTTTAAGGTCCCTCAATCTTCCTTTCCCTCCATGCTCTCTCTCTCTCTCTCTCTCTCTCTCTCTCTCTTTCTCTCCTCCCTCCCTGTCTCTGTCCTGTGGTTCAGTGTGGGATTCAGCAGTGCCATTACTCAAACACAGCCTGTCAGGACAGATAACAGTTGTTTGTTGTTTAACACTGTACAGAGAGCTGCATGGCAAGCCAAAATCTGGAAACATTTTTTTATCCCCACAATTTTTTGCATGATTTCACATTCAGCATTTTATATAGCTGGTTCAAACTGGCGTAAAGCCACAAACCTGGGGATTTTTTCCCCCTCCTTTCAAATGTGCAGTCATATCATATCTCAAAGATCATAATTAGGAGAGAGGAAAAATCGGAAAATGTCTGGTCAGCATATTTAGATATCCATCACCGAGAAGAAAGGTTTCCTAAATAGCTTGATTTTTCTCTCAGCTATTAACTACCTGTTTCAAAGCTTTGGTCTGTATTTGTTATACAGTATTTCTTTGCCTTGGCACACTGAATTTTTGTTCTGGTGGGTTGTCCATGAGGTTTCAAATTACTCTTATTATTCCCTGACATGGACTGCCCCCATGTGGTCAAGATATGTACATTCAAACAGGATCAAATAATAGTCTGTACAGACAGGGCAGGGGCATTTTAATACACCGCCCAAACACACTGAATCTATACTGGAAAAGACAAACTGCATAGGTAATTTAATTCAACTCTGCAATTTTGATTCACTTTTACTGATCTCTTAGTTTTATTAGAAGTTGCAGCAAAAAACTGCTGTCAGTGGGGAAAAAAAATCTAAAGCACTCTATCTAGCATACACCGATCAGCCACATTATGTCCACTGACAGTTGAAGTGTGTAACATTGATCATATTGGTACTATGTGCTTTTCTGCTGGAAAAACTTGAATTTTGCCATCTGTGTTGATGAGACTTAGACACCCAAATAAACATTGTCCCAGAACAAGCACACTCCCTCATGCTAATGGCAATCCCACATGTCACTGGACATGCACCCCACCACATGGCAAAAACGTCAAATAATCGGGAACATGTTGAGGAGTGTGACAGTCGCCTAAGATGTTGATTTGACCTCCAAACTTCCTACACCCCATTGTGATCAAGCATCAACAGGATGCAGTGGAACAAGTTTGATTGACAAAGGCCCCACTGCACAAGCCAGAGTACCCAAAGGATCCATTGCCAGCGTCCTCGAGCCAGACCCCAAATGACACCCTGAGAGGTCTTCCTGCCCATGCCCAATGGTTCAGAGCATTTTTGAGCACATAAAAGGGACCAACACAATAATAGACAAATGGTCATAAAGTTATGCCTGATTGGTGCATAAACATAGTGGAAATAATGAAATTTCTTAGTAAGTGATGTTGAAAAATAACACAAAGAAAAGTGAAAATTGCACTTATATTCATGTTGTTTTTGTGTTCCGTATCTGCAGGACATGTAAATAAGCAACTGTTTGCCATTCAACCTAGTGTTGTGTTATCAGCGCAACTGCCCCCAAGTGGATAAAAAAATAATTAGTGTGATAAAAGTCTTTTTCATCATTCAATCATTTAGAGGTTGGTTAAGTTGTATTTGAAGCAAGCAAACAATTTATTCTTGAGAAAAATATTACAAACATTACAAGAGTCTGAACCATGAATGTTTGAAACACCATCCTATTCCAGAAGGACTCAATTCCACTCTACCTCTAGTTCACAAATGTGATAGCATGTATTGACTACAGATAAATAAATCAATTTGATCAACCTTACACTAGCCATGTTTTTATGGACACCCTAACATGTATTATGGGGTTTTGTTGATGAAAAGTAACTGCAGTATGAAGCAGCGTTTGTGTGCAGCGTCTCTCACTGGGTGGTCGGGTGAAGCGTTGGGGTTTCGTGGGAGAGGAAGCATGTGGCATTGCAGTTTCCTGTATGTGCTTTGGTGTGCATGTGTGTGTGTGTGTGTGTGTGTGTGTGTGTGTGTGTGTGTGTGTGTGTGTATGTTATTGATGTGTTGTTGACATGTTACTGTGAGGGCAGTCACAGTCCAGTGGAACCTGTTCCTGCGGAACACCTGTTGCTGACACTAGCAAAAACAGATAATGTCCTCTCTGACCAGAAAACAGCATGAAGTCAGTCTAATTATTTACATTTTGTCCACATATAAACCCCATCTGTCCTTTTGTTTCATCTCTTGTTTTTTATCTACTTCCATTTTCTCCTCTTTTCTTTTTACACTGAAAAATACCAAGGAGAAACCAGAAGTCAGCTGGGGATATAACATAATAGTTGTGAAAAGAAGAGAACAGGCCAACAATTCAGCTAATGCTGCTCCACATCGACCATTAGCCAAGATGTCTGTTGACACATTCTGCCAGCACATATATTCTTATTCTCCTGTTATTCCTTGTGTCCAGGCATCTGCAGACCGGTCCTTGTGCATTTCGATTATTTTGGACCCTGAGCTGTTTTACCAAGTGCAGTAGTCCCCTGAATGAGTTTCCCACCTTTGGTTTGGCAGACAGCATTTCCTGAGAACTCCCCATGATAATAACCTGAGCACCAGGAGATGATTTTTAACATAATAAATGGAGAGACAAAGAGACAAAGACATGGACTGAAAGGGGAAAGTATGTAAGAAAACTGCACCTTAAAATTTAAACCTGGCCATCTGGCACACATGCATCCCCAAAAAAAGTATAAAAAGAAAGCAAGAAAGAAGAAACAGACTGAATTTCCTTTAAGAAGACAAATCCATTTTTTGTCGATTAGCAAAACGCAGCATTGATTTACCACCAGTAGATGGCACCAAATATTCCACTGGAACTCTATGACTTCAGTGAAATGCAACCCTTTATATAAATTTGTAACTGGGAGTTTTTATTGAGTTCATATTGGTCTAATGTTTTAAAGATGTATGCTTTGTGGTTTCAGTGTTTGGTTGTACAAAAGGGCTTTAATCTGTGAGTACTTTTATCTTATGAAGTCAGTTAATGCACCAAAAAGGGAGCTTTAAATTCTCTTTTTCCAATCCAAGAGGTCTACACAAATTTCCACAGCCAGTCGCATGCCAATAATAATTCTGCGTATTGCTTTTGGACCTGAATATTTTCTTCTAATAACAATCTTTGCTTCATTCCCAGAATGTAAACTGCAGAATTAAAGGGGGAAAAACATTAATTCAAACAGATGATGTCTGGCCGTTGCTGTTGCAGTTTCCTGCATGAAGATGTGTAGGGCTCTTACCTTTCAATAAAACAAATGACATCATCTCAATTTCCAAGAGAAACCCACCTTTATACACTGTAACAGATATTCCTGTGAAATTACAATAAAATATTGGCAGCTGTGGATGCCAGTATTTTACTGTATTTTTACAGTGTTCCAATTGCAATTTACTTAAACAGTAAAGTATGGTATAATTGATTACAATACTTATCTGATCCAACATAGGTGCAGCCAACTGGTGCTAAAAGTCACTCAGTTAGTAAAATGGAAATAATCTGAGTGCAGTGAATATGTCTCGAGTGATTGTATGTGGAAGATACTGGAGAATCAGTACTTGTGGCTATAACTACACCATGATGACAAAACAAACACAACCAGCAACTCTATGAAAAGTTTATTGAAAAGCATAAGTCAGGCAAGGAATTCAAGAAAATTTCCAAGTCTCTAAATTTACCTTGGAGGGTGGTGAAATCCATCATTTAGAATTGGAAGGAAAATGGCAAATGAAACTGTGCATGAAACGAACTATTGAGGGAGGTCACCAAGACACGTATGAGTCTCTGAGGGAACTACAAGCTTCAATAGCTGAGATAGGAGAGACTGGGCAAACAACAACTGTTGCTCAGACACTTTACCAGTCAAAGCTTTATCAGAGAATGACAAAGTGTCTGGAATGAACGAGAGTTCACCAGAATGCATGAGGGAGACTCTGAAGTCAAATGGAAGAAGATTCTTTGGTCTGATGAGACCAAAATTGAGCTTTAAGGCCATCAAACAGTACGTCATGTTTTGTTGAACACCAAACACTGCACGTCATCATTAGTCTAACTCACTGTATGTTGGTTGTGATTATGAGCATGCCATTGTCCAATTATCTCAGTCGGCATTCTCCTCGTGTTCCCCTATTTGCCTGTTACAACAACAACAAATCCCGGGCAGCAACCTCTGTGACTGAAAATGAAACTGAAAGTTTTGCCGAGGATTTGGATTGAGCAGTGAAGCTCCAAGTTTTCAACAGCAGATTATCCGTGTTAACAACAGTGCTCATCTCACTGCATACAAATATTGTACCAAAACAATTCCAGCTGTCACTTTTTTGAAGGAACACCAAAGCCGCATCCTTCGCTTAGTCCTGCCTGTGATCACTGCTTTAAAGAGCAATGAAGAGCATTTTCCCCTTAAAAGCAGAATGATACTGTAGTGAAACTGGAGCATTGTGTTGTATACAACAGGCTGGCAAGGCAAGACTGCCTCGTCACAAACAGATCATTCCCACTGTGATACATGGTGGTAGCAGCATCATGATATGCGGATGCTCCTCTGCAGCAGCCCCAAGAAAGCTGGTAAAGGTAGAAGGTAAAATAAATGAAGCAGAGTACAGGAAATCCTGGAGGGCAACCTGATGCAGTCTGCAAGAGAATGGATTTATTTTTCAGCAAGACAATGATCCAAGGCATACAGCCAAAGTGACCTGTCAGAGTCCCTAATGCAATCACCTATTTTTTCCTTTTTAATTAATTGGTGTTACTTTGTAGAAATCTGTTTTCACCTTGACATGAAACAATCAAAATTCAATTCTTGTCAAAAAAGCCAATGATATTGACAACAATTCATTGTTGAAATGCAATTAAAGGGGAAAACTTCCAAGGAAAGGTGGATTCTTTTTATAGGCATTGTAATTATTTTTTTTACAGTGGCCTAATGTTAATAGCCGTCTTGCTCTTGGCTCCAAAAAGGCATCAGATTTTTCAGTTTTAATCTTTATTTTGGACAAATAGCACACTACTGTCATAAAATGGCTGCACACGTCGGCTTTAGGTTTAAGGAGCATATTCTTTTTACCAGTGCTGGTATGCTAGGGTAATTTAGGGAAAGTAAAAACATTAAAATAAGAATAAGCTGAATGTTGTGACACAGTTTGCACTTGAGTTTTTCAACTAACAATATGAATTATTCATTAATAACCCTGTAACAACAGTGCACCGTATCAACCAGACAACCTCCTTCAGTCTAGTATCGTTCATGATCTTCCAGGAATGAGAATGCAACAAAATACCAGAGCAAAGGAAGATACATTTCTTTGAGTGGGAGGCAAAATCCTTCAGATGTATTTTGAGGGAAATTACCACCAAGCTTTCACTTTACTAGAAAGCGCGCAAGTAAACAAGAAATAATGGCAGGAAGTGGAGCTTTCAGATCTATAGAGCTACGGAACAGATCGAAAAGTCCTTTGACAAATGTGTTGCCTGTGTAATGTAGAAATGAAACCTTGGAATTTCCTTCTGCCAGGAGCTTATCAGCAAAGCCCCTTTTTTCCTGATAAAATCTACACTCTTTTCCAATAATGCAAAGAGGAGGAGGGGTTAGCAGGAAATATCAGCTGATGCAGAGCAAGATGCTTCTCCTTTACACAATTGGCTGCTTGAAAGTCGGCAGCCTGCCATAAATCAACACTTAATGATTAGAAGGCTGGAGGATTCTGGGAAAGCGTGACAACAACAGGCAGCCGAACAGCTTAAATACTCACTCCTGGTTTTGCTGTGGATATCATTACTAGAACTGCTGGCTGGGCCCCATCACAACAAAACACGCATAATCATGCTTCCAGGAAGAGAGCTGAGGAAAACGATTTCTTACCATGGCTGGATGTCATTACACCAATTTCCACCTAAGTTAATTTAGTATTGTTACAGTATATGGCTCTGCAGGCTTTAGTGGTTCATATAAATTGTGATTTACTTACATGGTAAAATTTTTAATTTTTGTAATTTTTTATTTTTAATTTCCTGGTGAATGTGTATTCTAGCAACTTTTGGTCAATTTGTCTAAAAAAAAGATATGTTGTAGCTTTTGTAAAAGTAGGACTGAAAAGATGCTGTGGTGCTGCAGTTGAATGGTTTAAATGTGAGTCTTCTTGGGGACAGAGTTGCTCCACTATGACCAGCAGAGGTCAGCAAATACTTGTTAATCTGTTAGATTACCTTTGACAAAAGCAGTTTCTGGAACATGTCTGGGCTTTGACCCTTTAACTGAGCAAGCCGATTACCGTTACAGGCCAGTAAATCATATTATGCTTGTTAATATCTCAGCCATGCACTGAACTATAGAAGGATATGAGCTGTAGAGACTTTGAGACCTTTGCAGTGGTTTCAAGCCTGGTTTTTCTAGGCTATTAATAGATCTGTCGTTAATGGGTTTTCCCATCTCCACTTCTTCCATTAATCCCATTCTCCCAGAAAGTGTTATAAAACACTTTCCTGGCTAATAGCAACTGCTTCACTGGATGTTTATTTGAAAGTGATGTAGAGGACCTACGCCAGGATCAAAACACGATCTATTGCAGTGTGTTCAAGATGCTGCACTCAAGTTACACGACTGATACTATGTTGTGACATGTCTTGAATGTAAAATTGTGCAGTCCTTCACAACAACGTTCACAGCAGATCTGTTTTTGTTCGAGCTTACCGCAGCACATGCTGAGGACTTGGGTGAAAGTGAGATGCAAAAACTGTCTTGTCACATGTAGTCGCCTGACTGTCAAAGCTGAGGGAGAGAACATGGGGTGCTGTCAGGGTATGATCTCCATTTGTGTTCTGTAGAGCTGGAACCCCTCTGCCTTATGGAGCAGGGGTCATGTGGTGTTGGTATGCGGAGCACTGGCCAACTCTGGAGCCGTGGCATACCTCGCTGTGACATCACTGGCCTGCTGAGCACTTGGCTGGTGAAAAAGCTTGCCTATGTTTGGAACTGTTGGTATAAGCTGTCCTGAAACTGAGTAAGGTCGAGCAAAAAAAAAAAAAAGAACTCCAGTTAGGGCAGTCTCTGGCAAACATTCCTTATGTCTCCGCTGATACCTGAATTGCAGATTGTGTAATAACTCATGTAACCTGTTAGTCTTTCCGCTCACACATTCTAAAGTATCACCTCTGCTATCTGAAGGACACATTCTGGTACAAGACATCCAGAAAAGAGCAGTGTCCTCTTGTTCCCACTTTTTTTAACTTTCTGTCTTTGTCTTTGCCTTTCTACATATTTACTTTATCTGGTCTGCCATGGCATAAAACTAAGCCAAAACAGATAATATTTAACTGTCATACATCTCCTTCCTCTGTGTAATTTGACAAAACATCAAACATCTGTACAATAACAGTAAATACAGTAAACCTTGAATTTGTTTACTCAACATAGTTCTATCTATAGCCTTTTTATAATACATAATAATACATAAGTTCTTCAATTTTTTTGTTAATTTGAAGTACTTGGGAACAACCATCACCAGGAGGGCAAAAATCCAATCTAATCTCAAAGGTTATTGTGAAACACTGCTTACCACTAGAGCTTATTTATCCTCAGGGTCACATTCAAATAGTTCCCATAGCTTCAATGTGTCAAATGTTTACATTCAGTGTCATCCATTCAGTATGAAGGTAGTATCAGGGACGTGTGCATGAGAGTGAAATGCCATAGATAACATTCTTCATGTCTGAGTAGAGTAGCACCTGGGGACAGAGGGGGGCAGATGGAACGTGGCAACTTTATGGATTCTTTCCATTTTATCTGTTGTTATATTTATTTTAAAAAAGTGTGACACGAACCAACATGTGCATGTTAAGCTGGAATGTGTTGGAAAAGCATGCTGTACACTGCAAAGAATTCAGCCTCACAATAACAACAAACAGTGGTGTCAAGCTTCAGGTCCAGCAGGGCAGTCAGGTTATTGTATTGACTGAGCTGGATTATGTATCAGGAGGTAAAACTCTTCCCAGCACTGTGTTTCAGAGCTCACAGGTTTCTGGTTGAGAAACAAGAGTGAAGTGCACCTGCAAAGGAGACCCAACACATTAGTGACTTGGAATATAGAAAAGAGTAATTAATATTCAGATTATGACTTCTGCATATTACTCAATCCCCAGTGACCTTTTCTCTTTTCATGGTGCCTCTTTACAGTAAAGCATCCCTTTTTTTGTTCACGCCTGTGACTTTTGCCTTTTAATTGCCCCTTTTAATGCCACAACAAGACCTGTGCACCCAATCACTGTGACATGGTTTTCAAAAGAAAAAAGTCCCATGTCATGCACCAAACACTTTCACCTCCCCCTCACTGAGAGTGGGAGGTATTTACTGACTCAAAGTTGACATCGGTGGGCTTGTTCTTGCTGTTCGCGGTTTACATGCAGATGTTTTAATCAACAGTGATGAGAACCCCCTGTGCACGGATGGACATGTGCGCGGCAAGCACAAACATACTAAACCCGCATGCGGTACACTGAGGCTTTCTCATGAGGTGCGAGGAAAGCACAGCGGGGGTAAAGAGAGGGATGAAGAGAGGTGAGCAGAGGTGGAGGGAGCAGAGGAGGTGGATAAATTGAACAAAAAAGAATGGTGCAGGACATTCTGACCCAGAGAGAGGAGAATGGAACACAAGGCTAGAGTAACACTGTGTGTCTGATTTGGCCCTTGTCATGGTGCCCCGTGCCAAGACTGTCAAATGATCACGGGGAACACAAGTGGTTGCACTCACACATACACACCGATCAGTTTTACACACACACACATACACAAATCACCTGCTTTGCACATTCAAAACATACTTTACCAATAGTGCATGCACATACGCACACACACGTTTGTGCACGCTCACACAGTTAATGATGTTCTCCGAAGAGAGCAGGAAAGGAGATCAATAGCTATTAGAAAGCACTGTGAGGTTGTATTTCTCTCTTCCCTCTAATGTGTACCGGCCATGATTTGTTTCAGTAAAAGTGCACAGTCATTTCTTTTCATCTGGTCACTTGCTATTACAGTAACAACCAAACATTACCAGCAGCACATTTCCTATTCCTCTGCGAGACCTTATATTTATTTCATATCCCTAAGTGATGACAAGAAGAGACTATATTTAGGTCCCTTTGAACAGCACTGAAAATTTTTATAACCGTAACCAGGACAACTATTTGACCTCACTGCAGCGGGGAGAGTTTTCGCACTGAAAGAAGATTGCACACAGTTGGAAAAAAAGTGCCATGGTTTTCTGGAATAAACCGGACGAGATACTTGGCCCTGTGATTCCGCATGCCTCACTTTAATAACTGATTTGCAGACGGAGACTCTCAAAATAGCCATCTAGTGGAACAGGCTGTCTTGGTGGGGCATGTGCCTGTAACACATGTTCAAAAATGGCTTTATTAAGAAGCTCCATGGTGCTTCAACAAAAGGCATGATAAATTGGACCTGAGGTCAGGGAACATTGCGATGTTGTTTGCTGTCAGGCCACTTCCAGCTGACGTTTCTGTTTGGTCAGTTTGTTATTTAGGTTTAAAAACTTTGAAGGCTGACTGTATTGTAATTGTGAGCTGTTATAAAATCCTTGTGGGCATACTCATGTGTAAATATCAACTTCAATGCATTGTCACGTATTAGTCATTTACATTTTACAGCGTTATGGTAAATCGTGAATGTGTTTGATACAGATTAATTAAGCAGCAGGTTCACTCTAATCCCTGCTCTGTTTGCTTTGAGTCAGTGATCCTACTCACAACACTGCGTGTCTTTCTCGCTCTATGCAGAAATACCAGCTCTGTTTTTATAAGCGTGGGGATAAACTTTACAGTCTCCCTCTAGCTCATCCCACTTACTGCAAAAATCCCCCCCCCCCCCCCTACAATAGTCAGAATGTGTTCACTATATTAGAAGTCGCAGCAGCAAACCAGGTAGCTGGGGAGCAAAAGGTGGCTCAGTGGTTTGCATTGAAATGTCACAGTTTTGATTTGATGCTGTCCACATGTTGATGTGGAACTTACAAAAATCAATTGAAGCAGAATAGAGAATGCATGAAACTGCTTTCATTAGCAGTCAGCAATAACAAGTGATTTTGTGACTGTGAAAGTGCGAAATGTGGAAAATCAGTGAAATCACTCAGTTTTTACTGCAGAGAATACTGTTCAGCAGCTGATTAAAGGCACAGAAGACCTTCATTGTGAGAAAATACAAAAAAAAATAGAATAGTGAACAATAGTTCTTAAAGAGAATTTAACGTCTGCTGACATTAAAACCTAGCGATAGTCATTTCAGCATTCCCTGCAAAAAAAACAAACAAACAGATAAATTCAGTCTAATGTCAGTACACATAAAAAGCACTGGCAGACGGCTACGTCTCATTCTTCCTCGTGTTAAAAAAAGTCACAAGCTGGACAGTCAGAGTGAGGGTGGAAGGTCAACAAGTAGCAGGCTCAGAGGTCGTAAGGTCAGAGGTAGGGCTCTGTATTGTAATTGTGTTGTCCCCTGGGCGGTGTAAGAGGGACCAGACAGCTGCCCTGCCTCGTTAAAACACATTAACACTGCCCTGACTGAGTGTAAACTTCTTCTATGTGAATGGTTGATCTTAGTTCAACACTTGGTTTGTAGAAATGCACAGATTACATGTACATGTGTGTATAGATGAAAGTTATCCTTTTAAATGCATATAACTGCTTCGTCTTGCAGGCCCTTGACTTTTAAGGCAGGGCGTAGGAGTTGAGGGGTGGTGCTCTGTATCGGGTGCAGCTGTTGCATCTCCCCAAGGGCAAGAGAAGAAGAAAAGGGACAGAGAAGAGGGTCACTTGTACTGTCTGTATCATGCTGCTGCTGCTGCTGCTCCTCTCTCTCTGCCCACTCCTCAGGTTTCACAGCCCACACGACTGAATCACACAGTCACCCATGAAGTACACATGTGCGTGCGCGCACACACACACACATTTACACAGTTTCATACCCCCAGGAGTGATTCATGCTTACCCCCTCATTTCCCCAGTGCAGTGACTCAGGGTGAGAGGAGAGAGAAAGAAAGAAAAGGACAGAACATAATACGCCGGAGTGAAAAGTGAAGCGAGCAGTGTCGGGCACTGTAATGATGAGCAGTTTGGCCTTCAGTGCTTTGAGGAGGCAGTGGAGCTCTCTGTGCAACAGAACTTCTGCTGAACATGAGCTCCACAATATACAATGCTGGTCTTAGTCACCACGGCAACTGTTTTTCGGAGCGCAATAGGGAGACATTATCTGCAAGTGACATTCATCTTTGTCTCAGCAAGTACATTCTCCGCTCCCCTTATGCGCTTCATAATGTTACCTTGAGGTTAATATTGTGAGAAATAGAGTAAGTCTGGCTTCCTTGAATTAATATCAAGTTGTAAAAAACCATTAAAAATGTGCATTGTTAGGAAATAGATAATTAAAACAAATGCTGTTTAATACTTTTCAGTTAGTCAGAATAAGTGCACCTAACTTTCCCTCTTGAAGATACTTTCATCGCTTTGTGCATTTTAATGTTTTATGTTGTTTAGAATCTACCCAAATAGCATACAGCACATGTACAATTTAAGATTTATCTTAAAGAAGAAGTCTAAAAAGGCCTTACAAGGCACTATGCTGAACATCTTTTATCAAAAGACTGCGACATTCAATAAGCCTTTAACAAAAATAACTTTAGAATTTGACCTTCAAACACAGCTGCATGAGCTGTGAAAAACCAGCCTGTGTGTCTTATGGAGTCATCCTCCCTCTCTATTTAATGTTATAAACCAGCTAAGATTTTCACCAAAACGTATAACCAATGTGTTTAAGTTGTCCTCATCTTTGTCTTTATCATCAAAAGCATTTCTTTCATGCATGTTCGCAACCACAGGTTGCACATTGTAAAAGGATTAGTGACAGTGAAGCAAAAGCTGCAAGTTCCAGTCGTAGTTTCTGTGTGTGCGTGCAACTACATGCAAATATGCAGCTCACAGAAGCAAAAACATGTTGCTTGTTTCTGCTTTGCCGCTGAAAGATCAGTGAAGGTTATCTGACCTCAACTTCCCCGATTCAAACCCAAACTGATCGAGCAGAATTCCTCAGACTAAGCCATCAGATTCTTTTGTCTGTTGATGCACTAACACCAGAGCATCTCATCAGCAAAGGGAGCTGACCTTTTCAAACTCCTCCTGACCTCAAGGTGTGAAAATGATCTTCATATTTCTTTCTATCTCTCTGTCAGCTACACATGTTACAGTAATTACTGTGGCTCTGTCCGTTTATGAGGGAAGCTGCTACAGTTCCTGGCCAAGTGGTCCTAATTGCTACAGTTATGAGATGTCAGTGTGACCTTTTTTAGACAGAGAAGCAGGGATGAGTCAGAGTGTGTAAAGAGCAGCATCTTAAAGCATGGCCAGACCACATGGTGTAGAGTTGAGAGAGAGGGAGAGAACCTCACAGCAGCTAGGTATATGACTCATGGCTCTGTCTCTCAACCCCGTCAATGCGGGTGGCAGGTAGGTGTCTGTGTGTGGGATCGTCAGTGTGCGTGGTAGTGTGTGGTGATCTTTTCGGTGTGAAGATCTGCACCATTGAACGCCTATTTTCATGCATGAACGCTGCATACGCAAGTTGATGAGCAGTCCTAAATGAAATGCATAGACATGTTGGAAATTGTACTTAATAAATGACTGGCCATGGAAGTTTCCAGTTTTGTAGGATGCAATTCACTTCTGCAGAAGTAAAAGCAACCTCAGCTACTGTGCCCATGATGTTTTGCCTTGAAGACGATGTCGAGCGAAGTGGAGTTTCCTTCAGCAGAGGAATCCCCCCGATGCAGTGGCCTGGTTTCTGTCTTTCTCACACATTTAACAAACCCACACCCACACATACAGTACCTTACAGTGCAGCTGTTTAGACACACTCTGCATCAAAACAAATTCATTTATTGTGCACCAGAAATAATTACAAGTTGATTAAACTTAAAAACATAACCCTGAACTGTCTTAAAATGTGGTTAACACAGTGTATGTATAAGGATTAGTGCAAAGGGTTGTGAGTCTTGAAGATGCAAAACCGAGATAAGCTAAATGATCTCGAGTTCAATAAACCGAAGGTTTAGTTTGAATCAGCAGCTGTTTAGTCACACTGACAAACATTATGGACGGATCTGCTTTCCTTTAAAATTTCCTCTTAAAGTAACACGTATTCATTTAACACAAGCTTACAGCTGCAGCTGCTGAGGCCACGAGTCATTAGAAAGACGACATGTGAGGCTGTTTCCAAGAGATTTTAAGTTATAAATGTATAGGGAGAATGTTTAGATGTTTTAATTTGAATTAACTTAAATTAACAAAACTTACATATATTACATTGAGTTAATAAGAAGGAATTAGTTGCTCTACTACATGTTCGCATGATATTCTACAAAGTAATACTAATTGCACATTTCGGCTTTCCTGGAGTCATTTTCTGATCCAAAAACTTTGCATCTGTACATAATAAATGCCGAATCTAGTCTCAGCCTAGTGTCTATTACCTGTATTTCAAGGACATATCAGTGTCTACACAGTGGGCCAAAATGACACAGTATGGCTTAACCCCTCTAATGGAGTGTGATGATCTCTGACCTGTCTGTCCACACCAGTCACAGTCCCTTATTGACTCAGATCGAGAATCAGCTTGCACCTAATTGCATCACCGCTGAAGAAAAAGTGAAAACTGGCCCTGGATCAGCGCCCCCCAATCGTGTTCGCCTCTTTCGCCCTGCAGTCACTGCGGTTGCCAGGCTGGAGGAAGTGAATGTGGTGCCTGATGATTATCTGACTGACAGGAAACCCTTTTGTCACTGGGGTTATCTGGCTGCCTGCAGAGGAGATGACGTGAGCACTAAAGGACAGAAAGGCCATTTCGCTGGCACTGTGCACCACTCTTGGTAGTTTTCTGTAGATGTACTCACATCTAATCCAGTGTGATGTGAGATGCTTTCACAGAATAATACTATTTTCTTATTGCGATTTGAAATAAGAAGCCGTATCTATCTGCAGATAAGAGTTGCACCTTTGCTTACAAAGAATGATGCTTGGCATTGTCTCCACACACACTTCTGAGGTTTACATTTAATCCTGAAGGACGAACTCCATCTATCACGAGACTGGATGCTGCATTTGTCAGTTTTGCAGCTGTGTCTTCTCTTTGTTTGTTTCCTCCTTCTTTTGTTTCTCTCCAGCTCCTCTCACCCCTCACTGTCCTGCTGCTTTATGTAGCTGTTGGTCCCAGACATAAAATTCTGCAAGAATTATGGGTAATGGGACACTACAGTGTTAACAGGAGCCACCACGGTGGTCTAGCACAGCATTCCCTGTTTACCTTTTACATCTGTTGCTGTTCACGTGAGCTGAGTTTCGTAAGCAAAAGACAGCGTAGGAGCTAAGATAAATATTTTTCCACTTCTCCTAGATCACATGGCTCCTATTTGTGTTTTCCTCTTGAATATATTCAAATCTCAGTGGCTGGATGCAGAGTACCAACTCATCAATAATCAATCAGCATGATGTTGCATATGATTCAGCTCCATTTGTACAGTGTATGGAGACAAACCACTCAACTGCAGCGGCTAAAAGACCGAGATGTGCCATTTAATATTACATTTAAAGATCAAGCACATCATGGTATCTGAGGAGTAAGTCAGCGTGGCCAGATGTGGAAAATATTACCTACTTTTTTGTTTTTCTTTACATATGTAACTTCCCAACCACTCAGGAGAAGGGACCACTTGTTTATGTGGTGTCCATGCGCAGGTGTCTGTGAGGGTGTTTCATGTGGGCCTGTTGCACACACATCACTCATATTTACTAAACATTTTTTCAGTGGTAATTGTGGTCTCACTGTTTGACTGCATGTTGGACTATCAGAATTGCTGGGTCGGGGTCTGCGTGTTTGGTGGTTTGCTTGGTAATGCATGATGTTGCAACAATGCTGTACTCTCCCTGCTTTGCTTCACACGGGCACGTTGGGGGACGAGGCCGAGCTGTTGTGTTCTGTCTCTCCCCACATAAGACTGCAGGTGCTGACCACAGCCATCGAAGAACCCACACAGACAAAGTGCTAGACAACACAACCTCTTTTTCAAACAGCAGGGCGGACTTGTGTTCACAAAGATCCTTCACCTGGAAGACTGGGTTGACCTCTCGTATCAGCATCTGTTCTGCTGAAATGTGCTTGAGGAAACATTGAATCCCAGGATGGTGTTGCTAGACTGGTTTGCTATAATGACTCTGTAAAATACCACATATTTAATCATTTTCTTCCATTTTCACCCCTTCTTTGTAATCTCTCCACCACACACAGGGCCAAGTAAGGTAACATCCCTCTGCTGATGTGTCTGTCTGACACACATGGCTGGTGCCTCTCTGTCAGCTGCTCCTCTAAGCTAATGAAATGGAGTTTTAAGACTGCAAGACAGGATCGGCTGACTTTAAAGAGATGCTCCTTTTTACACATAATGCTGCGGCAGGTGGAAAGGCTCACTAATCCCACTAGCACAAGTTCTTCATCTAATCATTCGAGACAGAGGGGTGATAGTGGGACACAAGAAAACAAGGAATAAAATATTGTACATTCGTAGGAAGGCATGTACAGTGTGTTCTTTCAACCAAGTCGTAACAGAGTGAGATCTTAAATATGACATGATGGCATTAGTGTAATTTCCCCCTCCTTCTTCACATAACTGTGCAGCTCCACTCATTGCAAGAAGGCTGTAGAAGACTACTGGAAATGTATAACATTCAAAAGAGCATGTAATGTAATACTATTCCTGCACATGATATAACATACTGGAGTATTCCAGAGTGCAAAGACTTTAGCTGTAAACACAGCACGGTTGTGTAATGTCTCTGTTGGTCTATTAAAAAAGGTTAGAGCAGGACACCACCCTCAGTGCACAAGCTCTTAAAATAAAGCTTTAGCTGTGCGGGCAGCTGAGGGCACTTCATCACTGCAGCTTAGATCTGCTTTCCTCACCCAGTTTTGCCTCAAAAGCTGCATGCTGCATTTTTTTTTACCTCTTTGTTGTTTGCACGCGTGGGTGCAGGAATTCGACGTAAAACAATCCTATGTTAAGTCTGCAGCCGAGCCCTCGTATGTCTGCTCCGTGGTCACATGTCTGCATGCATGTTCATGTTTATTCCTCACGGCTCAGTTTAGAACAAAGATGTCTAATTATATTGCTTTCAGCTGGTCTCAGTTCTCTCAGAAAAAATCTATTGATGCACTGGTAGTAAAGTTTGTGCATCTGTGCATACCCGTGTGTCTGTTTTTTTGGGGGGGGGGTTTTTGTACTGTCTGGTTTCATTCTATGGGCTGGATGACAAGTGTCTGGTGCATAGAGATCTACTGCTGTAACGGACAATTCATTCTTCACACACACCCGCAAACAGCCTGTTCACAAGTATACACACACACTCTCAGACTCAGACATAGATGCACACACCCTTTGACAGATGGTTCACACACCCATTACTCAATTGCCATTCACATGCATCCCTCCTTCCACCCAAACACGGTTAAACAGACACAGTGAACATACATTCATGTTGTCGCTGCATGCTCAACAGATTTCATTGTAACAGACAGTGGTGGAAAGTAGCACAAATTGAAGGGTTTAAAATCCAAAATTATGATGTCTGTATGTCAGTCAGTGCTTCAACAGAGTCATTCCCACCAACTTCAACTTTCTTTAGCCCTTTTTCTCTCTGAATCAAGCTGGTCTCCACCCTGCAGGCACCCTGCTACTGTGAGTCAAAGACAGACAAACAGTCATAGGTGTATCTATAAATGACATGATCATTGTATCTGAACAGTGCTGCAACACAAAACCGAACCTCTGAATAAGGAAAAGGTGCAGACAAAGAGTCATACCAGTATTAACTGATAAGTGGCACATCCCAAGCCTATTATTTGGCAAACTGCAGCCACTCAAACTGACATTTACCCAAACAGTTACAGCTCTGACATATAGCATCTGCTGTCATATCATGCAGTTTCTATAATTATAGTCACAATTTTTGATATTAGCTGTCCAAAGTTGGCCATAGCATCTCATTCATGTCCCAGAGCATGACTTCTGCTGCATAACCACCATCACATGAGATTATTCCACGACCAGCGTGGAGTTGATTTCACTCTGACAGGTTTAGACAGTGCTTGATTTTGAAACAACAACAGCCAGAGATGGAAACTGTGAGATGTTGTTTGCTACAAATAGAAGGAATAGTCACTTTAAAAAGGAACTGATTCTCCAAAAATAACCCCTTTCCAGGCCTGATAAGTATTAATCTCACTGGAAAGGTTCACAGGGAACAACAGAGAGCATCTTAGGGGCTATTTACATCCACTTATATATTTACATCCACTTAAAGTAGCACATATTCCCTTTCTGGCTGCCCCACATTCATGCTCTCTTGGCTGTACAGACGGCTAATCCGCTATTCAGGTGAGAGGTTATTCCTGTAGGATCTGGTTCTCCCTGGTCAGCTCTTAGCCAAAGTAGAATCTAATTTTAACCTGTTGCTGCAAAAAGAGAAAAATAACGAGCTTGCTGCTAATAGTGGCATCACGGTGAACATGAGCGAGGGTGTTTTCAAAAGCATCTAACACAAAGCACTTTGAGCATGAACTCAAGCAACTTCGGTGTGTTGTGTGCGGAGGTGCAAAATATAGAAGCACAATAGATTCATGAATCTGTGCACCTGCCTCAGCAACACTGAATCAGCACTTTCAGATCTTATGGCCTCTCCTATTGGTCTCTTTAACTTGCTGTTGTCACAGGTATTACTGAATAGATTCTGAGTTCATTCTGCAACTGTAACTGTATTTTTAGCCCTTGGTCAAATATACTCTGCTGCCATTTGTTGGATTTAGTTAATAATTAGGATTCTGACAAGAAACGACCTCATGTTGCACAGATGTCATGGTGTGCTTGGTTTAAAGAAAAAAATTCCTCACGAGTTTAAATTTTAGGGTTGAGAAGGTCTTACAGTATCAACAAATCCAGTGACTCCCTTTGAGCAAGGACTTGGTGACAGTGGAAAGAAAGAACTCCCTTTTAACAAGAACAGGCCGACTGCAGAACCAGGCTCAGAGAAGGTGGCTACCTGCCTTGACCAGTTTGGACGAGGGGAGAAGGCAGAGAGAAAAGGACAGCAGAGAGAAATTGACAGACAGCAAATAAGAGAGCAATAAACTCCAGGCAGGTTATTGAGGCCAGTGACTGCAGATCAGTGACATGCAGCTCTGGAGCCAGAGAGGCCTGCAGAGAGATACAGGGAGAGAGGACAAAGCACAAGCTACAGGGAAGAGACGATACAAAGTGCAACAGAGACATATGTGCACAGAAGGAGTGAAAAACATCACAAAAAACCCAAGTATAACAACATTGCAAGACTATGTGAACAGAATAGCTCAAGACTGAGCTTACTGGTTTGGATTAAAAGTCAAAAGAAAGAAGACTGATTAAAACCAACAAATGGTCAATGCAAAGTAGCCAGATGTTAAAAGAAATGAAGAGTGGACCTGTCTAGGACAGCCTCGGGATGATTCAGAAGCATGGGGGAAAAGATGAGTCTTTAATTTTGGTTTGAAATTGCCAATCGTTGGTCTGGACTAAATGTGGAATGGGAGCCTTGGTGCAGTAACTGAGGCAAAAGAGTGACTGTGATGATGACCTTTAAGTGACATAGGAGCAGAAAATTGAGTTAATGTGTTGGTGATGTATTGTACAGAGAAACCATTAAGGGGCCCTTTAAAACAAATAGTAAAACTGTAAACTCAAAATCTGTCTCTCACTCATACCTAGTGCAAATGATTCAGAATCAGGATGATATGGTGTGCTTCCTTTGTACTAGTTAAGAGCTTGGTAACTGTGTTTTGGTGGTTCTGATGGTGCTGAGTTGAAAACACCTGCACTTAATAAATTTTTTATCAAAATTCAAAGAGGAGTCCATTCCAGTAAAACACTAGATTTTTCAAGGAGATCATGTGCAGTTTATTACAAAAGGCCAAGCACATTGCTTTCAAGTCCTGCTTTGCTTAGTGTGAATTCAACCAGATAAAAACATGCAGAGAGAACATTTTCTCTCTAAGACTGAGGCAAAAAAAAAGAACCTGTGCATGCATGTCTAATGTTGTGCAGTGTCACTGATGAAACTGACTTAGCACTTTCTGTCACCATCAGTGCTCCGCTCTTTCATTTCCTCTTGGTTTTTCTATCTCTGTTTCTTTTTCTTCTTTTTCTGTCAGCCTCCATCATCTGCTCTCTCTGTCTCTCCCATATACATGTGTATTGTTCCCCTCCGGTCAGGCGTATGAGAGGGCTGCTGAGAGTGTCTCTGTTGCATCCTGCTGTTAATCCACTTCCCTCTGAAACATATCCTTTTCCCTTCCCTGGTACACTTGCACAAATGTGCACATAAACTCCTGATAATGTACAAAACATACACAAAGATCACACGCACACACACACACACACAGTAAGAATGTGTTTGTGTGTATTTATATATTTATATACATGTGTTATATGGGGGTTTCCTTTTATATTTGTTGACTGTGATATTTTCTTTCTCTGTCTTGCACCCTACTTGTCAGGCGCTCATCAGATACTGTATGACTAATAGCTTCACCTGTGTTCAGCGGTATCAATTTAAAATCTGCTCTCCCAGTGGTTTCGATCCACATGTTGAAACAATGAAAAACTATTAGGGGCTACAGGATGACTCACTCACTTCTTGCTGTTATCTTGCACACACAGGAAGCATACAAATGCAAGGCACCACTCTGCTTTCTTTTTCTAATCAATCTGCCTCTTCTGTTGCTCCTGTCTGTTTTGAGTGACACACATGTACACACCGTTGTATCCACAGATGTAGGTCAAATTGAAATGCTTGTATTAAATCTGGACCAGCATGAAACATGGAAGCAGGTCAGTCGAGCAGTTATATACTGGCCCAGATATCTTAACCTACATCTTTGCTTTTGTGTTAACGGTGGGAAAATAGGGGAAGTTGGACAAACCCGGCCAGCGAATTCGAGGATGTCACAATGGTTTTGTCTTACACTTTAGAGACCCCAAGCTCTATGCAACACATTTAAGCATATTGGATGACAGGATGGATGGGCAACAGTACTTTTCCATTCTTGCTTTAGTGGTCTGCACTGCTGCAAGTTTTCCAAATGAATCAAACAGTGTTTTTGCACAAAATAACTTCTCTCCTGGGTATATCAATGAGCAAAATGACAATGAGCTGTGTTTATCTGAACAAACTATACTTTTAGCAGTTTTCTTTTAAAAAGTGGCATTTAAAAAAAAGAAAGAAGGTAAAAGGACTGGCTGGTGGCAACATGTGCAATGTTACTGTGTATACACAATCGTCTCTTCTTCTGCAGTCACTCCCCCCTGATTGTGCTGTACATACTGAAACTTTTTCAGCAATTAGCATGCTTAAAAGAGGGTTTAAGATTGCAACTTCAGTAGCAGGGTAATCAAGGCAAGGGAGAAAAACTCCAGTTTCAAGGCAGCTCAAAGTCGGCAAAGTAGAATACTAAGAATTCTATGCCTGCCCTATAATACAGACACACTGTAATTAGAGAGAAGATGGGCTTTTAGATGCTGAATTGTCTTTTGAGGTAGTTCAAAGGCAAGCCATGGCAGCTGCACTGAAGATTCGAGGCAAAGGGATATGAGCCTTAATGTGTAGTTGTTGTTTGTTTGATAGATTGCATTTGACTTGGTTCATTTGTACAGTTGCGCATGATGGGCTGCTCTACATTCAAAACAATGTGTCTAAACACAAGGCATAAAAGACTGCACGTGTTTCATTGTGTTGTTTCAATGATGAGAAACGGATGTGCTGAACACTGCAAGTTATTTATACAACCTAAAGAAATGTAAAATGCTAACTGGAAATAGGCATGCATTAAGACTGACATGTATGGTCCAGTACGTGTCAACGAGACGAGTTTCAAAGAAACGTGACCTGTCTCAGCAAATTAATTCAGTTTCCTGTTGACACCAATATCTATTTTTTGTTGTTGTTTTCTTGCAGCAACTGCAAATTCATCATCCTATATTCAACCAAGTCTCCAAACAAGTCTGCTGCATGAGTCTGTTCTTGCACGCTTTAGTGTCTTTGTGTTCTCTTTACTGGACACAGTACAAAACCACATGTCATCAGGTGAGCTGCACATGTAACTGATAGATTTTTACCACTTATTATGAATATTATAAATGTTTTCTGTAATTAAAATAAAGAAAAGTTGAACCAAGTCACAATATAAGGTTTCTTTAAATTCCTTGATAAAAAGCATGCAGTGCTGCTTTGCAATTGTCATGCAACAGAAATTCAAATTTCACATTGTTCAAGGGGTAAGAAAGTTCACTATTTAATTTTCCCCTTATAACTTATGCACACAAGATGTTTGAGAATTCTCCAAACAAAGGATGAAAGGTTTATTTTTAACACCACAGTTCTTTATTCAAACTCCATTGCTAGCAAGGTCATGCACCAACACGTCTTCATCTTCCCTGACCATTATGTTTACTGACTGAACACGTGCAGAAGCAACATATGTGCACTTGCTGCTCACTGCACGCCTCAGATCTAAAGGCTCTGGGTTTTTGCTCTCCTACATCCTAAAAACCAAACCAGCGAAAGATGTGTCATTGTGAAAGTACTGCAGCACAAAGGGGAAAATCATGTTGCTGCTTGAGCAGTTCTGAAAACACTCTCTGCTCTTCAAACGGTAGCATTTTGCAAATCCAGCCTGATCAGCTGTTTCCTTATATAGATTGGAGCTCCAGCATGCTGGATAACCACAGAGAACTGAGAGAGAAATAGCAATTACAGACAAACAGTGTGGTAACATGACATTTGTGCGAAGCAGTGAGGCTTAGCGTAGTAGAGAGTGAGAGTCCTTGTGTTTCTCAATATTAGTCGTGATACAAATAAGACACAGAGTGATATGACTCTTCTTCATGGCGATTTGCATGTGAGTAATATTATTGCACACAGCCTTGGGACATTGTGACTTTCTTTTATGTGCAATCAGATTTATGGGCTTTGCTTTGAAATAGTTGGTTTGCATTCCTGGACTGACAATGAAAGTGCCGGTGCTCTTTGTTCACTGCAACTGCTGTCGGGGTGACATTCAGCAAGGCACTGCTCTTAGAGCTGACCTGACACTGTCAGTGGCCAACAAAAAACCCAAAAAAGTGTCAAAGAATTCGAATACATTAAGTTGAAAGTAAGTATAATGTTGTTTTTGGTATGCATTATTGCAATATTTTGATGCAACTGACTGAACAATTCATCCTCATGTCTACAAACCTCCCAGTCAAAACACCTTCACCTAAATAAATAGGATAAAATAAAAAGAGACAACTGTCTTGAACCTATAGTAGAACTTCAGTTAGGAAACACGTATAATACTGCATCTCTTCAGCCCTTTATCTAATCAGATTACTTCTTACAGCCTATTTACAGAATGTCCAGTAGCTAATTTATACACGCACCTTTACGTGACTCAGTTACTGAATGTCATGAACAATGCTTAAATCAAGTATGTAAACCCTAATATCTTTATGCTTTCTTGTCTTTGGTTCATATCGATCCCAATTCTGCAGCCACTAATCTTTTATCACTCTATTTACAGTAATAAAAACCTCAAATAACAGATGCATAATGCCTTAATATTTTGTGAAATTGAAGTCTGTAGAATGCCAAATAACATGCATGAAAATGAGATGTGTTACATGTTTTGTATTATGTTTTCTCTCCCAAGCAAACAAAAGCATTAGGGTAAAAAAAAGCAGGAGTTCACCACATTTCCTTGTTCCAAAATATCCACTATAAGCTGCAAACTGGTGTGTTTACTCACCCACAGCTCCTCCACCTCATTCATGACATCACTAGCCTTTTTTGCCAAAAACACAATAAAGACCTTGTGATTCGCTGGATCTATTTGTGTCGCCGTGACTAAAAAAAGAGCTGCGACTCTAAAAATAGAGCGTAAACCATAAACAATAGGGGTAAGGCTCCTGTTATTACGGAGCTCAGAATCCCTGAGCATTGCTTAGATTACAGGAGTTAGGGAACAAGGGGCGACTGAGAGGCATTATTGGCGCTGACGTGGTGCTTGTTGTCATAATGACTGAGCAAAAAGCAAGACTTGGAAACAATCCACACCTGACCTTTAAGTTCAGCAGGAAGTACGGCTACTGCTGAGGTTTAGGTTTGCTTTTGGAAGAGGTTCAGCTAGGTGGAGGGAGAACAGGCAACAATACAAAGCAGATCCACTCTTGAAGTTTTTAACCTGATCCAAGTAAAAGCACAATTCCAAGAGCCTTGCTATTTATAGATCTTGGGGATTTCTACTCAGGCAGCCGTGCTGAGCTGCTTGTGATATAAAAGGCCCCTTTGTGTGACTTTATCAAATTGCTATCACCTTTCCCCATTCTGCTCAACAACCAAACTCCCCTCCCATTGGTCTGTCTTTTAACTGTATTCCCTGATACCATCTCTCATCGGTAATATGCACACTCAGCTGCCAAACCCCACCTCTTTGTTTCCAGCTTAAGGCTATACTACTTGTGATTATTCGGACCCTTGTACAATAACATCCCTTTGAAGAGACATGAAATTAATGCTTTTTAACAACTGCTCTGGAATAATCCTGTTCAATCTTGCATGTTTTTTTCTCCTCTCTATTCTCCCTCTATTCCAATCCTTGATTAATGAATTGAAAGGAGCCAGCATATGGCACTCAGATCAGAGAATGCTGTATACACACACACACACACACACACACACACACACACATACAAGCTGACAAACACACACACACACACAAGCTGACAAACACACACAAGCCAGGATTAGTATACAGAAGGTGGAAAAGTCACTGTGGTGGCATTATTGCTCATTAAAGCATATTTCTAGAAGGATTTCAGGGTTTGTGTGTGTCCAGAGGGATTTTGAGGGTAACGTCCTCCCCCCGAGGGTGATTAGTAGCCTCCAGATGTTCTCAACACTGTCTTTCTGACCACTGACAAAACAATCATATGGCCTTTTTTATACGGAGTGCGTGATTTGTGTGTATAGGTGGTTGAGGTAAAGTAAGGACAGGACCTAAGACATCGCATGAGAAAGTGAGATCACTGTATCATTTAATGTGTGTTCTGAGCTGTGCATCTTGCTAAAACAAAGATTTAAGGCGAGGAGAAGAATAAAATATCTTAAAATAAATAAAGGTTGATCTTTGTGAGATCTACTGCAAGCTGTAAAGACAAAGTAAAGATCAAAGGAACTATTTTCTATAGATGGAGAACAATGAAGGCCGAGGAGAGCTCTGAGAAAGAGACAGGGGGTATATAAAGGAAAGAGTTCTTAATTTTAATTATAAGATGGGGCACTTCCAGAAAGTTTTCATTTGGATGGCAAGACAGGGCTAAACTGTACTGTAGTATAGAGGCTTGATGGAAACTATGTCAATATAAAAATTAAGAAATCACATACTGATATACTTTAGCTCCCTTTTTGTAGTTAAGGTTCCTAATTATATGATGTGAAAGGAGTCAGACAGTTAATATTTTGCTTCTTTGTGTGACCACTGTTGAAAATAACCCAGGAAAAGAGATCCTATATTTGAAGGGGGAAAGTTCACCCCCAAGCAAAACATCTATAGTTTATGATTTCAGTATTGTCAGTTCTGTATACGTGTGATGATAGGTTATCTAACTACAGCCAATTATAGTTCAATACAATATCATTTTCATTGTTACTCAGCTACCCAATGCCCTATTTTGATAGCTGCTTTAATGATTAGAGGTCATGTTCTAATGTTCTATAACATGTCCTTGTCCACAATGATGTCGCTGCTGCAAATATCCTGCTTTTAAAAGGGAAAATGAAAAAGAATTGATAAGAAAGAAAAAACTAAGATCAGACATTCATAATAAAATATTATGCAGCTGTAACAAATGATTTGACTATAGCTGCTAAACTCTGTGTGACAAGAAAAATACACAGTGTCATTACCTGTTAGATCCTGATCTATCCTGTTTCCATGCTGCGGGTCATTTTGAATTATAAGTAATTAATGAAGTTGACTGCTGGTGTTTTACGTGAGTAAATGTGCACAGCTCTTTGTTTTTGGAGACGCTATGGATCTTGCTATTGTCTAATGCTGCAGGTACTGAGTTCATAAACTCAGAGGAAATACTTCTAAACAGCTGGAAGCAGCAAACTAAACTTCGGCTTCTGTTAATATTTTGAGGTCTGTGTGTCGCCTCCTTCAGCTAAAGACACAAACTGTGTCTTTTGCACTAATAATGTTTATGGACAGTCGCATGATACAATGTTGCAGTCATTAAATGCTGTCATTGCACTTGGACGCCATAGTTGCCTTCACTAAAACTTGAACAACAGAGTTCCAGAGAATGGACCTGGATCAGATCATGGTTGGTCTTGGAGGCTCCTCTGGTTCCACTCCAGAAAGAAGGGTTTCCATTGCCAAAAGTATTTATCCCTAAAGTAGTTGGCTTCTAAGTACTGCACCCATTGAGTGAGAGAAAAGTGTTCATATAATAAACAGTAACAAAAAAATTAAACTATTGTGTATGACAGAGGCTTTGTTAGCATTTAGACACACACTAAACAATACATCAAGAGCAGATTCTATGTATTTGACATGACAAAGTCTACTGTCAATTGTAAAGTTCAGTGGTTTCCCACCATTTGATAACACTTTATGACGGATTTTCTAAACAGCAACTTATCACAGTAGCGTGAGTTCACTGAGTGCAGTGCCAACAGTATAAATCCATTCTGACCACATCAAACACTTCTCCTTGCTTCCCTCTTTTCATCTCCAAATGTCTTGTGTTTTCCTTCTCCCTCCTTTTTCTCTTGATTTGCACCATACAGAGTACATGCATCACATTTGCTTCTTTTCATCCCATTCTTTCTTGATTTCTTTCTCCCCTTTATGGTTTTCCTCCTTGTGCCTTCCATATGCCAGAGTCATGTAGCCCAAGGGTGTGAACCTGTGTGCACTCCAAACACTGGGTGGAAGGACAGAAAAGAAACAGAGAGTGAGGCTACACCAGGTGAGCTGTTTTGAAGAACAAAGGTTGTCATTAGTTGCTTTGTAACGTGCGGAGCAACTCAGCAGCTGTGTGGCAATGACTGGTAGAATCTGAGTAAATCTCCTCCAGGCATAAACAGCGATAAATATGTAGTAATACACAGTGAAATGTAGAAAAACAGAATGATAAGCTTTTACACAGGTTGGATTCTACTTTCTACCAAGACTATGAAATTAGTTGACTTTGCATTAGTTATTGCAGTGACTTATAATGGCAAATATATAGTATATATGTCATAGGGTTAGTGAGAGTCTTCTCTTGGAAGTCTATCTTGTAATCACAAGTGTTGCAGGGGCCAAGGGATTACATTTTCCTGGAAGCAGTATAGTGTATATATACTATAAAAATAGGTCACTGTGTCAAGCAGCACACTGGCCATGTATTGCCTCTTTGTGTGCCACAGCCGCACAGCTCATTGTGGCTGCGCTCTAAAAGGCCCCTTTTTTTAGCCAGTCGACTGGTGACATCTCACGTCTCATTAACTCTCACCCGACAGGTGAGAGCACAGCTGCAAAAATCTGCATGCATCTGTCACAGCAAAATTGTGGTCAGAGGCAGAGCAGGAGGGAGTCAGAAGTGACACAGCTGTCCTCATAAACACGCACTGTGGATACATACAGATGCTTTTTTTTCACAAATATGGGTGCAAAACACTAGACATGCTGCACAGTTAGTGTCCATATTTATGTCCACAACTTAGCTCAAGGGTTTGTTATGTGAAGGTTGTTGTTTCAGAACATGTAGATGGTTTCTTTGTTCTGTTTCTCGAGAAAGCAGAGCATTTTCTGTGCTAATCAATGAAATCAAACATAGTCCTCATGCCTTTGCTGCCATTGTTTTTTCATTGCTTCCTTTTTCTATTAAAAAAATTCAGAACACTCAATGTGTCCAATTTTAGTGCAACCCCCAAAGTGATTTAACATTTCAACAGTAAGCTTTTGTTGGTAATGTATACGGTCACTTTCCTAGCATTACCACCTTTGCTGTTAAGACAATAAAGTATGCATTTGTCTTCAAAAGCACATACAGTTACACACATTAAAAAGTGCACACGCATGCAACCACAAATGCACACACTATATAGTCCCCTGGGGAAAACATTCATTTCAAACCCAACCAATTCAGTTTCAGGGGTCCCCAGCGCTCAGACTGATAAGTGAGGCCTAATCGTACCACTTCCTCCTTCCCCTTGATTGATACTTCGCTGTCAGGCCTTGTGACCAACCACAGCAGAACATGCAGGTCACTGGTCAAAACAAGAGAGATAACCACCTGCTGGAGCAGCTCGGTGCCCCTGCATATATAACTTGTTCTGCAGGGTGTGGCTGAGTGAGCGAACATTGACGTTGCAGTGCGTGTGTGTGTGTGCAAGTCATCAGGAAATTCTGTGAAGGTTGTCTTTGTTCTAGGGGTGGAAAACAAGCTGACAGATGTTTTAGTTTAGCATGATGACCAGTAACTGGTCATAAACATCCTGAGAACAAAAGCCAGCTTTGAAATTTAGCATGAGCTGAGCTACATTGTGCAACGACAGTGAACAGCGTTCAAGAATCAGCAAACGGCACACAGATTGAGCGGCACCTTCCACAAGTTTTCGGTCTAATTAGCAGTCATTGTGTCGCTTGGGTATAATTTTCAGTAGACTTTTACAGAAGTCTTTTGGCGGCTTTCATTAAGGATCATAGACTCGCTGCATCTGTGTTAATAAGCACCTTCATCAACTCCGCCCTTTCAGTCAGGAGTATAAGTGACACCTTTCAAACAATGATCATGATCAACCCCCGCCCTGTAAACAGAGGAAGTGGGTGTAGCCAGGAAGATGGAGGGTTAGAGATGAAAAGACCATTCTCCAAGAGCTCCTGGGGTGAGGATAGCTTGCTCCTTGTTAACACAAATGACTGAATGTAAGCCCACCTGGTTAAATGTGAATAAATAGCCTAACTGTTAATCTGTTTTACATAATTACATTATCAAGTCTTGTCCTCCCTCTTGCACAGCATGTCAACTCATCTTTCTTATCTGTGCCCAGCTCTTTTGTCTAGCACCAGTCTTTTAAAGTTCTGCACACATTATTTGCAGGCCTCAAGTCATTTACTGTATAAAAGAGAGAGAGTGGTGGTTTGAATGTGGTGACAGAACTCTTACTAGAAGTTCAAAGCATCTTATAAACTCCTGTCATTGACAAAGAGGGTTAAGAAATGCATTCAGGAAAGAGAAATCACAGAGCAAATCACAGAGAGTTACTTCCTTAACTCTACATCATGACTGCTTTATTCAATTATGAGAGAGCCGGCACGGCAACAATAAGAGAGATTGTTATTTGTGACCTCTTCTTCTTGCTAATATCCTGCACAATTGGTGAACCAAACCAAGCGACCAGATGACAGACTAACCATTAGCATTGCTAAGTGCTCTCACCAGAGCTGTTTACAGTACTGAAGGTGAGGATGAGTCAGCTGCCTACTCTTCTTGAATCGGAGGAGGAGTAGGCGCTGCTCTGATAGTGAAAATTCATCCACGCACTTTCTATTCTCTGTGAAGAGATCAATTCATTGCATTTTATAAATAAAAAGACCACATTAAAAGAAGTGCATGCTCTTTCAAAAGCATCCTAATAATAGTATTTTGATCCTTTCATAAAAAAGAGTACATTAATACAATTGTTTCTATATAAGTAATGTAAGTAAACTTAAGGACGTTATATATCTTTTCTGAATGTATGTACTGTTCAAGTCACTAAAGTATGGTCATACTAACACACTCACTCATGATAATCCTCTAGGGTACATGTTAACAAAGATAATGAGGTACTTATCAGATGGTTAGTTTTGGGTCTAATTGCCTGGTCAGTGTTATTCAAACACGACAGCCTGAAGACACCCTGAGGGTTGGCTGCACAACTAAGTCATCTGTAATGCAGAGCAAGCTGTTATGAAGCTCATTACTGTTGAGTGGGAGCACAGGGATGGAGCACACACACACTTGCACACAAATTGAGAGACTACACACTATGCCTGTAATACACAAAAATGTTTCACTCCTCACAGTTAAGGAGATTTACTGTAACAGGGACTTCACTGCTGTGACCTGAACAGGAGAGATGCAGCTGGAATTATTGTAAACTCTGACAGTGTGTGAGTGGTAAGTGCTGAAAACTGCAGCCCAAGCCTCTTTTCTCTCCTGCATTATTAATGCATTCATAGTGAGAGAGGGAGAGAGAGAGGGGGTTTGACTTACAACAACACTTTCTGTCCTGCCACTTCAGCCAGTCTGTTCCACAGCTGTCACTGTAGTTGGCTGGCAGGCATCTTCTTAAGGAAATCTTTGTGTGAATATGGATCTGATAATCGGACCATATTATTCCGATATGTTTGAAAGCCACCCTCGACTGTTCATTATGCTCTTCTTGGTGTACAAATTGCTTTTCTCATTCTCCCCACCACTTTTTTGACTATGGAGGAGTCTCCACTGGAATGTTATGCTAAACTCTACACTGCAGACGTCAGGCCTTTGGGTTTCGGATGCATACCACTGATTCCATTCATTTTACACTGCACACATGGCCAGAGAGGGAGAGCACTGAGAGGATCCCCATGGGGCCTTCTCTTTTGGTGTGCACTAAATGCTTAGAGCAACAGCTGCAGACACAAGTGTGTGATGTTGGGAAAACCTGCTGCTGAACATCAAACCACCCAAAAAGCCCGTTAGATCAGCATTTCGGCAAGGTGGAGTGAACTCACTCTGTACTTCAAGAGAACTCGTGCCGGCTTTTGTCATTTGCACTTTTGAAGACTTAAACTCAAACGTTTGTTTGAGGCCATGATCAGACCTGCTGTAGTTTAATAGTGCAGACATTTAGACTGCAGTAATGACAGTACATATAATACTGCTGCTTTTCTAGGTTTCTTTTGCTGTGTGAATTTGTATCACACAGCAAATAAAAACCAAGAGCGGCAGCTCATCTTTCCTTCAGGTTTGTGTTGGCATTCATTGTTAACTATAAGCCACTGCGTGTGTTAATCTCCATGCATTCATTATCTCTTCCTCTTTGGTCCAGCAAGAGATTACAACTCAGTAAACAATGGGGTTGCTCAGCTGGAATTACAGCCCAACCTTGTTTCTGACCTGAGTGATTTAGGAAGACAAAAGAAAATCTAAAGGATAAAACATCATCTCTCGAATGCAGCAGCCTTTGTTCTGCTGTGGTGCAATGCCTTCTTTAATTGATTTTTTCAAAATTTTGTAGCATTATGTAAAAAAAAATTAAAAACTTGTCTGCAAAAACAAAATGGAAATAAAACCAATTCTATTGTTCCCTATGGTTTACTATGACATGATCTGTTGCTTCCATATGGTTATTTATAAATGGTTGCTCCCCCTCAGAGAGTAATGATTGTAATCCCTCAATGTCAGATTAGTAAATGCTTAAATTCCCTCTGCTTTGTATTAGTACCATATTCCTAGTTAGAGGATGCAAGGAGAGATTTTGAGAGATAAAAAAACAGGAGTGGATGGGAAACAAGAGAGAAATGAACAATAAGTAAGACATTATGAGAAAGAAGAGAAAGAAAAACAGCAGATGTGGTGCAGAAATGTAAACTGGGAAGATTAAATATACCTGCAAACACAAGAAGAAACACAGCTGGAGTGGAGAAAGAATGAACAACAAAGACAGTGTTTTAAATGTATATTGAGGAGCTCTTACAAACTGATATATGATACATAAGTAAGTGTGGGATGATGTGAATTTACCTTTATGTTTTCTGGGGGACAAAAGTGAATAGTTAGACAAAGGAGAAACAAAGTGTAAAATACAGAAGAAAAATAGTCCCCCTCTTTACGACTGATAGTTAAAAACAGTCCTACCTTGCGCAACCAGCATTTAGCATTGTAATCTCCTCACCCATATTTATGTGCTTAGAATGTACTGCACTAAACACACTTTTTGTTCTCCTTTTATAACTCTCTTGTACACATAAATACACATACAGATGCCCCCCCCCAAACACACACACACACAAATCCTCAGGGGGCCGGTCAGTCTCTGGCTCTCGCTGTGAAAAACATCCCAAGGGGATTTTAGGCAGCACTGATCCTGTGAGATTGCCTATGTGTCAATATGTAAACACGCGTATCTGGATGCATTGCTCTGTTTTTGTTTTCAGGGATGTTCTGTATTCTAACATGTGGCCTTTGATATTATGTTGTTGATGTCCACATGGTTATTCTGTGTCCTTTCAGGAGCAGAATTAATTAAAGGATTGTGTGACTATTCAGATCAGTGTGGGAGGATTATGACGAAGTCCATTTGTGTTTAAAAAAAATCGACAATAATAACCATATGGGATGTTTACCGAATGTTATTTTCCTAAAGCGCGCCATGTGCCAACTGTGCCAGGTTCTCAGAGTAGACCTTAGCTATTGTTGTTGTGTTAGCTGTAACTCTTATAAATTTAAAATTTAGTGGCCAACCATTGATCATGTTCCAACAAATTCTAATTATGCTGTGTTTTGGTCAGTGTCACTGTCATTGTTATTGTCCTTGGATGTTTGACTTTTGCCGTGCAAAGTGATGTAAGGTCAGAGTTTGACACTAGGTGACTGATTTTCCATTTCCTCTCAAAAGACCATTCTCAGTGTGGAGTTAAGCCTGAGTTTAAGATGTATACTAGAGACTCATTGCTTAAAGAGTCTTGATTAAAGATCTGTAGGAAAAATCTGTGAAACCAAAGATGGCGGTTCTTTGACATGTGTCCCATCTCTTCCCCCAAAAACCAAAACATCCAGTCAACCTGTTGTTGCAGTGACTCAAGAAGAAAAACCTGTCTGGAAAAACATTTTTAAAAAAATCTCATATTCAGGCAAAGTCACCAAACCTTTTCCTGAAATTACAGTTATGATCCTCTCTCCAGGGGCCCGGTCATGGCAGCCCAAAAAAAACTGCTTGGGGGCTTTACCAAGATGGCTGCCGAATGGCGAGACTTACGTGTGAAACTTCCATTGCACTTTTGAGAACAGACTTGAAATGTGGCAGAGAAGTAGAGCATGGAAAAAGCAAAAACCTATTAAATTTTAAATGGTCTGCACTTATATAGCGCTTTTTTCTACCTTAGTGGTGCTCAAAGTGCTTTATTATATGTTTCGCATTCACCCATTCACACTCCAGTGGTGACAAAGCTGCCATGCAAGGCGCTAGCCTGCCATTAGGAGCAACTTCAGGTTCAGTGTCTTTCCCAAGGACACTTCGGCATGCAGAGGAGCCAGGGATCAAACCGCCAACCTTGAGATCAGTGGACAACCCGCTCTACCACCTGAGCCACAGCCGTCCAGGTGCGAATCAGAATGATTTGATCTCAGATTCTAAGATAAAGCACTAATCATGGTGGAGGACAACACAGTCTAAGTTCTCTTGTGGTTCAACTTGGGGTAGTGATCGTTCAGGTTGTTCAGACTTTGGGCAACTGATCGGAAGGTTGGGATTCGAGCCCCAACACCACCAAGCTGCCACTTCTGAGCCCCTGAGCAAGGCCCGTAACCAGGGGCGCCTTAGTACAGCTGACGCTGCACTCTCACGCCAACTTCCTGGGAAAAATTTTCCGTATTTATAGATTCTGGATGAGGAAGCCACCCATTCATCCATTTTCACATACTTTCTTGCAGACGTCTGTCTCCCCAGTAATGTTTCCTAGCTCCTCCTGGGGAATCCTGAGCAGTTCCCAGGACAGATCAGACATGTAAATCCTGTATCACCAATTGGACATGCTCAGAAAACACCCACAGGAAGACGCCCAGGAGGCATCCTAATCAGATGCCCAAAACACCTCAGCTGACTTCTTTTGACGCAAAGAAGCAGCATCTCTACTCGGAACTCCCTCTGGATATCTGAGCCTCTCACTGCATCTCTAAGGCTGAACTGTGGAGGGAGGACGCCATGTTTGAGAATTGCTAACGACGTAACCAGGTATGTTAAATGTTTTTGAACATGCCGGGAGAGGACATTTAAACTCTGGGTTTTTCAAAGGCAATGTTTTTCGGTACAATACTGAAAATGGTCAGGTAACACACAAACAAACGTGTCATGGCAGTAGCACACACAATTTATTTGCATATCAAGGAGTGAGGTACGTGAGCAATGCCACTGATGTCAGTGCAATAAACATGAAGCTATCTTCAGCAACTGGAAAAAATCAATGTGCTTACCAGCATCTCTGAAACTCGTGAATTAATATATATGTCGCTGATATATGCAAAAAACAAAGCATCAGAACTCATGATTAGTATGCTAACTGTTGAAGAAAATAGCTGGGATCATTCGAATACAGTTGCAATATTTAGAGAAATAACATCCATCCATCCATTACCTATACACCGCTTAATCCTCTGTAGGGTCATGGGGGCGCTGGAGCCTATCCCAGCTGACTTGGGCGAAGGCAGGGGACATCCTGGACAGGTTGCCAGTCTATAGCAGGGCTACACATAGAGACAAACAACCAAGCACACTCACATTCACACCTATGGACAATTTAGAATAATCAGTTAACCTCAGCATGATTTTGGACTGTGGGCGGAGGCCGAAATACCCAGTGAGAACCCACGCTGCACAGGGAGAACATGCAAACTCCACACAGAAAGATTCCAGGTGTCCTAAACAGGACGCGAACCAGGGATCTTCTTGCTGTGAGGCGACGCTGCTAACCACCGAGCCACTGTGCAGCTCTTGAAATAACATTTAACATACAATTTTAAGTAAAAAGTCACAATTATATATTATGATATAATGACTTATGTTAGTAAAACTATGAAGTTCTTTTCATAATATGATGTTTTTCTCAAAGTATCACCTAAAGCAATGCTAATATTGTCATAGTTTAAGGGTCATTTTGGGGGTAAAGAAAACCTTACTTAGACAATAACAATTTGCAGGTTGCTACATGCATATGTTCAGCATATATGCATGTTATTTACATGTGCAGACTGTCCTGAAGTGAACACCAGCATGCTCATTCACAGATCACAGACAGCAGTAAGCAGTAAGAGCCAGAATCAGCGGCTGCGTCCTCACCTCACCTACAATAAATCTCCTCATGTGACACAGATCACATTGCCCTAGTTTGGTTCGTGGTTAGAAACACTGCTGATCCTACAGTCCATACTTTGCCTGTACTATGCAGTACTATGCACAAGGCATACAAAGACAGTCTTGTGCTGATGCAACAAAAGGCAACAGAGGACATCAAACATGACTGCAGAGGGAACACCACCACTGAAGGCCAGAGGCAAATCCCCCTCTGTGTGTGTGTTTGCTTGTGTTTGTTCATGTGTACTAACGACGCATCCCTTTGTGTTTGACTTTATTCCCAGTGCAATGCTGGACCCGGTGTCCCTGTGTGGGCCCCACAGAGGGATTGGCTGTGCCCTCTGGATAATCAGCTGGTGAAGGTCTCGATTAGCAGTGGAACAGCATAAACTTTGTCCAGCTTCAGCTGCCCAGTTATGGCCTTTTTCTGCGTCAGAGAGCAGATACTCTGGAGCCAGAACTGGTCCCATTGCAAGGTTGTCAGAGCAAGGAGTGGGCCTTGTTCACAGATCTGTTAGGGGGTAAAAGTGACCTCCCACCAAGAATGAGAAATAATATCCCCCACGCATAGAGTCTGTTTGCTCCCAAGGTTTTCACAATTCTGCCGACTCTCTTCTTCTTCCCCCTCCTTCTTTATACTGCTCTAAGTCTCCACGGTAAACAAAAGAAGAAAACCTTTACAAGAGCTGCATATCCTACTAACACCACATTAATACAAATAGTGCAGTTTTGTGTGACTCAGTGCGCTGCAGTATTTACAGTCACAGTATTTTCTGTCATATGCAACCACAAGACTAATGACAGCATCTGAGAGTCATGTTATTCAGGTGGTGCAGGATATTGATAGAGGCTGAGCTGTCCAGCGGTATTGGCTCTGTGGTTCAGACGTATGACAGCAGGATGAGGCAGCATGGAGTGGGCCGTGGTTGCAACAAAGGATAAGAGGTGGCAGTGGGAGGTTTATAGATGGATAAAGTGGGAGTGGTACTACAAGAAGATGCTTGTGTTTAATTATGCTTTTAATGTGTATGTGAATATGTAAGCGTTCTTTGATGTTTAAATGTATAATGGAGGCATTCAGCATCCACAACAATGAGTTTCCCTCCACAGAGCCCTCATCTTAACACCATGGAGGAGGCACACAGAGGAGGTACATTAAGGGGGAGAATTAGTGCTGTTGAAGAAAAGGGCCTCTTGTATCACATATTAGATTGTTTTCTACCTTCATGCTCCACAAATAGGCATAAATGCCTCCATGATCATGTGTCTATGATCACAAGTATAGTAAGAAGAGCAAGACTCCCCAAAAACAAGCTATTCTGTTATTGTGCATATTTGTTTTTCCTCTCGGGCAAAAATCCCCGAAAATACCAAAATGCAGCACATTGCCTTTATTCATAGCCCAAGCGTTCCAAAAATAGTCACAGTAATTCAAATGCTGCTGAGTCACTGGAATTTCACATGTGACATGTTCTTGTTTGTTCCCCTCCACAGTTCTGCTTTAACAAATTCCATTTCATTCACAAATCCTTTTGGCAAAACGGCTTTTGCCAGCCTCAATGTGATTAACTCTTATTTTTCACAGCTTTAAGTAAACTACCTTTTCCCCTGTGATTGGAGAAACAAGGAACGCATCGCTGAGTAATAAAAGTGAATCATGTGGTCCCAGTTATTTTTCTTCTTCACACCAACCTAAGCAGGCTTTTTATGAAGCAGGATATTACTGGGAACAGACTTGCTACAAACACAGCTGAGATTACACAACTGAATTTGGACTTAAACGCCAAAATATTCAGCTGTATGAGCAGCAACATGCCTTAGAATGTGCTCAACCACAAAAAAGAGAGAAACCCGTAGCATTATGCAAATGTGTGCCATTTTTCACCCACTGATGCAGTGGTGCAAAACAAAACAAAACAAAACAAAACAAAAAACCAGCAATATACTAAAATTAAAAAAACTATGGCATGAACTGTGAACAATACTAGATTACAATCTGAAAGTGATCATTTCTTCAGTCTTGTTTTTTTTTTCTGACCTGGATCTGCCGAACAAATTGCTTGAAGATGGATTGTTTTGCCCCACATTCTGTTTCAAGGCCTGTTCTGAAAACACTGCACACAACCAAGCAAACAAACTACCTCAGCGGTCCTCCAACCTGAATAATGGTAGCCTACTCTCTGATGTGACCCAAAAGGAGAATATTAGAGGCATTATTTATGTGGCAGATGCACTTTTTTAAAACTACTGCTTTTTTATGAAGTGACAATGGAATGGATTTGATTTAATTTGGCTGTAAATGTTTGAGGTTTGAATAAATGAAGCTAAAAGTGCCCTATTTGTCCAGTATACCTAAAAGCTACAATGACCTTGATCAGTAGGCATACTCATCAAAAAATGTGAAGCTGATGCAGTCTTGAGGAAAAGAATTGTGTATTTTTTACAAGGAACACTAACATATGCAGCCAAGAAACACAGAGAGACTAAAATGTGACATTTTACACAAGAAGCATTAAAGCTTTCAGTTAGAGTCATATAGAAAACATATGTTTGCAGAATGACAGGGTCAATGTACAACCATCATGAAGATAGGAAAGAAAAAAACCCAGTTCCTTCTTTGAACAGCTGATGCAGACGTTCATCTACAGGGGATTTTTCTGCACATGTTGCAGGCAGGAAAGTCAGCAGAAGAAACAAAGGGTTTTTTCCTGATTTTTCGCAAAGTTTTATTCAATGTCTGATGGTGTTGTGATTCTTCTGTGATATAGCTGTCAATTCCAAACTTGTGTATTTCAAGCTGAGCCCATGAGTGGTGATTGTTAAAGCTGATGACATTTAAAGCATGCTAAGCCCAAAGACACGTAAACAACACGTGTGCATGTAAACTCTGATGCTCACTCCCGCGTTTCTCCCTCTCTTTCTTCCATTCGACATGAAAGTGCGCACACCAGGGAAGTTGTTACGTGCAACAATGGAGCGGTGTGTCCCAGTGCAGATGCCATGTGACAGTTCAGATTTCCTTTCTGTGCTTCTATATGAGTGCATGCACAGACAGTGACTGAGTGCTCTGCCAAACAAACAGTGTGATGTGTCCCCGTGCTTCCATAAAGTTATACAACCCCGGATCACCCAGTGAACAGGTTACGAGGAAACGTGTGTTATGCTGCACAGTAGCACTACTGTCACCAGAAATATCACAACTTGTGCCTTATTATACAAGCAGATAGTCGACTGTATTCGCCTGCTGCTCCAGGTGTAAACCGCTACATGATGAGAACACAAGATAACCAGGCTCTAATGCACACAGAGTTCATGGTGTTTCAATGTGACAACTGAGGGAAGCCACTGGTAATCTTATGTAAGGGTTAACTTGCACTTACATATTATGGAAGGTTTGGTTCACTGTACTTTAGATAATAAAAGTCCTGACAGGTGCACACATGCATTACCTTTGTTACTTTCTTTTTCTCTGACTAAGGTATTTTAAAAAAATCACCTAAAACACATGCAGGTGCTACACTGGTTGCAGAGCGCTCACTGTCTTGTGATTGCATTGCCTCATGTTCTAGTCACATGTGCAACCTCACCACTGTGACTGTAAGGAAATCATGCATTTGCAGCTGTCCTACATGTCTCTCATTCCAGAGAACAGCTACAAATGGTTTGCATTTGTGTAGCTCACGAAACATCTACATCCCTGTTTCTTTATAGCCTTTGTATTGATATGAAATCTTGCACATAAAAATAGCTTTCCAAGGTTTGTGGAAAGTTTTGCAGTATTTAAACCCTAATGGATTAAAAATTCATAATACAGAGAGCCACATTGTTTGTGGTGACTGTCAACCATCGAGAGTTTCAACTCAACTGACCTTTTGCAGAAATTTGCAGCAATGCTGACTTACACACGATGTGCAACTTATTAATGCACACATGCAATCCACTTTTGTCAGTCACATTACTTAATGATGATGCCTTTAAAGTGAAATTCAGTTATCCTTAAATTGTCACTTAGAACCCACTATCTTATCTTATGTTGCAAAAGTTCAGTCAATCTGATTAGTGCAAGAAATTAAAGGTTATGGTGGAAAAAAGCTTAACAAAATTAGATTGTTTTTTGTTTGTATGTAATGCCCGGTATTGTGCAATATGCAGTAAGAGATTAGTGATGTAATGTGTGTGGCAGACCCAGTAGTAAAAGATCTGCCACCTATCATCTGTTATATCATCAGCAGGCTGTCTGATAAAGAGTAATTCCCACCCTGAAAACACATTCCTGTATGATGAGTATGCAACGTATTTGGAGGATGAAGTCAACCTTTAGCTTCTCCTCTGATGCATAAATAAATTCCTTCCTGATGATAATGATCTTTACTTGTTTATATTCATTGGATATACAAGCCTATGTGTGTGTGTGTTACAACAAAACAACTGCTGTTGTCTATCACTTTCTATCTAAGACTCCACACTGGAGACAAGCATTTACTCTTCCTGCAGTTATACAGAGTCCTCAGATAAAGAGAATAGCATCCAATTCATAAGTGAAAATGGAGAGAAAACAGGGAAACATGACATCATCTTGTTTTCACAGTATCTATAATCTCCCTGAAAAATAAGCAGGAGATAGACGGCATACAGATAGGTCCTGCCATGGAGATATGTAGGACAGTAGAGCAGTCAGAGACAGCATCATGCATCTGATTTGCGCTTGCATAAACCCTTATAGCTTGTCATCCCCACATATGAATCGTATCATATCAGACAGCTGACACCGTATTCTTAGACAAGGGCCTATTCTCCATGCATGTTAGAGCTGCGTTGTAGTTAAAGAAAAGGCCAACACTCACAGTCAGTACAGACACTCGGTCTGCCTTGTGGAGGAGAGGAGATTAAGCTGTGTGTGAGTATTGTGCTCTTATCAGATAAGAAGTTAAGCACTCATATGCTTGGTATGTAATGTATCATAACCACTCACCTTCATTACAGTATTTATATATATGAACTGTAATGTAAAAATAAAGCAATCTGCAGTAAATAACATGTTGCACTTATATTAAAATATGCATTGCAAAAATGTGGGGCTACAATATCATAGAGGTTTTGTAGCACCATGTTTTTGTCGCCCTAAAGACTGTGTTATTGAGTTCATACCGCCAAGATAATGCTCCTCCTGTCCCTGACAGTCAAACTGCCCTTTACTCACTAGGAGGGCTGCGGAGGGGGTTAACAATTCCTGCTTTTTGCTGCGCATCTATCACCAACTGTACAAAAACCACCAGAAACTAGATCCTTTTTCAGGCAGCTGTCGCGTGCAGCTGGTAACCCGAGACCGGCTTCTCCGAGAGGCTTTTAATTCCGCACATGTGGCACTACCTGTCCAGTGTGGATTTGAAGATTTTATGTGCATGGGGCAGCTGCTGTGGCCTCAAAAGCCTGACAAGGAGGGGAAAATAAGGAGGAGGGAGAGTGTGTTAAAAGTGCGCCTCTTAGATCTTAAGCTATTCATGCACCATATCTATTCATCCATCTCATTCATCTGTCTATCCATTTCTGGTGATTAGCCACATGTGTCTGGACATGTCAGGAAAAGAAAGAATGAGCAAAGTGTAAATCTGTCACCCCATGTGCGCCTGTGTTTATGAAACTTTACCACCGACTGCTGCCACACAGTAGGTCCTCTCGAGACAGTGCACAGAGGGCTTAGTGAGCTGATGGATGTGGGGGTGGAGGGATGGCATGATGCTCAAGACAAGTGATAAAACACAGAATTGTTCCCTTCTGGAACAAAACGACACATACAGTCTTTATTTTGCACTTGAATTAAATCACCTAAAGAAAAGGCTAAATAACATCCCCTGCTCTTTCACTTCTCTGAGGTGCCAGGCTCACTGCAGACATTCTTGCTGCTATGAATCAGAGGCATTTTCAGAGGTTTCCTGGAAAGAGCCTCTGTTCTTATGCAGTCAGAAAATTTGGTTCCGAATGCTTTGGATAATCTTGAGTTATCACACTTTTTGACTGTGAAATGCAATGCCGTGCAGTATTTGTTTTCCTCATAAGAATGAATGACGCGGTTATTCTGTATGATCCCTTGCAACATGTTTAATTTGGTTTTCAGCCACTTGTTTGTCCTCTCATGAGGACATCAGCTGGAGTCAAGACTTTGACTCAACATTGCAGTGTTTGAATAAAGTTTGTAAAACGAGTCTGTGTGCATTCTTCCTATTTCAAGTGTGCAGAAAATGATAAAAGTTACATAATATCCCTCACAGCTGAGGGGATCAGTTGAACCTTTATCGGGAAGTGTTACGACCCAGCCTCTAGGGGTAGCTGAGTGCAACAAAAATAAAACTAGGTGTTATTGATTAGGTAATGCAATTTATTGCTTAGTGACAAAACATAAATCAGGTGATACACAAAGTAACAGAGTTGGTGAGTGTTGCTAAAATCAAAGAACTGAATAAAATCAAACGAAGGCAAACAGAGTTACAAAAATTCATTAAGACTAAATAACAAAACAACTAAACTCCCTAGCCAAACCGAACAAAATAGCAACACCACACCAAACAGAAAAAACAAACGAGAGCCCAGTGCACAAAACTAAATAAACCAAAACTGGTGCCTCCGAACACACATCACAAACATGGCAAATCACCACTCAACAGTGGCTACTAAACACACAGTAACATTAGCATTTTGTACACAAAGAAAATACTAATGTTTAACTAAGCTAACGCTTAGTCGCTAACTGAGGCCGAACGTCTTCACTAAGACACAAATGCCTCTCCACAAGTTAGATTGCCAAACAAAGTTACCTTCCTAGTAAAATACACACAAGAGGCACCAGGGCAAGCTGGTCACATGAAATCCCAGCCACCCTGACTGAGGGTTTGGTTGAAGGTTTTATCTTCTTCAGGTGTGAAATGGCTGCAGTGGATTGGCTGGAGGTGAAGGGAGTCGAGTGGTGGCTCAATCAGGCAGGTCTGGAGGCGGGGAGGACAGGTGCTGCAGAGCAGGTCCTCAGCTCGGCTAATCAGCCGAGATGGCCTTCAGCTGGGGCTCTGGAGCAGTCTTCCAAGGCAGCCACAGCTGGGCTCACACAAACACAGTTTTAAAAGTCCACCAGATTAGAAATACGGCACACTGTCACCAGTGGTTGTCACAGGAAGATACTCAGCAGTAAAGGATTCAAGGATTCAAGATTCTTTATTGTCATACCAGCACACATCTACACGAGGTGGCACGAAATTGGCACTCAGATCCTGGTTATAAGTCCAAAAAATAATAATAAACATATAGAAATAAGAAAAATAATGAAAGATAAGTGAAATACTGGCAATAAAAGCAATATATACAAGTGTTTACCAGTGGTAAACAGATGAAATGCATGTGTGCAAAGCTGTGCTGTGAGGTAGATTTTAAAAAGTGTCTGTAGTTGCAGGCTGGTGAATGATAGTTGTAAGGCTATAGGGCACCACCAGAGTTCCAGGGTCTAAAAGCTTCTGGGAAGTATAAAAAGTGTAGTGTGTAAAGAGTTAGACAAAATAAATTTGAGCAATAACTGAATTTTCATGGTTTTAATTTGACAGGAACATGTTGTTTCTTTTGTTCTGCCACAGGAGGAGGGAGACATTCAGTACTTGGAAAGCAACAGACACTGAGCACTACTTAGAAAGTAACCATATCCTCTTCAGAGCAATGCTGGGCAGTGAGTTTGCTTCTGTTTACAGGAATGAGCACAGCGCTGATGCACTAGAGGTTGTTTCACAGGAACATTAACAATGTATTCACCTCTTGTTCTTCGGCATCCTATATGGGAGGGCATGCACAATGGGCTACCTACCCTGTAATTGTTAAAGAGCATGTACTGTAAAGTTTATATGAGGAGACGGGATTAGCTGCAGAGCAACTGTGTGAGTTTATGCAATTACTGGGCAATTTTGGCTTCCCGCCTCTCTTTTTTTTCCACAGATTACTTGCTCTACAGCCAGTTGTTGGCTTTACTGTATGTACTCAGCTGGACTCTGCTTTCCATGTCCTCGTTTTCCTCTGCGCACTTTACAGCCTGGTCTCTGGCAGCCACTTCAAACAGGCATGCCTTCCAGCATGCCAATGGGGGGGATGAATGCATGTGACTGCGAAAAAAAAGTTTGTGAAGACTTGAGTTGTTTCATGTTTCACTCTTCACCATAAAATTTTGTGTATTTATTCATTCAATAGTTTTGCCGCCCTGTTGGACATTTGTGTGTTTGGTTGATTAGGTCTCGATATTTTAAAGGCCCCATATTGTGCCACTTTCCAACACATGCATGAAAACCTCACATTCCCCCAGAATGTGTCTTTAAATTTTCAAAATACTGCAAAGATGGGTCATCTTACCATGACTGTATAACTCCTGGTTTCCCCTGTTTTGAATGGGCTGTTTCAGTGTCTGTACTTTTAACTGCAGTTGAGCTGCTGCTGTCCCTGCACCCTTCAGGAAGAAGACTCTTCCTGCATTTACAGAAAGTTTGTTAGACCAAGACTTTTTGTTGCTTTTAACTTTTTCTCTGAAAGATTATTTTACATGGAAGTATCAATGAATTTGCAGCACTACTGTTTTTTTAAAAACTTGTGTTTGGTGAGTTTCCTAGTGTTACGATTATAAATCAGTAGTTTAGTGGTGCAAAGCTGCAACTTGAGGATATGGGCTGTGTTTCACTCACTATTCATTCTTGTTTCATTGTCTGACAGCAGAAAGAGAAAAATATGCACATAAGACCAGCTTTACTGGGATTACAACTATTAAAATATAGTATATGTGAGCACAGAGAGCAGGAAAGCAGTAGACAGGTCTAATGAAAACACAGTAACTCACCCATTCCTTGCTTGTTGGTTTTTAAATTGGTCTCAGAATTTCTGCCATCCCAGAATGTCTCTCAGTGTTTCAATGTCCATTTAGTTAGCCTAAACCTGCGAGCATATGAGCAAAGGTGATGGTAGCATTAGCCACATTAGCCAACATGCTAACACTACGGATTTTCCATACTGTTGTGGTGAAATTGCCATCATTAATAGTAGTAGCGTTATGTGATGACATATGTTGTAACTATGTGGTATATAAAAAAACTGAATTGAACTGAATAGTAATCAGAACATGGATCAGTGCAATCTTTTTAAAATTAAAAATTTGTTTTATGTAATAATTATTGAAGCTTAGTGCTTTTCAATCCAGATTACTCTGTTGCACTAAAAAATGCAGAAATTTACTTGCACATTCATGGAAGATAGGTAAGTACATGATGCTTTTAAACTGAAAATTCTGATTTGCAGTTGCTACCCAAAGAAAAATTTCCAGACAGACAAATGAAATGTACCTACATGTTATTATTCTTTTCTACTTTTTAACATGTAAACCATAGAATATTTTGAAAATGCCATCGTAAGCAAGTAACATAAACAATATAGACATGTTTTCATGGTAATTTCTTTTAACATCAAATGCCTAACAGTTATTTATAGAGCTGTGCTGCTTCTTTACTGTAAATCAATCATTTTGTGCTTGTCTGCAAAAAAAACCACTTGCCCACTGTCTTCACAGAGCTGGCCGGTGAAGGAGAACAGGATGTAGGTGAGTTCTGCTCTGCTGAGAAAAGGGGAAGTCTGGCTCACATTAGATGGTGTTTGAGTTCACTGCTGACGATTGCATCAAAGTGACTTTGCATTAGCCAGAGCAATAAAAATCCCACTTCAGTGAGTTGTCTGGTTTAAATGTGCTTATATTAGGATGTTAAGTGTTTTAAGTTAATGCTAAGGCTACATTAAAAACAACATGAAATATTATGCAGCGTCTTAAACTCTATTCTGCTCAAAAGAAGCCCTTAATGTGTGATGATGTTCCAGCAGCAGTGCCAACAGATTATTTTTCTTTGTGCACTGGAGGGGAGGTTAAGCGTAGCTGCCCTTTTAATGTGATTAATCTTCCAGTAAATGTATCTTTTGATAAAGGATTATTCACTGTCTCTTTGTTTTCTTTTCACTCTGAGGAGATATTCCAAAAGCCCCAAATTCATCAGCTGATCTATACCCTGAGCTCCGTTCAGACCAAAACCACTGTATGTGACTGGTGTGGACTCACATGGCACAAGATCACTAAAGTTATTTTAAGTCAATCATCTCTTTAACAAAGGCTACAACTCCCTGACACATGATCAAAGGCCTTGTTCATCTTAAGATCCTTTTTTCTCTGTCTTTCAGACTTCAAAGCCCTCAAACATCTTACACTTTTTTTTGCTTAACAAAGAAAAAAAAGGGGGGGGGAAGCGCTTGCCATGTGGCTGCACCCAGCAGCAGACACAATGGTGAAAGCTGGCAGCAAACATGAACACGGCTAATAATACCTCAACTGGATTGACAGGCTATATGCTGTCTGTGTCTCTGGTTCTTTCTTTCTATCTTTTTCTGTCTTTCTCTCTCTCTTTCTTTCTTCCCTGTTGGGTCGCTGCACTTCATAAAGGTGACAGCACAGTGAGTCAGCTTGGACTTTCCAGACTCTCCTCTGATCTCTGGCATCTGCTGAAAAACACACACACACACACACACACACATACACACATACACCATCTGCAAAAAGACTAAATTTCACATACAGGTATTCAACATCTCACCTTCTCTCTTCTCTTCAGTGCTCTACTTCTTCCTTGAAACAGTGCCTGCAAACCCACCTAAAGGGTAAAGACCACTGGAATCCAACACACAGACACACACACACACACACACACACACACACACACACACACACACACTTCGCTAAGGATTAGGGTGCCTCCCAGACAGCCTCATGTCTCACAGGAGTGCAAGGCTGATCTTTCACCTTTTCTCTCCTCCGGCTCAGTTTCCACCGAGAGGCTCAGGATCTAGAGTGGACAGGTTAAGTGTACTGTTACTTGGGTGCGAGAGTGTGCCATCGTGGAGTTTGGTTTCACACCCTAACCTGAACCCTATCTGAGAAATACTGAGTGTTTCTCAGATATGGCAGAGTAAACAAAATGCTCCATACCTGACCAGTCCAATTGCTGGGGGTAAGGGTATGGTGTTGAATCCTCTGATGCAGTAATTTGTCTGCAATGTGCATGTGTACATTGCAGAAGTTGTTTTGACAAATGCGTTGCTCATATAGACACTGATCAGTCGCAACATTATGACCACTGACAGGTGAAGTGAATAACATTGATCATATTGCTACTATGTGCTGTTCTGCTGGAAAACCTTGAATTTTGATATCTGTGTTGATGACACTTAGACACCCAAATAAACATTGTCCCACAACAAGTACACTCCCTCATGCAAATGGAAATCACAAATGTCACTGGCCTACCCCTGCAGGAAAATGCACCCCACCACATGGAAAAAACATCAAGCAATCAGGGACATCTTGAGGAACATGACAATGGCCCAACATGTTGATTTGACCACCAAACTTCCTACACCCCATTGTGATCAAGCATCAACAGGATGCAGTGGAACAAGTTGGATTGACAGAGGCCCCACTGCACAAGCCAGAGTACCCAAAGGATCCAGTGCCAACATCCTGGGTCCAGACCCCATAGGACACCCTGAGAGGTCCTCTTGTCCTATGATTCAGAGCATTTCTGAGCACATAAGGGGAACCAACACAATATTAGGCAAGTGGTCATAATATTATGCCTCATCGGTGTATGTAATTTGTTCAAATATTGATCAATGTTGTTGCATTCCATGCAAATGTACTGTTATTTTTCCAAATTCCTGAAGGAATTTCAGTCTCCACTAGGTCTAATTACGCAGATATGGTAACAATGATTGTTGTTTGCTAAATAAAAATGACTGCTCAAGTATGTTTCATATTAAAATTTGTACCCAAGTGATATGCAGGTACAAATGAGATTTTGTGGACATTCTTTTTGTATGTCCAATTCTAAAGAAGTTTAACCTGCTGAATAAAGGAGAAGTTTTGATATCATCTTAGCGCACTGAAATACAGTTTTTATACTTTTTTATGACTCTCAAAATGTAAACACAGTTTATTAAATGGAGCCACTGCCCACCTTATAGTCCCTATTCATGTAATGTAAATAAAATGTAGCACTGTATTGATTTTAGATCAGGGTTCTCTATATGCACAGCTGGGACCAAACAAACATACACCTGTCTTTGTTGATGCAGTCTTCGGTCAAGGGTTTTATTGCAAGCTGCGGCCTCAAGCCAGTGTAAACTCGCTGGCCTGTTAGCTTTGAGTGTGTGTGTGTGTGTGTGTGTGTGTGTGTGTGTGTGTGTGTGTGTGTGTGTGTGTGCTCTACTTATCTTGTGATACCTGCAAGCTTAAGAAAAGAAATCATCAGACGAACAATATTCTTATTAATGTTCACTATGCAGAGATGTCAGCAACAACTTAGGACTATCATGTGAAATAAGCTTTACCCCTTTGTTACAGACTTTTAAGGATTTTGTCCAGGGTGCACACAAACACATAAGATCAAATGCAATAAGAACATAACAAATGACTATAAATTTCATCTTATTATATTGCATTTTAGTATATCACACATAATGAAACACGAATGATCCATTTATTTCTGCAGAACTCAGCCTACCTAACTCCTAAGAATTTCCTACAGCGTGGATAAAAAAAATTCCCATATCATGACGAAAAAATGTCCACTTAGTAACTGCATGTTTCTCCATTCATGAAGTCATGATTTACAGATTCCTCAGAAAGTTAGTCAGCTTGATCATGCTAATGAGATCAGTCAGTCAGCATGCAAAAAAAACACATATCTGATAGTGGATTGATGTTTACGCAGACAGTTGTCCCTCTAACTGCAGTTCCCTTGGTGCAAATATAAGGATGCGGTCTTAATGAAGTTGTCACGTTAAATCTGTGTGTTTTTACTGGAGACAGGTAGGCTGATGATGGGTCACCTAGCTGTAAACCAGGGGGTTTGACAGGTACATACAGGTACTAAGGAAGATAGCGACATAGACAGATTGTTATCAGCCGTGCAGTAACGTCTGCTGTTTTAAGTGCAAACAGACTAGATAGGAGAGGAAAACGACAAAGATATCCTAAAAGCGTATTCTGTTTATGTGACTCCGTATCTGTATGTTTACATTTGCAACAACAGAAGTGTGTCTATTTGACGTGAGGTGTGTGTGTGTGTTTGTGTGCATGTGCAAGCATGTCTATTTGCAGTACTTTTCCAAGATAATTAGTCATATAAGTCGGACACTAACCTACAACTGGAAACAGTGCAGAATTTTTTCTTTCCCTTTTTGCTAATATTCATTTGGTGGTAAATAGGGGCATCACTGCTGGTTTCAGTGGGTGTTGTATGCTGATGGAAATTTACCTCTATGAGCAAGAGAACCTTGATTAATCAGTAATTTGATTGATTACAATATGAAGAAAGCAACTGTGACTTCACTGGTTCTTTTGTTGGCCTGTCACCTCGTCAGATAGGAAGACAGATTGGCATACTGCAGAATTAACTTTTAGTTTTTTCCATCTAAAAATCTCTTCAGGGTAAAAAAAAAACAAGATAAAAAGAAGTCAAAGAGACATTATATTTGCAATATACAAAAGAAAAAGCTGTCTGATGACTGTCAAAGTAAAATGATCCTCTGACATCGCACGTGGAAGTTCACATCCAAAATAAAACCAAGCCAAAGAGAAAAATAACTGCCACTACTGAAAACCTGTCCTTTTGTCTTTGATTTGGTCTCATAATCCACCTTGTTAATATAAATAGTGCAGAATTGTCATGATAGAACCAGATGAAATTTTATTTTGATATGATTAAGGTGAAGTGCAATTGCAATGCAATTTTACATTTAGGTCCTGGCTCAGAACTGAGGCTGTCACATCTAAATATATATTTCTCTCTCCTGTTGTTTTAAAAAGCTCACTTCCTTGCTTTCAAAGTCAGCTAAGTGCATCAAACTACAAATATCAACATTAATTCAAGCTGCGTCCTGTTTGTTTTGCAATTACCAGCTGAATAGTTTCCGATTACATTTGCCAAATAGGCAGAAGGCCCTTTGAAACTTCCTGAAAGCAGAGGGTCGAATTAACTTCTACTTGCTAATGTGTTTTCTGAGGATTACCTGCAGTGCATGAGGCTCTTAAGAAAAGAAAGGGTCATTTCAGATTTTGCTTTGCATAAGATCTAAAGTTTTTAGAACTAAATTCTCTGATAAACTGTTAAGACATAGTCTTAGCGTTGAAGAAAATGCAATGTATATAGTATGAAGTAAGAATAATACAGTATTAACAAGATATTGTGTCTTTATTTCGCTCAAATCCCCATCAAAATGATATCAAGATGTCAAAATTAGATTCAGATTTTGGGAATTTGCACATTGCTCCCTGCAGTCGCACTCTTGCATCTGATCTGAGTCATTTTATTTCCCCTCTGTTGGAAGCTGCCTTTCAGCTAATTGTATTCCTGCTTCCAGGGAGAGTCCAGAATCTGTTGGACACCCCCAGCAGTTGCTGCTCATAATGTAACACTGAGCACACTCTCTGGCATTCACACCAAACTTATCCTGATCTCGCTAGCTGTAGCCGTGTGAGATCTTGTGTAACATTTTCAAAATCTGAAAAACATGTATTGTCGCCTGTTTGCTTTCCTTCACGAAGTTATGTTTTGAGACAAACGACTTTTTCATTGCAGCTAATAACAATCTGTGTGATAAACAAAGAGCAGACAAAGGCGCCATAAGTGAATCAACCGTCACTCTAATTTCTGGAGCATCCTTCACCCTAATTAAGGATCGCTCATTGGTTGTCATGGGAGAGAATGACAACCTGAATAGAGCTGTCACTCTGGATCAGACAGACATGTTGCCTTGGCAACAAGGGTCAGTGGGTTTGCAGTCCATGTAGAGGATGCAAGATGGGAGGAGGAGGAGTAGGAGGAGGAGGAGTAGGAGTAGGAGGAGGAGGAGGAGGAGGAGGAGGACTGAAGTGCAGAGGCTGTAAAGAGAATTTAGATCCAAAAATCATCTTGAGTCAGTCTTTTTATGAAAACAGTTTTGTACAAGTACTGAAATAGACTTTGGATCCTCTCTGAAGGTCAGTGTTGCATTAAGGATGTCTCAAAACACTATTTGTTATCTGTCACACACTCTCCCTATGGCGAGACTTCACCTCATTTGTCCTTTATCTATAATTTATCTCCATTACCTGGATTTTGCAAACACATGACTCAGTGCTCTTAGAGGGCCTTTAACCTTCTGATGTGTGTACCTTCCATAATGTTTCAATGTTAACGATGGATCACAGCCGAGTGAACTTATTTGCATGTGTCTTCATCTCCCCCAGACTGCTGTGTAAATATGTTGTTGTGGAGCTCTGAATGGCTCCTCTGTGTCAACAGACTGCGGCCCTCTCCCAGCAATGGCATTGTGTCTTAATAAATCAACATGGATGAAAACAAGGTTATAAATGACTCTTCAGGTGGTGAAAGTCTGTCTGCCTCCCCCTACGTTATCACTCCTCCCAGAAATCACTTTTTTATTTGTGGAGACATTTGGGTGAAGTGTGCCATGCTTTAGGTCTTGGCGAAAATCCACACCCATCCATTACAAAAGCTCTTTATTTTGCCTTTTGCACACACACACACACACTGCAGAAAAGTGGTCCTTCCATTCTTCATTGCAGCCTTGTATTTTGTGAAAGGGCCTGGCTCAGATATCCTATAGGCAGGAGTAACAGCTGTCACTAAGCCACCATAGCTGGCCCCCACTCTGCACCAAGTGGGGACCCAAAACTCTCTGTGTCTGTCGCCGTCTCCATCCCACTGTCTAGCCCTTCGACTGGCTGACGCTGGCTACTTTCACTGTCTGCCTATCTTCCTGTGCCTCTCTCTGTCTGTACTCCTTCGTTCCCTCTAATTATGTTGCAGACTAATTTTTCATCTAAGAAAAATGTACTTCCTTTTGTTTTTGGAGGGAGACGCTATGATAAAGAAAATGATACAGGAGGTGGGACAAAGGAGAGGAGCAGCCCATTCATTCAGTGTGACTTGGCCACACATCCCCTTGCCACACACACACACACACACACGCACGCACGCACACACGCATGCACGCACGCACGCACACACACATGCACACATACACACAACACCCCACCCTATCCAGTCTCTAATCTGCACTGTTCCACCCTGAGGGCCTGAAGCTGGGGCAGCTGCTACTGATGGAGCCAGAGAGCCAGCTGTCCTCAAACACATACACACTCACCCACAGACTCACCCCTCCACTCATTCATTTGGGACAATGGAGCCAGGATAGGGGTGTGTGTGGCTCATGATTTCGGAGTGTGCCATGGTCATGAGGAGGGGGGCCCTCACAGTCAGTAAAGTGGTTTTTATGTTCGTTTTGTGTCTCAGCAACAGTTGGCAGCACGTGTGTCAATGACACGCCTCTCCGTTTTATTGTCCATGAAGTCAGAGGGTTTAGTGTGACCTGGGACAAACACAGTGGCACACTTAATGAGACATAAAGAGATGCATGCACACAAACAAAAGAGTATGCAGACATAGATGAACTTTTTTAGAACACAACCTGTCCAAAACTGGAAGAAAAAAAAACAGATAAACTGCTTGCACAGCCTGTTTCTGTAATTTCATCATCTTGCAACATCTGCCACAGACCTGTGTCTGTTTTTAGTTTTTCAAAATCCTTGCAAAAACATGGAAGGATTTGTTCTGTAACACACCGATGTTGTGCAAGTTCAGCTGTCCTTGTGTGTTAATAGCTATAAAGTTAGGATTACTAAGCAAGGGTATTAAAGTCTTGCATGTTTGACTATAAAGGAAAAGTTCCTTGCAGAGCTTCAAAAACAACACATCAATGGATTCAGTTTTCAGGTTGTGATTGGTTCGTCTCTATCTCCAACTGCTTCAGTTTCTGGCGGCTGCTGCTATTGGTCATCCCTCGCTCCTCGTCCCTGATTGGCTCAGCAACTGATTGCATTGAGCCCCGGCTGTCTGATTGGCGGAGTCTCAGCCGAGCAATTGCAGTGATTTGCCCTTGGTTGTGCATTCGCCAGTGTTTTCTCTATACTACAGCTGGTTTGGAGACAGGGTGAAAGCGAGTGTGTGTGTTTGTAGAGGGACAGATTTGTTTGAGTGGGTGCATGAGGTGGGTTAGGTGTGTAGTTAGCAGCTAAAGGGCCATATGGCTGATGACACATCAACACGCGCTTGTTCTTATACACACACACACACACATGCACACCTGACGTCTGCCTCACACCTGCTGCACCGCCTATGGTTGAGTAAGATCCAGATCAAAGGAAACAAGCCCTCGGGGACTTGTGCGTTTGTGCATTTATGTGCATTTGTGTGCGTGCGTTTGAAGAGCCATTCACTGCTTCTGAATCTACGCCAACAAAGGGGGCTATTTGAATGAGAGACGACTCCTGTCTGGCTTTGCAGAGAGAGAGAGATGGAAGTGCTGAAAAGACATGCAGACTGTACACATGCACACACTGGATATAGACCCGTACGGCACACTTAGCCTGACAGCAATAGGAGGAGGATAGCAGGAGGGAGGTGGAAGGAAGGAGTGAAATTGCAAACTTCGCTGTAAGACATGTGGGGGGATATTGTTAATCACAGTGTGTTGGAAACAGTGCAAAGGAAAGAATTAGAGCTTATCTTCAGTTTAAATCAGGCAATGGATTTTTTTCTTTGTGACTTTGTTAATAAGACTACAGCGGGCGACGCCTGCTAGAAATAAAGTTCCATTGATCTCATATAAACACCCACCTATACACAGACGCACACGTACGCAATGAAAGGGAGACGCTCAAAGGATGGGTTATTTCAGTTCGCCCACAAAGGCAACAAAGTCCGTCTTTGTCAGTTTCCAAGTCAGACGTCAATGACTTGCCTTGCTCTGTGGCTGTGGATAAAGCTTGCCTACACACTGTCCTCATGTATATCTGCATTTTAGTGACTACCCACACACTGCAAACAGTACAAGATACTGTACAAGAAATGATTATTTCATAAAGGCAAACCAAGTCCACATACATGCAGGCATGCATGCAAAGGGCAGGCTCTGATACACAAGATCTCCACAAACAGTCACAAACATTCATGCACCACTGACAAACCTGTAAATCCTCACTGATTCAAAAACTGAGTGAGACCCTTTGACTGTGGTCTTGTCTGCAAGTGCACATGCATGCCTGTGTTTGTTTGCAACAGAAACAGATTGGCTTAGGTGTCGGAGTGCAATAGTTGCTGGGTAGAGTTGAGGAGTCTGCTGAGGATGTTGTGGTTGGCTTTCTCCCTTCTTTGTTTCAGAAACTCACTGTCTGGCATTCTGCTGTTAGACCAGGACAAAGGAGTCATTTCAGATTCATGCTGGACAAGAAAAAGGAGGTTTATCTGAGGAAAAGATGTTTCCTATTTTAGGCTGGCTGCTTTATGTATGTTTTTGTCCAGCGTATTCGCCTTTCTCTAACAAATGCAGTGAAACAGCTGGATCTGGATTCAATCCCTCCTGTCAGATACCCTTCACATCTCTGAAGTGGCCTTAAGCAAAATGCTGAAGTTCCAGAGGGCTGTCCTCAAACTCATTTAACCTCTCATTGAAGGGATCAATCAAGGACTGCATTTTCCTGTCCTCAGTGCTGCTGTGGATGAATCTAGACTCATCTACTATGTCTGTTTTCTTGTGATTGAGGAAACGTGATTGCACTCACATGCTTTGTGTTGCCAGTGAACAAAAAAGAAAGATGGATTCAGTGGATTACTGATTAGATTACCTCTCTTCTGCCTCAAGGGCGCATTCAGCTGGTTGTGGATTTAAAGGCAGACAGGAAAGAGGATAGACAGAAATGACAAAGAAGCTCTGTTTTAAAGAAATGATCAGTAATAGCACACTTGCATACAGATACACGTGCACAACTGTTCACAGTTGCTCACTATTAAGAAACTATTGTTTACTTGCTGCAGCTGCATCCTGTATGGCAGGTAACACATGGCTTCTACTACATGTCAGTTCACACTTGCACAAGCACATATGCACACACATAACGACACAAAAACACACACAGACCACACTTTCACTGTTTGTGATCCTTACACATGAGAATGTTTGCAGATCCCTGGTACTCTTTAACTGCTACAACACAGACATCAGTTACTCAGTTTAGTAACAAAGCAAACATATTTGAAGATAAGAGTTCAATATCTCCAGAAATATAACTCCCACCACCAAGAATTTGGTGTTTTCATCACATCAAAATCAAACATCTCCAGCAGAGGTCATATTTTAAATTACTGGCACTTGAAAATGGAAAAATGTGAATTCTTCAAACAAGGGTGGTATAGGGTCTCCAAAAGTTCCTGTAAGTGTATTTGGCATCTATATTTATCCATATTTCCTACTAAAACTACTGTCTTTGGTCAACATTTAACCAACTATTGAGGCCTCAAACATCATGTGTAGCAATTATGATGACTTGGATATGTCAGAATGGTGATGTGGACCTATTTGTGGGACCACAGAAACTGGCGAGCAAAGAGATCCATGCAGCCTGTTTGTAAGACAGCAAGTGGTGGCTCGGATTCATCACTGATAAGGATGAAGAGGTTATACACCCAAATGGGTCAGTCCTTCAGTGCCAATAGCACATGCTCTACTCCAACTACTATGAGCAGAAGGAGACAATACACACTTGGCATTAAAACTGACACACACATCGAAAAGGCTTTTGAGAATTTCCTGTCTGAAAAAAAATGGAATGTAAACCCAGTGAGGAATGATAACTCTTTTGCATTGTTTTCTTTCATTGCTTTGAGTGCATCATCAGCATCCTGTTTCACTTGTCTTGTTGTTATAGTGCTCGCCATTGTGTGTTGCAAAAAAGAGATTTATTGTGATGTGTCCTGAATCATCATCAGTTTCTCTGCTTGATGTTCATTTCAAGTATATGTATGGAACCATTTAGTAAAATAAACGTCATACGTTGGTAAATATCAACATGAAGATAAAATTGAAGCAACTTGTAACTTAACACATACATTGACAATATATAGGCACCTAGGCACACCAGTTTTTGTGGTCCTACAAATGAGTTCACATCAACATTTTGATGTAAAAATAGCAAAAAACTGGAACCTCAGCTTGCCATACTTGCCACACATCAAGTTCTACTGGTATTAGAGGCCTTAAAAGTTGGTGAAATGTAGATCAAAGTGTATATTTTCAGTTGGAAATATGAATACATCTCTCTATATATAAACGTACAGACACTTTTTGGGCCCCCATGAGCACCTTTCTTTAAAAATGTTGCCTTTTTACCATTTTAAGGGCCAGTAATTAAAATGATGGTTTATGCAAGAGCCATTCAATCATTTGGATCAGCTGGAAACAATTTTGTCAGTGTCCCTATCCATTTTCAAGACTGTAGGAATTATATTTGTGGAGATTCTGAACCCTTGAAATGGCCGGTAGGTAAAAAAAAAAAATTAAAAATGCAAGTATTCAGAGGTCTGGTCTGAAAGCATATGAAATTCTTTAAATTCATCCAAAAATATTTTCAAAGGAAAACAAATAAGTAAACACATAACATAATCTGTGACAGTGCAGCAACATTACCATCTGAAATGACCCATGAATGAAAACTGTAGTGTCTGAGTGTCTTTGTTTTAATTTTTTGGTAAGTCCATGTCACACCTTGAATTATGTTTGTGCTCCCATATTTACCATACTTTCTAACTGTGTATACAGCTGAGCTTCTGCTTTTTGTGTCCACAGTAATAAAGTGAGCACTAACTGGAAGTTGTCTGGATACTGACGGTAAAGGTGGCTAAAACAGGTGAGAGAGCCAGGAATCAATCCCTGTCATAACAGTAACAGCTGTATAACATACACGTGGGCACAAATACAGAGTGTGGGTGACAGTTGCACACACAGACATCATACAAAAAACAGCAATCATAAGGAGCATTTACCGCAAACAAAATAGGCACACACACAAATACACAGGCAGATGCACACACATACACTTTTCATAACCTTTCATTTGGAGATTAGACTGCCGATTTTTTAATTGCCTTAGCAGCATGTTTGTTTGATCCCAGCATTATTGCCCAGTGTGTTTTTTTTCCTTGAGTGAGCTGATTAAAATATCTCCCCCCTGTCAATATGCTGCCTGATAGATACCACTGTTTGATTAATTCACACACCAAAACGCACATGTCATAATCCTCGCCATCCCATTGGCTGCTGTGGGAGCCCTGTTTCCAAAGCAACACTGGAATGCCCTGCATAGCACCGCCCCTTTCAGGAAGGAAGCGCATGTAAACAAACCTGGCATGTGCGGCATTGTGTTCTCTGTTTCACTCTGCAGTAAACAGAGTGTGACTTTGTGTGTAGACAGTCTGCGGCTGACCTCTAGGATTACATGTTGTGCTGCTGCATTTGAGGACTTTGAATATTTGTAGGTCTGCACTTGGTGTTTGTGTTGTCAAATATGAGCTCAAATCCACAAATAGAGTAAACACACCAGAAAACAGGCTTGTGAATTTGTGTTATAAGTCAACAACAGAGAGCACGGAGAAGCAGATGCATCATGCAGAAGTGTCACCAACCTTTCCTGTCCTCTCAACCTTGTGTCACACTTTCACCTACCCCTTGTAAATTTACGTAATACCCAGGCTTCTCTGCCACTCAGTGTGTTTACTTCTGCTGCCCAGATAGAGAAACGAGGCCTTTTCTTTGCAGGTCAGCAAGTAAAGGTGACTAAAGTTCATGGAGTTTAGCTCTCAGAGTGGTATGTAACAGCTCAGACATTTTACTATGGTATGGTTTCACTGGCTGGGCCGTGGAGTCTTCCCCTGTAAGTGAAAACAGAAGGGGGAAGAATAACAAGGTTATTAAAGAACATAACAGCAGATAAACACGTTCATAACAGTGATCAACATACCCACACACTGAAACACCTATCCGATTGAGCAAGAACTCCCAGTAACCAATCAGATTTCTGTTACCAACAGCAACAACTCATGTTTACGCCTGCCTCGAGCTAATCCTGCGCTCCGATTGGCTGCTTCCCCGGCTCTTCGAGCACAGCCCCCTTCCCCCCCTTTCCTCTCCTCTCTTCCCTCTGCCTGCCCCTCCATCCCTACAGATTAAATGACACCGGCAAAACAAAAAGCTTATTTTTGTTTTTCATCGATGATAGTGTGCCCACACAAACACAGGACTTGTTTAGATGTAAAGGTATCTGTTTCATAATTGCATAGGTGCAGAGACGGGGAGTGTGACAAAGGAGGTGGGATAAACTGAATCACTGTTGCTATGCACCCTATGCTCTGTGTGTTACTGGGTTAAGTATGATATGTTGCTATGAAAAAAAGCCTAGCGTAAGGAAGAGGGGCAATTGCATCACTCCTTTGAAAAGTCCTTGAAAAACACTTCTCTCTCCTGCCCTCTGCAAAATTCTAATTGCTCTTTTAACTCATCCTCTGGGAGGAATTTCAAATTGATATTCTACACATGAAGCTACGGCATGCAAACTGAGAAGTGTTTTCTCACGCGTGAAAGAGACTCAACTTTGCTCAGTGTTATCGTCTCATTGTTTTTGTAGAAGAAAACGTGCATGGCCTGTGTTTATCCGTGCCACAGTTCCTCTTTGCTGCTGGAAGTTGAGGCAAAGTGTATGAACATGCAGCCAGCTGCTGTTTGTTTTGATCAGCCGGTGAGTGTTCAGAGGCTGTTGTTAGAGTAGAAGCACCATTAGATAAGATATGTTGCCAAGAACATTGGTCAGTCAGTCCAGATCTGATGTTATTATGCAATACCTCACTGGTTCAAGGAACATGTTTTTTTCACACAAAAGTCCCACATGCATATAGGAAAACTGAAAACATGTTGTGGTCAATTTAATATTTAACTCCCTCACCAAGGTGAAACTTCTCCACCAACACAGGCTTGTCTTGTTGTGCATTTTTGTGCATATATGTATGTGGGGGCGTGCACATGCCCTTTGAGATGATTTGTGACCTACCATTGCACATTTACACACACACAGTCAACTTGTTTGTGCATGAGCAGGAGTCTGTCATGATGAGCTGCTGCATCATCAGTCCCCTAATAACCCTGACCTGCAGTTGAGTGACGGCACAGCACAAACAAACAAGGTTTTCACTGGATATCCTCCTCTTGCCCTTTTCCTTTACTTCTCAGCCGGCTCTGTCTCCTCAGTTTCCCTAATCCACTGCCGTCTTTTCCTCTCCCCTCTCTTCCCCTCCAGCTTTTCTCTCGGTGTCAAGCAAGGCAACGTCGCTGGCTGCTCAACTTCTCTCAGGTCTCTCAGTCTAATTAGCATGTGCACTGAAAGCAAAGAGGCAGCCTAGCAGAAACTCTGTTTACTCTGTGCTGTCTCTTTCTGCCTCGCCTTCGTAGAAAAAAAACAAGTAAAAAATGCTGCCTAAACAGCTTCCACTGCACCAAAACAGCATGCATGTCCTTAAAGTAAGATAGATGTATTTCCAGTTTCTTTCTTTCCTTTTTTTCACTACTTCTTTGTTTCATTGCTGCACAAAACCATAAAGTGACTACACAATTAATACTCAGCAGACTGTGTCTTCCTGTTTCACACCCCTTTTTTCTGTATTGTGTCCAAAATTGTTCTTGTGTGAGACAATCACCCATGCATAAGAATGAGTGTAACCATTTTAGACATGATTGCATTTAGCCAGAAATAGTCTCAAACATCACTGTAATGGAATTTGGCATTTAAGCCATCCACACTATGTATGCATCTCCTTCATTTTATGCACTTTCTATCTGTCCTTGAATCCTCCCAGTCACCCTGTGTGACCTCTCTGTCTGCATGCCAGAACAGAGTAGAAATTCTATGATCAGATGGGCAAAATAGCTTTCAACTTCCCCACATTTTATTTTTATGTCTGTCTGTCTGTCTGTCTGTCTGTCTGTCTGTCTGTCTGTCTGTCTGTCTGTCTGACTGACTGACTGACTGACTGTCTGTCTCTGTGCATACAGCAGTATTAGTTCTTTTCTCCTCCTCCGGGCTGTGCTTCTATGGCCATGCCTTCCGGCCTGCTGCTCTACTTGAGGATTGTGGGCTGTGAGAGGGGATTCCTGGCATGGCTTAGAGTACATGTGCTTCTGGAAGGATAAGCTCAGCTATGTCAGTAATGTGTCAGCCCCAATGAGGTTACAGTCTGCTTCCCATATTTAGCAAATCACTTAGCATTGCCCCACCTCAACCAGCCAGAGTAAACCAGAAAATATGAATAGAATTTAGAGGCAGGCAGGAGATACAGGCAAAAGTATGGAGGGAAAAAAAAGATGCATTCTAACATTCATTAAATACCTTTTTTAGTGGATGGAGGCTCTATTTAAGTTATGCAGCACTATACTCTGCTTGTTTTCTGCTTTCATTTTCTGTCCTCCACTTCTCTGTTCCCTCCTATGCTCGAACAAACCACTCGAGACTATAAGACTGAGTTGTCCTTAAATAGCCTTTGAACGGTCTTTCCTTACAGTTATCTCTTTGCAAAGCAAATGCCCCAGTCTCATTTGATATGAGGGCGCTCACTGTGGACCTGTGGCCAGGCTGGGTGACATTCTTGATTAGTTCAAGAGAGTTTCTCATCTGCAGTGTTTGGTGCATTGTTCACGTGATCATGTGAAACACCATGAGACACACATTAGAGATCAGGCACTTGGGCCATGTGATCTAAGCTGTTAAAGTTTATGCAAGGTCAGTGGAATCATGGCTCAGATGCACTTTTTAAAACTACGGTTTCATAGCAAAAACACAATAAGGGCACATGCTCAATCTTGTTTATGCTAATATCTCAGACATTGCACTCAGAAATCACACATTTCATCCACTAAATCCATTTGGTTGCTACTGAACAAACACCCTGATGCAATCCCAAGGCAATTGCAGTCATTTGAAAACAAACATCCAAATGACTGTATCCTGCACAAATAGTGGCAGGATTACTGTCTAAATTTGAAAACATATGCTGCCCAACTGATATATTTAAGGCAGTTGTCTCATCGGTTTTCACCAGACGCTCAAGAGCAGCACTTGATATTAACAGCAGTCGAGTTTGTGTCATGACCTCATCTGCAATGACCTGCTGTGTGTTTGTCACTCTACCCCCAAAGGGACACACTGGATCTGTAAAGTGTAGGTCAGGTGTTTCTGTGTGTTTGTGTGTGTTTCTAACCTGGTCATCCTCCCATTAGCTTAAAACCAGCTGTTTTCCTCAGTTTGATTATAGGCTCTGCAGAAAAGACAACCGCGATCATAACCTCCGAACTAAGAGATCTGGATCATGTGATCTCATCCGTCCCGGTGTGGTGTTGTCACCTCAGAAGCCCAGGTGTGTGCACAAGTGTACGCCTCAGAATTTACAGCTACATCAGCCTGACTGAAAACCACAAAACTGAAAACCACCTATGTGAGGTCATGCTCTCAGACTGACACTGATTCTTCACAAACAGGAGCCTCGGTTGTGTGAATGCTTTGTTGTTCTGCTATCACCTGGGCCGCCGCAACACTGAGAAATTCCCTGCATGATTCGATGAACTTCTGAAGAACTTTTAGTGCTTGCTCACCACACAGCTTCTAAAGGGGTGAGCTCACTCTGAGAAGCAGCAGGAGCAGCAGTAAAGGGTGCAGCTCATCTCTCCAGTGAGTGACACATACCCTGTACTTAGATTTTAGATACCTGACACCAGCAGCTATCTCTCTCCGCGGCCTGCCAGAGCCAGCTGGGACATGATCTCATGCTACCAATGTGGCCGCGCGAGAGTGAGAAAGTTAGAGCTGGGCGGGGTGAGAGGGGATGCTGCCTGCCAGCTCATCATGTAATCTCATCTGACTGTGGTTACAGTAAGTGAAATGGAGAAGGAATGGGAATACGGGGCCACAGTTACCCATGAAAGTAATGGCTCTGGGAAGGGCAGAGAATTACTCCACTGAAGTCCAAGTGAAGCATTTACAGTTGGACCACAAGTCTGGGAATTCTGGGTCTCCTAATATGGAAACATGTACAGTAACATTTCACCAGGCCTAAAATAGCCAAACAGCATTATGTTGAATCTTAATATGACAAGACAAATATCCAAAATATCAGCAATGTGCAAGCAGAGCATGACTATTATTGCAATATGTTTAATTTTACCCTCACACAAAAGACTATGACACAAGCAGCCATCCCTGAAAACCTTATTTTGTGCTTTTTCCTCTCTGCCAGGCTTGTTCAGGAGTTTTGTGTGCATATCCAAAATGAGGAGGTTGAACAATTTGGTTATTTTTAGTGAATTTTCAGTTGAAAAGCCTGATGCTCAGTGACTGAGATGTACTTTCTTAACTTATTTCTCATTTTCTAGGTAATTCTGCTTTCAAGGGCTGCTTAAAAAATGTTAAAGGAATAGTCTAAAATTTTGGAAAGTATGTTTATTTATTGTCCTGCCAAGAGTTAGGTAAGAAGATCAATAACACTGCTGTGTCTGTCTGTGCAGTCTGAAGCTGGAGGAGCCAGTATTTGGAGTTTTCTTATCAGTGTGAAGTTGCCAGGCAGCTGCCACAGACTCTGGCACCTCTACTATATTCATCAAACAGACGTAGAAAATGCTAATAAGTTGACTTTAGAGATATGGATGAGTTTTAATGCTAAGCTAAGCTAAATGAGAAAAACTTGTAGAATGGGTATTGATTCTTTCAGGTAACTGTCAGCAACAAACACAATGTCTGTGTCAAAACTTTCCTTGAAGAAGGTACCTTTGACCTTTGACCTGCTACATAAATTGTGTTTTTCCATTTACTATCCACCAGCTTAGAAATGTCTGATATTCTGGCACATGTAAAACAGAGTAAGACATATTATCAGGCCTGTGTGAAGAGAAACAAAGGTCTAGATAGAACTGCAACTGCTAGCGCAATTGCATGATGTTTACCATTTTTCTGTGCCACAGTTGAAAGCACACATCTGTCTGGTCTCACTCCCTCACTCTCAGTCTATCGTAGGTCTAGATCTCTGGCTCAGACTTCGTGCAGACAGTCGGCTGCCTCAACAGTCTGGTCTGTTGCTCCAGGCTTTGGCACCACAGCCAACACAGGGAGAAGATGTTTGTTAACTCGGTACAAATAGCAGCAGCAGAGGCGAGACGCTCTTTCCAGCAGCCTTTTTTTGTTGTCTGCTGTCTGCTGGCCCACATACACCTGTAGCCAAAAGGAACATAGAGTAAAAGCAGGCATGTTGTTGTTCTTCGGTCTTGCATAGGGATTGCATGAGCTGCAGTTACTGAAATGATGATTTGGATAGCAGATACCAGACCATCAGTGCAACATTTAGTCAAGGGGTTAGCCAAGAGCACACTTTGTTCACAGCTGTAACTATTCTACACTAACCCAATGTTATGTTTACATGGAGCCCATAATAACACAGTTAACACTTATATTCTTGACAAAATGAATCGTATCTGAGGCATAAAATATTACTTTTGTTCCAAAAACAGGTCACGACTAGACGCAAAGGCCATTGCTATTGCTCTTGGTAATATTCTTTTTCATTGCCTGAAGAACACTGACCTGTTTAAACAAGAATCCTTGAATAATATGGGTGCATTGGAGACTAAAAAGTGTTCTTACATTCTCTTGTCATTTGCATTATTAACATTTTAAAGTGTCCTGACCTGCCCTGTGAATTGGTTTGGAATTTTATTGGTATTTTTTTTCCTTTTTTTTTTTTTTTTACAAGATATTGTGTTTCAGCTATCAGTCAGTCATAGGTTTCATGTTCACTCATAGCAGAGTCCAGGGTGCATCAACCACAGACAAATACTAATCATAAGCCACACTGGGTTTCCTATCAACACTGTTTAACCCCAATGTAAAGTTTTGACAGCATATATGATTAAAATGACTAGTTGCTTTGTCAGCATTTATGGTAATTTATTGGAGTCTCCCATATTACTGCTTGTGGAAAGCCCCTTTATTGCATGCATTTTTTTTTGTATTTCTGTATGATTGAAGCTTCCTCTGTTCTTAGAACACTCTGCTGTTACCTGAGAACACCCTTAGCAGAGAGCGGCTGCCTCCTTTGGTTAGGTGCTGTTGCGTGGCCGTTGTGTGAGCATGTATGCGAGCGAGCGTGCACATACCAGCGAGCTCATGCGAGTGTGCACCTGTGTGCTCATGTGCGTGCACATGCAGGGTATGACCAGCGGTTGGCTGGAGACCGCAGTGCTGCCAAGAAAATCGAGATGAGTTCCTCTGAAGTCTGCTGTCTCTTTGATGTGGGCCGTCCTTTTACTGTCAGCCTCAGCTACCACAACTCTCGCACATTTCCTTTTTACCTGAAAATGATCTGCTGACCCTCATTCTGCTACAGCTCAGCTCCAGTTCCAGTCCATTTTCTGTGGCGTGCATGTGTTGTGTGTGCACATGTCTGCAGGAATACAAACCCTTTTCTCCCCCATATGTGTTGCGAGACTTTTTTATGCTGTTGCATGATGTTTTTAAGCTAATGTAGATTTCTCAACAGTGCAACCACTGATATGTAAAGTTCAACCTTGCTGTTGTATAGCAGAGTGAAATTAATGCAATACAGTCTCCCAGCTCCACTTGGATGCACAAAACTACAACTAAGCACATTTCCCACTGACGCACAGATCTGTTAAACCCAGCCGTCAGTGCATGAAAAAAAAGAAAGCCGTCTCCTGAAGCCCCCCTCTCAACCTCGACCTCGATTCTGCTTTCAGCAATTTTGCACAGTGTCACACGAGGCAGTTGGTCCATGAGCGGTAAAAGGTCAGTGCCTGGAAAAAACACATCTCCAGCATTATTATGTTGTAACTGCTTTACTCCCTTCCTTTCTTCATTCACTCTAAGTTACCCAATCGTTTGATCTTTACTTTCCTGCCACCCACATCTACTCGTTACGTCTTCAGTAGTAGCGTAACACTTCCTGATACTATGATCTGTGCAATCTGCTGTAACTTCCCACATTCTGCTGCATCTCAGCTCACCTTAGGTTTGTCTGTGAAGCTTAATGCAAGGGAGAAATGACATTTCTGAGAGGCAAAGGTGAGTTTGATTCCAAATGTTTATTCACAAATCACTTTAAAAATGAGTACAATTCAAATAAATATTGCATTGTTCTGTCTGCATGTTTGCAAGTAAAAATAAATGTCCATTAAAAAAGTGTCACAGCTCAAGTCAGGATTTGCAAGCACGTTTCTGCTTATTCCAAGAACTTCCTGATGGCTGCACTCAAAAAAAGAAAGTTAAGTCCATTTAGACACTTTCAGATACCCTCTTCAGGACCAGCATCTGTCTTGTTTCCCTCTGATGAGACTCAGTCCAGCTTTTCTTAAGTCCATTACTTGTACAGTATCTTTCATTTCGACCTCGTCTGACCTCTTCCCGGACGCCTGCTATCATCGCCAGGCCGCCACTCTGCAGTACAGTCCACGTTCCTTCTCAGTGTCAATCAGGCTTTCTGTCTATTCCACAAAAACACCAGACCCAGTCCACACTTGACCTCTGAATTCTGAAACCCTTTCACAGGGTAATCCAGAACCAACGTGCTGACCCAGAATGCACTTGAAGCTCTGGGAGGGAGGGGGATTGCAGCCACAGCCTCTTAATCCAAGACAGGTAAAGGCTGAAAAGGCTCAACACCCCCTAGCTGAAGTTCAGCTTCTTGACTTTTCTTTTCATCAGCTTCTTCACCATGTGAAGCATCTTTAGAGGAATGGTCACTTCAGCGTTCTGGGAGTGTGATGGTGGGCACCCAGTCGTAGGCACTGCGGCTCTCCTCACAGAACAGGCTCAGCTTGTCCAGAGCAGGGTCTTTCCATGGGTTTGCACTGGGGCTCTAAAACACAGAAAAAAACAGTTGATATTTAGAGTCAGAACACTGATGCAGTCATGCAGTGACTTGGCAGCGTGTGCAGGGGATTCAGACAGAAGAGTGATGCATGCATGATTCACCGGCTGCCAGCTGAGTGGGAACGTACCGTGACAAGAATGCAGTGCGCGTCCTTGGGCTCGCCGGTCTCGTCTGCACCCACGAGGTCGGCCAGGCGCTCGATGTCGTTGACGCGCACAACGTTGATGTCGTTGTCGAAGCAGAAAGCCTGGATGAGGGTGAAGTGGATCTGGAGGGCGATGTCGCACTCGTACTCCTCATCCGTGGCGAGGATGCAGAATGCCACGCTGTCTGGGTCACTGTGGGACAAGACAGGAGAGAAAGCCGGTCAGAAACTGCTCCCCATGCGGTCGTGCTCCAAACGATCAAAACTCCAAGTGCGACTGAGCATTTTTACGCATTGCAATACTTACACATTCATGACTTTGGCGGACTCGTAAACTCCAACTGTCAGGTAGTCCTGCTTCTTGGCAGCAACCAGCAGCTCCTCCAGGGCTGCTCCTGCACTTTGCACCCTTGATAAAGAAAAAAAAGACACATCATCAGCACACATTCTCAAAAAACAGGTGGAAAGCATCCGACCAAAGAGCTGAAACAAAGCTGTATCCGTGCGTAAAAGAAATATTTACCTATCAGCGTTTTCCATTGTGTTCTCTTGTCCGCGGATCTCTTCCAGAGTCATAGTTATAATCCAAGCGCGATCGGGGCTTTCGCGAGGTAAAATAGGCTGTGTTCTTCTCTTGTGCGGTGTCTCGTGTGTTATTCTGAGCTCGGAACAGCCTGTGGGTGGTTTTATAGCGGCGCAGCGTAGTTTCTCGGCAAGGGGCGGTCTTTTCCGCTCCTGCCTCCTACCATTGGCTCGGAGCAGGCCGGGTGAGGAAAGCAAAAGTCCCCGAACAGTTTAGCTGAGCTTGTTGACAACCCCACGTGGGGCGAGATTACAACCTTTCAAGAAATCCCCCCCACCCACCTCCAGTGCCTCCTTTTCTTGTCAACATCCAGCATCACCACAATGTACAAAAACTAAAAGTCCCGTTTACGGTGGACCCAAACTCCAGGGCTACTGCTGACACATTATGGATCCAGTTATACATGTTTAGAACCCAAATTCAAACGACAAACAAAGAGATCCTATGTGGTATTACAGAATAAATGGTAATAAACTTACATATTTTGATTGTTTGCAGATTGAGATGCGTTTGTGGGGTATACAACATTAAGTATCATGTGTTTCCACAAACAAAACACATTTCAGCCCCTCCAGGTAACAGTGCAACCAGATTCACCCAAAGGAAAACCGACGGATGTTTTACTGTGGGAGGGCAGCAGTGAAAACAGTAGCGAAATCAATCTATTCCATGATCAACTCTGGAACAGTCTCTCAAGCACTGGACTTCCCCAGCCCGGGGAATCACTGGGAAGATAAATATAGCCCATCCGAACTTTCCCTGTTCAGCCTTCCTTTGCCCTTAATAAACACTTAGTGCACCTGCGTGCTCGCACACACCCCACTAACCTGTTACTCAACGTGCTGCATTAACAGTCTGCAGCAAGAGTTACAGAGCTGTCCTTTGCACAGGTGTAATCCAGAACCCACAGACTGACCCAGAATCCAGTGGATCTGCAGGCTGACTGTCCTGACCCCGGCTTCTTTTGGAAGGAAACAGCTTGTGGCCGGCACACGCCAGGTTTTTGTTCGCCCCCTGAAAAGGAAAGCTTAATTGCCAGTCTGTCTCGACGCGTGTCGTTTCTCCACAGAGAGTGGGGGAATAAAAACGACTTTGCATCACAACAATACGTCCTCCACCTGCTCCCGGTATTTCCATGGAGGGCATGTGAGTGTGCGTGCATGTGTGTGTGTGTGTGTGTGTGTGCGCCCCACACTCTTTATTGCCCCAATCCATTCAGAGCCCTGCGGCAGATGCCCGACAGATGCGCCACGGGCCCCTCCAGAAAAAAAGCGCCACGTGCCGCGACCAGTCGTCTTTTCAGGCCAGTTTATCTTATCAGGGTGATACAAGCATGTGTTTACATTCAACATCATTCTCCTTGTCAGACAGATGCCGAAGGCTGTGCGTGTTTAGAACTGGGTGGCTGGTCCTGTCGTAACTTGAGAATATATGTCAAGTACACAAGTACAGTATGGACAATCATTTAGAGCATACATGAGTAATTTGAGCTTGAAAAAAAAACAAGAAAATAATCATGAAAAATATTTTGGTCCCCAAGAAACTTCAATAGGTGCTGAACAACAGCAATTCCAAGAATTGCGCATTCTATTAAAAATTGTTTTCTACCGAAGTTTCTTGGTAAATGATGAGTCAGACAATAAACCACTTTGACATTTATCTGAATGCTAATGAAGGTGCCTGCAATAATAACAGGATGACCTTTAACCTAATCTACACCATCTACAGAGCTGTTGAGCACAGACTCAGCCTGCATTGAGCAGAGAAATCTGGACTAACACCTCCATCTGCTGGAAGAGGAGAGAGTGAACTTCCCCCTTCTTACAACTAGTCTCAACATGTTGAATAAGCTCATGAGTCATGATGATTCCAACCTCACACTTGTGACTCACCACTTTACCCCCTCACAGCTAAAGGTTGCTGCTAAAGTCAGACCAATATTGTTTGCCAGGGGATTTGTAAGTGAAAAAGGCACAAACAAATCTAGTTTGATTTAATTTATATAAACTGGTATCATGTAAATGAATTGAAACACTCAGCCTTCTTTCACTTTAGAATGTCCCTGCATTATATACACATATTTACATGTTGTATTACATATAAAAGCCCAATGCACTGTATAACATGTTTGTGAGGAAAACAAAACAAGTCCGAATGCAGTAAGCAGTTAGGAATGGGGGAAATCCCAGACTGGCTGTGAAAATCCCAAAGGAGGCTAAATAAGAAATAGCTCTTCCCACGTGTAATGCGAGTAAAGCACCTGACTCAATAATGCAGCACTGAAAAGGTGTGGCAAACCCTTCCAGACTGTGTTTGTACTGGTAAACTTGCCAGGACTAAGTTGTCTGTAAAAACAACAGTGAACTGGCACTGCTCAATTAAAGCATAGAGCATGTTATACAGCCTTCTGTAGGAGCATTAATTAATGAAGGTTAAAAAAAACTGAATTGAATGGTAGGTATGACTAATTGTACACATATTCTTTTATTTCTTCATCAATAACACTGAACAAGATCCACTCCGATATATAAAAAGTTTATTATTATAGATGTCCAGACATGTCTTATACATAAAGAGTTCAAATGTACAGAAAGAGCTACAATCATATAATATATTTACATTCCATTCTTGGACTACGACAAATGTCAGTGCATTTGTTTAACATAATTAACACTTAAAATCTCATTTCTGGTCGATTACAACAACAAAAAAAGTAGTTCCAATACCATTTAGATCCATGTATCATCAACAGTAACAAAAAAATCACATAAAATAACAAAAATGCCTCACTGAGAAAACAGGTCATTACATTTTTGAGTATATTTAACTGCAAAACAGTTTACCAAGCAAATATATCAAACCCCTTATTATGTGCACACAGGTGCTAAGGTAGAATCAGACATGTTTATAAAGGTAAGAACTGTCCCATGAAGTTGTAAAAGAAGTGAGTGCAGGGGTAGACTGGCGTCAGCTAACAATGGCAGGGTCAAAGGTTCAGTGTCTTCTTCTGTATTTTGTCTTGCTTCACTGTACAACATAAAAACAAAGCATTCCAAAATGATAAGGAGCATGGATACCCTTGTTACAAGGGAATTACTAACAAACTTTACAAGTCTTCTAAATGGCCAAATGTCCTGCAATGGCTTAAGCATTACAGTGGTCAACAACCACTTTCATCAAGCTTTATGAGAATCAAGCAGCCTATCTTCTACTACGGAATAGATGTCGCCGACTATTTAGCAGTACAAACCACTGGACTACTTATTTTCATGGTAATTTACTATGGCTATGAAAGCTATGATTGTGGGGAGTAATTTGTGAGCAGCATGTTTTAACATCTAGATCTGCTGGAGGTGATCAGACAAACTGTGGTCAAATAACGCTCTCCCCGAGATTTGGTGACAAATAATAATGCCATTGAGTTGTACTTCTACTGAAGTAATCCAGTTCATTATGAATGTTCCTGTGGTGATGCCATTAAATTTACAAATTTTGGTCGTCTGCACCATGTTGTACAACACGTTGAGAGCCCTCAGTAGCATGTGGCCTCCAGCAGGGCAGGCATATATATATCACTGCTGCATTATCCTGTTCTTTAAGTAGGGTACACTGCTTAAATACATAAATCTCTCTTTTTGCTCTCTGGAGCAAGGAAATCAGAACAAAGTGCAAATAAAGTAACTGTGGAACGGCAGAAAGCTGTTAAAGGGGAAAAGCAGGGACAAACAGGATGATACTATATCTAGATCAAAGATGATATTTTTCCCCTTCCTCCTTTTTCAAGTTTAAGCTTCCCTCTTGTACCTACAACATAAGGAATTTGGCTCCCTCTGCTGGTTACAATGATTAATATGTCCCTACTACATCTCATCAGAGCGGTGCTGCTGTAATATTACAGAGGGGGGATTCCGGTCTATCCAGTTATCCTTGGACCCTGTGACCTCATATGCCACAGCAGACGCCACTACAGCATCAATGGGTCCTTCCTGTAAGGCCCCGACACCACCAGCCGGCCCCAGGTTCATCTCTGCTGCCTGACCAGGATTGGGGAAGTCTGCCGAAGAGTTGCTGTTGATGCCAGATTCCGAGTCAGGTTGCTCCACCCTTTGGTAGTCAGGAGTGTGGTTCTTCTGGCCGCCCGCGAAGATGGCTTTGACGTTGTCCACCTCTGCTGGAATCACAGAGAGAAGCTCGTCCTCCTCAGGGTCCAGGTAGGATACGGCATCTGTGCTGTCTGGCAGCGAGCGCAAGGTCCGGGAGATGACTGCAAAAATGAACGACAAATGGTTTCTAATGGCACACCAACACAGCCAAATTGTTGAAAAAAATAATTTATTTAATCTTGGTCACACAATAGATAAAAAAAACTCTATACACAATGCCACAAAAGGCAGATATTATTTTGACTCACTGGATGAGGGTGTGTAGAGTTCCTTCTGTTCAGCTTTTCCGCCAAATGGATTGACTGACGGGAAGATGATGAGACAGAAAGAGAGCAGGAACACCTAAAGGCCAAAAACAATTAGACAGTGAGGACAGAATACAGCAGTTTGACACTTACTATAAGAACAACAATAAAAGAAAATAAGCTAAAACTGTCAAATTTACCATAACACAAGTGCTGGTGGTGCTGGCCTTCATAGTCGACATCTTCACCATGGCCTGTAGTTTTCTCAGTTGCTCTATCAAGGAGCTGTAGGAACCAAGAGGATAACTTTACATTAACAGAAGTCCAGATTCAGAAACCTGACGTGACTAGGTATGTACAAACAGATAATATACAAAATATCTCAGACTTCTTACATGTTCTGTTTCTGAAGCATTTGGACTTTCTTCTGTAGTTCCAGGTTGTGTGCAGTGCAGATGGCGACCCTGTGGTAGACATGAATTCAGTAATTAGTACACCTACACCAAGATACAATATTTGACCACAAAAGTTAAGAGTTGGTCACAGAAAACAGGAAAATTTAAAATTAAATTCAAATGAGTTCCTCTTTAAGTTCTCCTTGCTATCTTTCACATATTAAAACCTGTTACAATGTGATTGTTGAGTTGCAACAAGTCAATAGACAGAAACTTCATCTGCAACTATTCTGATACTTAAATAATCATCAAAGACTTTTTTAAAGGAAAAATGCTAGAATGTGGATTTGATGCTTTTGTTTGTGACGAATGAATATTTGGGGGCTTTAGGTTGTGAGCGAGACAAAACAAGACATTTAAAGATGTCACTTCGGGCTGTGGGAAATTACAGAAGCAATTTTTTACTATTTTTTGATATTTTGTACAAAAAATACCAGTTAATTGAGAAAATAGTGGGTAGTTTAAATTGATAATGAAAATAATCATTAGATTTTATCATGCCAAATTAATCTTAGTCTTCTGTCAAGTCATTTTAACTAGCATGCCTGTGAACATGATTTTTTTTCCAGTGTTATTGACCATCCAGTGTGGCGTACAGAAAGATTTGAGCCTCTTCATCTCACCTGTTTTCCAGTCCGTCAACGTACACCTTCTTCTTCTTGCGGCTCTCCTGAGCAGACTGCTTGTTGCGGATCTTCCTTCTGACCCTTTTCAAAGTCCTCTCCTCTGCCTGTTACACAGAGTAGAGTAGGTTTTCACCAATGTTGACATGACAGACGTTGATGTTTTAAAAAACAGCCCTGACAAAGACACTTACACTGCTCAAGATCATTGTACATGTGTTACCAAAGTTAGCGTAACAATTTCAACATAGCAGCAGGAAGGTTTTCATTATGTTCAATACTGTATTGACATTGTAGTACTTTGCAGTTGCTTGAATCTAGTGTTTCTGAAAGTGCTGCACAGTGTTTATGACTAACACGAAGCCATCAGTTTAAGTAAATACAGGTGTAAAGTAAAAATTACCTTTGTGAGAGGCATGTGCGTGGGAATGGTTACTCCCTCTTTTGCCAAAAGCCGCTTCTCTTCCTCAGTGAGCACAATCTCCTTAAACTGGAACTAGAGGGGAAAAAAAACATAAAGTTTTCAAAATTTGTGTGCTTTCTGTGGAACAAAACACCCCCACATGTGTATAATGCATCAATGACCATCTCATCAATATCACCCATAGAACAATACTTACATATTAACTATGATCTCTTTAGTCTGGGTACAATAGTGAGAGAAACTGACCTGGTCTGTTATGTTGTCCTGTGCTGAATCCTCTGCTGAGTCCTCTATGGCCAAAGTGCAGGGCAGCTCACTGGTGATGTCCTCCTCCATTGCCTCACTCACCAGGTCATCTGTCACAAGAGAATTTTTGATTTAAAACAAACAATCTGCTTTTTTGACACTTATTCCTACTGGTTCTGTACCAATCTAACTTGCACATTCTTTGAATAGGTTTGAATCATCAAGTCAAATAAATATGTTACAGTAAAGATTCCACATATCCCAGAGTCCTTTGACAACACATACCCAGATCGATGAAGACATCTGTATCTAGCTTCTCTGCCCTCACACTCTGCAGCACGTCCATATCCGCCCCACTGCTCTGCAGCAGAGAGTAGCTGTGATCTGTCTGCACTGTTAAGGCCTCGAGGCTTTCTGTTTGCAGTTCTCCGGAGGTCAGTGCAGGGTCAGAATGCACCGGGCTGGGCTGAGAATAGCTGGGACTGGGCACAACGTCACTGTCACTGCCATGAGGGCTTGGGCATCCCAGAAGATTGTTGTTTCCAGCACCAGTGCTGCTGTCATCAGAAATGCCGCTGTCACTGCCCAGTGGAGAATGTGAGGGACAGATGGCCTCCATGTTGTCTTCTCCATCTAACAAGCTGGACAGGAAGTCTTCCGTATCCACACCTGTCAGCATCTGGGGGACAAAAGACAGCGTTACATTCGTTAAAGTCACACAGGCACACAATAAGGAAGTCACAGGGCTGCTATGCTTTTAGCTTTGTGACAATCATGCAGGTTGTCTGGTGTGTAAAGAGAAGCAAGATAAAAATATACTGTAGTAACATTCTGAGCAATCGATCTTACATCTTGTTCAGACAGCCAGGATTCGATGAGCCCGTTCTCATCAGGAAAAAAGGGCTCAGTGGATCCATCCTCTCCACTGTGGAACAGCAGCCCTAACAGGTCTGTTCCATCCATGTCTGGAAGGTCCTCAGTAACTGACATCTGTATCAAAACAGCAGCACACAGACCACAGCAAGTTTAATATTTGTAAACGAGCAGAAACAAAAATTCCCTTAGTTTTTAATAAGGTATTATCTTATATTATCTTATCAATGGCATTTAGCTTTACATAAAATTCAGACATTAATACAGGACAAGTAAAACATCATTAGCTGGAATGCTGGGTATTGCAATTTAGTGTTATTGTTAAATAAAACTGATTTTTAAAAATCATTTAGTGTCATAAAACATTTCTCTGGCAAAAAAACCCCAGTTGTTAATGTATTCCACAGTTTTATATAACCATAAATTTACAGATCTAATTTTAAAATTTTGGACCGTTTGTCAGACAAAACAGTCATTTACAAATGACACTTTGGGCTCTGCGAAGTTGTGATGAAAATTAAAGAAAATAAATTAAGACAGATGATAATGCCGCTGCTACTGATGAAAATAATTGGCAGTTGGAGCTCGACAGTTAAATGATGCAATTTTAAGAACTGATGAGATAGCTCTAGCTTACTGAAATGAAAAACAAACCCCCCTGATTTTATGGGTATCATATATGGCTGTGTAATATATTGTTTCAACACTGATGATGATGTGTACATGCACAATAGCCATGTTGCAGGAAGTGTAATATGAAGCAGGTCAAATGAACTCGAACACATCATACTACAACTTTTTTTGTGGCTTGATACAAAAGGGGGAATTCACACAGTTATTTCCCAAGACTGCTCTACAAGAGAAGTCTGATGCAATATAATTCATTCCTATTTAAAGGTTCTTGGATACATTAAGTTTTACAAGACATTGTTTTTTGGTGAGCAGCCTCCACATGTGCACAGCAATATAACCGAGCAACAGGGGAAACATTGAAAAGGAAGATTTTGCTGTGAGACGAAATGCAATGTCAGTTATACACACAAATTTCAGTTACAGAACGGACGATGTTCACCAACAACAAGTACTCTGTTGGCCATGTCTTGTCACTGGTGACACCACACCAGGACTAATTTATCTGATCATTTAAACTGGCACCACAAAGCTCTGTATGACGAGTGCAAAGCCAGATCTAAAAGCCATTCAAAGCAAAAAAATAAAAATAAAAATTCAGATGCTTTAGCAAGAGTTGCACTATATGAGAAGGGTTCGAAACACTCAACACTCAAAGAAAGGCCTTCTCAATGAACAGTATATTTTATCTTAAAAATCTTCCTCTACAAAATCACCGTCTAGAATGATTAGTTCTTTCCACATAGAGTTATTTAGGCAAGTCATGTGAAAACTACTGTATTTACTCAGATTGCAGAAAAACAAAATATTGCAGTGTCAGTTTTTCCAATATTGCGCAGACCTAGCATCATATTGAGACAACTATAGCATTTCAGTGGTCACATCACATGCCGCACCTTTGACTAAAGATTGCAGGGGAGTGTCAGTAGTTATACTTAATCAGTTTTACTGCCAAGAACGTTTTCACATACAAGGAACTTGACTTGATGTTTTGCTGACAATTACAAATTTTTAAATAAGAAGATGTTTTAAAAATCAAGTGTTGCAAGTCAATAGACATTAGGTGGTAATAGACATTATAGATCTTTAAAGCCTCACCAGTTGTTTATTTTTCACAGGATTTGACAGATTTTTTTACTGAGTATTCCAGAAACCTCAATAAAAAGTTAAAGCTTGTAATTAATGATTTTTTTTTTACAGAAATTAAAATAATAAAACTATAATTTATCATCAAAACAAAAAAAAATTTCAAACAATAATATCTCCACTAATATACACTCAATTCCAACCAAAGTTTTGTTGTGGGGAGAAACGACTCAGTTTTGGCATACCAAAATGGTAGATTGGTGCTACATCAAAAAGGGACTGCCACAGGTCTTCCTAAAATTAGCTTCAGAGCTGGAAAATCCACTTTTTCAGACATTTTAACTGTATTTTTCTCAGGAAGGATTGTTCTGATTTCACTGAAACTTTTTTAAGGGAATGTCTACATATCCGCTGAAAACAGGTTAAAAAATTCAAGATGTTACATTATCCCTTCATTACTTGTGATATAAACAATTATAGGTACAAAAAGCAATAGAAATATTTAAAGTGTCCAGGAATGTGACTTTAGATATCAAGAAAGGATCCTGATTTTTTTTTCCTGACATGGAGTGGTACAGAAGAAAAAAAAGTGTGGTATATAGTAAATGGAGTGATGGTCCAGTAAGGATCCAGCCTATACAGGACTCCATTGGGTGCTGCACTGTTTCATTTGTCTTGGCCTGCATCTGGAAGCTGCAGACGCATGTGGAGGAATGCTTTGACAGTGCATTTAACAATAATTAGGATGAGATGAGAAATAAAAACAAAGAAACAAACAAAAACAATGACACTCCCCCGTCAATGGGTTGATTACACGTAGCTTCATATTGCATCACCATAACCACGACTCTATCATGACCTCATCCTATGCTGAGCCCCGCCCCCCATGCCTTTGTCACGGGGTCTGAGTACAATATCAAGTGTCAAAACAAATAAGATGCATAACCTTCACTTAGTATCAGGAAACTATTATTTGTATATGCGGCATTGTGTGCTGGGGTTAAAGAAACGGGACTGCAGCCCAGATGCAAAGTGTCTTTACTGGATTAAACAAAAAGAGTATTGTCTTGCAATATAACCGTTTAAGGCATGGACGAAATGACCTACATAAAGCAGGAGTCGGTACAGGCAAAGTCATTCATGAGGTTTTGGCTTTAACAGGCTAAAAAATGCAGCTGCATTCATGATATCAACGGCAGAAAGCAGGATTTATCTTAGGCCAACACCGAGGAGTCAGCCTCATAATCCTGTCATAATCTTCATGTGTCGAGGGCGTGGTCCCTCGTGGCATTAAATACACTTAGAAACAGTGAAAACATTTAATGTTCGTGTGAATTTTCTTACCGTTTGATGACAGGATACAAAATACCATTCGCCTGAGTGCGTCGAGATGTCTGTGGTCTCTATTCGGCTTTTCTTCGCTGCTACCCGTCTACCGTCACAGCGTTTCCTCCCGAAACCACCTTCCAACAAGGCAAAAATTGCGTCATCACGTAAAGGCGGAAATGCTTACGTGCTCTTTCTTGGGTGCTTCTGGGAAGTGGAGTACATTGAGACGTTCCGCGTCTTACGCTCAAGAACAGTCCTGTTCTCAGCACACAGAGCATACAGTTAAAGACATTGTTTAATTTATATACATATAATAGCACGAAATGTATATATTAAAGACACTACGTTTCATGTACATATGTGTGTATATATAAATATGTGTATAACTATAACTATATATATATAAGAGAAAAATATATAATCATACACTATGCAACACTAAGCAATAAATAAGCAATAAACTGCACTATGTTTCATGCACATATGTATGTGCATGTGTGTGTGTGTGTGTGTGTGTGTGTGTGTGTGTGTGTGTGTGTGTGTGTGATCAGATCAGCCAGAACACTATGACCACTGACAGGTGAAGTGAATAACATTGATTATATTGCTACTATGTGCTGTTCTGCTGGATTCTGGCATCTGTGTTGATGAGACTTAGACACCCAAATAAACATTGTCCCACAACAAGAACACTCTTTCTTGCAAATGGAAATCCCAAATGTCACTGGTCTACCCCTGCAGGAAAATGCACCCCACCACATGGAAAAAAAACATCAAACAATCAGGAACATGTTGAGGAACATAACAATGGACCAACATGTTGATTTGACCTCCAAACTTCCTACAACCCATTGTGATCAAGTATCAACAGGATGCAGTGGAACAACTCTGAATGACAGAGGCCCCACTGCACAAGCCAGAGTACCCAAAGACCCACTGCTAAAGTCCTGGTGCCAGATCCCATAGGACACCCTGACCTCTTGTCCATGCCCAATGGTTCAGAGCATTTTTACAGATTTATTTTTGTCCTTTTCATGCCTTTATTAGAGAGGACAGGACAATGGATAGAGTCAGAAATGAGTAAAGGTGGGAAAGGACATGCGGTAAATGACTGAGGTTGGACTGGAACCCGAAGTTGTTGTCCTCATGCAACAATATCTTGCTGCAAATCAATAAAAAAAAGATTGCAAAGTTTTTTATGTGCAATATTGTACAATATGTCATTATCATGTATGATATTACTTACCTTAGAATAATTGCCAGTATTACTTTTGATTTTTCTGTTGTAATCTTAATTTAGCTTACTTTTTTCTTTTTTGGCAGGAATATATCCTACTTATATTTTTATTGCTTTTCTATTCGGCACCACACTTTCTCATGTTAGGTGCTTTTGTTTTCTGAGCGATATCTGGCATAAGAAATTCTTTCTGGATTAGTTTCATCTTATCTTTAAAACATCATTGCATGCACAGTGTATTTTGTGTATTCAGTCTTAAGAGTATAAAACATACACGCAAAAATAAAAGCAGATGCGTTTCAAATTTAAATTTATTTAAATCAGCACATTAGCATGGGAATGGCGTCATATGATTAAAAACCCAATGACTGAAACTCATACTGAAATTGCCTCAGTCAAAAATAATGTTTCCACAGGAACTAGTAATTCTGATAGTTGGTATGTTGGTATTCATGGCCTTAATGCCATTCCATTTACGGGCTTTTTCAGCCTGTAGGGAAACAGTGAGGTTAGTGAAGTCGACCAGCCTAACAGGAACATCTCACAGAGACATATCACATAAGATGTAAAGTCTCTATATTATCACAAAAGTTAGGGAGTATAATGAAACCAGTCTGTCTGTTTCAAAACATGATAAAAAAAAATAACTAAGGCATCAAAGAAAAGTGCAATTAAACAATAGACACCACGTTCTGTGTATGCATGTGTAGATGCATGTTTCATCACTTTATCGCCTCAGCATAATGTTGTGGATCTTTTCCTTTCAAATTTATGCTACATTGATTTTCATAGGGTTTGCTGTTACAACACAACTGAACATAGACCACGTGTCAGCTGTAATTATCTGGCCTGCAATACCCACATAACAAGATCTGTATGACAGCTAACCTGAAGAAATCGTATTTAAGGCCATTTCCCAATTTCTTGCAGATTGCATGTCCCTGTTGGAAAGGAGACAATAATGATTTACTGGCAGAATCATTCCTACATTGACTAATTTCACTTACTAGAATAGAAACAGTAACGTAAGAAGAGTCAAATTCTAGGAGCTGTATGTTGTTATATACCATGATGTCAATTTATACTACTGGATTGAGAAGGACTTTTTAAAATTTCTAATGGAATCCATGCAATCTCATCCCAGACTATGACGTCAATGAATTTCTGGAGTGAAGCAGAGAGTTTTGTCACAGAATCACACACAGTTTGGATGTGTGCCGTAAACTACGGTACACTTTTAGTCGTTCTTTTTTACTCGTTGTAGTTGGTCCCGCTACCTGTGCGACCACAGGCTTGCTCTCAACAACCCGTCTCCTGTGAGCACGGTGCAGCAGGATCCGATAGACCCCAGTGATAGAGCTCCTGCAGTCCTTCCCCTGGTTATTGAGGATGTGTTCTGAGGTGATTCCTAGTGTCTGAAGTGCTGCTTTTACCTCCAATTCTTCCTCGATAAGTTCGGATGGATCACTCTCTGCTAGGTGGGATGGGTCTAGTTTAAAGGGCTCCAAGGCACGTGGAAAATCCACAGGGAGCAGCCACTCGCAGCCCATCATCTGTTCCACTGTGCAGCGGTCAGATGGTATGGGCTGGAGGATTCCCCTGATCATCCTCTGGCATGCCTCAGGCACCCAAGTGGGCAGGACGTAGGCCCCCTCCATGATGCATCGCTTCAGTTTGGCCACAGTGTCAGCCCTGAATGGCATGGTGCCTGTCACCATGAAGAACAGCATCACCCCCAGGGCCCAGATGTCAACAAACATGCCAACGTAATGCTCGTCCCGGAAGAGTTCGGGTGCAGCATAAGGCGGAGAGCCACAGAACGTGTTGAGTGTCTCATCACGGCGGCTTAACGTGCTAAATCCAAAGTCCCCCACCTTGACACAAGAGCTGCTGGTGTAGAAGACATTTTCTGCCTTCAGGTCACGGTGGATGATGTTGTTTTCATGCTGTGGGAGAACAAGGAGAAGCTGAATAATGCACGTGCCACCTACCTGCATGTTAATTCACTGCTTAAAGATTATCCAAACTAATGGTCAGTGAATACCATTACTTTAACCATGGCATGTAAATATGTCACCATCAAGATTACTCTATTTATAATATACAATAATTACAATACTTTTTTTAAACATGGGAGATCGTTTTATCTATTTGTCCATCTATCCACCTACCTACCTATCCACCTACCTACCTATCTACCTACCTACTGACCTATCCACCTGCCTACCTACCTACCTACCTACCTATCTATCTACCTATCTATCTATCTATCCATCCATCCATCCATCCATCCATCCATCCATCCATCCATTCCATCCATCCATTCCATCCATCTATCTATCTAACTGCTAGCTAGCTAGCTATCCATCTAGCCATCCATCTACCTTCCTATCCACCTACCTATCTATCTTGTAAAGTTGGAATCCAAGGGTTTCACTCTGGTAAAGTCTAATAGGTTTCCGTGAATTTGGTTTATTGTTACTTTATTTGGATGTGTCATGTCTGAACAAGTACCTTTATATGTCTCACACATCTAACAGGGATGAGAGACACAACCCCATGACTGCCACATCAATAGCTACTGAAATTGTATAGATTTATGTCAGTTTAGCTGTTTTTACTTGTGCCCTGCAGGCCTGGACTTGTCTAGTTATTAGCTGTAAACACAAATGTCAAAATTAGTCAGACTGGTCACGAGAAGGACTTTACCCTGCCCTACAATGCAAAGTCGAGTTGAGCCAATGAGCAAATAGATTAGGTCGTTGTTTAGAGAATTTACAGCTTGCCAGTGGTACTGCACCTTAGCCAAAAATCCACCTAAAACAGACAATCTCCTGGTGTCTGCCACAGGTGTGAAAACTTGTAGTGTGCAAATATTCTGTACTGACAGAAAATGTCTTTGACATGAATTGGGTTAGAAGATTAGATACAACTTTAATGAACACCATAGTTTATCCAGGTCACTGTAGCAGCACAGTCTAAGTAATACTATGGACATGTAAAAGAGTCAGTCTAGGTTATCATCTTTGTGGTTAATATGACTGTATACAACAACATGACTATTTTAGATCACATTAAAATTATCTGATCAGATTTGAATTGATTTTTAATTGATGTATATACTGACCATGTGTTTAACGGCAGAGAGGATTTGAGCAAAGACAATCTTGCTATCAGTGTCAGAAAGTTTTCCTTCTGTAGTAATTTTGGTGTAGAGCTCCCCTCCTCCTGCGTACTCCATCACCAGGTGTAACCGAGATAAAGTCTCAACCACCTACAGAAGACAAGACAGAAAGCACAAGAAAAATAAGTATGTCAGAATGCATTTCTAAGAAAAAGACAGCTGGATTAAGTATTCACCGAAATCAGACATAAAGTTCATACATAAATGAGAGTACACAGTCAGACCTCATAGAGGCGTATGATGTTGGGATGATGGAGCTTCTCCATGCTGGAGATCTCTCTGGACAGCAGTCTCTGGGTCTTCTGATCAAGCTTGGTTTTGTCTAAGATCTTTATGGCCACTTTGTCTGAAGAAGGTTCATGGAAGGAAAATGTTCATCATTAGTGATCACTGACACATGACACAGCAGAAACACTTGTATAGATTATTTAAAACATGCATAGAAATACAGAAAGTGGGTCACATTTAAAAGAAACTTACAGTACAATTTACCCCACTGTGGTAATGATAAGTAAAATAACACTTCTTTTCCAGGAAACCGTGTTTTAGTTGTTACATGAATCTTTTGTGAATAGGGAATAGAAATAGTGAGTCTGGTTCCAAGTTGCAAACACAGAATTGCCCCTGAAGTGACCAAGACTGATGCTCAGCTCTGGTTAATTTGATGGAGGATGAGCTGCACTCAGAAGCCAATTTTCTTGATTATGTCCTCCCAGGGGGTCAATTCTCACTTTTAGCCCTATCTAAAAAGGAAATTTGCTTGTGTAATTCAGGGAAAACTGCTCTTTTTCTGTCCTAGAGCAGTGACTGAAAGTCTGAGCAGATACAAAGGATCAAGTCAGGGCGAAGATTAAATACAGGAACACAGAGTTCTCAGTTTGGTGGCTTGTTCTGGTATCTAATTTCACTTCCACCTTTAAAAATGTGAGGACAATGTGGTGCATTTTTAAAAATATACTCACTTTTACAAATACAATTTTGGAAAAAATCTAAACGTATATGTCAGTCGAACCTTGGCTGCATTCCTTTAAATGATTCATACGCAAAATAGACCTCAGGTAACTGAATACAGAAAAGTTCTTTAGCAGCAAAATGGTGTTGAGATATCTAATTGTGCTTCAGTATGCATTATTAAGGCTGGTATAAGACTCCCTTTCAGCGTTGACATAGCTTTCAATAGGAACATTCAAAATGCATTGCAGCTCATATTGGTTTTGATGCAATGATACCACACACACACACACACACACACACACACACACACACACACACACACACACACACACACACACACACACACACACACACACACACACACACACACACACACAAGGTACAGACAAGGCAGGAATACAATAAAAAAACATCTAAACCTTCAAACACAGAGCATGCAAACACACACACACACACACATAGAGCTACGCACTCATTTTCCTCTCTCTCTTTGATGAGGCATGCAGCAATTTTAGCCGTCGCTAAGGAAACTGGAGATCTCTAATCAATCCATCTGTTCAAGGGCAGCAGACAGTCTGTCTCTTTGTGGCTGAATCAGCCCCTTGGCCAGGCACACATCGCCTTGTTAGTGAATCGCTATAAGGACGCACTGTTAGCGTTACTGCCCATTGATGAAAACAACTTACCAGCCAACTTATCACTTAAATCTAATACGAAGCCAAAGCATATGTGAGCTTATCTATCTTTTTTAACTTAGATGAATGTCTTTAGAATTTCTCTTAGCAATGACAGTTTAGTATGTAGTCAATTCGTAATGTCCATATGCAATCTATGCTTAGCTGGTGTGTTTGTTTGCCCCTGTGCAAGTGTCATACACACAGCTGCGTGTCACGGATATCATGACGGGTCTTACCTTTGGTGAGTGCATGAATTCCTAGCTTGACATGGGAAAAATTTCCACACCCAATCTCTCCACGAATTTTGTAGAAGCCGATTCTTCTGCCCACCGTCAGCTCACGCACCACCCTACAGACAGATTGCACAACAGAAGATGAAACACTAATATTCTTCGTGATGTACAACAAGTGGAACAACCACAGAAAGAATCACAATTACCACAAAGGATCTACAGAGTTCTGCTCCATCTCTTGAACCCTACCTTTCATCCTGACACATGTCCAGGTTCAGCCTCTCCAGTGGAGTGAGGCGGCGGATGGTGGCCCCTTCATCGTCTGTGTTGATGTCTGAGCTGTCCTGGTGGCTCCAACGGGTGTACTTTTGGCCGCTAGTACCCGCGCCTGTGCCTCCAATGGAACCTCCAACGGACTCTCCATTAGACTCCCCGGTCTCAGCCCCAGAAGTTGAGCTGGTCCCAGCGGTGCATGCTGCCCCTGCCACCCTCGAACCTGTTGTCCCAGCCCCAGCTTCAGCCCCGTCTGGGCTGCTCTCAGAGGGGCAGACAGCAGTCATCCTGCAAGGGATGCCCAGGGTGGGGTGGGCTTAGCTCATAGTAGCTGGGAGTGATGCAGGACTGTGTACACAAAAAGAAAAAGTCCATTGGTTGTTTTCTTAATAAATTTCAGGAACAGTATGCATCTTAACAGCATTCTGTGAAAAGTACAGCATGTGTTGTTCAGATGCACCATGGCTGATGTTCCTACCGTTATGCAAATGTCTAAAATAAATGGCATAAAATAGAAGATGGAAAACAGCTTTGGTAAGAAATTTAGGGAAAGTATTACAAAAGTATTTTAGGCCCACTAAAATATTTATTATATATATATTTTGTTGCCATCAGTTTAACAACAAGTGGTTTTCCAACACATGATCTTCATTGTAAGACTGATAAAAACTAAAAAAATAATACAACACCATGGCAATAGCATTTGCCTCATGAAAATACAAGCACACATAATCCACACAATGTGAAATGAAAATGAAAAAAAATAATTGGACAACCAAAAAATGAAAAGTACCTGAAAGCAAATTTACCTTAACTCACTTTAAAACCTTTACTTACCTTTAGATATGTGAGCCATTTTAAAGGTAAGTAATTTTAGTGTCCTCGTCCCAATATCGCAGCCATTTAGAAAACTGAGTCAATAAACAAATATTATATATGACTGCTTTCCTGTGGTGGGTCCAAGCTCATTCTGCATCCAAAATGTCCCAAACCTGCTGCAGCTGAAATTGTCCTCGCCTCAGTGGAATATCGGGACCAGTTTGTCATCTGAAGTTGGAAGTAGCTGTTGCCTTGTTGCACTTTAACAACGTTTTAGTTTTCCTCACTTGCAGCTGTTGCAGAAAGGCAATGAGCGTAGAGATCAAATAAAACCATGCGTTATCGGATTCATGCTCACTGTTGTCTCTCACTGAAGAGGTCGGCAGAGCTTTAATGGACTCTTTTGAGTCCTCTGGGTATAAATAGGCCACAGGGTAAGTGGGAGGGAAGAGGAGCTGGATGGGGGTGATTGGAGGAAAGAGGTTGAACAGATGATAGTGTCAGGGTGCAGCTGTGGGGTGATTAGTGAGACAACCTGGAATAAAGCACAAGAGAAATGCAAATAAATGTATTTTATGCTTTTATTGGTACTCACACTTTTGCCTCTATTTCCTTTTTAACAACTGTTTTATTTTTAAAACACGGCATGCATGTTTTCCACACTCCAGTCTGTGTGCATAAGTCAATAAAAGTGTGCCTGTGCAGCATCTGCTTGAGTGTCCACTAATGTGAATTGAAATTCTTACTTAATTTACTTCTTGAGTCCTGCTCCAAGGGCAATGAAAGCACAGGCTGCCATGAGAGCCAGAATAAACACATCAGGGATCCTCATCACACTCTACCTTAAAGATTACACTTACAACCTGAAATACCTGAATAACCAGACTTTATCATTTCAAATGCAGAGGACGAGCGATGACTGTTACTCCCTCGTGTGTGTGTTTGACGTGTGTCGGTGTATGAGAGTATAATTAGGTGATAATTGCACTGTTCTCTGTGAACAAAGCTCTAACAACGTCCCATGGGAGGGAAAAGCAAAGGTGAATTTGAGGTAAAAGTGAATCATGATTTCATGAAAACCGTTTTTGTTTTTGTTATTGTTATAAACTGAAATATTTTCAGTACTATAACGAAAATATATTTTGTTAAAGATTTTAAGTTAGATTGTATTGTATATTGGCAGTAGTTCCCCATTATCTTCTATTTGTGTTAAACATAATAGCATGCAAATGTTATAGTTCAACCAACTTAAGTAAATTCAACGTGAAAAATGAATCAAATTCTGTCAAAAAATTCAGCAGTAAATATACATAATATATTTATATACTGATCAGCCACAACATTATGACCACTGACAGGTGAAGTGAATAACATTGATCATATTGGTACTATGTGCTGTTCAGCTGGAAAACCTTGGATTTTAACATCCGTGTCGATCAGGCTTAGACACCCAAATAAACATTATCCCAGAACAAGCACACTCCCTCATGCAAATGTAAATCACAAATGTCACTGGCCTACCCCCACAGAAGAACGCACCCACCACATGGAAAAAACATCAAACAATCAGGAACATGTTGAGGAACATGACAATGGCCCAACATGTTGATTTGACCTCCAAACTTCCTACATCCCATTCTGATCAAGCATCAACAGGATGCAGTGGAACAAGTTTGATTGACGGTACTCTGGCTTGTGCAGTGCACAAGCCAGAGTACCTAAAGGATCCAGTGCCAACGTCCTGGTTCCAGACCCCATAGGACACCCTGAGAGGTCCTCTTATCCATGTCCAATGGTTCAGAGCATTTTTGAGCACACAAGGGGACCAACACAGGATAAGGCAAGTGGTCATAATGTTATGCCTGGTCGGTGTATGACTGTAAAACAAGTTTGTATGACTAAGTTAGAAAGCAACATGAAGCTATACATTTTTTTAAAATCAACTAATATTGAGATAATTTAAAGCTTAAGTAAGAAAATAGATTTACTTCAGTAATAAATATACAAATTCAGTCAAGTGCTACTCTACTGCAATACAGTTTGGTTTTACTGTTTGCATCATAAACTGACTAAGGCTTTTCACGACATAACACACTGTGTGTGTATGACAAGAACCTCGTGTAACACAGTGCTTTCGTAGGGGTTCTCTCATTTGTCTCTGTGTTAAGATGAATGAATCCGTGTTGCAGGTTTGCTGGGAAATCAAAGCAGTTCTTCTTTGTGAGGTCCAGAGTCTTCCAGCCTTCAAACACCTTCCTGCCGTCGCACCATGAATATCTGCGCATTGATCTCAGGCGGCCTAAAAGGACTTGCTCGGAGAGGAGAGGCCTCCACTTTACAGCACAAAGCAACACACGCTGAATACCAGCCTTTTATGTGTGTAAATAAAAAGACTAAAGGACAGCCATGCATGAGATAAACAGATCGATGACAAGAGAAAAGCAAGAGGAGTTCCGGGTAAAAACCACCATCAGGAAAGTGTAATTTTCAATTGTAGGGAAAAATTCACCTTAAAGTATTCTTGAATGGATAAGGAATGATAAATAAGTCTCAGAGCAATATTAAAAAAGTTTAATGGATCTACTGGTTACTCCAGAGTGGGTCTATAGATGAGTAGAGCTACTTTATCCTTTGTTTCCACTGGATAACAAATCTACCTGGTTGCTTGGTGATGGATACTGACTGAGCACGTTTGCTTGCCTTTCTGTCAGGCTGAGGATTAGGCATTAACTGAACCTGCGGGCCAAAGAGGAGAGCACACAGCGTTATATTTACAGTCATAGCGTGCTGCGTTGAGCCCGAGAGTGCCCAGGTTAATTATGCGCACAAACACAAACACAGAGCAAAACAGTGCACTGGTGCAAGAATTAGAGACCCTGCAAATATTGTGAATTCAAGCTGAAATTGCCTATATAAAAATAATCAAAGATAAAAAAAAAAAACAATAAAATTTCTCAGTTTGCATTTATCTTTAGCTACAATATTTTTTTTTGTTCTGGCTGTTAATCATATATACAAGTAAACAACCTTAATCACTTTAGCTGCAATGCCCTTCAAGAGAATAAGCAAAGCTGTACTGAACTTGTGCAGTGTCTCTTTGTCTTTTGTAAAAAAAAAAAAAAAACACAACCAAATATGCTGCATTTCAGTACTGTGCACTACTTCATTTTATTACCAATACTTAGAAATAGTGCTGCAACTAATGATTATTTTTATTGTTTATTTTTTGTTGATTATTTGATCTATTAAAAGTCAGAAAATGGTTGAAAAATGTCAGTGTTTCCTAAAAGCCGAGACGACGTCCTCCAATGTCCTGTTTTGTCCACAATCCAAAGATGCTCAGTTTACTGTCAAGGTGGACTAAACAAACCAGGAAATCTTTCAGTTTAGGAACTGGAATTGAAATTGCTCTTCTATTTAGAAAATATCGCAAGTTTTACAGACATTTTTGTATTCAAACATTTGACATGATAAGTTGAAATGATAAAATTCTGAATTGAAATCAACATTATATTACAGACAAAATCATTTCTGTGACGTATTAATAAACCAGCTGCATTCAGTCCACTTATCTCTGTTGAAGTTTGATTTCCAGGCAGTTGTAAAACTAAAAAAAACTGCATATGATTATGCTGCTTATCACAAACAGGCCCATGAGTCTGCAAACAAGCAGCCCTTCATCAGCAAACACAATCAGCCATGCCAAGTGTGACTCCTTCCTCACGAGACACTCCATCATTTGTCTGAGGATCCCTAAAGGGAAGAGGAAGGGTTTGCCTGGTGCACTCTGCTGCTGATCGCACTGCTCGCATCAGCAGCCACTTCACATGTTCCAACAACGGAAAACACAAGAGCCCATCCACAGCAGCTGTGGACCAAGAATTACTCACTCTTTCCATCTGCTACAGCTTCGTTCACAAAAAAATGCCTGTTTGCGTCTCCACTTTTACAAGGTGAGAGTACAGAAGAGCTGCTTCTCACTTCACCAGTCTCACTTTTTTTTATGTCCGTTCCCTCGTTCCTCCTGTGCTTTGGATCCCCCATTCTCTCTTTTTTGTCGCCCCTTTTTGCATTCAGGCACAAAGATGCCGCACGCGCCTACGCACACGCATTCACACGGCCTTGTCCTCAGATAGAAACATGTACAAGCACACTCGCGTAAATGCATACACATGCAGACAGTGAGCTCCCTCCACACAAAGCTCCCCAGTGTGTTAATTGAGACGCACAGCTGACAAGAATAAAAAGCTCGACAGTGAAAGAGCCACAACAATGAAAACTATGGGCCTTAGGAACAGAGAGGCAGGCCTCTCTGGAATCTATGGTCCAAATATTTCACATTTCCCCCCAAAAAACACACACTGACCTCTAAATCCCTTCCCCCTGTAACAGACAGAGTCCCAACCAAAGTTGCACAGGCTAAGGATACATTGAATGAAGCAGCAAAGACAAAATACCTAGCTTTGCAAATAATCGGCTGAAAATAATGCTAAATGCATGAGCAGGACACTATACGCCTGCCTCTATGTGTCACTGTTTTGTTTTGCTTTTCCCTTTTTGCATAGCATGACTGCTTGAGTATTAATCTTCTTCTGTCACTATTACAGTTGAGTAAAAAGAAAAACACTTCATCTCAAACCTGGCAACTCAGAAAACACGTATAGATTCAAGTACATCTAGGTGAGCAACAAAGAGAGCTAGAAGTGTCTCTGAGGCCTTCACAAAGTTGCCATGACAGTGTACACAGAGAGCACAATAACAGAACAATGCAGCATCAACACTGTAAATCCTGGATCTGGTGTTTCAAATCGAAACCCTGTTTGGTCATTTATTTCTTACTGCCTAACCGAGCTGTCTGAGTCGGCATGTTCCTCACTGTCAGCACATCAAAGAGGCTTGGATCAAAGAAAGAAAAAAACCCACATGAAGTACAATGTTTCATGTTGTCCCACTGATTGACCATCAAAAGAATAAAAATTAAGAACAAATTTCATTCAGGTGGGAATAAAAAGAAACCTCAAAATGGAAAAATATGGTAATAGATTCAGCTTCCAGTCCAGGTTTATACTGGGAAGAATGATTACTTTTGCAATGCAATAGATTAAAGAATCCTTCTTTTATTTTTAACTTCTTGAAGTAAGTGAAAAAAACCTAGTTGTGCAATGGAAGACACATTATGGGGAATCATGATAACAACTGCCACATCCAAATCTGGTTCTAATTCACTTAAATCCATCTATTTTTGCTTTCAGAAAACACAGAATGCATAACACTCTCTGATTGTGCACTTTCCTTGTAGCTACAGGGCAGGATTTGACTAATTTTTGGCTTTCCTCTGACATACATTTTTGTGTTTGCATGTAGTTTGCATGGATGTAAATCTTGGGTAAATCTTGTAAACTACTTTACAAGAACATGGACGATCTAAAAGAGACGAAAAGTGAGTTTTAAATGGGGGAAAAAACACAAATAGATCTCAAGTCAGAGGGCAACAGGTGCTAAAGCCATACTCTTTTTGTCATGTCATCAATCTTTTAGTGCTCAGAATGGTAAAGGAAGTTAATTAGAGTCATGATGGGTCTCTAAAGTTACGAATTAGTCTACTTCCATTGTGCATGTGCGTGCGTCACGTGTGTGCGTAACTGGCAGGTCAGTTGTAGGTGATGCACTAAATGTTATGAGTACAATCACAGCAAAACAGAACAACAAAATAACGAAATTTAAATAATAGGTGATGAAAAATACACAATGAGCCTCACCTAGGTATAAATAAGCTCCATGACACCTCCTCCACCAGCCTCAGACTACCAGACAGCCTGCTGCTGGGTCGCCAACCGAAATATTCCTTATAATGACATTTAGAGATACTTTTTTCGTGATAAAATCCAAGATTTCAAACAAAAGCCTTCTTTCGAGGAGATAAACCCTGATGCGCATCAGTTAAGTGGTTTATCTGTGCACGTTCAGTGACAGTCAACAGTTAATATCCCTGCAGCAGGCCAATCCTTGAGAGCCAGGACGCTCTCATCACAACCCCGCCACACACAAACAACACACATGTCACATCTGAGTCTTAGTCTCACCGTGTCTTCACGGCCCCGCAGCGACGGTGTTTACCGACGTCGCCGCGACATTCATCTTCTCCGGTGCCGGTGACATTGAGAGCTCACTGGCTCCGCCGCAGCTGCTGCCCGGTTCAGTCTGTTGTGAAGGAAATCCTGCTGAACGGGCAGGTGAAGCGACCAATCACAGGCGGGCCGAGGAGACCGCCGTGCGTCCTCCGTCCAATGGGAAGCGAGAATTTGGCAGCCCTTTGGTTCAGTACCACAGGAGCTGTCCCGTGCTGTGAGCAGGCGGCGGGGCGCACCAGGTAACCAGAGCCGTCACGCTCCACGCACTCTGGTCAGGCGATTAGTACAGGAGGGGGTCAAGGTGGGGTCAGAGGAGATGTGCAGGTAAATGGTTAATACTTCCTAATACTAACTATTCACTGACACTGTGAATCATTCTTTCATTTCCAAGTTACTGCATGCTTCAATCTCCCTCAGGATCAACACAGTATCCATCTATGCATCACTTTCCACATGACAGGGTTTTTTTGTGTATAATATTTAGATGGAGTTCATTAAACATCAGTGCAGACTGGTGATAATTACAAGCAAGTGCAGGCTAAACCGTTGTAGTTCTACTGTTATTTAGCTGCCTGGATCACATAGCAGAGAAATACACCGACCAGGCATAACATTATGACCACCTTCCTAATATTGTGTTGGTCCCCCTGATGTGCTCAAAAATGCTCTGAACCATTGGGCATGGACAAGAGGACCTCTCAGGGTGTCCTATGGGGTCTAGAACCAGGACGCTAGCCGTGGATCTTTTGGGTACTCTGTCTTGTGCAGTGGGGCCTCTGTCAATCAAACCCTTTCCACTGCATCCTGTTGATGCTTGATCACAATGGGGTGTAGGAAGTTTGGAGGTCAAATCAACATGCTGGTGTTGTTTCCATGTGGTGGGGTGCATTTTCCTGCAGGAGTAGGCCAGTGGCATTTGGGATTTCCATTTGCATGAGGGAGTGTGCTTGTTGTGGGACAATGTTTATTTGGGTGTCTAAGTGTCATCAACACAGATGTTAAAATCCAAGGTTTTCCAGCAGAACAGCACATAGTAGCAATATGATCAATCTTATTCACTTCACCTGTCAGTGGTCATAATGTTGTGCCTGATCGGTCTATAGTTTGGTTGATTTGTACTTACTGTGTAACAGAAACAAACAATGGAATAATTGAGACATTCTGGGCACCCAATAGGATCCTTCTGTTGGAAAGAAGTCAGAATTAAACCAACCATTGCACTAATTCTGTGGGGGGAAAAGACCACACATTTGATTCATCATCAACCTGTAGTGCTGAAAAACTACAATAAACTATTGACATCATTCTTCAGTGCAAATGCCAACAGGGTCTTGACTGTATTTGTAAAAACAAAACAAAAAAGTCAATCTTGGTCAATTTCACAACAACTTCTTCAAACCTCATTTTTAGCCAGTTAAGGCCCCTGGTAACACAACATTGCCACATACAGTATATATCGATCACCTCATAGAGATGAAAGCAGGATATGAAGCAACTTTAGCCAATATCTGAGGTCGTTTCTGGCCACCTGGCAACTGCATGTCCTATGTCGACATGTTTTTAGTCCTGGTGTGGTTTCCAGAAACTCCTCTTTTGCTGATAATTGCTCCACCGCGTTTACCAGCAACCAGGTATATGCATTAGTCATAGTACGGCAGGAAGGGTACATTGGGACCGAGACTGAATCAATGCATGCTTCACAGTTCTGTAAAAGTGAGGGGAACTGCAGAATTCGGTGATAAATCTTTGCAGGTTCATCCCTATCAGAGCTCTCTCTCAGATTACACAGTCATCCAACAAAGCTATTATAAGTTCAGCGGCATTTCTAAATATATCTACAACCAACTATGTCCAACATATGGATACAAGACTAGCCCATTCTTGAAACCAGTTTTATTTAATTTCATTTTTTTCCTACAAAAACACCAAAGGTCAATATGAAAATAAACATCAACGAAATTGGGGCATTAACACTGAGAAACGTCAGCAGCTGTTATATGAGCTGCAACATTTCGTTCATAGTAAAATTGTCATGGCAAGTGAGCCAAGCTCAAAAAATAAAATATAAATTTGAGATAAAATATGGGCATCAAGAAGAAGACACATGAAAACGGATTGATGAAGCACTGAAGACACCAAAAATATGGGATGTGATGGCAAACGGCTTTAAAATAAATACAGCATCATGAGCAGGAAATGGCAACTCTGTCCATAACCCAGATTTCAAAGAGTTAGGGTTGTGAGAAAAAAGACACATTTCACGTGACAGCAGGACAAATTGAGGTGACATGCCTTATCCCACATGCAGTGACCGGTATAGAAAATAAGATTTCTGCTTTTGGACAATGCAGCTGTTCAAGATTGAAAGAGCGTCCGACAGGTCATCTGTTTCATACAGCCACTGCTTGTTCTGCCTCCTCAACATTTACCACCTCTCCCTCCATCTCTACTTCCACCTGAGGGTCCACCACTTGCTGCCCGTCGACTTCAGTTGTGGTCACACGCACCACCTGGATCTGCACCCCAGCCTGTTTTAATCTCTCCATGTCCTCCTCACACATCTCCGCCACCCCTCCGTCCTCCACCACAACGGTCGCCGTCTCCTCCATTTCCATCACATCCACAGGCTCCACTGTGACGTGCTCGACATGAATGCCATCATCTAGCAGGACAGTCTCAGCTCCCTCTATGCTCTGTGTTGCTATGGCGAGAGCGGCAGAGTCAGTGATGACGAGTTCTTCAGCTGATTTGTCCTCGATGGAATGGATGTCTTTGAGGTGGGCCTTCAGCTCTCTGGGGTGTGTGAACCACATGTCACACATGGTGCAGTGGTTGGGCTTGACTCCGGTGTGACTCACTAGATGGTCTTTGAACTGGTCCCAACTGTTGAACACACTGCTACAGACCTGAGGGAGAAGGTGGACAAAAATAGCAGGTCATCGTCATAGAAGACAGCAGTCAGCATTCTTCCTCTTAACAACAGGGAGTGAGCTGACAAAGCATTCTGGGAACATGTGGATGTTGCTATGCAGTATTGGAAGATCAAGTGACTTTGGGGCTATAACATTTCAGAAAACAGTGACAAATGGCTATCAAAACATCCTGTAGTCTAAAGTGAGATCAATAATTGTCTTGTGTTGTCAAACCAGCAGTTCATTACTACAAAAATATTGAATTTTGTAATGTTAGATAATTAAGAAAAGAAACAAAGTCTCACAAAAACAAAATTGAAACTACCTACTATTTGATATTTTTGAAGTATGTCAAGTTGTAGTAGATTTAATATGTGGTGGACCCTCATTTGGCAGCAATGACCTCAAGCATTTGGACAATTTTTCCCTACAGAACTGCTTCAGCTCTGCCACATTCATATAATGCCCAGTGTGAATACCTCTACTGAGGTCATTCTACAGCATCACTTTAGATTTAGAGTCTTGGCTTTGACTGGGTCACTCCAAAAGGCAAACCTTGTGTTTGAAGTCATTCTGAAGTGATTTCCTTCAGTTTTTAATGTCACTGTTCTGCTGCATCACCCAATTTTTACTGAGCTTCATCTGGCAGACAGCCAGGGTGACATTATTCTGGAAGATACCTTGATAACTTGGAAATTCATTATTCCCCTCTAGGATCACTAGTTATGCAGGACCAAAGGCAGGAACACTGTATCAGTACGCTCCACTGTACCATTTCATGTGAGCATGCAGTACCCTTTTCTTCCATATGGAGTGTTCTGACTAAACAATTCAACCTTGGTTAAATTAGGCCACAAAATGTTCTGCCAATAAAGGTGCTGAGTGTGGAGGGGCTCTTTAATAATTTTCAGGCACATAGTCTCTCTGTGATGTCCTGCCATCAGCTCACTGGTCCACATAATCAGCACCATGATTTGTGTACGGCCAATAAACACAGATGTTAAATGGTTTTAATGACAACTTTAAGCCCCTGGCTTTTACAAAATGTTTTTTTTTACCCTTAGTGAGAATACTGTGTCATACTTTAGGCGCCAATTCTGCTGTGGGTTCACATCTAAGGAGAGTCCCCCAAATGCTAAACTGTCTTCATTTATAGATGATTTGTCTATTAAGTGGTGAATATCTAAGCTCTGTGAGATTACTTTGTAACCCTTTCCACCTTAAAGCAAATCAGTTTTTCTTCATCAAAGTTACCCGAGATGTACTTTTGTGAGAAATGGTTCACATTTGCATGAGTTTCTTGCAGGTAGCAAACTCAAAATGTCTGCATGTTTATTTTAAAGTAAAGTAGCTCTAAGCCACACTTCCAATCTTGCTTAATTGCTTGGACTGAAGGCTTGATTACTCCTGACCCTAATTAGATTTTGTTGTAGTCACAACTCTAAGGGTTCACATACATTTTCCAATCCACACTGTGGATATTTGAATGATGTATTCAATATGGACAAAAATAATACAACAAAGCATGCGATTTAGGTAAAATGATGATTTGACCCAGTTTTAAGACAAAAACAGTTCCCTTATGTTTTTTTTGCAAAAGAAAACTAGACATTATATCTTTCTATGTTCAATAAACAAATTAGTAAACCTGAAAATCCCTTTTTCACTATCAACACTGCACTGACAGTGGAGCACTTGGACGCTTTGGTTGTGGACAAAATGTACCTGGCATTCATACAGCTTCTTGCGCCCCTTCTTGGCTCCAGCCCCATTCTGACAGGCTGCCATATGGCACTTTAACGTGCTGTTCCTTGCGAATCGCTCATGACAATCTGGACACTCATAAGGTTTTTCACCTAAAGATGGGCACAAAAGCACAGACACAATTATTAATGCTAGACATACAACAACAGACGTCCTGGACAAATATGTTAAATTATGATTAGCTACTAGGTTCAGAACTTATCAAATTGTTTTTTATTCTCACCAGTGTGCTTCCGCAAGTGCTCCTTAAAGTGGCCAAAGTGGTCAAAGTGCTTCTTACAGTATTCACAAATGTGCACTTTCTTTTGGGGTTTCTGGTTTCGAGACAGCTCCTCTGCATCAAAATGAAATGTGCTGATGTGCTGTTTTAACGCACCCTCCCGTGTGTAGGCTTTACCACAGTGGCTACACACATGGGGTTTCTCCAGTGAGCCAAGGTGTGTTTTCAGGTGCTGTTTGAGGTGGTAGTACAACTTGAAGCTGCGGTCACACTTGTTGCAGCGGAACACGTTGTCTACTTGAGAAATCTGGACCTCTACAACCTCAACATTCTCCAGCACCTTGGAGGCAGTCACTGTCTCCTCCTGATACGCAACGTCCTGCTTAGCACAAACACAGAAAAAATACACAGTTTATCTTTCCACATCCAGAAGTCTTATATCCATGGCTGAAAATGAAATTTTAATGAGAAAGCAATTATACCTCTTCCATTCCTCCCTTCTTGATGACCTGAAGTGTTGGTTCCCCTTGCTGATATTTGCTTGTTATGTCAGCAAGAAGAGCCAAAGCAGAGTCATCTGATGCCGCCTGAGCATTCTTTGCTGCATCAACCACCTCCTCCAGCCCCGATTCCTCCACCTCAATGGCACCCTCCCCTATCACTTCAATCTCCACCTGCTAGGCATTGAAAATATTACACAGAATGAATTTCAGTGGTAGGCACATGCAGGCAATCACTGAAATTTCAGTCAACCAGAACATTCAGTACTTTGCAAGGGAGTATAAACATACTGACCTGCTCCGCTTCCACTGAAGGTAGAGTTTCTGTGATCACATTAGATGTCTCAGCAATCTTCCGCTTTTTACCTTTGCTCCTCGCTGTCATTGAAGCATTCTCATTTATTCTACGAGAGAAGATGAGCCATTGTTGAGAGGCAAAATCGTTCATACCAAGGATTCTATTCCAGCTCTTTAAACACTTACACACCAACACAAACTATATACATGAAATTCTGATGGTTACACGATTTAGCTTCTTTAGCAGCAAAATGTGACATATTATTATATTTGTATCTCACTTGTTGTTGAGGGCCTTGATGGCTTCCTGCATTTGTAGGTATTCAGCAGCTTTCCAGACATCATAGGCCTCTTCTTCTCCAGCTATAGCTAACGTGGCTGTGTAAGTGAACTCCATCAGCTGGCGAAAGGCTGTGTTGCTCACTCCTGTTAAAATGTGACAGAGCAGCAGTGGTGAGTAAAAGTTGTCCTAATAACAAACACAGGGGAATATCTGTCTAAGTGCAAAGTCCCAGCTGGGCCCTCTTGGAACATAAAACATACTGAGTTTGTAGTTCAGCAAGAAGAAAACTAACTAGCAGACTGAAAATGTTCTTATATATAAGACCAAGTTGTAATTGATATAAATAGTGTTTTTACAATATCTTATACATGAATAACAAAAGCTGGTTCTATTGCCACTTTCAAGAATTCAAAAATTGTTTCAATTTTGGCAACCTGAATCACATTTTTATAGTTTATGTCACTGTTCCTATCACTTCTGAAAACTTGCCACAAGAGTTGGCAGTGTCATGATTGTTTAAGAAGAAGCAATTATAATGTAAGCAAATACGAGTCCGAAAGAGCAAGTAACACTAGTATTCAGACAATTAGAAACGTTCTAAAAGAAACTCTAGAGCTAGGTGGATAAATCAACCAAGCTGCAACGTCAACTAGTATATTGGCACCAATGTATCTAGGAAGTGGCAATACAGAACTGCAAGAGTAAATGTTAAGCAATACTTTAACAGTGTTACTACATTACATTGTTCGTCCACAAGAGAGCATAAGTTTATTTTCAACTGTAGTATGTCCTGCACTGAGTGTACCTTGGTCACAAACAAAAACTATGGCCTAGATCAATACTGTTTTCAAGTGTTTTTTAAGCTATCACACTGATTTTGTTATCCACTTCAATATCCAGCAAGGGTCAGATTATGATTAAAGGTGTTTATTTAAAAGTATAAACTGTCGTAAAAGTTCAGTTAAAATTAAGTTTTGTAAAGCTGCATGTGAACTACAGTATTTAAAGTGTTTACAAAATTTATGCAGGATTGAACAATAGTCTATTTAGGAAATGAAATTAACAGCCACATTGCTTTTATTTCATAAAGTTGTTTCAATGTCCTATGAAAATGTGTGACAACTCCTTTTTCTGAATTTAAATAAAACACAGCTTACCTTCAATCTCCACCAGGGGCTCCTGAGTAAAATCCTGGAAGAACTTGTGAAAAAACTGACTGCATGCTGCCAACACTGCTTTATGGGCTCTGAACTGGTGTCCTGGATTTGACAAAAAACATGTAAATAATTAGTGCTGTCTAGGAATTTCACCAAGATATTGTAAAGATGACCTACTATGTATACAAACTTACCATCCACAATCAGGGTGATGTCTGTGAACTGGTCCAGCTGTCGTTGTTCATTAAGTTTGTCCATCATGACTTTGTAATGTGCTGGGTACTCGCTGCTTCCATTCACCTCCACCGCCATTATTCCCCTCTGCAGGAATGGAGGAAAATGGGCGGACAATTCTTAATATTATTTAAGAAAATTGGCAAAACTATCACACCAACCATCCATACATGTGCATGGGTGACAATGATATTTTAATTACACCTGTTCATGGTTAAAGTTTTTCTACATGCTTTGATGCCCTGTGTGAAAGGAATAGTTTTAATAAGAGTTGACACTTGAAGCCACAGAAAAAAAGGCAAAACTTCAAATAAACCACTGCGGCACAGGACCCTCAAACTGTCCAATATAGCACAGTGAGAAAGCTGGATAATTAATATTTAATTTCCAAACAGGGAACCAATTTAATGTGTCCCCTTATAGACGAATTTTTAATAGCTGTAAAGTCATTTAATTCCGCTATGCATAATAATGCAAAGTGAATGAGCAGACGGGGCAGAAATCGTGAGAACAAGTTTAAGGTTATTAAGCAGTCTCAAAAGTAAACTGAAGAGAAGCTGAAACCATTGAATAATAGCTTAAGCAATGCAAACACCACTGCTAAATGTTAAAAGCGACTCCCAACATGGTGACTGTATAATTCAACATCTGATATAATCAAACTCTTCATGTGTCACACGGGGCTAATGAAGCTAGTTTAACAGCTTTGCTAGTTGAGCTCCGTGTTAGCTTCCCTAGCAGACACACAGACATGCCCTCCACCCAACAACAAAACAAGTCGTTTCACACACCTGACGGACACATTTCACCAAAGGCCTACTCACTACAAGTAGGTGTAGCTTTGTACACGTTTCGACAGAGGGACATGGAGGAAATAAATATGGCAGAACGCCACAGTGTTGCAGGTAACGGGCCTCCTAGCACGCTCGCCATTTCGCGTTTGACAATCAACATTACGTCATCAAACCGCGCATTAAAATACACTTTTCCCAGACAGATTTCCTAATTATATCAGTCACGAGTCGAAATACGCCTTAAAAACCATCGGTACACGTACCTCGAGTTTGGCTACGCTGCTTCAGTAAGTTGTTTTGCGGTAATATTTCCCTCGACGCATGTACCACTGTTCTACTCTCCTTGCTCCAAAAAGGGCGGTCGTTCAACTGTCAGGCCTCGGTTTCCCAGAATCCCTTGCGAAGCCAAGGACGCCGAGGAGCGTTGCTTAGTGACAGTTTTGAACTGCAAGTGTTAGCTTGTTTTTAGCTGTGAGTCAGACAAAATACCTATCGCCAAAAACGTATAAGTGTATCCTGATTTATTTTTTAACACATTATCATCTGTAAATTGCTTTTTCTTTTATAATGATAATATTCCAATTATCTCATTATATTCTTCAAGCAATGTGTAATGTAATGTCATTAAATGTAGACCACAGTTATTGGTAAATAGTGAAAAATATATTTTCACCTAAGCAAAACTATCAATACCTTTACTACTTAAATTACATGATATTTTTAAAAATGCAATTATAACATCTAATTTTGTGAGAGGCACATTTGCTTTAGTTAGGTGGCAAAGTAGGCCTACACCTAAGTTACACGTTAAGTATCAGAAATAAATTCTTGTTAGGAAGCAGAATGCCATAAACCAGCTCAGATGTCATACAGCTGCAGCTGTTGCAAACCAGTCATACCATGAATATGTGAATACTGTGACAAAACAAATACATCCTAGAATGGATAGTCCCTCTGTACACAAAGTTGAACTCTGAATAAGATAGCAGATACTGTGCATGTGTGTTAGGACCTGCCATTGTGGAGATAAATTATTTTAGGTTAGCTTTAGTATTTTTTTTTTTTTTGCATCAGAATCTTTTGCTGTTTTAATGCCTCGTGCTCTCATGGCTACATCATAATAGGTTATTTACAGTAGATTAATAGGTAAAATCCCGATTTTAAGCGACTCTCAAAGCATCACATCCATCTACTTGTTGTTAATTTTTTTCATTATTTTTATCTGTAGTATGATGTGGCCCTTCCCAAAAATATGTTTTCCCATTCATACTATTTCTGTGCATGAAAAGTGTAACACCTGGCTGAAACATAGTTAGGCTCACATTAATAGTGCCTCCATTGATGAATGCATCTCAACTACCCACCAGACACTTCAGATCTCTGGGTAATCAGAGCAAAGTACCGAACTTGACCTTGAATTCCTGAGGAATGCCGAACATCAACCGAACTGCACTATAGTATAAATGATGTCAAATGTATGCCAAGGAGTTCTTTAGACTTCTAGGCTTAGTTTTTGTTCTGACATAGTGTGAATTGTACATTTGTAAACGCCATTCAGGTTGCCACAGGTGGGCTCCAGTCAAGGTCTAGACACATCTCAACAGATATTAAAGCAAACTTGATGCACCTTACCGCAACCTGGAGAGTCAAAGCAAAAGGTGTGAACACTTCTGTAAGTGAGGGAATTCAGTTCTTGATTTTTAATACATTTGCAAAAAAAAGAAACTAAAATCACACTTTTACTTTGTTTTAGCAGTTTTTTGTTTATTAAGAAACTTAATGGGAAAAGATCCCAATTTTATCTATTTGAAGAAAAAAACTATGATACAAAAAAGTAAATATTTTATGGTGGTGCTAAATACTTTCTGTCTGTATGGTGGAAGATTATTGTTGTCTGTGCCAGTTGCACCACACTGACGAGTGTTACCAAAGTGTGAACTGTCTCAATCTAGACTATATCAAAGGTCTGCAAGATATTGCACCTGTATCGCATTTGGGTATTTTCTTATTTGCTATAGTTAAGTGTGGATTTTATTGTCAATTCAGATCTCCTCATACTTACTGATACGCATTACTGTGTACAGGTCACTGTGTCCTGAATAAAGGCATATACCACAGTGCCAGACTTTGTAAACACTGGGTTATAAAATAAGATAGTTTTGGCAGTACACACAAAATCACATGTTTTGCTGTATCAACTGAAGTTGTCACATCTCTCTGCACTGATCAGGTGGTTTTCAAAGACACTGGTGACCATAAATATTGTGTGCCCTGATGCATGTTTGCGACTGTACCTGCTACACCACAGACTCCATATGCTTTTGTTCTCCTGTGAGCCTTGATATCACCTTAGTTATTAATAAATTCCTACAAGAGGGATCCTTTGCAGATGTTTTGTCATTATATCTCCAAGAGTAACATCATACCAACAAGATTAAAGATTCAAGAGTTTTTATTTGTCACATGCTCATACAGTATGTGCAGTGAAAGGCAAAGTGACTGTTCTCAAGGCTGTGCAATAGCCATAAGACATTATAAAAGGACAAATCTTTAGAAAAACAATAGGAAATTAGAAAAAATGTCACAGTGTCATAAAAAATGAGGAAGAGATCTTTAGCTAAAGTGCAGTGTACGTTGTGCAAGAGTGCAGTTGTGCGTCTGTGCATAGACCTACATACAGACATAGCAGGAAATAAACTGTCCCACATTCAGGACTACATCAAACATATCATAATGGAAATATGCAAAAGTGAATTTGTATAGATATACAGAGGATGAAACAGTACTAGGACACCTTTAACATGCAGGCGATCCAGCAAAAATTGCAAAATATAATATCTTAACCTCACCCTGGATATTAACAAAGAGTGTTCATCTCCAAGACGCAATATGATGCTTACTGCTTGGTTATTGCTTTGATGCTGGGCAGGTTATTATCGTGTCCGTCCCATGTACTGCTCATCATATTTTCAGATAACACTTTCATTGCGTACGTGTAAGGCATTGACATTCATCGTTAAACCACACTCTCACTGATAAGTGCTTGCCTCGTCAAAACTACACTGAGCTTTGACCTCACTAAAGTCATAATGGAGCTCTCGCCACTCTAAACTGTATGACCTGCATCTGCAGACAAGACAGGGTCACCTTTCACCCTGTACTTTGATGCTGTTTAGAGCTATTATATGTAATTACACAACAGAGGTCACATACATTGCTGTCCTACTGCCCCCTAGGTTTGTGTTACTCAGTAACTGAACCATAACCCAAACCAGGGTAATAAGTCTCACCAAGAACTGTGTGTCTCAGGACAATTTTGGTAAAACACCTAGAACTGTATTTTAGCAGCTGAAGGATCTCAAAGGATAGTTTTTTTCATGAAACTCCACTCTTTTATGATTCTTAGTTCCTGCTAAATCTCTGCAGTGTGCCGTCCATTGTTGTGTTTACCCCTGGTGCTTGAGTAATCTAAATTCCACTTTTTAGATTAACCTTCCTCTATTTTGACCTGCCCTGAATTGTAAGAATATAGTTTGCTCACTGATGATCGACCATATTCAGTTCTATATAACACCATGTTGATGCTATCATACTTTTACTACTTTTGTTTATGAAATTTAATGTTTTTTCCTCTCAGGATTGCCAACTTGTGCAAACTGCATGAGCCCTTTTCTATCTGTGTTTATCTGGACTTTGCAGAAACATGCTGGACACCGACCAAAATCCCGCCTTCTGTTCTTTTCACTTCCCTTCCCTATGCAGAAGGCAAGAAACAGAATTGCACAATCTTCCTCCATGCTCTTGGAGATTCACAGATCACCTCTATTATCAATTTCTCAAGGAAAATGCATAAATTATTTCCACAGGTAACACATCATAGCCAGTCATGATACAGAAGCTACTCTTTATCCTCTCTCTATTCCCCTTAAGACATGCCAGTTGCTGCAAAAAACACTTTCCATTAAAACTTGTTTTTCCTGTGATCGAGGGGATTTCTTGCACTGACTTTTTTAACTTGAGAAAAATGTGGCATCAGCATACAGCTGCAACTGAACTTTGTCCTCCTTCCTGACAGAAAAACAACAGGCAGAGTATAAAAGGGGGGAGCAGTGGAGGAAGAGGCTTGTTTTTGTTCGAGGAGTTGGAGAGACGCAGAGCTGAGCAGAGGGAGGGAAACTTTTTAACCAAAAGGTAAGTAACAAAATGTTATTACATTTTAGCAAGTTGCTAAAAAATTGAGTAAAGACCCAAAAGGTGACATTTAACAGCTATGATGAAAAAGCGCATGAGTAACTAAGACGACAGACATCGGGGTATTTTGCCATATGGTATATTTGATAAATGCAAATATTTTAATTGCGCACCTTCAGTCAGCCAATGAACCATTTTCTACATTATTTAACCTTTCTGTCATGCATGAGCTAAAACATTGCTGGAATGTTACACTTTTTGCTTTCAACATTCAAGCAATCCTGCTTTTTGTTCAACTGTATGCCTTTTCTTTGTGTTTACTCTAACAGCAAGCTCACATTTGTATGGAAACAAAATTTGAGAATTTCAAATAATCTGCTTTCTTCACACAACTAGTTGCACACTTTCTCTTATGTACCTATATCTAGTCCATTCGGCACCAGTGGTAACAGTTTGGCAGGACATCTAGGACTATTTATTTATCATAAAAATGATAACCCTTCTCTGACCTTATGTACAACTGAGCAACTTGTGTTTGGTTGAGTTTAATCACCTCTCTCCCCCTCCTACCTCTCCCTCCTCCCACTACTGTCCTGTTCCTGAGCAGATTGGGCGAGTTGAGGAGGCACCACAGCGATGTGGGCGCGCCTCAGTCTGCTCCTCACTCTCTGCCTGTTCCACGGGGGCGGGGCAGAGAGTGAGGGGGCTGGGCCTCGCTGTCAGCTGCCTCCAGCCTGGAAGATAGGGGACGTGGAGCCCATGAAGGGGTCAATGGGCCGGGTGACAGTGGTGGCTCTTCTACAGGCCAGCTGACTGTTCTGCTTGGTGCAGGCTTCCAGGTATGTGGCAATCACATGACAACCAGCATACGCTTTAACCTTCTGTTTTGCACTGTAGTCAATTCAAGTAAAAAAAAAAATCAAACATAGTGTTTGCATCTAAGCAAGAGTCCTGAATCTGTGACAAAGCACAAAATTCACTCTGCTTCATTAGTCAGCAAGTGTTACGTAAAATATATCAGAATGATGTCTGTTTATTTATGGCCCTGTTCTGCAAGGCTTGCTTAACTGGCAGCAAGGTATGGCAGGTTCAGACGAGTTCTTCTTGTGCAACTATTCATCTTTTTTCGTAAGCAGGCCTTTTTGGCAAGCAGTACCTTTGCTACTTTTAAACCTGACTTTGAAACTACTATAAAACTGACTTTGGTCTCTAATGGTCCTTCTCTAAATAGAATGGATGGCCTGCACCAGAGGATGGAGAGTGAGGGTCTGAAGAATGTGGCTTACATGGTGGTTAACCACCAGGGGGAGCAAGCACAGCGCCTGCATGCCATGATGGTACAAAGGCTCTCAGAGAACATCACACTCTACAAACAGGATGAGCAGCAGCCAGATGTTTGGCGGACACTTGGGGGGGACAAAGATGACTTCTTCATTTATGACAGGTCTGTCCCATATAGAGGATATTTCATGCACATTTCATAGGAAAAATCATTATTATTTTTAATTTTTTTTTGACCACTAGTTGCCATCCATACTTAACATAGCAATGCTTGTCTGTCGCTTTGCATCAGGTGTGGCCGTCTCACCCATCACATCTCACTTCCATACTCCATCATTGGACAGGGCCATATCGAGGGTGCAATCAAAGATGCGTACTGCAAACGCACATGTGGAGACTGTGCATATGAGGTATAGACTGCACATAACTGTGTGAACATGAATGAATTTAAACATAAGTCGCTGCACAATATGTTGGTAACACATTTATTGAAATGTGAATTCATTCACTGAAATATTTGTTTCAATATTCTTGCAGAGTGCTGAGATCCCAGAGGAGTGCAAAGAGAAAACAGATGCACAGCCTGGTGCAGATGGTACTCCAGCTGTAGTTGACGCCACTGGGCACGGTCATGGTCATGATCATGGCCATGGTCACCATCATGGACATCACCATGGGGCTGGTCATGGTCACCATGGGGCTGGTCATGATTTTCACCCTCGTGGCTTTGGCCATGGTCATGATCAAAACCATGGCCAACACCATGGACACCATGATGCTGGCCATGGTTCTGACTATGCACAAAGTCAAAGTCAGCAAAGTGTTGGGGCACAGGGGCATGGGCAAGATGGTAGGGTGTCTCAAATGCAACATCAGTTTGATTTAGCACAGATACCACAAGCAGTGCACATGCAACAGATGTCACACGATGCCCACGGGGCTCCTGCTCAGCCTTGAACACCAGAGGTGAGGTGAAAGTCAAAGCACAGCTGACAGTGGACAGCAGGCTCTGACAATAATGTCTCTCCCAAAGCCAGCTGATGCTGACACTGACGCAGGCTGTTTGGCGATGCAGGGAGTGAGCAGCCGGTTGGTCTCTGACACTGTGATGAGGCGCTGCCCGCCTCCTGACGGTGACACGGACTAATAGGCGATGCAGCCAATAATGTTAGGGAGACCTGACAGTGACGCTTGCCTCCTGCTGCCTGACAGCAGCAGCAGCCAAACCAATGAGCCTGACCTCCAGGTGTTGTGAGCTGAGGATGACAGCAGCTGTAAGCTGCTCAAATTAACCCTCATATTAACACCAGCCTCCAACACTGGAGCTAAGTGCTCTTTTTACCAACAAGTATTACAATGGGACAGGAGGAAGACAATCCTGACAGCAGGGATGTGGAACAGGGGAACAGTCCAACATCATACAGATAAAGATAACATACAGTAAGAACACATCAACAAAAACAATTAAAGCTAACTTATTATGAAAATAATTTGATTGTGCTTTAACAAATGTACCCGGCTGCCCCTGTGTCTGGGAGGTCTGTCAGTGGGTTGTCCTCATCCTGTCGCAGGAGTGTATGTGGTTGTCGTGTCCTTTAACTGTCTTCTCCATTTTGTTCTCATCATCCGTTATGAAAACAGGCGCAGAAACTATGCTCTAGTGGCGTCTGTATGATGTCAGGCTGGAGAGAGAGGAGAAGGTAGTTCAAGAACGTGATAAACATTTCAAAGTTCAGAATAAAGAATGACATAAAGTCTGTAAGACAACAAAGGATTCAGGAGGAGTAGAGAAGCTACTATTGCAGTATATCAGACATTGTGAACTAGTTACTTACCAGAAATCTATAACCAGCACTGACCCTAAAGAACATTTAAAACAAGCATAAAACAGCATAAAGCAATGACATGTTTGTCTGCAGACCATGCTATTGATCACCACTCTCTAGCACATATAACAGCAGTAACTGTCATCATCAGCTTTCTTTTTGTTTTATAATTACTGATAAAGTGCAAAAGCTTTAACATATCTCAGGTGTATCTTTTTTCCACTTTCAAAAAACCCAGCACATTGTAAATGTGGAGTATTTGGCATTTCTGTTTTGTTTTTTTGTTTGTTTTTTTGGCATTACTAAATTTCCTATGTAGTCTGCAAATTGCATACATTTATAGAGTAAAACATAAAAATACAAGGTGTTATTGTTAAGGAAGAAAGGAAGAGAAAATGAGAGTGACACAATGAGGGACTGGTGGAATACACTCTGTACTTAATGACGGTTTCTGTGGAAAGACAACAGTCACCCTGAATATCTGATGTTTGTACAGAGAATTGTATTATGTTAAGGCTGTTGAACATGGAAACAGAGAGCTGAATAAAGATGGTTGAATTACTTTTTTAGTCTGTGTGTATGTTCTTGTCACAATAAGAGGTAAAAGCTGACAGTCGATGCTTATGCTTAAGCATTTTAAGCATGTTAAATTGGCCGTGTAAGAAGACTCTGAGTGAGTGAGTGTTTTTTGGAGAAATACAACTCCAGCACAGCAGAGGGCTCATATTATCCACCATACAGGGCTCAAATGCATTTTATCTACTTGATATGTAAATATAAAACTGCTTTCTCTGGAAAAGATTTGGAGATTTATGTGAAAGGTGCTGCTTTGCTCAATATTTGTCAGTAGGTGGCAATAATGGACTACACAATAAACAACCACCTCAGTCTCAGCATGTAACTGCTGAGTGTACTGATACAGGCTTACCATTAGTATTTGTTGACACCTGCACATAAATAGGCTTTAAATAGAGTTCTTTTGCAGCAGGCATCCACAGAGGATTAAAACAACCTCTCATCAGTTCAGAAAATGCTTTCATATAAATAAAACACCAAATAAAAGTAAACATTCTTAGTTCCTTGACCATCTAGCTGTTTTGTGATACATATGCATACACTACTTGCTGCATCTATTTTTGATTATGCTGGCGATAGATGGAAGAACAACAGAAAACACAATAAGAGAATTGTTGATGCCACTTGCATTCGTTGATGCAAGTGGCATCAACGGATATGCCACCAACAAGAGGAGCATCTCAAGCTCATTTTCTACACTGACACTTGTGTAAAGATGTCAATGTACCACTCAAAATCTGTGAAATTGTCTCAGTGTGCAACACCCTCTGCTCAGTTTTATTTAGCTGAATTGCCTGTTGGACTGTGTGTCTGAAAAGGTCAACAAGCAACCGGAGGTAATAAATGAGGCTGAGGTGGACTGCTTGTGTGGGCGTAATTGGGCTGAAGATCCAATACAGGGGAACAGTGACTTATGGGTAATTACCTGCAATGTCCTGAGACAAAGAGCTGTGAGTGGCTGTCTCTCTGATTCAATCAGCCCCACACAGAGCAGTGCAGCACATAGCCTTCGTCTTAATTGTCCGATATGCTTTCCCCTCGATGCACAACTGTTTCTGTGGCTGTTCCCCCCCACCTCCACTTGTTCCAGCAGCAACTGGAGAGAATCACACACTTGTGAACTCGTTCACACAAAGTTCCTCTGTGTTGCTCACAAACAAGCACGCATTCTTCACCCTCCAACCAGCCGCACATAAATGCATGCAATTCCTATTTTCCGCTCTCTCTCTCTCTTTTAGACACACATCCATTTGCATTCTAACTCTGACCACAGTGGGCTGTATATTTTCTTAATTAACACCCCCTTCTCTCACCGACTGCTGATCTGAGCTGACCTTTATTGTTTATTGTGCAGTACGCTGCTCGTGCGCTGTTAAAGACACAGCTGGAATTGAGTTAAGGAGGTCCTGTGAGGAGTGTGGCCAGTTGCAATTTTAATGGAACCCATGATAAATTGCTGCGGTAAATTATAAGCAATAAGATCTTGATAACCCCTAAAAATCTAATTCGTTTAGTTTACTCTTGCATTTCCAACCCTGACATTAGATTAGCTGAAAATCAAATAAAGGCTCCATTTTACAGTGTGCAAATTGAAAGGGAGCATAAAGATTTATTGAAACCCATGACAACAAGAAAATAGGCCCCTTTGTGACAAAAATGACAACAACAACAAAAAAATAATGCACAAGATGCTGTATATTTATTGTCTAACTTGTTAAGAGCTTATTGATCACACATACAACACCATAAAGGCTCCACTGGTAAGAGAACAATATCAAATCATCGAAAGATCAACAATAGTTCTTGACCCTGAGTGGAACAGCAGCTGACAAGACAAGGACAGTGGCTCCGAGGGTGAGGGGGAAGGTCTGAAAATGTGGTTGTGGCACAAAAATATGGAGTCATAATAAATGAAGCCAAGGCAAACTGATAAATTGTGGTGTTTTTTCCACACTTGAGTGTTGCATGTCAAATATTTCCAGTTTTATGAGCCTGGTTGACACGTGACAGAGATGACACTAACCATGCCACCCCGTCCGCTGTCAAATAAAGTGGGGAGGGGGAGTTTTAAGACAAATAAATAACACATGGACAAAAATATAGAGCGGAGCCACTGAATGTCATTAAGGAAAAAGAACTGTATGCCGCTGTACTCCGAGTCAAGAATTAAACCATTTTCCTTAAAGAGCTGAAAAATGTGTGGCTCAATGCTCTTTGTTTGATAAAGACAAACAACCAGCACAGATTCCAGCGTGATTACTTCCAGACCTAATAGAGCGACAAAAGCCACTCCAGAACTGATGCAAAAAACCGAGAGGCTGGAGGGCCAAAAACGCATCGCATCAGTCTAAACGCACTTCTCAATAATGAAATGCTGAAATCACATAGTGGGAGAAAAATAAGAGTGTCAAGTTACAGTATATAACTTTTTCACTCCTGCCTATATCTTGATATGACTTCATAAAAGATCTATCTGCTTTACCTACCCATAAATCTTATAGAAATACTCCATTACAGTACATCATCCTAGCAATCTGTTAGTGTAAAATACGTTCTATAAACATAAAACTCTGTAGAACAAAATTGAAGCTTATTGATACCCAAGGTTCCTCGCCGTCTTGATTATTGTGCGTACTACAAAACATGAAGCCGTTTCATAGTGACAGGTAATTCACACGTTCGATTTAGATGAGATACAAAATCTGAATACTGTTTTAAACGTCAGATACATATGTGTACAAAGTGCTTCCTCTAAAGTGTCTGTAACATTTATAAGCTTGAAATAACACTTGCATTTTTCTTTTTCTTTTTTTTTTTTTACACTACATTATGAATGCACTCGCTGTGAACTGGAAAAAAAATAACTCAATGTAGTAAACATCTGTACAGTAAGCTTGAAGGAAAAAAAAGCACCACCCAATTTATCGATCTCACTGTAAAAAAAAAAAAAAAAAAACACTTTCAGAGATTTTTTTTGTTTGTTTAGTTTTGTTTTACAACTTTTCCTCGGTCATAATAATTGCATTGCATATTCCAGTTTGCACACATTCACGATCACCATGGCACAAATGAAACTGAACCTCAGCAGTGCTTTGTCCACTGTCCGATCCTCCTTCATTTACACAGAACACTTTCTGGGCATCTGTGGATAGGTATGAGCACTGTCACTGTAATGCTACTGACAGCTAAACCAAATCATACCATCAGAACACAGACCATTTTCAGATATTGGTCTCATACAATTTGCAAGGTTTACACTTGGACACAATACAGTGATCGGCGCCCTCTCTCTCGACTGACCCCTCCCCACCACAGTAAGGCTAAATGTGGGAAAAATACATGTACCGAGCAGCAATATATCGTGACTAGTAACATTAATGACATAAAAATATATAATTTTACAGCACTAGTAAATATATTAAGACATTTCTGCAACAGCACTGAGTTGCTGGTAACATCCCAACTAGTCAGCAACAAAGAACACTGAGTTCTTTTCAAAGGAAAGACAGAGAGAGAGAGAGAGACAGATGGAGACAGAAAGAGAGAAATGGCACATATTCATCAGATTCACATTTTTCAAAACCGTCATTTTATGGCTCTGGCTTTGTCTCTCTTTGCTATGGGATTGTCTGATACAAAAAAATCAATTCTACCCAAGTCCTTAACCTACATATTTCAAGGACGAGTCTGAAACAATATGACTCAACGGCTGGATGTGTTTCCTTTGCGCTGTACAGTATTGTTTGTTTATGGCAAGAAGTGTTCATTTGAAGGTTTGCATTGTCCTGGATTCATTCACGGACCTGTTGAAAATGAAAATTCATTGTGTTTGTATCACAAAACCATGGATATGAGACGAGCTCTATTAGCCTATGTTCAGACTGCTTATATACACAGTGTGCTATGCTGTCGTGTTTGTGACATGCATATTGTCAAGTCTTCATGATAGAATTAATAGGATGAAAACACACGAGGAGCCAAGAAACCTTTACAAAAGGCCTCCTCTGCCATCTCACAAAGATCATTGTATAAAAGCTCACATTGTCAGTGAACCAACGACCAGCCTACACTACAAGCTAATGTGGCTAAATAACTGATCAAGCAACACATTCTGCCTAAATAATGCCCTGAATTTTTCTATGCAAAGTACTTGGACATGCTAACAAAGGATCCCTGCCCACACACGTTGCCTACTGTGTCTGAATCAGCCGTTTTATGTGTATGTACCTGTCCGTTTGTACCTCTGTCACACCTGAACTTGGAACTCCAGGACTTTCACTACTACTAGCCTTGATAAACATTTCTGCTTTGAAAATTGCTGTCAGTTTTATGCGCATGACTGAAACATGTAAGTTATGGTTTAGTGCTGAACACTTTTGCGCTGGTAATTTTTTCGACCGTGTCAGGAAGGCAAAATGAAGGATATACTTAAGCCAAATTTTTATGTGTTGTTTGTATATATGCATGCTTGCATGTTACTGATGTTTATCAGTGAATCTGCGCACAGAAATGTACACCAATTCATCTACAAGTAGCAGTACGTGTCTGCACATAGCAATGCATAAATGTTCAAACCGTAATTACGCAAACATAGTACCATAACACAGGAATTGCCAGCTATTACGCTATCATAGGCACAGGCTGTTAACATGGTGTACTTGGCAGATGATGAGTATAAAGTGTTAGCTAATTACATCTATTACATACGTTCACAGTCTTTCAACTTGTTCCAGTTGCTGTCCCTGCAGTAACAACACAAAGTGAGAAGAATACAATTCCAAAGCAGAAAGCTTGACAATTAAGGTTTAACAGAGCGCTAGCTGTAAAAGGGAGACTGTTTGATATAATGCAACACCTGGGTTCTGTAAATTGCTAGGTGTGTGTCCCTTTCCTCCTGCTAAACAACCATATCAGCGTGCCCTCTAGCAAGGCACTTGGTGATGCTTGGTGTTCTACAGCACAGTTGGTAAAGAGCAGCTCCCAGCTGTGAGTTAATATGAATGGATCCTTCCCTGTACTGCAAGAGCTGCACTTCACTGCTGTAAATAACATGTAAATTATGTAATTTAAAACATGTTCTTGGCGTTATTGTTAAAATAAATGGGAATAAATAACCTCAGGTTAGGAGGAAAATTCCACACTGGGACATTTTGATCAGGGAATTAGTGTTTTTTAAATTTCCCTTTTATCTGTCTCTTTTATGTTCACTTCAGTTAGCCATTTACTTCACTTCCCAGACTGCCTGTCAACAAAGAGCTGTAACAGTGATAATACAAGTAGACTCTTCTGACTTTGCTTTCTTATGGGTATTTGTTGCCCTGACTGTTCGTGCCTGTAAGTACATTCAGCTGGTGAAAGCATTTCTTCTATTAAATGTGTAGCAGTAGAATAAAAATATCTTGACATCATAAAATCTAAGTTTGGCCAATAATTCATAAAAAATATGAACATCTTCTGTTTAGACAAAATGAAGCCAGGAATGCAAGGTAAATCTGCATAGCTGTGTTTAACAGTGTGTTGGATTCGGGGGGGTTTCTTTATATAAAAATACATCTCTAATGAAAGTAAGATGAGATAAGAAAATTAAGAATATAAAATGTCCGCGGCGCAAACAGTATCAATGTCAGCAATGACTCCTCTGTGTGGCATGAAAACATGACTAGAATGTGCTTGTCTTCCCTCCATCAATCATACACCATAATCATTCTGTAAGATTAAGACTTCAACAATGCCATTGCTCTAAGCAACATTAGCCAGAGATTCAATGCGATCTAAGGCAGTTAAGCACGGACAAGATGCTTTTTTTTTTTTTACTCATTACAATCGCACATGGATGTTGACAAAAAGAGCAAACTGTGCATCTGGTTTGTGACATTGACTTTCGACCGCCTCTGCATCGAATTAACAGATTTAGCAGATGCAAAACGGTTAAACTCGCAGCTTCCCACACCTGCCTTACACCAGCCTCTGAAAACAGACACCTGTACACGCTCATCAACGCTCAAGTTATTTGGTTTCCAGCAGGAATCAGGTAGGGTGACTGCAGGGGGACTTCCTGGTCAATTAGCCTTAAAGGTCTGATGGCACTGTCACTTCATGGTGAGAGGTTCCCCAGAAGGTCGGGGGTAATGTAGCCCACGGGCATGGGGGCTTTGAGCGGGTGCTGTGGCAGGCAGGGAGGGGGAGACTGGCGGGGAGGCGGGTTGAGCAGCAGACTGTGATGACTGTCCAACTCCTGCACCACTGTATAGTCTGCAACAGGGGCAACAAACTGGGACTGGGGAGAGTCAGGAAGAATGTAAGGTGACTGATTATCCTCCGTTGTGGCTGCGGCTTTGGTCTCCACCAGCTGAGGGTGTATGGTTTGGTACCCCTCGCCAGGCACGGGTGAGCTGGGGGGAGTGCTGATCTGCCGGCCGTTGCTCTCTGTGGTGTAGCCGCTTCCCTCCGGATCCACCACTAACAGCTGAAACTGCAGCTCTTTTTGCTTCTGCTCTTCAGTCTCCTCGCTGCATTCGCCCTTCTTTCCCTTTTGTGTTTCCTCCTCTGTGGCTGAAGTGCTCTCCTGGATTCGGAGTTGCTGGCCAGGAGACAGCACCACACCCCCAGAGGGCATAACATTGCTGACCTGAGCATAGAAGTCTGTGTTGACCCAAGTCTGGGGCCCTCCAGGTTGGGTTTGGACAAGGGACCTTTCGCTGGAGGCTGGAGCTCTTTCTTCGACATTGAGGGAAGCTTCTTCGTCCTCGGGCTGACCCGGCAGAAGGGTGGCCATCAGCATTAATGTGTCTTGTTCGGGCAGATCTGGGTCGTAACAGCTGGCCCGCCCTGAGTCATCATCAGGAAAGCTGGAGGCGAAGAAAAGAATGAAGTCATCTGGTAGCATGAAAAACAAGACTTTATACACCAATCAGCCACAACATTAAAACCACTGACAGGTAAAGTGAATATCATTGATCATATTGCTACTATGTGCTGTTCTGATGGAAAACCTTGGATTTTAACATCCGTGTTGATGAGACTTAGACACCCAAATAAACATTGTCCCACAACAAGCACACTCCCTCACGCAAATGGAAATCCCAAATGTCACTGGCCTACCCCTGCAGGAAAATGCACCCCACCACATGGAAAAAACATCAAACCATCAGGAACATGTTGAGAAACATGATTAGGTCCAACATGTTGATTTGACCTCCAAACTTACTGGACCCTATTCTGATCAAGCATCAACAGGATGCAGTGGAACAAGTTTGATTGACAGAGGCCCCACTGCACAAGCCAGAGTACCCAAAGGATCCAGTGCCAACATTGTGGTTCCAGACCCCATAGGACACCATGAGAGGTCCTCTTGTCCATGTCCAATGGTTCAGAGCATTTTTGACCACATCAGGAGGACCAACACAATATTAGGAAGGTGGTCATAATGTTATGCCTGATCGATGGATGATATCTGGCTATTGTCTCAGCCCTACCTGATGGCATTGGAGCACCCCATGTTCATGTGGTGGCTGACGGGATGTGGCATTCCCAGGAGCCTCTGGGTGTCCGAACCACGGCTGTCCTCCTTCTCGCCACTATCTCCATCATCCGCATCCACTTCGATGAACTCCACCCACGGTTCGTCTTGGTAGAAATCTGGTGCGTAAGTGGGCAGGCCGCCCATACCTCCACCGGTCAGGATAAAATTCAGCTCGTCCAGCTTCCCCTTCTGCAAATACGTATGCAAGTGTGTATGTAGGTATGTGAGGCAATTGCAATGCAGAAATAAACACCCTATCTATTCTTCTGCAGAACATAATAAAGCATATATGATAATAAAAATGTATCCATTCCTCTACAGAACAGAGTCATTGTGTAAATATATAAACATATCAGCTGCAAACTCAGCACCTTTGTCACCTTTGTCTAATTATGAAATGACAGCGTTACACTTTTATTTATCTGTCGGGATTTTTTTCTGAGGTTCATGGGTCAGGTGGTTTTCTAAGGATTTTAAAAGCATTTTGCATCATGTGGCAATGAAAGTGCCCACAACACAACCCAGATCCGAGACCCTCTTCATATCTTAGTGGCCTTCGCTGGTCCTCCTGTCTTTGTCTGCTTATTATTTATGGGCATTTTTTTTGTTTTGCATTTATTTGATAATTGACACAAATGACAAACAGTGGTGGGGAGAGGAGCAGTGGGTGGTTACGTGGCCTAACATGCCTCAGCCACATTGACACACAGAGGTCTGTTTTTGATCAACATTTCAATGGAAATGTAATTTAAAAAAAAAAAAACATGGTTACACAATGCTTTATATAATCGCGTTATTGAATAAATACGGCATGCACAATTGCATGTGTTATCTTCTGTGAAATACTGATGTTTACAATTCCACTCATCTTCATTTACAATTCAATATCTTATTCAATATGACATATGCATTACAACCCAACTGACACCGGCTTTTTGAGAGAGACAGAGAAAAAATGTAATTAAAACCTACTGTGCAAGCCAGTATTTGTTTTGTGACATACATAAATAATGTAAAACTGCTTAGTGATGCAACTTCTTGCCCCAGCATGTACAAAAACAACAACATGTCTGATGAGATAGCTAAAATCAGCCCTGTTAACATACTGCCACGGTCTAACTCTAATATAAGAAAAAAATGAGACAGAATAACAGCATAGAAATAAATGTACCTTCAACAGCTCCGAATCAATACCTTTGATTTTGGGTGCAGGAACAGGTGGCAACAGAACCATCATTAATCTGCAACGGCAAGAGAACATGCTACAGATAATGTGCATTTTTTGTTGTGTATGTGTGTGTGCTGCTGATCTCTTAAGAAGTATCTTACTGTCGCATGTATGTTTTGGACACAGTTGAGGTACATGCATGAAAGAGACTGAGAGTGAGCGTTCCTACCTGTGCTGCTGAGAGATGACTATCAGCATGATGAGTATGAGGATACCCAGAATGCCAAAAACAAGAACCAGTGTGAGTGGGATAGTAGACTCTAAAAAAAGGAAGATTAAACAGAACCCATCAGCTTCATCACGACTACAGTGTTCTCGGTTGTTCAAGTGTGTGCAATCTTACTGTCTAAAAGTGAACAATTATTTATTGCATCTTACAAAGAGATTTATTGCTCCACCCTTGCCCCACCACTGTCTTACCTTTGGTAGGAATTTCAGTCACTTGAATGAAGATGGAGTTACTGTACTCGCCAAACTTAGTGAAGGCCTGCATCCTGCAGCGGATGTGCACTTCATAGTCTCTTCCTATGTGCAGACCGAAGATTGTCTGCTGAGTGTGCGGCTGCACGTCCAACTGAAAGGTGCAGATTTACAAAAAAAAAGACAGTTTTATGCAGCAGAAAATGTGACAATGATGCAGGTAGCATTGCAGAAATTACACCAACAACAACATTTGAACTGACTGAAGCTCAACAGGGTGTCAAGATGTCCATGTTTATTTTTGGTAACTGAAACTATGACCTTTCCAACAGTAAAGTTGTTCTAGCATTTTAAATACATTGGATACAGTACATTCTATTATAATAGAGGATCTAAAACAGTTTCCAAGGCTGAATTTGTCAGGCTGGTTGGCCAAGAGGTAATGAATATGAGCCTGTACAAGGTCCCATGGCCTCTGACCTACAGATCCCTCCCCTCACTTCCTTCAGAGAGGCTGTGTTTTCTCAGAGGGCTTTGCTCTGGCTTCCACAGCCTTGCCAACAATGCTATACTGCATTTTAGCCACAAGAGTTCAGGGGGGAGGGGAAGGGAAACACGACACTCTGCCTCTATGACCTACCTACAATTTACTTTTAAGTGGGTGCATGCACGTTTTATTAGTCTGAGCTTATGCATGTGCAAAGAACCGGTTTGTGAAGTTTTCATGAAGGTTCTTTACATCTGTCAGCACAGGTAATTGTGTGGTTAAAGTCAAAGGTGGGAGAGGGAGACATAAAGAGAAAGTTCAGAGTGAGGACTCACTGATTCCCAGTTTGTGGTATTTCTCTCTCTGTACTGCATCTCGTACTCAATGCGCATCCAGCCTGCACCAACGTCTGCAGAGGGTGGAGGCTCCCAGTTGACCATCACATCATAACTGAGGCCAGAGGGACTTATATTCAGCAAGGTCCAGTTTAAAGACACTGGTGGGTCAGGACGCACTGTCAGGAAAAAGGCAAAAGTTCTGATGTGAATGTGAATAGAAACAGGCGGCTACTGATATCTTGACTTGGAGGTTTATAGTTGGTAAAATAAAGCAAGTAAATGTGTATTTTAGTTTTCATTGGCCTTAGCAGCTATAAGGTCAAACATGTAAAAACATTGTTATGACAGTGGCATGAGTGGAAAAAGCCATGAGGTCACGAACATCACAAACAGTTTAGATCCAAATTAGAATACAAAATATTTTCTGTATAGCATTGACATTTTGGCCTGAGAGGACATTTTGGCGCAAAGAGGAACTAGCAAAACTCATACAGTATCATAAATGTAAAGTCTTGATCCGAAAACAAGCTGATAATCAATTTACACGCATGAAAAAAACTTGTAAACAGATTTTCCCATGGAAGAGATACAAGTCAGCATATGGTGCTGCCATGTGATAATATAGTATTTATCAGCAGTTTTTACAGTCTTGCTTTGATAAAGACGGCCAGACATCACAACATTTACCATGTAAACATTGTATGTGACACTCGCTGTAATATTGACAAGCATGTGACATTTGCTGATTTAGCTGATACGCAAAAGCAGAACACCATTTCCTAGAAACCCTCGGTACTGGTAATCTATAATACCAGCAATACCATTTTCTGCTGTCCCGCAGAAGTGTGATTAACTATGTACTGAATAAATGTACTAATTAATATGCAAAAATCTTTTATTACCAGCACTTCAACTTTTAAATGTGACGGGGAGAAAATGTTTCATAAGTTCCCCAGAAATTAAATGTAGCTCACAGGATATCTAGCGAAAGTCCTGGATATATGCACAAATCCTGGCTACTAACCAATATTCTCCACAGTGAAACAGTCATCTTCGTTGAAATAGGTGACGTTGTTCTGGCTGCGGAGCTGCATGCAGTAGGGGATCCAAACGGACGTGTGGTTTACGTCAAAGAAGCACTCTCTATTTGAATGGATATATTCCGGACACTCCTTCCATTCACTGGTAGGGGAGCTGAATGAGTAAAAAAATGATGAAAGAAAGCGAAAAAAAAAGTTTGCAGTGTTTTTAGTCTGACTCACAGATGCACATCTAACATAGTGCTGCGATAAAGTGCTCTACGAGCCAGGCTATTTACTTGGTGACGTAGAAATTACACTCACTCTTTCTTAAGGTAGAAGACTCGGAGGGCTCCAGGGGAGGACAGGTTGCGGAAGGTGCCTGGACTCCACCAGCATCGGAATGTCTCCTGGTCTCTTGATATGCACTCTGTGAAATGAGGCTCAAGGGGAGCTAAAAGACAGCGACAGAGGAGTAAAGTTTAGAGACAGAACAAGCACAACAATTCAGACTGCATTAGGCTGATCAGTCACCTTTACTGGCATTTTCCAACCACAGGAGGGGTTAGATTTATCAATGCAACCCAGCCCCACTTAAACCATGACCTCTGCTGATCAACAGAGTGTTTTTTTTGTTTGTTTGTTTGCAGTAGATTCAGGTAAGATGGGGGAAACTGATTCTTAACCTTAATAGTGGGGAGAAATTCCATGGTGCAAAATAAGCAATGTCACAATACAATAACAACACTTTAGCTTCCACTCATGAGAAACAGACAGACTGTCAATAAAATGATCCAGTTGTAAGTTCAGGATTTTATTTGTAAACTGAGATGCAAACCTCTGCGGGACAAAAAAAATAAATAAAGGCAATGTAAAGTGTCAAAACGTGCAATTCCACAAATGGCCACTTGAGGGGGCCTACAAAAGTGAGTCAATCTCCATTAACCCTCATGTTAAAATGTAAATAAACATATTTATAGCTCGCCACAAAAATGGTCTCTATTGCTATTTTCCCTGTCCACGACAACTTTACAGAGGTTGAATTTTTATACAACTAGTCTGTTCAGATTGTATTAAGGTTTAAAGTTCTGGATAATTAAGGGGCGTGGCAACTCTGAGTAACAGGTGGATGCCATCCATGGCCTGTCTCATTCTTTGCTCATTTATGGATTAGCTGGGAGCTAGGAGGATTCAGGCAGGGCCACGATGTTGAAACCACCACTGTCAGCTTCGATACCGCTGTTCAGAAAACCTATGGGTAACATCACAGAAGGTTCATCCATCATTATATACAGCCCATGGTGTAATCCTGTCTTATTCACACCCAGAAAGTTGTTACAAAAGTTCAGAATGCTTCTCACACATTTGAAAACATTAAATTTAAACTATTTCAGTTGACAAATGCCTCAAAGTATGTAATTCCTTGCTTTTAACATACTTGTACATGGACGTCTTGTTTAGCGTCATATATTTTCACTGATGAAGGTTGTGACCTATCTGTGTCTGATTAAAGCCATGAAATACGCAGCACGGGCAACGCTTTCTGCCAGCAGGAGAAAAGACTGACTTAAAGTGCGTAAATCTAACATTGACCTCTGCAGCCTGTGGATCTGTGTGCGCGCACATAAGGGTAGAAAAAAAAAAACACTTGCTGAATGATAGCTTGCATCAAGTTTCAGTCACCATGCCTTTATGACCTTTAGATCTATCCACACATGTTTCATACCACTTCTGATCTGCTGCACTCTGAGGTCCTGACTCAGCCCTTTCCAGCTCTCCCCTGGCACCTTGTCACTCCTCATCAACAATCCCCCGCCACCTCCGGTTTCTCATCCAGCGCGGACTCCCAGAGTTTGGTGCAACCATAAATAAGCAACTGAAGGTGTCATTGATTTCTGCTCTTGCTGCTCTCCCACCAGCTCGCTCTCCTCGCTGGCTGCATTATAAATCACACACAGGCCCAGAACATAAACATGCTTCAGAAACACAAGGCAAGAAATTAAAGACAGACTGGAACAGAACATTATCTTCACATAGTTTCGGGATTTCTAAACATCAGACAAAAGTTAACTCCATGTAGACTGCAAAATTTCACTTTAAACGATTGAACAGCACGCTACCAGCATGTGCATACATACATAATTTGCACGCAGACACACACCTGCCGAGCACACACAACTACTTCACATGAACAACACACCTCTAACCCAACCCAGGCAGGGCGGACTGCCCACCTCATCGTTAATTCAAACAGAATGTGCTCCATTACTTTGATTACATTGCTATTTGTTGCCATTGTAGCCTCTCAATTCACTGCACAGCTACGCAGTTGTGCCTTTCCCACCTTCCCTCCCTTCATCTTCCTGCACACTGTCGTGGTTCTCAGAGGTTTGCTATTTCAACTCGGCCTCCCTCCCCCATCCAACAAATTCCAGCTGCCACCATCAAAGACCTTTCTGCAGACACTGAATGCAAACAAGGGCTTAGAACCACAGCAGAACAGGTTACACAGAACAAAAAGTAAAGGAATATCTTGTTCTGTAATGGTTACGTGGAGTTGCATGTAGTTGGGTTAAAATCATTAACCAGTATGGCAACATTTCCAGGCAACTCAAATCTTTCATATGTACAGTTTAGTTCCTGATAATAAACTATAAAGTTCATACAGGTGAATGCCTTCATCATCCACTACTGTTATTATTATTATTATAATTATTGTTAATATTATTATTATTTATCGTTATTACTTAATAAGACAAGCTTTTCTGGATGAATTTCATGTCACAGCTGGTGTTCTAGTCCAGGGGGAGTAGACTTCAGAGCACACTGACAGTGTTTTGACAGTTAACCTCTCCATAAAGATGGTAAAGGTCAAAAAAGTGCAGCCATTTCTTAAAAGCTGTTTGCATTTTTGAGCTGAACTAGATGGTAGTGGAGCCAGAAGTGTGTCAGAGGTGAAAGGTTGTGTAGCAACACCTGGTTAAACTCAGTTTCGCTCAATCTCACTCATTTCTAACTCCTCTTTTCTGAAATCATAAGGCTTAACCATATATATGAATGTATATCTGCAAATCTGGGGCTCATTCAGGGGATAAAAGCAAAAAAAGAAAAAAAAAGCTCAAGTTCTAACTAGCTCGCAAGCCAGCAGCCAATATTTTGACAGATGAATGTTGATTACCTGCCATGCATCAGCTGGTAATATTTGTGCAGGGCTGTACTCGCCGTTTTCTACATGTACTAATATATAACCATCACAGAGTTTCAGCGATGAGAAGCTAAATCCTGCCTGTACCTGCCAGCTGCCATTAAATGATCAGCAGTTGAAAGCCTTCGGCTGGAAAAAGAAAAGTAATTTTGAGCGTTAAAGTGTGTGTGTGTGTGTGTGTGTGTGTGTGTGTGTGTGCGCTCCCTCATCCCGGCTGTCCATACGTATCTTTCTGTCCTTGTGGACTCTGTGTACAGCTGAGACTGATAAACAGCTCTTAGCTTCACATCCTGTCTTCATCAGTCCATACAGAGGAGCTGGGAAACCATTTATCTACCTCCATGTCAGGTTTAGCCATTAAGGTTTGAAATCTACTAAGAAGCCTAAATAAAGCACTCTGGCCACGGCCCCTCGCACCAGCTGGCAAACAGCACTAAAAAGGTGGAAGAGAAAGGTGCTATGACGATTTATTTAGTTACCTTAATGCGAAATGCTCTACTGTGAGCATTTCGAGCGAAAATGAGGCTATGACGTTATGAATTGCCACCTTTTTCCAGCCCATTTGCGGATTTAAGTTAATGTCGGAGTTAGTGACGCTTGAAAAGGTTGCTAAAGGAGGGAGGAGATGTGAGGGAAATGGAGGAGGAAGAGAGAGAGACAGAAAGGAAACGTCACAAGGGAGTGAATGTGAGGATTAAGATGGAACTAACTACGCAAAGCAGCAAAACAGACATGCAACTGAGGACAAAATGTAACTATATAACAAATACTGGATGGTACTATGATTTCTACTTGATGAAAACATTAGGGTGTTGAAACATAAATCAGAGCATCAAATTCATTTTGAACAGCTAGTTAGTCATCATCATTAGTCATCAGTGTCCATGCAACCACTTGGAACCAATACCAACAGCTACAAAATGAAAAATAAAACAGCAGAAATACCTATCTTCCACGTACATTGCAGCACACGCACAATAAATCTGGATTTATATTATTTATTTTTATTTTATGGCGCATTACATTCTCAAATTAATCTGTTGTTGATTGCTTTTTATGCAAAGTGCATCTAAAATTAGGCCCATCTGAAATGGAGAAAACATTTTCTGCACTGATGACCTTTTAAACTTGACTACCGCAACTCATAATTCCTTATTTCCCAGACTGGTATTTCCCTTCTAAGATTAGTGCAGAACACTTTATTGCTGTCTGGATGCAGAGGAATAATTTTAACATTTGTGGCTATATTTAAGTTTAAAATACTTCGGCTCAAGTTTAGCTAATTTTTCAAACCATTAGCTAGACAAACTTCTACTTTGGAAATGCATGTTCTGTTTGTGAGCATGTTGGGTGAACGTTGTCTGCTTCTTCACACAAAACAAACACAATACAAAAAGACGCATACCGACGTGGCTCTGAGTGTCTCTTCACTGAGATATGAGTAGATAATTGATTTGATTGCTCTGTGTGTACAGAGAACAGGTAGTTGAACCTGTAGTCCTCGGTTACGTTGCTCACATAACCCATATTCTGTTCGCCACTTACTACAAAAAACGCAATTCCATGATACTAAAAGTGGAATCGCTGTTGTGTATCTCAGTCGAACCCAAACAGTGGTGCTAACTTGCAAAAGGGAGTCTTGTTTGTTAACTAAAAGCTGCAGAATAAAGTGTTAATTTTACAATATTTCAACACAGAGGCCATTTTTTTCAGTCAACTCAGACTTCAGCTTTATCGCTACAATATCCATTTTCTGCTTTGCTGTATGTCTCTAGACACGTCTGAACCTATTTGGTGTTGCCAGTCAGCACTGACTTCTGCCACCACAGCATCCACTCCAGACGATTGCTTCCTGCAGCACCATCAGTCTGTGTGTGTGTGTGTGTGTGTGTGTGTGTTTGTGCGTGTCTCTGTGTGTATTTCTGCTAACCAGATGGAGAAATTGGCAGCGCACACTGACACGGCGCAAAGAATAAAAGTGCCTGTCAGTCTGCACAAGCCAAGTCCTACATTATAACCCTGCACAGCAGCCCATACGCTCGCGCACATGTCCCGCTCTGCAACACACACACCAGAAGTGTTACTGCGGACCCCATCATTTGTCTTCCACGGGGAACGTGTCTTGGATGATGAGGAAAAGAAAGAATGAACGGGTCTGGAGAGAGCAAAGTTTTTTTTTTTTAAAAAAGTGGAGGACAAAATTTGGAAAAGTCAAAAAGAAATGTAATTTATGTCTTATTCAAAATTCTTGCATATTTTTTTTATATTTACACAGATGAAAAAAAGAAATGAAAGGCTTCACACTGAGCTTAACAGTGGGGGGGGTTAATGCTGAATAAGGAGATCATTTGGCATTTGACAGAGTGTGAGAGCAAGAAGTGGGCCAGGAGCGAGGAGGAGAAAGGTGAGAGACTGCAACAAGATACAAACAAGGGAATGTAAACAGGTGATATAAATAACTGCCAGCGCGCACACGCAAGTTTCACATGAAAGCGCATGAACACACACAAATGCATACGCGCTAAACTTACACTTTTCAAAACAAAAACCGACAAAGAGTATCAAAGTGCCATTGTTCGATTCCTTGAAGGCATCCTGCCCTTCCTCCCAGCAAACACAACAGGACATATGGCTTTTCTTCTCGTTCAAAGTTTGGGACCAGTGGATGACCAGTTGTTGCTTCATCCGAGCCTCATGATTCCCAACAATGTTTGCAGCTTTGAAGTCTAAAAGTTACACTCCGCTGTGTTTAACCATGCGGCGACCCAGTCGGCCTATTCTGGTTCCAGCAATTTATTAGCTTGAACTAATGATGTTAATCTCCTCTAATGCCATTACCGCCGAGAGAAATGGCTTAGTTATGTCACATTACGTCCAAGTGAGAGAAAGTATATATGAGCAGGGGTGCCTGGCTTCTAGAACGGTCAGCTGGTAGACACTTGGACACACATTTTCTTCTTTCTTTCTTTTTTAAAAATTGGGCTCATTCCCCCATGCTTCGCTCTGCACTTCAGCAGCATGTTAGACGTTCTCACGTGGGACAAAGCAGTATGTTAAATTTAGCCCCTGACTGTATAGCCTCACACTGTGGTGTGAGATACCTGCTTCAGTCAAAATGACCCTGTAGCTGTGCGCTATGTTTGACACTCCAACCAGATAAATCAAAATAATCTATTATGTCATGTCAGACCGCGTTGCGTTCCTGTGGGGAGCTGAAATCCTGACATAATTTATAAACTAGCTGCTATTCAATTGTGATTGAAAGCATTTACAAAGTTTCTATAAGCTTTTTTTAGGTGACTGGAAACTTTTTTCGTTTACACTTCTTTACCTCAAGGGTTGCCATTTACAGAGTAAATCCTCCCAACCTTATATGAACATCAAGAGTGCTTCCACTAATGTATGAAGGAAAGATAAATGAGACATATCAGGTATATCAAACGTCAGGAAAGGTCTATTATAAAGAGTTTATATTATATATATATATTTAATTATAAAGAGTGTGGTGACGATTTAAAATTGTATTTTTATATTTTTAATAGTGCTGTCAATCGATTAAAATATTTAATTGCGGTTAATCGCATGAATGTCATAGCTAACTCGAGATTAATCGCAGATTAATCGCACATTTTTTATCTATTCTAAATGTCCCTTGAATTATCATTTTATACGAGGAGGAGGCGGACACACACCAAACTGAAGTTGGTTTCATAATGACCATCTGGGTCAATGTTTATTCAATATTTTGCACATATTAAATGAAAAACATCACTCTAGATATTTTGTTATTTGTATAGCCAATGCAAGTGTGGTTCTGAGTTAAGGTTTGCTCACTTTAAAAAGTGTCAGTTTCACTTGAGATTTAATGTTTTGTGGTTCCCTCAAGCGGCTACCTCAGGGGCTGAAAAATGAAGCCAAAGTGCCAAAAGTGCAGTTCCTCAATTGGCCGACTCCAAAAGCAAATCAGCCCCTATTAACCCCCATGTTAAAATGTCCAACTTTACAGCAGAAATAAACATGTTTGCAGCCTCGTACAAAAATTTTTTTGGTCCCTATAGCTAATTTGCCTTTTAATGACAACAGTACAGGGAGGGAATTTTTTTATAACACCCACGATTAAAGAGCTCTAAAGCTTAAACTTTGACATAATTAAAAACGTTGCAGCTCATAGGACAGTCTATGGCCCAGATTCATTTGCGTGGCATGCCACAGCTCCATTCTTGCTCCAGCCTATTACTAATTTCTAAATTAGCTTTTTAGCTGGGTGGAATCAAGCCCTGGCAAGATGGTGACAGCTGGAGTGACCACACGGAGCTTCAAAACCACTCTTCCGGAAACTTATGTTTGATGTCATGGACGGTTTGTCCATCTTTATGGACAGTCTCTTCAGATACTACATAAAGTTCTTGGTCTCACCAGAAAACGTCACAGGTGGAATGTTGCTCTAGCGTTATTTTTCAACATAATCTCCTTTACAATTGATTCACCAATGTTCAAGCTTTGCTGTCCCTCCATCAAGATACGACTTCTTCATCAGTCTGAAAATGGTGAGTGGGATTAGTGGGATTTCAGTATGGGAAACAGAAGACAGATGGTTCCACGTCAGGTGAGTAAGGTTCATGGGGCAAGAGTTAAAATGCATTGGCCTGCTCTGCCACAGATATGGATGGACGAATTGGTGGGTGGCTGTGGCTCAGGTGGTAGAGCAGACTCAACTGATCGCAAGGTTGGTGGTTTGATCCCCTCCGCGTGCCGAAGTGTCCATGGGCAAGACACTGAACCTGAAGTTGCTCCTAATGGCAGGCAGGCACCTTGCGTGGAAGCTCTGTCGCCACTGATGTGTGAATGTGTGTGTTAATGGGTGAATGGGAAATGTTGTAAAGCACTTTGAGTTGAGGTAGAAAGGCGCTATATAAATGCAGACCATTTACCATTGTCCTGGAGACACAGCAGCTTGCTGTAAGCTTTCCTCTCCTTTTTTGATTCCTTCAAACTTTTGATAAAAGACTTTACAGTGTATAGTTATGCATCTCTTGTTTCTGGGTCAGTCCAAGAACTTTTTCAAGTACCATTGTACATACTTATATATAGTATATTTATATACTATATATATACAATTTCTGTTTAAAATAACAGTTGTTAAAATTAGTATATGATTCCTAGATGCAGAGTGGTGCTGTTAAACCTGCTTCTCTGCAGCAATCCTGCCATTATGCAGCAACTTTGTGTTTAACTTCAGGCAACATATCCCACACAAGGCCCCAACTTTGCTGCTCACACCCACTGCTCGTCTTTGAAGCAGATGTAACTGTAGATTGTGTGTACAAAGCAGGCGGACCAAACCTCTGCACGGTTACCACTGGTTACCACCTCTGTGGCCAAGAACACAACCTCGCTCAACAGCCTCAATCTATGTGCTCGAGCAGTGAGCACCCCCGAGACACAGAGGGAGAAGATTTGGCGAAGGACACAAGAAAGTGAGTGTTGTTGGAGGGCAGATAGGCTCAGACGAGTAACACTGCCTATAATGACTCTGGTAAGCCTTTAACTACATAGGAGCATCTCCAAATGTCTACTCTTGGCTTGTTCTGCGGCTGGCCTGACAACAGACATAAAAACGCTGCAGGAGCAGAATTCCAGGAAGGCTCTTTAAGATCCATGAGTGGAACAACAAGATGGTTTCAGATAACCCCAAAAGTACAATATTGAGGGTTACTCACATAATCAACAAGATTGCAATATTTTCACAACATACTATATGTGTGAAAGAAAAAAGGCTGGTGCATTACAGTTCACTTGCAGAACATTTCAAGTGTAAACCGGAGCAGAGAAAGCAGCTGTCAGGGATGGAAGTTTTACAGTAGTAAGCTTGAGAAAGGCACAGGCGGTGTGTGTTTGCTCACACTATCACTGTCTGCTTTTGTGTTTACAGATGTTTTAACGGTTGTTGAGGAAGACCAGGGTTACATTACCACAGTGCTCACTGGAGGCCATTCTAACATTTGAAGAGGAGGGACCAATCAGAACGTTTGAAGGACTGACCTCATCCGGTTATCAGAGGTTTGTCTGAAAGCTTATCAGAAAGGTAATTTTTCCAGAGATAAAGACTACAGTTTGCTAACAAACACAAAAGTCAACAGGTCTAACGGCAAAGAGGCAGAGCTCAAAACTCTATGTGGTTGCACAAAAAAATGAACTTTACAGTGCAGACACATCATTCTGTTAGACAGTTGTGCTTTTGATGGCATCTTAAGATGTAAACAGAAGCAGCTGTGTTGAAATCAGTACATAAATAACTGCCCCTTTTTTATACATGTCATGTGAATGAATGTAAATTTTCACGTGTTGTTGTATGTCTGTGGCGGTGTCTTATCAGGACACTCTACTTCTGAGATATAAGTCTCAGACTAAAGATCAAACCCACTTACCTTGCTTCCCTCACATCACAAGCTATTTTGAAAATCACAACCAAGAGGCAGCAACAACTAAGAATTTCTTAGTGTGACTTATCTTCAAATCAGAATGCTATGATTACTCAATCCAAATGTTTACAGTATCTTAACACCAATGAGTTTTAAGCCAGGTTTGCCAGTAGAAAAGAACATGGGCTGGTTCGCAACCAAACTCTATGATATAATTGTTGGCTGCTTTGGTACCAGCACAGGAGCCAGAATAGTTTTCTTTTGGAAAAGCCAAAAAGTATGAAACAGAGAAGAAAGAATAATATGTTCACAACACATTATAACTGAACCAAAGTTTTCAAATGTCTGTGCCACTTGGGCCCATCAACCGAATCAACTAATAGCTGGGGAAGCTTTAACTTTATTATTCCCCAATCATTGTATTTCAGAAAGCTGCGGGTTGCACAACAGACCACAAAGAGTGAAACCAAAGATCTGGGCATTAGTCTACTTCATTAATCAGTCAGCACACAGTATCAATAATGACAACGTTTTCCTCAGACAACCCAAAAAACCAGAAAGAAAGTGCATGGTGTGGACTTGATCTTAACTTGGCAGAGGAAGACAAGATGAGCTGGCATTCTCCAGTGGATTCCAGTGGTGTATTTACATCTGTTTTTCACTAAACCCACACAAAGAAAAAAAAAGAGGTGCCCTAGTGCAGTGCCAAACTATTTTGAGGATGCCATAAAAATATGGCAAAATCGTAAGTGAAAAAACAGAGATATAGCTTGATTCCACCTATTGGCAACTCATCAGTAAAGAATTAATTTGCAAGTCCAAGAGTGTCTTCTTTTATATGATGATATGCAAATTGTTGTACATTGTGTTTACAGAGTCCTAAGGTGATATCCTAAATCTCAAAAAACACTACGTCAACCTATAGCTACGTCAAATAGGTTGTGGATGGTTTTTAATATTATTATTACTATTATTTTGGGGCATTTTAACCTTTATTAGAGACAGATGGGAAGTGTTGGAGAAGAAAGCAATGGAATGACATGCAGTGAGGGTGAAGGCCTGCTGGGAATGGAGTTGGGTCACTGCATGAAAGCCTCCTATCTAGTCACCTCAAGTCACCTATCAAGTCATGAGGCTTGAGTAGAAAAAAAATAAAGAAATGAATAGTCTCTTGCTGTCAACCACACTTTTAATAACTTAAAACACATTTCATTCAAGTCATAGCTTTTCACACTCACGCAGACATGATGCGTCCTGATCTCTCTTTTCAAGGTAACGCTGTTACCATAAGATGGCAACAACGCAAAGGGGACGTAAGGAGAAATTATTAGCATGTAATGAGCGCACGTGCAGTAAGAGGGGCTTCAATCAGAGCCCGTAAAACAAAGCCAAAATTCCCCCGGGGGTTTCTCCAGGTAACGCACATGCTCTTCATTCTGGCAACAGGTGCTGCAGCCGGCAGACAGGGCTGCCAAGAGATGGTTTGGAGATTTCTAAGGTCTCTGTCTATAATGCTGTCTACCTCACCTCTTAATGATGCACCTAAGAATACCCTCATTGGACGCTGTCTTGCCAAAGTGTCTATTCAAGGACGGCGTTCATTGTGCTTCCAAATGTTTTCAATTTGATGCTACTTTAAGTAGAACTAAATAGAGCTTAGCCGAGTTCAAGGATAATGCAAACAAATGAATGAGGAAAAATGGTTTTAGCAGAAGAGATTTTTTATTTGATAAATGACTTCAACAATTCAACATACACCAATCAGGCATAATGTTATGACCACCTTCCTAATATTGTGTTGGTCCTCCTTATGTGCTCAAAAATGCTGTGATTGGGCATGGACAAGAGGACCTCTCAGGGTGTCCTATGGGGTCTGGAACCAGGACGTTGGCAGTGGATCCTTTGGGTACTCTGGCTTGTGCAGTGGGGCCTCTGTCAATCAAACTTGTTCCACTGCATCCTATTGATGCTTGATCAGAATGAGGTGTAGGAAGTTTGGTGGTCAAATCAATATCTTGGGTGACTGTCATTTTCCTGCAGGGGTAGTCCAGTGACATCTGGGATTTCTGTTTGCATGTGGGAGTGTGCTTGTTGTGGAACAATGCTTATTTGGGTGTCTAAGTCTCATCAACGCAGATGGCAAAATCCAAGGTTTTCCATCAGAACAACACATAGTACCAATATGATCAATGTTATTCACCTCACCTGTCAGTGGTCATACTGCTGTGGCTGATCGGTATATATCTATATCTATATTTCATAGCAGTCAATGATTTTCTCCTAGTCAAATAACAGGTAAACGGTTTCTGTGCAATTTTTTCCGCAATTCTGTCCAAAACGTGGATAAGCCTAACTTAATCAACCACCATACCATTTCAAATTAAAAGAAATACACTGTTTTCCATACAGGGTGTTCACCAGTAGATGCCAACTAAACTGCTAAAATGCAAAGTCCAGTAATTCATGTCTTGCAAACTGAACCATAAAGGACAATAAAGGTTTTAACGCAAAGTGGCTTCTTGTCCATCTTCCAGAAGAAACCCGTGTAAAATACAACCCAGAAATGCACTGCAGCACCAAACAACAGACAGCAGCATTCTCCTCTTTTATACTAATGGGCAGGTTTCGACAAAGTCAACAGAAGAATTGATCAGTTCTCTGGAATCGCTGTGTCTTCATCGAGTATTTCCCTAAATCATGTGCTTTCCAAGCACAGGTAGACCTTAGACAAACAAGAATTTTTTTGGCCAAAGTTGTAGTGTTTGATACTTTCACCTAATTCCAGTTTCTTTGGTCATTATGGTAAAATGCAGATTCATCAATTTTTTTTCAGTCAGTTTCGTGATTGTGGAGTTGAGGAGATTGAAGTGATGTGATAATAGACAGTATATACTTGATTTATAAAATCCCTTTCCTGCCCAGCCTTTTGGCTTCAGGGATTTCAAGCAATATTGAAATCAGGCCTGTTTTCTCCAGCCGCAGCATTCTTTCACCCATTTATTTCAAATGGTTCAGTGACAGCTGGATTAGCTGGCTGAACATCCTGCATCGTCCTGTCCCTGGACTTTGACAGAGAAGCCCCACAGCCATATATTTACCCTAGCTCTATTGATCACTAACCTGTTTGACAAGTCAAATCAGGAAAGTGCGACATTTGCTCAACAGTGAACCCTTTCCACATGCATCTGAGCAAACAGAGCGTTCTGCAACTGATGTCTGACATAAGACGTGATAGCGAGTGTCAACAGCATGTTGCGCGCAAAAACCTGAATCCCATTCGTTAATATTTGACGAGGTGCACATAGAGAGTCTCACAAACTGTCTGATAGCTGATTTGTCTCGCATCACGCCATTTCTCCTTCTCATTTGTCTGAACACAAAGCAATAAACCTACCTGATGATGTCATGTGGTCCCAGTCAATGAGAAACGCAGATCCCGGAGAGGACAGCCAATCCTGGGAGGAAATGAGGAGAAGGAGCAGGAGACTGGAGGAGGGGGATGTGACGGCCATGATGCTGGAGGGAGACAGAAGGGAGAATGAGAAAGGGACGGAGACACTGTGATTATAATTATCAGCTGAACTCCATGATGACATGCCCATGTGAAAAACCCTCCTTCCCCCAACTCCTTCTCTCTCTTTTTTCCCCCTCTTTCTTTCTCTCTGCGCATGCAAGCACAAACCATGGCTGCCATTTATTTTCAGCTGGAGAAACCGAACACAAGACAGGGCATGATTAATTATCATACCAGTTCCCCATTGCAGCAGTTGAAAGTTCAATGCTGAATCGTGTAATGTGAACTTTCGATCTTTATTTGGCCAAAAAAAGTCCCAGTAACACTCAATTATACTTGTTTTAAATAATTCTGTCTTTAGCTATGATGTTAAACACACACCATGCACTGTCTTTTCTGCATGTTCTGATGGGAGAGCAGCAAGAAGAACCTGAAACACAAGAACTCTCACGTAACCGCCCATTATTCCACCGAACAGTTAATGAAACATCAGGGTAATTAAATCCTTTGTCATTGTGCAGGCTGCTCTCAGAGCCAGACGGTGACGCCAGCAAATTTTTTTGAAACATTACTCAAGTTCCTGTTAACACAACTCCGATTTAAGAGCAGTGACTAATAAAAACTGCTGAGTACCACGACATGTGGTAAGATTAAAGAACACATTATCACATTTTAATACAGCAAAATGTTGTTTATTTATACTTCCAGCGGATACACTGAAAATTGTTGTGGAATAATTCGGGCTGCCTAATGAGTAATATTCATGTGATTTGGCTCAGTTATTGGTCTCTACCAACTACAGAGGCAAATCCAGCTCTGTGATAAATGCTCCATTCTGCACCGTTGTCTAGTGCTGGGCAGGTAGAGGACAGTGGCTTTACGAGAACCGAAAACAACGTTTGCTGAATCTGGAAACAATGTTGTCATTAGCAGAAATGGTGAACCAAAACAGTGAAGTTGCAGGCCATGAAACCAAACAATATGCTAAAAGATGCTAAACACTCAGTGAAGATAAGGAGAATAGTAAAGCTAAGTTGCATGATAATTCTTTCTGTAACTGTAAATGTAGTGATCTGATTGCCAGTACAACCACAAACACTGATCAGACATAACATTATGACCACCTGCCCAATACTGTGTTGGTCCCCCATATGTGCTCAAAAATGCTCTGAACAATTGGACATGGACAAGAGGACCTCTCAGGGTGTCCTATGGGGTCTGGAACCACGACGTTGGCACTGGATCCTTTGGGTACTCTGGCTTGTGCAGTGGGGCCTCCGTCAATCAAACTTGTTCCACTGCATCCTGTTGATGCTTGATCAGAATGCGGTGTAGGAAGTTTGGAGGTCAAATCAACATGTTGGGCCATTGTCATGTTCCTCAACATGTTCCTGATTGGTTGATGTTTTTTCCATGTGGTGGGGTGTATTTTCCTGTGGAGGTAGGCCAGTGACATTTGAGATTTCCATTTGCATGAGGAAGTGTTCTTGTTGTGGGACAATGTTTATCCGGGTGTCTAAGTCTCATCAACATGGATGTTAAAATCCAAGGTTTTCCATCAGAACAGCACATAGTACCAATATGATCAATGTTGTTCACTTCACCTGTCAGTGGTCATAATGTTGTGGCTGATCGGTGTAGATTGCAGCACCTTTTTAAGTACAAAACCAAATAAATTCCACATTAATAAACAGAAACTGGCTGGCTGTTCTCGTGACATAATCTAAAAAGGTTTAGAATGGCATTTCCTAACAAAACCTTAAATGCAGACTGGCCTTCATCCAGACCAGCTTCACACGACAAAAGTTAACTTCTTTCAGCAGTACATGAAAACAACACAAAAAAACCTCCTCTTGGTCAATAGGCTGGTGTTAGCGGACAAGTTCTACAAGTTAAGTTCAACCTCTAAATTTAGGCCAAACTTTCTGTCCGCACCCTTGGCTATTTACAGCTGTGTCTCCACAACTTTGCTGGGCAGCCAACAACCCTAAATGTGGAGGTTATGTTTCTGCCAGTATTTTCCCCCAGTTCTGGTATAGTCTGAGGACAGGACCTTAAGTGAGCTATAAGCATATCCAGTTCTCCCTTGTCTTATCTTTCTTATCCTTTCTAAGAGACTAATACTAAAAATGTTTAACAACTACTGAGCAACAATGTGGTCACCTTGGGCACATTTTCAAGATTGACAAGTTTGAATAGAACCTTGCAAGACGCAGTGGGGAGAAACTGCCTGTGTAAAGGTCAGAAGTTATTTACCGTAAGAATTTCAGTCATCCCTTCACTTTGGCTTAGATTTGATACAGATAATAACAAAAACATATAAAGTGCAACTAAGGCAAAAACAAGCAAAAAAAAAAACACTGCACAAAGTACATATAAAGACATTTTGTCAACATGTAGGTTTGTTGTAATGTAACAAAATGCACTCGTTGATGCACTAAGCAACAGATTTTTCCATCAGTATAACAGTTCAGTCATAAGTGTGTGTGTGTGTGTGTGTGTGTGTGTGCGCGTGCGTGTGTGTGTGTGTGTGTGTGCTTGTGGATGAATTCCAAGTGTCCAGGGGCCATACAAGGCCAAGTTATACAATGCAAGAATTCATTTCAGTGAGCTGACAAGCAGCAGGCTCATCTGGCCCGACTAAAATGCTCCACTTACAATTATGTATTGCTCATTTTCTGCATTTGACATCTTGGCCTTGTCTTCAGATTCCCTCAGATCCTGAATATCTCCCTCTCTCTCCATCTTTTACAGTCTTCAATCAATCAGTTTTATCTTCTAGCTGAAGTTAAAACACCATTAAAATGGTAAACTTGAAAACGTTCTGATCGCCGCTTTCAAAACATTAAAAAAAATAATTCCTCTGGGTCCGTTTAACTTGATGGCCCTTCTTTTTTTTCCCCACATTATTTTTTTCTTTCAAATTCTAACATTCTTTCATCAGTGGAGAAAGCATAGCACGGTAATAGAGGGCCAAACAGCCCCTTCACCCCAACATGTGGCCTCATGGTAATCCTGACATCACTCCCTCCCTTTCTCATGCGAAAGCATCCGTGAAAGCCCGGGCAAGCCTAAGTGCTTCATTTCCATCTCGTACACATTTGTCCCTAATTTTTCTCCCTTTCTTGGCCAATTACAGACTCTGAGACTCACGGGAAGAGTTGCATGAGCCAATCAGAAGAGAGGGAGGCTCAGACCAGGCCTCCTGGGGTCCCTTGGTAAACATTTAAGGCCAGTGTGGTCAACCCTCCTCCCACTACCTCTGGCCTAAAACGCGCACACAAATACATGCACACACACGTGCATGCAACATGAGCACACTACACACACTAACACACACACAAGTGTACATCATGACTTGGCACCCCACTGCCAGCACCATGCCTCTCCCAAGCTTCCTCTAATCTTTATTAATCATCTCTGTTTGTTCAGAGGGAGCTGACAAGGGAGGAGTAGATGGGGTGGTGGTATAAGGGTGAAGCCAAAGAAAAAGAAAGGTTAGGGGGTGAGGGGTCACACCATCTCAGTCCCTTCCATAGCTGCAGATGGAAAGCATGGACTCTCTCTCACACACACAGAGCGATGTTGCAAACCCAAGTTCAATCTGAGGTTCCTCCAAAGCAGAGAACAGAAGGACTTTGTAGTCTGCACTCAGATGATCTGTACTCATTACGCATTTGACTTTTCTCTGTCCAGCTAATAGACAATATTCAATCCATGCTCTGAATGTACTTATATATTGTTCCTCTGTGCAAACGTCTGAGGAGAGGCAGGTAAAAGTTCAATATTGTGACGAAAAGAATGTGCCATCCAGAAACACAAACTTTGTTTTATCTAATTTGCAAGAGCAGCCGTTCTCAGACTAGTTGGGCGAGGTGAGTGCTTGCATCTCCCATAAATCACATTAACTTTTTAAAATAAAAAAAAAGTTAAAAACCATATCAGGCGAGCATAAAAACTTTTTTTTTCCAAAATTGGGTTAGTTTTTTTCAAAATTCTGCATTTCTATTAACTTTCTTCTGAAAGAATACTTTAAAACAAGCATTAAAATTCATTATAGAAACACAGCTACTGACTAACGGCTCTGCTCACATCTGTCTTAGCTCTCGCCTTGGTGGAATAATCCAGTCCCTGGATGCATTTACTTGCATATACTGAACAAAGAGTCAGTATTGTGCCATTTAAGTATTCCAGATATCTTGTAGATTATCTATAATAATATGAAATTGTTGCTCTATACATGCAATTCTGTAAATGTAGCCATTGTATTAATAACATAATCATTCTAAATCTTGCTCAGTGGCTTTAAAAAATGCATCCAGTGAGGTTTTTGCAGCGCTTTTAAGAATGGGTTACACATTTCTTTTGCATCATGCACAAGGATACAGATGCATGCATGCAGTTGACTACACACAGTTCTGCTGCTGATTTCGTACTATTTGAGAAAACATAACGAAGAGGAAACAACAGCAATGGAGAAGAACCAATAAACCTGGTTGTAAACGATGCATTAATTAAAAATGCAGCTTTCAGTGGCTCACACTGATGTTAAAGTATATGACACTCATATTTGTATTCTAATTCCTATGAACTGCAGGGTAAGCTTAGACATTTACATAACAAATACCATACATGACCACAATTATTTACTTCCTAGAAATGCCGAAAAGCAAAAAAAAGAACTCTGGAGTGTGCTGATGCTTGGTTTTATGTAAAGCAGGCATGTAAACACTAGTGCCGTATATTCATTACCATGATAATACTTACCTTACAGGCACACTGCTGCTCTCTTTATTCAACTTTGATATGTTTCTAGTATTTTGCCATTTAGCTGGGGCCTCTAGAGTGAAGCTGGAGCTATAAATGCAGCATCTGAAGTATGCCTTTAGACTAACAGGGAAACATCATATGGAATAAAAAACATTCACATTAGCCTTTCTGTGACGTTAGTGGTTTTAGGAGCCCCTCAAGACTTTGTACATATTAGTGTGAACGTAATGCCAACCATAAGCGTGTCTGATCTCTCACTCTCACTATCCACTCTTCATCATGTCCTTGGTTCCTTTCTCCTTTTTCACAGCAGTCTATCTATTCCTACAAATACCCCGATGCTCAAAGCTCAGCATCGGAGCCCACATCTCACTGGGCTACTTTAGGGCTACATGAGAATCAAAGGAAGACATGAAACAATTTGGTATGACCTTGTTAATTACTTCAGAATCAGTCAGTGCATCACCGGCTGAGCCTATGTGACATAATCACGAGCTTTTCAGGGTTAAATTAACGAAAGCCAGACAAAAAATCCAACCAAGCATCCAACCAGGCAATCAACTATAATCATGGGATAAAGACCGTATGAATGACTGCAGTACGCCACAAGGCATCTTTAATGGGGGGGGGGGGTTCTGCGCAGAGAAGGACTAGAAACAAGCACTCTGTGTTTTAGATTTAAGACATGGCATTATCACATGTAGCAATTCTGACAAGTTGAAGGCTGAATTTTTTTAACCCAACGCACTTTGCAAAATAGCCACAGCAAAAAGAGCAAAGAAAAAATCTGGTGCTTGGAGCCTCCTGGGTTACTTTAAAACACTGACATTAGTTGAAGGACAGGCATCTCATCTGGCCGGTATAGTGAAAATGTTGTTTTTCAATATTGTTTTTCCTTGATTGTTATTTATGCTTAAATCACTGGAGAACAAATTCACATAATAAAATGGAAACTGCAGCTTCTACAGAATGAGACAAGTCAATATAAACATTCAAATATGAGTCATTTAACTTAATGACATGCAGAATTACAGTCGACTGAAATGTAATCGGTTATGCATTCATTCATTTTTCACAACAGCAACTCAAGGGGTTTTTCGCTTACTGTGCATGGCAACTACATTTATCTTACGGATCACCTTCAATAACTCAACTAGGTGAACTTTGTGATTGTATAGCAACCACTAAACATATTTTTTAAAATGCTGTGGCAGAAATTATTACTTTTTTTACACAATCACCTCAAAATAAAGTTGGTAAGCACACAAAGTGCTCTATGGTCCACTGTTGCATCTCTCAATTATTACACAAGAATCAGGCAAATGGATTTTTTTCCTGAATCCCTCCTCTCCTCTTCGCAACCAGCCTCCTTCTTTGAAATAAACATTTGAGTAAACGTACCATTTCAACACAAGTCTGCATGTTACACCAGACACTGGTAAAAAACGAGTTCACATTGGCTAAACCACTCAGACAAGAGTCAGGGCCTGAAAAACTGCAGCAACCAGCTGTTTCTGCCTAATAGGCCTTGGACTGTTTGATGTATTTACACAGATTTATTAACCCGTGCATGTGTGTGGATACATGTTTGTATGTGTGTTTGTGGAGAGGCTGTATGCACAGACACATTATGCATTTTTAACCTACATACATGTGTGTTAGTGTGTGCTCCTAGCCATTCAGATATGTCTACTGGATAGCTCTAATCTGTCTCCTACTCTTATTTCATAAGAGAGTGTGGAAAACTCAGAGTCAGCACACTGGCATGAGAAGAGCCTCTGCTGGAAGCAGATCAGGTCACACATCTGCAAACCCTGCTTACGTCTGTGTGTGTGCGGGAGGCTGGAGAGGGAAAGAGTGGGTGTTTGTGTGGACGCGCGTGCATATGTGTACGAATAAAATCACGTGTGCATGTATCGGAGCGAGTACAGGCGCAGTAAAGAGCATAAGCGACAGACAGAACCCAACAGAGAAAATGTGTTATACAGATCTGAAAATTGATCTTTGTGGAAAATGTCTGCTTTGCATAATTGCAAGCTGTGGTTATGCACGCACAGGCATGCAACAGATTGTCTAAGATATTAAAGCCAATAGCTGTGAAGTAAGATTTTTACTCAAAGCTCAAGCTTTTAATCTGTTACAGCCGATTGTCTGACATTGGGAAAATTACTGGTTGTCATAAGGATTCAAGGATTCAAGGTTCTGTATACCAGCGCACGTATTCACGTGAGGTGGCATGACACTGGCACTCGGATCCCGGTTATAAGTCCAACAATTATAATAAATAAATAAATAGAAAGAAAGATAAGTGAAATACAAGCAATAAAAAACAATATATACCAGTGGTAAAACTGGTCATTGCCGAGACTGAAAGTCACACGTGAGGTAATCTGGATTTAGGTTTTAAAGATTTACTGTGCTTTGAATGATACACATTGAATGGTAAATAAGATTTTGATTTTAATAAAAAAGTAAATAAAAGTCTCCATCTACCCACCTGTTGTTTGGTCTAAGTATAGATGTACAGCATGTACCTCTCTAATTCACTCTAAACCTGCTGTTTTCTCTCTCTCTCACACACATCCTGACAGCCATCTCTGATGACAAGGTGCACGCAGATGTGTGTGAAATCTAATGGTTTCCAGAGTGCTGTTGAGCTGTCAAAGGCTATACTGCCATATTTAATGTTGTGTGTGGTGCGCAGCAACAGTGAGAGAAAACTGATGAAACTAATGTCTCTTAAAACTGCTCGCCTCATCTATTAAAATATCTCTCCAGCTACCTGGTGGACGCTACTGGATAAGTGCTGCCATTATGCAGGTCCCTCATCGTGCTTTTTCACCAAATGATCCAACAATAAATCCTATTTTACATGGTGAGCTATATTCAGACTCAACGGGGCAAAAAAAGAAGTATTCTTCTCGATAAAATAATGATCCCACTGGTAATTGCAAAACCTGAATTGCCAAAACTGCAGGCTGCCACTAAATGAATGATCTATCGCTCCATAGCATGCAGCACAGTGTGGTGTGCTTTTTAATTAAAGCAGCAACAGAGGACGAGTTTCTGTGTTGGTGCAAAAATCAAACAGCAAATGAAGAGCAATGAGAAGTTTGAAAATCAGTCAATGGAGATACAGTAAAACCGCAACACAAGGGTCATAATTGGGAAAATATACAACATACAAACTCCCAAACTGCTCTAAGGACGGTAATGATTTTTGCCTGGATGAATCAGTAGGAGCCCTGACTGGTTCGACGGTTCCTTCTAATATTCTTTTCTCATTTCATTCTGTCGTGTAGTTGTTGCTGAAAACAAATCGACACCTTAAAGCACTTACTGTTGCTAGATTATTAGATCAAAAAGCAAACTGAAAATCATCACAGCTGCTCGTTCTCCTAATGTCATGTCATTTGCAGCAACACATTAAACATCACAAACTGATTTCTACCCATGCAAAGATGAACACATGAGGCTTTGTGATCAAGCAACTCTGCAGCACTTCAGTGTTTCATGATTCATGACTTAATCAGTTAAGAGCCTGATCTCCTTTTTTTAATCATCATTTCAATGCGTTTTTGGATTTCTCCAATAAGCTTTGGTGGGCTGTTAATCAGCATGTTGTTTGGCACGGTGCACCAAATAAACTCCCCCAATGCGCTCCAACGAAACCAGGTAAGTAAAAAAGTCTACATCCGGGGGATCCACTCGTGGCTGTCACTTCATCCTGTCCCACACTGTCCAGCTGCTTTTGCAACACAAAAGTTGCAGCGGAATTTTTTTTTTTTAACACAACCTCAAGTTTCTGCGATCCTAATGCAACCCTTTAGGAAAAGTGCGCATGCAGAAGTTTAGGCGTAATAACTGCTGATCATTTGTCCAAAAAAAAAATATCAGTGCAACGAGTAGCTTCATGAAAAAAAAAGAAAAAAGAAGCTTCGAGTTGCTGCTCGTTTGCAGCTGCGTAAAAGACGAAGATACAGAAGAACACGATACACTGCATAGTTTAAAAGCAACATAAAGCAACTTACTTTATACGAAGTGTCGTAAAAACTGCAAGGAGATCGACTTTTTCAGAGGCTGGACATCTGCTGGCCAACAGCGCTCGAGTCCTGCTTCTTCACTTTCAGCCTGCTCTGCCCGAGGAAGACCTCTCCTCTCCCCGATCAGGATTTCCACATCACCCAGATCGCCGGATCGGTCGGCTGCTTGTGCGCTTTCACTGCTCGAGATTTTTTTTTTTTTTGTTGCACTATTCGCCACTTAAGTTCATCATGTGTAGCCCTGCTCGGAAAAGGAGGGGAATAAACACACACACTGCGTAGCTGAGGCACAGAAAGTATGTGTGTGTTTCACATGGCGGTGAGGCGCCCTCATCCGCCAACAATCCTCTGCGCTCTGAGGACCACAGAGGGGAGAAGGACTGCCGGGACAAAGTTCCAAAATAAACCCACCCCAGTAGGAAAGTGCCACTTCAGATGAGTTTAGATGGACTAGGAGGCACGTATGAAAGTCTAATTAGGCTTTTTTTGTTTTGTTTTCGGAGAGAGAATCATGACTCTACAGTTGGCTCCAGTGAAAACGATGTCCCTGATTTTAATGAGTTTAATGCGTAATTTGTGACGCTGAGGGCGTGAAGTGAAATACAGCGTATGAAAAAAGCAAGAGACTGAGAAACACACTATTTTATTTTTAATTTAATTTATTAAATAATATATATTTGTGTCTTTTTAGGGCGATTACCTTGTATTAACTTGGAAAGTTCGTATTTTCAAGGTCTTTTTATTTTATTTTTTTGCTTACTGCGTTGGAACAAATAAGCCCACTGTGTCACTCGTGTGTATGGTTATATTTTTGTATTACATATTTCTGTTTTAATTTGTTTTTTACTGCATTGGAACTAGAATAAACCCAAGTTATCAGTCATGCATATAATTGTGTGTTTTTTAATTAATTTATTATTATTAGTTACAACTACAGCCGCACTGAGGCCACATCGCACCCATTTTCTACACGCCTATTGAGATCTCCTCGGAATGAGTGGGTGCCTGTGTGGCCTCACGCGGAGGGTCCACTGGAGAAGTGACGCCATGAGAGGCTCGCCCAGAATTTCAGCTGTCAGTGGACCTACACCCCCGACCCAGCAGCTAACCAGTTAGTATGGACGCCCCGCCTCAACACGTGAGCGCAAAAAAAAAAAAACCCCACACCCAGCTGTTGCTGCTGGCTTGCAGTTTTTTTTTTAAACTGCATGTATGTTACTGCCTGCCTGCCTGCCTGCCTGCGTGGACCCTGTGATTGATTTTCCTTTCAGGATTTGCTATTGATGATCTATCCCAAAGCAAACATCCATCAATGTAAACAAAAATCAATGAACTTGTTAAAGCCAAAGGATCATTTTTTGTTGTAGACCTGCATCCTGGCACGTAACTCCATGCAACAGCTACACATGATGAAGTTTGGTCATGTGTCATCCTATAAAGCTGAGTTAACCTTTGCTCTAAAACTACATGTTTAATAGCTGGTAGCCTCTAAAAGCCTACACCCAGTTCACATGCAGCTAAGAAAACATGTTTAGTTGTAAACACAAACACAAACAGTGAGACAAAGGACAGAGAGGAGGACTGGGTGGCCTATTTCCTCCATCCCATTACTTTTTTCCTTCTCCCTGCCAATGCACTGATGCAGAGTCTGACATAATTTGTGATGTGATGGGAAAGAAATGGAATTGGCCTGTCTGCACTGAGCTCGGCCGTCCTTGTGCTTTTATATCCCTGTCCCTTTCTCGTTTACAAGGTCCACAAGTTATGGGCTCAGCTTTTCCAAGTCCCTCAAAGTGCAGTGCGACATAAAAAAAATGCTCAATGAGACGCCGGGGCTGCTCTCAGGCTGCATAAATACTGTAAATTATAACTTGTGGCGCAGAGAGAAAAGCTAGAAGTGAGGTAGAATTTAATGAGACTGAAGTGATGTGTGCACACAACTTCCTTCACTTTATTCCATGTTTAAACTAAAGGTGAATTCAGGTAGGTTTGCTCTAATTCAGTTTCCCTACTTTAATTACAGAACAGAAAAAAAACCCACCAACAAACAATTTGTGTGTATCAAATGGCTCCTGAACATCTCCTGCACTTGTGACTTGTGCACTGGAGACCTCCGATTGGAGGAGAGCGGGGGCGTCCAGTGAATTAGTCGCCTTGTTATTAAATCATGTGGACTTATGTTGTATTGAATGTGACAGCAGAACAATGCATCTGGCCCACAGACTGATGCCACAGTGAATGCACCAGAGGGGTTGGAACTGGGTCCCTGAAGCTCTCTGTGGGATGTTTGGTGACAGCTCTGGTGCTGCTTTTGAATCATTTGATCTATTATTTGCCATTAGAGTCACATTTATGCTGCAGTTTGAGACCAGTAACAAGTCCCTTCTGAAAAAGATCTGCCTCTTTCTTGATGCATTCATTTCCTTTTAACTGATCCAGCCTGAGTGATTCTGTGCGTAACACTGACCCTGCCATTCTGCTGGAGTCACAAATGTAACATAATAATCGGTGTCAAAGGAAAGGCTGACATTATTCTGTGCCATAGCAGATCCAACAATGCATTATTCAGACCATCCATGTACTTTTCCAATTTTCTGTGGTGTTTAGTCTCAAGATTATGGGTTCATATGGAAATCTTTTCATTTTAAACAAAGGCGAAGCTATTCCTGAAATAACTGGGCACTGCAGTTTTCAACAATCAAACTGAAGCAAATGGTTTACTTCTTGGGGACTATTTTCTGTCAGTGACATTTACAGCAGGGGTTAGCGTGTACAGAACCAGTAAAAATAAAACACAGTCCGCATTCGATGTCTCACACAGTGTTTGCTTACGTGTAAAGAAATACAGCTACGGCACTTTGCTTTGTTGCCTTTTGTATTTCAAATTTAAAAAAAATTTCATCAGAACCGAGGAATTGATTGCAATTTTTGATACCTTTATTCGATGGTTGTTGATTTTCAGTTTCTGAGCCACCTCGCCGAGTTGCTTCAGGCAACATAAGTCACAGCCGTATTCCCATAATTGGTTTTCTGCAATAGCATGCCTTTTAACAGCCACGTAATTTGTGTTTTTCGCTGTCTGCTTTTATTTCGCACCTAATGAAAGAGTGCCCTTTGTGTCATCCCCCTGCAACTCACCTGTAATGCATTTAGTGCGGTGTCACATCAAAGTGTGGCCATTTCCAGTTATGTCAGCTCCTCGCTTGCCTATTGGATTAGGACATGGCTACAGGGGGAAAACACTTGAACATGTGTGAGCACATGCACATAAAGAATAACAGCAAACATAAGAAAGGATCACTGTGCTCCTGCTTGACACAGAGCTGCTAATAGGCTCAAAGGGACTCACAAATAATTTGCCATTAATACTTCTGAACCTCAATCCAATATTCCATCTCCCTAACCTGCCGTATATGCAACCAGCGGGAGGTTGGTGGGACGGATGCGGTGGAGTGGGGAGGAAATTGGAGTGAATTGGCAAGATTGCATGGGATGAGTAAGATCCACAGAGTATCAGCATGAGAGCCCCACCATGTGCAAAACAACACAATTAAGAGGGATGCTTAGCCTAATCACTGAATGCATCATGCAAATGATGTTTTTTTTTTCCCAATGCCTACTCTAATCTCGGCTGTTATCATAGAATACAAATCAGGGACTTAAGTCTAATGAAAGGAGGAGAGAGTGAAGAGGAGGGACAGCGGAACACAGAGAGTGCTATAGAACAGAGAAGTTAGAGGATGACAAACCTGTGAGCCGCATTCAGAGTCAAGTTCATCAGATTCTCAGCTTTGCATCTGTGTGTTTACTCGCATTGTTGTACCTTCTCTACTTCTGCAATGTGTGCATTAACAGTGCTTGATCACTTTGATTTGAATAAATGAACTGGATTCAATAAATATGACAGACTTGGAACGTACAAACACACTTTCAACAAAATTGTACCATTATGACGAATGCCAGAGAAATAGCTGTTGCAGAATTATGGGTTCAGATAGTGAAAGTGTTGCTTTTAGTGTCTCCATTTAAAGCTGTTTTTACAAAGGTGTGGAGAAACCGTGCTTTTCAAAAATATGCACTCACCAAAAAAAAGCTTATTTTGATTTAACTCCAGTGCAAAGAGCCACTTATTTTGCAGTTTCACTGCCTGGTAAATATGCTCCTGGAAATTCAGTGTTTGACGCCATAAAAGCTGTATGTAAACCAACTCAAACAAGGTCATTTGCTGGAAATACTATATAGCCAACCGCAAGAAAACTTAGGTTTCATTGAGTGGGAATAACCTCGGGGAATATATAGGAAATACCTCTGCCAAAACATTCGTCGTGTTACATAAGTAAACAGGCTGTGCATGAAATACTGGTGCATGAAGAACACTGTTAACTGCATTTCATCAAATCACAAATCTCTACCACTTGGCACCACACCAGGCTGAAACCAGAGATATGCACCCCTTTTCTGTACACAGTTTTTTCACTGCATTCACTCTGGTGTCTCTAATACACGTCTTACATGCATCATCTGTCCTCATAATGTTGCATGTGTCTGTCAGTAAATAGGGGCTTCTTCTTCTTCTTCTTCATGATACTGAATCCCAGAGGCCCCTTGTGATTGTGGAAGACAAGAGGCAGCTGGATGTCTGGTACTCATTCACCGTTCCACAACACAGCTCAGGATCCTCCCCCGCCAAACTCCAGCCACCATTATGTGGGGATGTGTGCTAATGGTTCACAGTCTGCGGTCTGAATAAACAAACCTTGAAAATATCCTATCCAAGCAAGTTGTGGATCCAACACATCCTGGCTGCAGTTCCACAGTAATGGAGTTTTGTTTCTTTCTCTCTCTTAGCTCATTCACTTCTTCTTTAATTCAGACTGTAACCATACATCTCTCACATCATTCTCTACTTCCATTGGCTTCATCAGGATCACGGAGCAATAACAAAGGATTGTGGAATATTATTCCCTGCATACCTGCATTAAAAACAGGTTCCCATACTTTTCTGATGTGGTCCACCTACATTGTCTGTATACACATGTGCATCCACACACACATAGTAGGTGTCTGTGAATGCTGTCATTCACCCAAGTCATAGTCATCCTGGGCAACTGAATCGAAGGCAACTGGACTCAGTAATATGTCTGTGAAGGTGTTTCGCCTCTCATCCGAGTGGTCTTGAGAGACATATTACTGAGTCCACTAGCCTTCGATTAAATTGCCCAGAACACATTGTAGATAAATAAATGTGGAGTGAAGACCAAAGAGAAAGACATCCTGTTTACAGAGAACAGAGAGGCAGGGTCTGTCTGTCTGTCTGTCTGTCTGTCTGTCTCACACACAAACACACCAATCACACATAGATGCACACACACAGCGGCCGACTCTTTCATCATCTCCCTAAAAATAAATATCACCACAATAAAAAAAATAAAAAAAAGACTCAATCTCCGCTTCACCAGTGTTCAGCTCAGCTTAATGCACCCAAATTGCACCAATTATGGTCTTTTTATAAAACTGTATATGTATGAAAATGACTGCTGAGACTAAGGAACCTTTTGATGGAAAGACCTAGTGAGGAGCGGTGGGGGTGGGGGGTGGGGCATACTTTTGCCAATGATTTGTGGTTACCTAGGGTACTCGAACGAAAGAGCATCACTGCGGCCCATTATCTTTCATGTCTTACATGCCGTAAAAACGATTCCATTGTTGCCATTACAGGATGTGAATGCTGAATATGAAACAGGTGGTCATTTTCAGATCGTGACTTTAACACGCTAGGGGAGAGATGTGATGATTGCAATGGCGCCACAATACAGTTTTAGCAAACCAACGCATACAAGAGTAGACATGAAACAGTGTTATTATAATTTCCATGCAGTATGAATCAGAATGGCGAAACAGCAGAGTTTGGTGTAATTTTCATGCTTACCGGACTTGAAAGTAGCAGAGATGGATTTTCAGGCATTGTAGAAATGGCCATCTAAATTATCTGCAGGAGAAAGCTTTGTAATAACTGTTATGGTGTGGAAATCCATATGTCTGCCTGGGGATGTTTCAAAGCGGCGTTCGAACCTGGTTGTGTCTTTGCACACCTTTACATTGTGAGATGCAAAGCTTTGTTGTACTTTGCATATGTGTCATTAAAAAATTAATACACTGTTAGTTTGGCATGTTAGCAATCAAAGATCTTTAAAACATAAAGTAAAGATAAATAATCAAAAGCACTTGCAACGCAAATGCAGCACTTACAGTAGCTGAGCAATGCACTCACACAGAAACCTTTCATGCTCACTGACACACAGATGTGGATTACCTGCTTGATATCAAAGAACAAAACTGAAATCAAACACACAAAATGAATAGAAAGGAAACACCTTCTACTGCTCACGTGATTTTTAAAGAATAAAATATGTGCATTAGACAAAAATGACAATTATTTAGACCCAGTTTACTGATTGTTTAACAAACATGAAAAAATGGCTCATTCATGGTGAGAAAAATGTGCAATTCTGAAACCATTTGTGGAACAAAGTACTTGTGTGACAAATGAGATGTAAACAACGTCATAAAAGTATTCAGCATTCAAAAGGGAAAAAAATCTTCATTGCATTAACAAAATATTTTTCTAAAGTACATTCATTAAATTGCTTGTAATATAGTTTAACTGGAGAAGTCATTCCTTTGCAGTAAATGTGTGTAAATCATTTGATCAGACAGCAGTATTTGAATGTTACAGAAGAAGACTTTTTGCAGGGGGATTGTTGGCACATACTCCTAACTGTAAAACATTATGTAGGTATGTAATTATGATTCTAATAAAGCAATGAAAATAGATCATAAAAATGTCCACGAGTTGCACAGTCTCGCTACTGTAAACTATTGGGCCACATGGCTAGATAGTACGTCATCATGACTTGTCATGATGTGCATAAATTAAAGTAGTATATTGTATGCATTTCCAAAAGAGCTTAACATGTAAACGTTTTACTGTAAGGTGGTAGTAACTTGAATCGAAGTGTGGATTTTACAGCATTTTTCATTTTCTACTTCTGTACCGGAGCCTGCTTTTCTGTGTCTTCCTGCTTTTCAGCCACAAAAATGATTGTTACTGCAGGATCAAGCATTTATTGCCCTGCTGCACTGCAGAAAATCATGTTCAACAAAAGTTTGTGGGTACTCTGGGGCTCACATGTGTTTGCTTAACCTTCTGTCCTGTTATAATTACTTTATATCGATCTTTCTGTAAATACTAACATGTTAGATGTCCTATCAACTCAGCTCCTATTCTGCTCATACAGTTCATTAAATTTCAAGGGCAATACTCCAGTCCGGAAACATCCACTGCGCGTGTTGTACACATTACTCAGAAAATGCCGTAGTGTGTGTTGGTGTCAGGAGGATGTAGCAATGAGTTCTCTGGTTCCAATGTATCTGGCAGCAGCAGGAGTCAGGAAACTAGATACCTTAGAGTTTGACTCCCGAACATCTCAGCAACCAGGAAACACCATCCAGAAGACCTGAGAGAGATTCTGCGACTGTATCCTGCACCTATCACAACAAAGAAAAACAGTTTGAAAATCTCCACAAACTAAACAGATATAAAATGTCAGCTGATGAGAGATCATGAGATTACCATCCAGCGGTTCGACAGTTGGGGCAGGCTGAGTCTCTTTGCCATTTCAACGCAGGGAGTTCGACACCTAGCGCTGAGCCTGTCTGTGTCGTTTTGATGGCCGGTGGTTTGAGCTGCTTCTGATTGTTCTCTGGAGATACAGGAGAGCACCAGCAGAGGCCTGGATGTGGCACCACCGGCACAGTTCACCACAGCACGAATCTGGGCCACCTCTGACATCCCTTCACCTGTGGAAGACAAGGATTACATTACATTCTGAGCTGATCGATCACAAACTAGTGCGACATGGTAACAGCTGAAAACCAGGAGCAGCAAAATCGAAAAGAATTGTTCTCTCACCTCTCCCAGGCTCTGCATTGGCTACGTAGATGAAACCGTCAACCACCTGGCACACTTGCTGTACCTGAGGAGTAAGACTGTACACCGGGTCACCTGACTCATCGGTTCCTTCAATAGTAAAGAGTTTATTGCTGATATTCTGTTGCTGCACTCTGGCTCTTTCCCTTTCTGCCCTGCAGATACAAACACACCGTTTATGAACTGTAGCTGAACTCAAAATAATGAGCAGCAAAAGATAAACAGTTAGAAATTATACAGTAATTTCAAATGCAAAATATTTACCTGTTGGTGGAATACAGAGTTAGGATATTAAATTTGTGTTGGTTGTTGAACATGTAACTGATCCCTGAGCCAATACCTAGAATGAAAAAAGAAAAGGTTGACACTGGTTTGGTCACATTCTTTGGAAGTGATTAGCAAGATAGTGGGTCAGTACTGCCACCTAGTGATAAACAAACAAACTTACAACACGAAGATACAAGTAAGATAATTGCTTTTTTCCACTAATGTGTCTCTTGAATGAGTCTGTCTGATTGAAATGCTAGTAATTAATATTTACATTAAAGCAGCATTCTAGTAGCTAAAGAAGAAGCCAGACTTTACAACTGACATGGGAGGCATTAGTCACTGTGTACAAAAAAGAGCAGTCATCGTGAGGACTGAACGTCAGCATCATCTCACCATTTATCTGTCTGTGTGGAGTTCCTGACACAGGAAGAATATCTGGGGCATGCATGAGCCTTGTGACTAAAGAGACATCCAGCTGCTCCATGCCAGGGCCGAACATGGCATAACGTGGTTCAGACAAGGGCACCAGAGACTGAAGAAATGAGGTCACGACCTCATATGCCGGCCGCGAAGGAAGCCACTGCTTTCTGCAGGATGGACAGCCTTTCAAGTATCTGTTCAGACAAAAAAGGTGGTGAAATAAAACGTACTACCAGCTGATCTTAAAGCAGGATGACAGTAAAGGATACCCACTCAGACATGTAGTCAAATTTTAGTTCCATCCCTCTCTCTTCCCCCTCTTCTCTATCGTCCAGGCTCTCGTCTTCGTTAATTAATGGTGCATCCAGCAGCTCGAGATTGGGCATGCTCACATGATCAATGGAGGGCCAGCATGGCATGTCCCGCAACAGGAAGTACCTCCACAGTAATGGATCTCTAACCATGGCCCTCCAGTAACGACTGGTGGCTCCCAGGCAGCAGATGTCCGCTGGAGACAGAAGGGTCATGATCAGGAACTGAATGTCCACCTTAAGGAGGAAGGAGAGAGAAAACATCAACTCATGTTTTTTCAGTTGTGAAGTAGTCTGAAAATATTTTAAAAAAAGACAATTTAGGTTCAATTACCTAGAAAATAGTAAATGTATATATTTACATTAAGTAAACTTGAAACTCGATGTAACTAAATGCCTTTATGTTTTTACAGTGTGTCATGAATTGTCCAAGTGATGTACAGATTGGCTAAAAGTGCAAAGTTTAATTAAAGAATTTAAGAAGTTTTAATTTCATTTAAGGATTACCAACCATGTAAATTGCCTTTTTAATAGGAAAACACACACACACAATATTCAAAGTAGTTTTTCTGAACAAGTTTACAGAAGAGCTTTCATTTTTTCCCTATTTGGACGACTGAGATGTACATAAACAGGTGTTAAAAATATGTCAGACACCTAACAGAGTAAGACTGTTAGGTGTCTGACACCTAACTTACTCCAATTCAACTTACTCCAATGAATTGGAGTAAGTTGTTTTCTCTTACTCCAATTCAATGAACTGTAAATGAAAGCCCCATTTACCTTACCGGTAAGATGTCCAAAAGTCCAGATTGTACTTCTTCTTGCCCCGGATTTACGGCAGGCATCAAGTTATCTTTGACAACTTTTTCAGGAAAATATCTATCTCTGAACCGCCTGAGGCTGCGAATCACTACAGACTCAAGCTGCTGGATCTTTCCTGCCATGATTCCAAATTTGTGCGGTATTACATGAATAACTAGTAAACCACAGTACTACGAGGTAAACGTCAACAAAGTCGACGTTTCCAGAGAATTTCCGGGCTCCGACGTTTCGATTTCTCGCACTTCCTTGTTAGTGGCAGAAACGGGGCATTGTGGGTATTGAAGTTGTAAAAACATTATGAAGCTGAGTGCAGTTGTATTAAATATAAAGAGTTGTCTTGCAAAATAAGGGTGTCTATTTCTTAAAACAAAGCACGTGTTTATTGTCAACGAGGACATAAAAAACAGAAAATGATTTTTGTCCAAACAACACAGATTCTCTATTAATAGTTACACTATCAATGTTATCCAAGTGGCAGAAAAAAATGGAACTTGCAACAGATGAAAATACAAGTGGCATTACAAAGCTGGTATGAACAAACCTGAACATACTTCAAATTGGTCATGAATACAATATTGTCAAACAGTTTTGAACACCTTTCTTTGCCTTTTTGTGTGTATATTTTATACACATATACATATTTAATGTATATGCTACTGTAATATATTAAAAGCATAACAAAATGGCAACAAAACAATAAATAAAATGTTAATGTGCAATGTCTCGTTTCCAGCTGGATTATCTTTAAACCTGTAACAATCTTAAAAATGAAAAAAATGTCATTTTTTTAATTAATAACCTCTTTATAGTAATATTAATGTTATTATAACACATTCTTAGAGCAAAACAAGTGCCCCAGTCAACAGTCTGGAATCAGGATGGTAACTGCTCTTTCAGCAGGACAGGGCAAATAATTATTCAACAGCCTCCGGTGCAGTCTCTGTTTTATACTGTCAGTCTTATACTTTCTAATCTCTCATTCACCTGCTTTGGCCTGGGCCTTTTGGCATAAGATTAGGTTGCCTATAGACACTGATCCAAAGACTCTTTCTTCACGTACACTTTCTCCCCGTGCCTCCCCTTAACCTTCCACAACATTACACCTCATCTGATGGGTTCCATTTTTATTTGGGATTGACACATTTGAATACTGAACTTAGATCTGTGCCTGAGGGCAACTTCAACAGAGGAACAGCTTGGTTCACTGTAAAATACTAAGGATTTCCTTGGCATTCTCTGTGTTCCAGCCCTGGCCTTGCAGAGGGCCCTCACAGGCAAGCACATATTTGTTGAGGATCTGAGTGCCAATGTCCCGAAACTGGAGGCGATCTTCTTTGCGGTCCATAGAGTCACCGCTGCAGTCTTCGTACTTGACTGCCCAGAAACACATCTCCCCAATGTACATCATCGTCAACAGGTGTGTGTCTGAGAAGATGCCTGGCCGAAAACATAAGCAAGCAGTGAGTGTGATCAATTAGAAGCAGCAGGACTGCTTTTGTTAAAACAAGATAATTGACGACATACTTACCTTCAGATAAGATACTTGCTGTAGCGGTATCATGGAGCACCACCCCATCATTAAGCTTCACAGAGTTTCTCACCTGCAGCATCCGCATCAGGTAGCGCACGCCTTCCTGAATACACTAGGTCAAAATGTACATTAGATCTATTATCAGCATGTGCCAACTAAACAAATGGAAACTGAACTACTGTTAAAATCAAAGCAAAGTAAATTTGTATGGCTGAATTGGCTTATCTCACCTCTCCGTTTACAAGAAATATTTATTCAATCTACTTAGATGTTTACAAAGTTTGGTACCTTAAGGAATGTGTCCTTGTTTTTCTTGATCCACTGTTTCCGTTGATGAAGGGTATGGCAGTACATGTACAGCAGAGCTCCACGTCTCCAGTAGAGGCATTCTAAGAGCTCAAGGCCCAGCACAGACTGCACCTGTAAAGCACCATGAACAGTACTATCACATGATGACATGGTATTTCCATGTCAATGAGGTATTCATGCCCAAGTGTGCATTGTGAAACCATAAACAAAAGAGAAAATTAAAGTGCACAAGACCTCTTATACTAGACTATATATAGCTATAGTTATACTGAATTAACTGGACTAGATGACACTTTGTGATGTTGTCCTTCTTCTTGACTACCTGCAATGGCTTGATTAGTTATATAAGGTACATGAGACACATCGAAACTCAAAATCATTCTCAGACAAGCATGCATACCTCTTGCGTTGGTGTTAACCTTGCTGCCAAAACTTCTGGCTCGGTCAGGTCTTGCAGCAGCTGCTGGATTTTAAATGGTGAACAGTCCTCAGGGAACTCCTGGTCCACCAGTTTATTCTCTTCATAAAAAGTGATGTCTAGAATTACCTAAATGATAAAAAAACAAATGTAATCCACAGACAACATTGAATAATCTGTTAAAGTTGTCACATATAATTATCTTCCTCTACTTAATAAATTATTTTTAAGCTCCTCGTTCATAAGGTAAATCAAATCAGGGATTAAACTGATAATATTACCTGCCAGGAATTGGTAGTCACTGCTGCAGCCACTTCACTAATTAACTCATTAAAACCCAGTTAAAAAAAGACGTAAGTTTCAAGTGTCCTTACATATACCTAATTAACTTGTATGAAACCTGCAGTAGCTGCTTGATTACTGACAACTTGATATTAACAACCTTACTGAACCTTTTCAGTTATGGAATAAATAATTGCACATAACCTGGGGTGCTTTTCATTTGACTAATGTTGCTTCCCTCACTTGCATCTCTATATTGAGATGTGCTGCAGAGGGGATGCAATAGATGTGAGGAAGAAAGGTCAAAATTGAGGAATCTTATTTACCAACAGGAAATCCTTGATTTGTCATTACTTTGGAGAGATGATGATTATTAAAGATAACACAGAGCATCTCCATTGTAGAAATAAGTTACAGTTGACATCTCTGGGACTCTACTGGAGGAATGAACACCATTCTTCTGAAAGATTTTCTCTCATTTGGTGTTTTCATGATGGTTGTGGAAACAGTAACAGAATATGACGTTAACATAACAAAAAAGGAAATTAAAATGTGAAGAAACATAAGCAAAATGACATGATTTATAACCTAAAAGCACATCTATTACATGAGTCAGGTGCGTAGGAGAGGGACAAGCATATCTGATAGTTTTAATGAGACTGCAGCTTACTGTTTATCTTGCAAAGACACATTTATTGGCACATCGTTTCTATGTTAGACCTTTATCTGGCAAATAGTGATGCTGCCATTCCCATTTTCACAGGTAGTTTGTTGAGAGTATTAAAATCATGTAACATTGATACCACAGTGATGTTGTTTCCACAACAGTACACCTGTTCTTTTTGCTGTCCCGTCAGACCAGCAAAATAAATAAATTTTGACCAAGTTTGTCTTGTTGTTGTCAAGTCAATTTGTTGTCAAATTCATGATTTTTCACTTTAAGTTTCCCTGAGAATCTCTTATCTCATCATCACTTAAGGGATTGGAAAATCCAAGTTATGGACTGGAGGATAGAGAGGGATGCAAAGAGGAAGCATGATCAGCAGAATGGAAACCACCCCAAGATATGCATGCATAACTAACCACTGACTGCAGCACATCCTGGTGTTGAAGTGTCCCTTGTTCTAAGTATCCCTTAAAGCCTAATATCTCATCACCTATCTTTTTCACAGCTTTGGCATAAACTTTCTGCATTCTAAAAGTCATGATATTAGCTAGTATGAACGATATACGTTATTGAACTCACACAAACTGAACAGCCTCCACAGGTTTGACATTGGGGTAAATATTTTTATTTTTATGACAATTTTGGTAATTATTTATGAATTTGTTATTGCTCAAGAAGAACTGCCAAGCAGTTGCTGATCTGGTCATCTAAATGTGAGAATGCTTTTCCCTGTTTTATATAATCATACATGACTAACATTAGTGTTTTGAATTCTTGCTTAGATCTACCAAGCATTTTCAAGATCAACTTGAGTTCAGGGACTGCAATGGGCATTTTCACTACTTTCTACGGTTTTATAAACTAAATGATGAAGAAAGAGTCATATATAGTAATAAAGAGGACCATTAATTGCAGCTCTAAACATTCATAAAGTTTGATGTAGTGAAGTACCTGTGTGTAATCCTGAAGTAGCTTGGAAAGGTTGCTACTCTCCCCTCCTTGTCTGTAAAAGCTTTTCAACTTGTCTAGTATGGCAGACGCATTCTGTAAATAGTCATCATCTATGGAAGAACGATATGTTAATATTACCAATTGCACATCTTAACTGAAGAAAGTTTGTAGTTTGTGCTACACATTTTCGTCTGCTGTTAATGACAGTTCACGCTTTAAAATTGCACAAAATGTTTCAGAATAACAGTTCAACTGGCGGTAAATTAGAAAATCGTCATTAGCAAAGTGATTAGCTTATGTGATCGCCAAGCAAACAAGAAATATGTACAAACATTCCCATATGTTTGATACTGAGATGTATTAACATATTTTAACGTAATGCCACAGTTCAGCATAAAATAACAGCGATGTAAGCACATCGTTGACTTTCAAACGCTTAGCTAATTATATTCCATAGCCAGCTGAACGTTTGTCAACAATGCTGCATTTTGGCTAACGTTAGCAAACGTACGTTAGCCGTGAACTCGAAAAGCATCATACTCAAAAACAATCGCCACCATGTGAGTAAACGCTACGATAAGTTACTAAGTTAACTATCTACTGCGAGCTAGTTACCCGTTATAATAGGCGTTTTTTGTCAATGTGCATCATTTCGTCGGGCAGCAGCTGTTGTTATGACTGCAAGCTAACCTGCGATGGGTGACGTTAAGTTAGCTTGCTTGCTAGTCGGCTAATAAACTAAGAAACAATGTTAGCCACGTAAACGAGGTGCCAGGAATGGACACAAGAGAAGAACACACAACACATCTCATCGATACCTTGCTTTTCAGCTCTGAGACTTGAACACTTGATGTCTAACTCGAATATCCTTCTCTCCAACTCGAAACCTTGTCGCCTGTAGTCGTCGGCCATGACTAAAAGTGTTGGTCACGTGAGCCAGGGATTACTCACGTGCTCATAGATTGTCATTTCAGTTTATGTGTGTGCACGCGCATGTGTTCGCTAAAATGAACCGTTAATGGGGGTAAATTAGCGCAGCTACTTCCTGTATTAATTATGTCACTGCTACGCTTGACGGTAATTGAATGTGGATGTACGCCGAGTGCTTTATGACAGCGTCGCGGCGGTGAGAGGGTTAAATTTAAATTAGCTAGCCGAGCCTCTCTGTTGCCCCCCCGTTGGCCAGCCCGTCCCATTGAGGCACCAGCCAATGTCATCGTGGCGCTCGGCTAGCTGCGCCGACTAGCCACAGTCTGCTACCGCTCAACCCAATAAGGACGTTCACGGGCTGGAGCGTCTCTTCCTCGGCTCATCCATCACCCACCAGTGTGTGTAGCTCCAAAAACATGGCGGCCCTCAAAGCTTTGTGCAGAGCGGAGACTGTGCTCTTCAAAAACCTCCCAGGTCCCCGCAGAGCCAAATTAAACTTCGCTAGCCACCAGTTCAGCAAGGTCTGTATTTAAACGCTGACATTAATGCATCGCAGAAAGGTTGAGATGAGGCTGTTGAAAATGGCGGGGGAAGATTAAATTGCCATGACTTTACGGGGACTTTATCATTTTTTGTCGTTTGACTTTGCGGAATAAAATTAGCCAGGACAATTTTACCATATTTACATATTGTTTACGTTTGCTTTCGGGTGGTATCGTGGACAGACATCCACCTGCAGGCCTCGTTACCTGGCGGGGATTTCCAATACATCACATTTCGCAACCGTACCACATGCTGTTGACAACTTTCAGTAGGACATAATTTGCATTCCAATCAGTTGAGCTCATATGATGGTTCACTCAATTAAAACACATGGGAAACGTTTGTCAGACACGCAGCTTAACATATGGTGTAGTTAGTGCTTCCAGTGCAAAAGAGTGTGTGCATGTGTTTGCATAAACTACCCAAAACCATCATTAATACATGCAAACTTATTATATTTTTAGTCAGTACTTGAGTGTGGTCAAGGCATGATTATATCTGATAGTGTTATTTCAGAAATCAGTGTGACATCTGAGATTTTTGCAGCCCTTCATGGTTGTAGTTCCTTTGTAACTTAATCTCTGGCAGCAGTATGAATGATGGCAAAACACAGCAGAATGTCTTGCTATTTTTTTGTTGTTGTTTTTTACTAACAGTCTGACCACCACGTATAATTTTAGTTGGCAAGTGTTAACACAGGATTTCAAATTTTAGCCCTCAGCAAACTGTTGTTTTGGGGCTTCTGGCTGTGGACTTCCCCAAATCTCTGCTCCTTTTGTTGGGGGATTCTGTTCAGCAGTTCTGTTTATCTTTCCCGTCCTCCACAGAATGAACTGGATCAACCATCTTACTGCACAATCCTATTAGCTGCTCTCAGACGTCGGGCTTTTTTCAGTTGCAACTCTATACATTTTTAAGCCGTATATACTTTAATCCACGATCATTTACATTTTGTTTTTGTTGCAAATTAAGCTCTTTTTACAAACACAAAAACAAACACTATTTATGTTAAATCTTAATATACCCCATGTTCTCTTCTGTTTTCTACAGACCTGTGGCTGTTACTTTTCCACTTCCAACCAGAGAAGGTCACAGTTCTACTCAGATCCTACAGAGGCAGTGAAAGATATCCCTAGTGGAGCTACCATTCTTGTGGGAGGTAATGCAAAATGCTTTTACAAGCATACTTTAAAGTTGTGGAATAGTTTCATACACATTTTGGTGCATGCAACTTTTGTGAAGTAATGAGTCAGTTATGTTTAACAATGTATGCATTTGCAGGGACCACTTTACAGCCAAGTTAGCGCTACCATACTGGTTGGTTCGCTTCCACACACTGTGTGCACACAAATTCCACAGCTCTTATTTATAGTCAAGTTCAAAGTGACATTGTTAAACACTTTCCATTGTGTCACACTTCTGAAGGGGAAAAATGGAAATACAGAAAACAGCCTCACTCAGTGTAATATTAGACTTGTTGACACCCTACACACACAGGACTGGAATTACCTAGAGCTCGATTCAAGGTTATTGGACTTTGGATTTTTCTGTGTGATTTGTAATGGTTTAGATCATCTTTTTTTGGAAAAACCTGCCATTTACCTAATCTACTAGGTGAAAGTTCGACCTTAAATCAGAGTAGTTCAACTTTCACACAGTAATTCCTTGGTTGCTTGCATTTTTGTTATTGTTTTATTTTTCATCACTTTCTTTTTCCCTCCCAACATAGGCTTCGGATTATGTGGTATACCAGAGAATCTTATCAACAGTTTACTGAAGACTGGTGTTAAGGATATCACTGCTGTCAGTAATAATGCTGGGTAAGTTTGTGTAGCGAGGTGTTATTTTGTCAATGTTAGGGGAAAAAAATAGACTATGTACTTTTCAGTTGTACTATAAATGCAGTTTCATGAGATCATCTACACTGGGGTCAGACACACTACATAGTCACACATTAACATCAAAAACCTGTTTCTGCTCTAATAAAATGATAGCAGGGGCTATAAAACAAAGAGTATTTAGTGAGTGAGTGTAGCCCCTGAGCTGGTCTTCCTTACTCTTAATGTGAATTGTGATGATGCCTGATGAAGAGACAGATGGCACTTGCATTAGAGATCCTTAATGCAAGTGTTAATCAGTAATGGTGATCTATATTGGCATTGGCTTTGGCATTGATCTATAAAGCAAGCCTCTAATGGAAATTTAGGTGACCTTGTTACTGATTCTTCAAACAGGCAGTGTTGACTTGGAGAAAAGCCCAGGAGTTAGCTTTTGATAAGTTATCAGAGTTGCCTGTATAAGGAGGAGGTTTGTTGCAGTGTAAGCCACTGCTTCTGTAGTCAAGTGATCTCATGTTTGATGTGTGTCTTTGCTCTCAGCAGGATAGAATAGAAATTATTTTGAGATTTATCTAGAGACCGTCTAGCTTTTAGTACCAGGTATTAACAGAAAATACTATTAAGTTCTTGGAAACCATAATTAGGATTTAACTGAAACACTTACATTGCAAACTGAAACTTTTCATTGCAGTTTCCTGGATCTCTTCAGTTGTCATCTTGCAGCTTTCTTGTGTAATTTGAAACCCATCAGACATGTACCCTTAGTTGTTTATGCAGTAATTTTGAAACTTGAGACTGAAGGGGAAATTTCCTGGTAGACTAATGTTCTAAAAATAAGAAAATGACTATTTGGATCATGGAAGCCATATTCAGGACTTAACTGAAACACTTATATTGCAAATTGAATCTTTTTCTTGCAACTTCCTGGATCTTTTCAGATGTCATCTTGCAGCTGTGTAATGTAATATGAAACCCAGTAAACATTTACCTTAGTTGTTTATGCAGCAACTGTTCAAAGAACAAAAAAATACTATGAAGATCATAGAAACCATATTCAGGATGTACCGGAATCACTTACATTGCAAACCTTTCAGTGTTTTCTGGATCTTTGTAATTGTCATGTTGCAGCTTTCTTCTGCAATTGAAATTTCCACCTCAATTATTTACACAGTAACCTTGTAACTTGAGACAAAGACTATTTCTATTTATTTATTTGTTTTCCTGAGGCTAACACTAATACTAACTCAGAGAGCAATATCTAGTACCTGATGTAAAGTCATAACTCAGTTTTAAAAAGGATCTGTCAGCCCTGATAATAGTGCAGAACTGAGTTAGTACGTGAAGTGCCAGAGTTGTGCTAAATGCCACTGTTTGACTGTTTGAAGGCAGTTGTTTGCGTCAGAAGTTGTTCTAGCCTTAAAAACACTGACCTATTAAGTGTGTCAGTATGCAGGCTCGTGAACAGAAGTTCACTAGACATTTCTCGTGGACTTTGACTTTTTTGTTGGATATTGATTCATGGAACATGCACTCTAAATGTTTACTTGAGCCAGACAACCCCTTTGAATAATGCTTTAAGTGTTATCCCTCTGCAAACTTTGGTTGTTGCAGAGGATTAGAATTACCTGCAAATAGTGTAGTGGCCATATTGTCTCTTTTGTGGGGTTTCTGAGCAAGTTCCAACATCATGAAATTTCTTTTGCATAATACATACCTTTCCTCCACTTTCTTCACTGGTTTAATTGGAGCTTATAGGTAGAGGCAGACAAGACAGACATGTATCTGGCTTATATTGCAATAACAGGAGGGGAGTAGGAAATAAAGGGTCATATTGGAGATAGCAGGAATGTGTTAGAAATGTCTGTTAAAACAGATTATTCTTCTGTTACAAAAGCTGTTGAATTTCTGTCTCTCCATTGTTTTCTTTTTCACATATGAACTGTGTTAAAATTCCCTGGCTCTATAGGGAGAAGGGAACAGCAAAGAGGGAACCGCGCTTGAAAAAGAAAGAAGTAGTTATGTAACTTTTAATTTTAGAGAGACGATTCCTAACCCTGAAAGCTCCCCCTCCTCTGCTTTATTCTTTTTGAATGCCAGAATGTGTTTGTAATCCTCCTCAGTTAAAACTGCCAAACTAACAATGGTTTAGAGTGTCACTGACTTAATTTTACACTGTGTTGTTATTGTTACTATCCCAGAAATAAAGAATAATTCAAACACAATAATGGAGAGGGTAAATATATATGAACCCAATATATATGAAAATATGAACACTCTCTTAGCATTCTACTGTTATCTAGATAGTCTAAGTTTTCATTTAGGAGTGTAATACTGCAAATATAGCTTCTTTTCTTAATGATCGCTTTAAGGAATATACAAGAAGTAAGGGGAATGGGTTTAATATTTTGGTATGTTAGGAGGACTGAATGCTGTTGTGAATAAAGGAAAGTGATTCCACTCTTCGGGGAAGCTTAATATGCGATGGACAGTAGTGACCTATTTTTGGAAGCTGTAAAAGGCAAGTTTAATTTTGGTTTGGGAAGTGCTGCCTAGTTGCAGTGTCATTTACACAGGTGTTATTTGAGAGGTTATAATATAGGTCTAAATTCGATGATACTGTACATGTACATGAGTTGATTCACTTGGGCTCTAACAGTCACAGTATCCTAAAGTGGGGATACATTTATTATCTTTAGAATTTTTTAGCATTATTGGAAACTACTGACTGTGGTGTCATTTTACTGCTATTTTACTTCACAGAACAGTGGGTCCTTTATGCCCTGTAATATGAGATGAGAGGGATTCATCTGTACACAAGGAGATTATTAGGCTGTGGTAGAACCGTCTCTCCCTGCAGCTTAATACTTACTGTGTAATCAGCTGCTCCAGGCATTTTACACATAACTGAAAAGATTCTGTATAAAAAGCAGTTACATTTGTGTTCAGGACCACTGCTGATACCTCATATGATCTCTGAGCATTGCACATTCTGTTTAAGAAGCTTTTAGTCCTTGAAAACCCATATACACCAGTTTCATGCACAAGATTGTAAAATAGCAACATGAGTTAATCTTGCCAAATTGTTTACATATAATACGTATTATGTGTAAAAACACTGGCGGTGTGTGTGTGTGAGTATTTATCTCAGTCATCTGTTTTTGGTATTCTGGAGGCACATGGCCTACATATCATGTCAGCTGACGTGAGATTAGAGTTAAGAACAAAGCAGTGGTCCCTGATTCTCAGTGTCTCAGGATACAGAAAAAAAGGGTGGACTCAGTCTCCAAAGCTCAGCTTTCCTATTGGCTTGGATTAGTTGGAGCAGTGTCAGAAACGGAGAGTATTTTTGGAAACCTGCTTTAATATTAACATACAGCAATCGTGTTTTCAATTTTGGCCGTCACGGCTCAAAATAGGTCAGTCATTGAAAGTGATTTGATTGGATTGCACTGTGTTCCAAGAGGAATATTATTTGCTGTATCTGGACAGGATGAGAAACACCTGATAAGATATTGGATAGAATTGGACTTTTATCTTGCACCACAAGATAAAGCACTGTTTAAAACAGCTTTATGTGTTTTATTACTACTACTGTGTGCCTGTTGTATTTCGACAGCCCTAGTAATACAATAACTTTCTCTTGTCACCGAAAGATAGAAAAGAATACTCAGAGGAGTGAGCTTTTCTGTTGATAAATTATGATCATATGTTCAAGTTTGATCATCTAAATAAGTGACACCTTATGGTGCAGTCCAGACATCCAATTATTATTAGATTTACAATGCTGTTTTACAGTTTGTGACCATTCTGTGCATTTTTGACAGATGATAAAACAAAGATGTTCACAAACAGCTGCCTCAGTGACAGCTCCAGCCCTGCAGCTGTGTTTGGTCTTATGAACTTTGATTATGGCTGTGGGTAAGCCACAGTTGGACTCTGTTTTATCTTTAAGATCAGAAAAAAGAAGCTGTATCTGTTAGTTAGGGCCAGTTACAACCTTGAATAACCTCTGCAGGGCTTTATGGTAATGTGAGCTATGTTGCTCATTGTAGAAAGCAATGACATTCGCAGTCAATGACTAGGAACAAATCAGACTCTGGGCAGTGGAGGAAATATGATTGAAAACAACCACAGTTGATGTAAATAGGATTTTTGACACAAATCAATAGAAAATAATACTTGAGTGTCAATAGAAAACAAAGATCAGCAAATGTACCTAATAATGTAAAATGCAAAATAAATGAACCATGTAAAAGGCAGTAATACTGTGTGTATGTTTTCATCAGAGTGGATAACTTCGGCCTTGGCCTGCTGCTTCAGACTAAGCAGATCAAGAGGATGATCTCCTCATATGTTGGAGAGAATGCAGAGTTTGAGCGACAGTATCTGGCAGGAGAGCTGGAAGTGGAACTAACGCCACAGGTTGGTCAAAGCAACTAATTTGAAGTGGTACCCACCCATGAAAACACATTCATAAACCAAATCTTACATTCTAACATCTACATTTTCAGACATATTACATACTTGACAGAACAAACAAAGACACAGACTCAATAAAGACTTTCAATAGATATACAGTATTTCTGTTGCATGTATTTCATAATCACCTTTGTTCCACAGGGTACTCTTGCTGAGAGGATCAGGGCTGGGGGTGCTGGGGTTCCAGCCTTCTTTACTGCCACTGGCTATGGTACTCTGATCCAAGAGGGAGGTTCTCCTATTAAGTACAACAAAGATGGCAGCATTGCCATTGCTAGTGAGAAGAGAGAGGTAGGAGTTATCCTAGTCATGGAGTCTGCATTGAAGGAATAAAGTCTGGGCTCAAGTTAAGGGAAAAAGTCTTAAAAAACGTCAAACAGGTCCCCATGTTCATCCTTAACTGCATCCGCTAGGTGTGTAACAGTGCACAAAAAATCAGGGTTTGGTACCTACCGCGGTACAGAAGTCACGGTTCGGTCCGGTACAGTTCGTTCTCAGTTAAGGGGGAAAATGGGGGCGGGGGAGACTCTTTAATTTACTGGACTGAACTTAACGGCAATATTATTATATATCATACATGCAGATTGTGTACAGAAGGGACGGAGGGACGGATGGACGACTTTACCAGTGAGTATTTTGCTGACTCTAGTAAAGTCGTCCGTATATCCGGAACACAAAAATTGCTGGACCTGCCCTAGGTAGCCAAGGTGACTAACCAGAGAAAATTGCTGTTTGCCGGCCCTTTGGGAGAACCTTTAGACAAGCTTATCACAGAAGCACCGGCAGGAGAATAAACAGTCCTTTTCATCCTGTGGTCCATTGGAAACTCCTACTTGTTTTCTGCAATACTGTGTAACTGAGACGGAGAAGATCCGCCACAACTGTGGGCACTACCAGGTTTTAAGTTTCACAATTAAAACAATTCTATACATTAGTAATTCTTAATGGTCTTAAAATTTTCGCACCACAGTACACCTCTGTACCGAACCGAACGTGCCTGTACCATACAGTTTGGTACGAATACGTGTACCGTTACACCCCTAGCATCCGTCCACTCTCTTCTCACTTTGTGCTGTCGTTGTGCACAGGTGCGGAAGTTCAATGGCAGGCACTACATCATGGAAAAGGCCATCACTGGAGATTTTGCCTTGGTCAAGGCATGGAAAGCTGACAAGGCAGGAAATGTTGTTTTCAGGTAATTGATAAAATGGAAAGCAAGAAAAGGAGTTCACACATCATTAGCACAGAATTGTGTTATGGAAAAGTCATTATCTTGTAAAGGGTCCAGCTTCTTCCATCAGTGCCTGTCTTGATCACCTTGGTTGTCTTTCTAGTCTGGTGGCACTGAGCTGGTGTCATGTCTGGAGAGTAAAACATTAATTTTAGGAAAGTGAATAGATTTTTTTGCATTTTGAGATGCTGTTAGTGAGTATTCAATTAGTAGTGCTTTACTTTTATTTCTGAGAAGAATCTTTGAGGAATGTATGGAATGATTCTTACTGGTAGATTTTCAGCCTATATTAGTTAGTTGATTTTCTTATATATACATATCTTAGTGTTAACATTGGTCTGCTTATATTATGCAGGCTACAGCCAAATTTCAGGACAGGGCTGGCATTATTGCTAAACATTGCTAATTTAGATAATTTCAATAATATACTAGCGCTTGCAAGTTACAAAAATCTAAATAATAGGTACTGATTATACTTGTTCATGAATATACTCATCATTTATAGCACAATTTAGATTAAGCATAGCCCTTCCATCTAGCTTGAGTAAGGTAATTTGTACCAAATCAGTGCATGTGAATAATCCTGATTACTGCATGCAGTAAAGTCTTTTGCCACAGGAGAGCAGTGTCCTCCAGTAAACTATGAGCTCATACTGCACATTAAACGTTGGATCACACTGAGAGTTTTTGAAATCACTTGCCATCTCTGATTTTTGTTTGAATATTTTCATGCCTCATATTGGCTTTAATAACATATCTGCCTTGCTCTTGTGTCTGTCAGGAAAACAGCCAGAAACTTCAACCAGCCCATGTGTAAAGCAGCCAAAACCACCATAGTTGAGGTGTGTATTTCCAACAACACATTCACACACTTTTAATGCCTGCTGCAGAATGTCTCCTTACACATTTCTGCCAGTTGAGTTACCATTTGAAATCTGTGCTTCATCTTTCCGTTATTGGTTTTCATGCATTATGTAGATTTTTATTTTCTAGGAATTTAGCTTTTCTTGGTCCATAGCTGAACTATGCTATATCGGCAAAGAATGTGAATAATATAAACTCAAACACAATAACAACTGACCGTAGATACATAAATACATATTCATATTTGAAAATGGGTTAGAATTAGATAGAGTGTAGAGTACATCCAGGAGCTGGTAGAGCAGGAAAATACGTAAAATCCCTCAAAGGACATTATAGAGGCTATTCCCTTTTTTACACTCAAGGTCTGGACTTGAAATGTGTGACGAGCCTGCTACAGGTGTCAGGCAAAGTTTTTTTTATGGTTGTGACTTGAACACAGCACCTTGAACTAGGAACAGTTTGCATTCAGAGTGTGTCCAGCTGTGTCTGGGCTGTCTGCAAAATAACTGGTTTCATTATATCTGCCTAGTTACCCATCTGTCTCGAATTTGACAATTTTAGAAATGCAGTCGCTCATCTACTCCCTTGGTGTGTGTATGTGTGTTTGTCTCCTCCTCTGCCCCTCGAACACACAAGCAGCTTCACACCTCCCATATAGACATGGTTTGATTCAGAGAGCAGCAGGAAGGAAAACTGTGTGTGTGAAAACCATAAAACACGGGCACTTTCTGAAAATAAATCGGTAGGAGAGGGTCTCTCATAAATCTAACTGAGTTCCACAAAGCACATTTTCAATTATTCTGTGGTTGCTGGACCTGAAATTCAGTCTCCTGGTGATTAGAAATGTCTGGTAACAAATGGGGAGAGTAAATTCTGTCACTGTGCAGCTGCTATGGAAGACTTCATGGTTGATTAAACACAAATTTTGGCTTATAGTGCTGAGTAGAACACATTAATAATTGTGAGAACCTCTTCATTTCAACCATTATGGTAATTTCCAGTAAAGTGTAGCTGTGATGACAACCATCATGCCAGTAATGGCTATCAATGACTTATGGAAAGTCAGTGCTATGGTATAACAAAAGTTTGCCCAATTTTCTTATACTGGGATAATGAGACTAGTTGGTCTCTCCGCAGTGATGCCAATAAGCAGTGTATCTGTGTGACAACTATTAAGGTTGGAATGTAGACCATAGTGGCATGAATGAAAATAATAATACTGATAATGATAAAGTAATGTGAGATGATGGTTTTTAATACTTACCTGCCATCTTCAATCTCTGTGCACTCAGAGTGGTCAAGGTGTCTTGGTGAGAGGAAAAGATGAAACAATTCTTTAAAGGGATTAGAGACCCAAGGGGATTCTGGACTGATAAACAGTAGTGTTTTTTTCTTTTTTTTCAAAGATCCAGGTGCACCTCTAAGATTGTTTTTGTGGCATTTCTACTTCCATACAGTGGTGAGTGGCAGGAATGATAGGAAAGTAAAAGAGAACGAACGAAATGACAAGTTAAAAGTAAGATTTAGATCCCATAATATCACAAGCTTCCAGAAAGTGTCTGACTTATACCAGTTAACAAGATCTGAGAAATGTTATGAACAGAGACCTCCTGTGCAGAGTGTCACGGAGTGAGAAATACATAAACAGATTGATTTAATAGTTATAAGAAGGACATGCTATATACTTTCCTTTTTAAAAGAGGACTAGATAGACTTTATACATTACACTTTTTATTTTTTGTCAGGGACTGTGCGCAAAAACATTTATCTCACAACAAAGAGATGCATTGTGCTAGATTCTGCAGTCCTTGGACAAGTATACACAATAGTAAATATTAAGGACAAATTTGTATCCAGGGTACAAAATACAAATAAAATTCCAATTTCACCCCACAGCACATACGCAGCATAAAACAGACACAGCTAACATATTTTTGCCAATTCAGTCCCTGTCCAATTTCATATACACAATCTAAAAAGAAGGGCGATATAGGGATAAAGATGCTATGTCTGTGTCTGATTAATAGGGATATCCTTTAAAAAATTATATGTTAAAAGGACAAGTTATGAAAAGAATACACCTCAATCAATCAACATCACCCCAAAATGCCTTCTCCAACCTGACACAAATTATCTAATTCTGGAGAAAGGAAGATCTGCGTCTCTATCTGTTTTTAATGTAATTTGACGTTCCCTTTGAGCAGTTACACCAGACCGTGTCAAGCAAATGTCAGTTTCTGCCTAGTCTTTGAAGATTTTGCACCTAACTCGTCTTTCGTACTGTGCTATAACAACAAAACTTGTCATCCACATATCATCTAAATGCTTCTATTCAGTGGACATTCATTGTAATTTGTGTTGCAAATTTGATAACTGATGTCAAAATGAACTTTTCAAACGTTGAACTGGAATTTAGTACATTTCAAAACTGTCTTCCTTACAGTCTTTGGCTAATTATTTGATTGACTGTGTGTTGAAAGTGTGAAGGCAGTAACTGAAGTATAGTAATCCACTTTAATAGCATAGTATAGAATGAGAGGGGGAAAGTTTTCTTATTTTACATAAATATATAACTTAAGATAGTTGCTTTAATGCTTTTTGTGTGTGAATTAGGACAAACAATTCATCCGGAGTATAATTAAGTACTTGAAATCCCATTATAGCTCTGTCATATTGACTTGTTTGATTGTATCTGCCTTTGTTATGGTGCTTTTTTATGACAGGTAACCTATGAACACTATGTCAAGTTATTGGCGACTATAAAGGGAAAGGCCTGTATTGTATTACCCATTAAGAACCTTTTACCTCTGATATGGAAACAATTACTGTCTCTGTAAAGATACATTTATCTTTAGGATTCAGTGCATGCTCAGTCACAAATGTGAGAATTAGTCGTCAATATTGACCCTGCTGTCTTGCTGCACTGGTTATTAATTTAACTTGCTACTCAGCTTGGCAGCTCCGGCAAATGTGCGGCAAGCTCCTAGACGATCATGTTGCACATCTGCTGGACTAGATTTCTTACCTGTAGTGTATATGTGGTCAGATAGGTTCAGACTGTTCAGGGGCTAAGCAATTAATGATTATCAAAGGGCAAAAAATGTCAGGACATTGTGGTGAGAATCAGACAGGACTCAGGGAACATGGGTGAAAAATAATTTCCCTGTGTTCTGTCAGGCACCTCATAGTTTCAAAAGGGCAATCAGTTAAACCGCTATTGTAATTGCACCCAAACAACTAGGCTGATTTATTAGAGCTGATCCAAATTATATTATTTTAAATCCTGTCTTGAAAATGCTTAATGAGCTGCGAAATGCAGTCCCACAGTCAAAAAGACACCCCCCAAAATGTTTGTATCAGTATGATTTTAGTCTAGTCTAATTTTTATTAGCTAATAAATATCATCTCATTCAAGTACGAGTGAGTATCATAAATCATTGTGAGTTTCCCCTTTCACACATGGCAAACGCTGGTGCCCATTAACCTCTTGAATAAAGTTTCATGTAGCCAATCCACTCCTCTCTAATGGATGTTTGAATTACCTGTGCTTGAACTGTTAACTTGCAGACTGAGTTGGCACCGTCTGCAGCTTTTCAAAAAATGTGAAAGCTAACAAAATATATGCACCATAACTTTACAGCTTTCTTTAAAAGGCATATTCATCAGAGTATCCACTTTAAGTTAAAGTCCAAGCATCTCCTTTGCTTAAGGCTCAATGAATGTGTGTCTGTGTAATACGTTAAATCCTTGAGGGGCTAATAGACATGTAGATGTGTACCCTGGTGACTCCTCTTCTGTAAGACATTAATGCCAATTTTGGGAAGCGAATTCAAATGACCTCTAGGTATCCAATTGTTGCCAGCATGCTCCATTCAAGCAACTCCACATTTACTATGTTTAAGATAAATGAATTAACATCTTGTTATATTCTATTATACATTACATTACATTATCATAAGTCCCTCTTCTACATGTACAGATTAAACTTTGATGATAGCCAATATTAGTGCTTCACTCTGTCAAGTCGTTGAACGCGGGTAAATGTTGTTGTCCCTGTCCACATTTTGATGCACACATCTACTTTAATTTTTAGTAAATTTAAACTCCAAGAGTTTGGAGGGGTGTCAGAAAACGATGTAACACAAAAGAAAATTACACAAAAGAAAATTACCAGATCATCACCAGCTCCTGCCATGGTTGCTAGGCAACCAAACCCTGCTATTCAATTTTTCAATGTTCCACAGTATCCAGCTGGTCCAGTTATTCCCTTATCGCAGGTACAATGAAAGGCCCCAGTGCATTGTGGGTTACAATGCACCAGGGACTGAATCAAAGCAAGTTTTTTTGCTGTTGTTCGACTATCAGTGACAGTAAATGAGTCAACTGTATTCTAGTAGCAATGCATGTAGTGGTGTGGGTAATAGTGTGCACGCACAACCAACCAGTCATGCATGAATTGAATGAATATATTTTTAAGTGTGTTTTGTTCTTTTAACCAGGGAAGAGGTCTAATTGGATATAAATGACCTCCATCCTCAGGGGTTTTAAGCATCAGCCTCCCACTATACATTTGTGTTGATACAAAAATAGCAGTTGTTCCTCAGAGATTAAACAGAGTATGGTTTTGGGTTGATTACTGTTGCAATGTAAGGACCTACACATTTGCAAAATAAATAGCTAATAGGAGCATCTCTGTTTTACTTGTGACTTGTAAACTTGAACTCTTTGAAGTTCATGTTTAAGTTTTTTGACTCCAGTGTTTCTCCCTGGAATGATAAGAGTTAACGTTAAACCAATGCTCTAGTCTTTTCTGTGGTACCAAAAACCTTGTGCCTTGTTTGCTTAAAGCTGGAATTTAGATTAGTTATTACAGCCAGCAATTTCTGTGCTATTTTTCATCACTAACTATGCCTTGTTCAGGTTTCTGGTCTTGTTCTTGACTTGTACCCCTCACTAACTCCATAACTGAAGCAACTGTTGACAGTTGATTATAAAACCACTTATGTACCCCACTGTTTCCTGCCTTAAGTGGTTTACTTTTGTGTGCATTATGTATTCTTTCTATTTTTGGTTTGCCCAAGTTATACGGATGGATGTGGTGGGAGGTCTAAGTGATACCTATTCTAGCCCTTCTTCGGTTCTTCACTATAGTGTTGCATAAGTGTATATATATATTCAAACAGATTCATATGTGATGTTTGAATCCAAACTGACAAAAAATCTTTATTTGTGGAATGTGGAAATGGTACTTGTTTTTGAAGTACTTTCTCTTCAAAGACATTGTACGCTACAGTCGTCATTATTTTAAAAAGAAGTTGTATTTGACAGCAACAACATTAGCAGCGTTTTACTTTAAGATGAAACCTCTCCGAAGTAAATGGTGGTAATTGCAGAGCTTGCTAGGCTACAACCACAGCAAATTGCTGTAATACCAATAGACAGATGGTTTTAAAAGCCTTTGACATCGTTTTTTCCCCCTAAAAATGTGGCACGCTCTTTTATCTGCATGCCAAAGGAAGGAGATGCATCACAATGACTGTGATATGATTAATATTGTGCTTCCACATCCATTTAACAGCAAGTATTTTGAGATGTCAAGCTACACATCAATTCAGGAACTGGAAGCCTAATAATGGCAAATGACAACATTCGCTTATTATAGCCTTGAATAAAGCGTGTAGAACTGAGAATGCTCATGAAACAAGTCTTAGAGGATATCTAGTAAGCTGAACCATACGATCTTGTGATAAAATATTTCTAATGTTTTCACAACTTCATAGCTTATATTGTTGAAGATACTGATACTATTGGTTCTTTTTTAAAGTGTGAACATTACGAGTAGCAGTAGAGTTAACCAGTGATACAAAATCCTACATCTAAGTGTCAATTTTCTTAAACTCAATTTACAGCAGTTGACTTAATGTGGTCTGTGTGCTTGTAGCTGCTCAGGCTTTGGGACATTAATTCAAATTAATTGCAGAGCCAAATGGAAAAGGTAATAATTTACAACTATTGAGTCTTACAGCTTTCATTTCTACTCATATTGATGACAGTATTTGCTTATCTGCCAATAAATGTTTCTAAAAAATCTTTCCAATTTAAAATGCTTCTATCCTGACCTTAAGAGGACTAACAGATCATTTTAGTCATGCCTCATCACATACCCAATCTGTCTCTTTAGCTGGTATAGACTTACTTGGATGCAAGTCAGGTTGACGTAGACTTAAATTTAAGGGCCATGCTGACAGATGAATGAAACTAAAGCCAGTGACAGAAGGCTGAGGTTCAATAATCAGCTATAGGTCACTGTAAGATGGTTTGAACAGACAGGCAGAGAAGGGTAGAGAGAATATCAATAAAAAGATATGATGGGAGCCAGCAGAAGGAGAAGACTGATTTGCTGAACATATGCACAAACCAAATGCTTGACTATAAGTTCAAAGTTTCCTCACAACTGCCTATCATGTGAATGTGAAGCACATTGCACTGAGGCTTACGTGTTCTTTGAAATGTAAACATTGCCATTTGAGCTGTGAGTTGCACATTCCAAATGTTCATGGTACAAAGGTGCTTTAGTGTACAGTGTGTGTTATTTGAAAAATGTATTTTTAGTTCCTGTAATGTTGTCAAGGTTTGCACTGGCTGGCTGTCTCATATTTTCTGGATACCATAAAGGCTGCCATAGGCGAGGCACTGAGAGGAAACAGATTGCTCGTGATGCCAGTATTCTGGGTTAGAGGATAGAGCCGGAGCTGAGCCCTGAAAGTGGCAACAGAGGATGGCCAAGTGCCCACACACAAGCACGCACACACAATGGGAGGAAGATGGAGAGGCTATAAATACACACAGTAATGAGAGGGTGGTGTCTCTGTCGTTCTCATGCCCTGCTGCCTGTAGCCACACCATTTCTTTCTCCTGACCTCTTGACTGTCTCTTTTCACTCAAACACCCAAACAAACACAGGTTTTGATGCATTATAAATTCAGGTTGCTCCATGATTAATTTATTAGCTCCTAATGCTTTTACGGGCCCTATTAGCTCAGTTTGTTTTAATACCTTTTGCATGTTTAGTAACATTTCATAAATGCTTTAACTCCAACTGATTAAAGATTTTTTTTTTTTGATGAGGCCTAAGGGTGAACAAGTTTCTTCTCCCAATGCTTTGATCCAAAACACAGTAGCCAAATGACTACTTACCAGATGGCCATTAACTCTGATATTCCTAGTCCCTGTCCTTGTGATTTTGGTGACGCATAGACCTTGCGTTTTGGCCCTCTATCAGGCCAAATGTCCACTTAAATACAAATTCGTGTCTTAAAAAAAGGATCTGTTCTTAGTTTGCGCTGAAAATTTGATGTCAACCATACCACTAGATTTTGATGTATTTGCAAACTAGATACTAATGATGAGCGACCTAATTTGAGTTATGCTTGGCATGGGTATGTATTATCATCACAGAAAAAAAAAGTTGTGGAAGGCTTCTCACAGAGTAAAAATAGCAATGCTCTTCATTCACTCCATCCACTGCCTTTGTAATTGAGGGTGTAATGAACATGATAGCCTCTAGGAACTGTTGGCTTACTAATGTTGTTTTTAGACCGGACAGAATTACTCTGTGCACATTTTTTGACACTGGTCCTATTTGTTAATTTGGTGATTGTAAATGTAGGTCAGTTGGTCAACAGGAGTGCAATCAGCTCAAATGAATACCTTTACCCAGAGTGCACCGAGTCAAATTGGTGTTAAAAGGTTGTCTGTGCAGCTGATTTACTCTCTGAAAGTATGCCAGTGCTATTTATGTACTGATCATAATCATAGCATTCATGCACATGTGTAACAGCCGTGCTAAACATTATCATGAAGGGAAAGCATGAACTCATTTCTGTTTTCTCTTGATTTTTTTGTTGTGTGTATTTAAAAATGTGGTCCAATTGTAACTTTTCATTTGGTGGGACAAACATTTGTGACAAGCGTGGCACATTTCCAGGATTGTTTATTAACCATAAAGAGATCACTGTATGCAATTATGCTGCCGGTGGTTAATTCTAGGAATTTGGTGGCGTTGTGTACCAATCAGCTTGATATTAACAAGATTTGACAAAGCTCACAGCTTAAAAAAGCACAAACTATTGAGAAAAAAAAACAAAACACTTGCCATGTCCCCAGAGGGCACTTTGATTCCCTCTATCTTCCTGCCAGCTCACTTCATGCCTCACTCTGCTCTCATTGATGTGAAAATCGTTCTACGGATACAGGAATATCAATGTCTACGCGTGTGTCTGTTTGCTGGCTCCACACACCTGCTCATTTGCGTGTGTTTGTGTGTGTCGACGTGTTATTCTTGTGTGTTTTTATTATTTTATTTTAATGCTTTATCCTTCCTCGTCCGTTGAACCTCCTGTCTGAACTACATCTGAGCACCAGTGCAGCCGGGACACATCACATAGATGAAAGGAACAGAGGCTTTTTTATGTACACAGCACATTTAAATTGTATGAGCTTGTTATTGTGCTCTGACTTAGCTTTGGAAGGCTAATTGAAAATAGGGCTAAATACATGGTTTGTTTGCAGTGTGTGAGAGACAAACAAGCTGACACGGAGAAACCCAGCTCTGAGATGTGGGCTCTTTTATTTTTGCAAAGGCTCGCTATTTGACATCTTTTGACTGAAGAGACAAAATTAGACATTGATATTGTTAATTGAATTATCCATCTTATGCTTTGAAATGCATGACACCAAACATTTGTTGGGATTCCCTTGCCCCCAGTGTTCCCTCTTTTGACACTGTTTTATAATGTGATTAGGGTAGTCTTGCTTGATGAAGATGTCGAAAGGAATCGTCAGTCTCACAAAAGACAGATCAAGCCCCCAGAGAAAGATGTGGGTGAATGTGTGGGACTGCCGTATCAGTGCTTTCTCGCTAACAATCTCATCTTGCATGGCCTCATTTTCACTGTGGAGCATCAGAGATTTACAATAAACCGACCAAGAGAACCAGAAAGAGAGTCTAAAATCACTTTATGGTCCTGAGTGGCCCGAGCTCATGAGAGACCAAAGCCTACGTATCCATGACAACGCCAAAATGGGATCCACTCTTAGCCATTGACTCCTCTCAGTCAGCACTGAGTGCTGAGGGAGGAAGTAGAGATAAGGAGAGATTCAATTCAATTTGCTCTGAACGGCTGCTTGCCCCTCATGTAAATGGAATAAGTAGGTTACACTCTGAGCTACACAGGAGTGAAGCACAGTGAAGTAGACAGGAGGGCGAGAATTATGTTGTCATGGTTAAGTCGCCTTTTGGTCCCCAGAGATGTGATGATAACTCTCGTGCTCTGTCCTTTTCTCTTTTTAATTTTTTAATTTCAATCACTTTCCCACCCCTTGAGGAATCTTCAGTAAGGGAAAAAAAAATGCACCTCCCCCTCCTTGAAGGCTCGCCTGTTTGATGAAGGAAAATCAGTTCTCTAAAGATTGCTTACTATTGATCCTTTGCCAGCTTGTTTTGATTCCTATGTTGACTTGAAATCACAGGGACTGCAGTGTTTAATGCTACGGCTTACTGTAACAATGAATATAACATATGAATTTATTTGCCAGAGCAGACTACAAATGGACAATAAGATTTAGTGGACCCCACACACATTGTACAGTTCTGTCTGAACACCTGTATAAGTGTAAGCTGGACGCTTAGTTTATAGCAGTTTCGAATGTTACCTAAGGAGGAAGGAGCAGGTGTGTTCGTTGTGGGATTTCTATTCCAGTCATGTTGACCCAACTCTGCTTAAATCAATAACCATTTCCATCTCTGTCTTGTTAGTCAGACAGAAATAATCCCTTTCGTACACTCCTCTCTCGTACACTGTCTACATAAAGGTAGTGCACTTCTGTCTCAGAGTCAGGAATATATTGTTTGGTAGATAACTGAGTTGCATAACTTTGTTATTATGCTGCCATATGAAGTGTAAAAGTAATTAAAGTGTTATAAGGGTATGTTCAGAAATTACAAGTGGCCAGTTTTACAGCAGCTTTGCTGACACTGTCAGAATAAACTGCATTGAAATCTATACGTTGCAAGTCCTGAGTCACAGTTTGTTGAATAGACCTTATTATAAAGGGTTGACTATTCTTGCATAGCCAAATCACTCTGCAGTACAAAGCGGCTGCACCTCAGCATTCTGCTGCAGGGGTAAAAAAAGACTCTGACTTGTTTATATTTCTTTAAACGAGTTACAGTTGTTTTACATGGGGCTAAGCAAAGGATGAAGCTTCAGTGTTCCCTCTAGATTGTGACAAAGGAATTGTTTTGGTGGAACATTCGCGTGAAGAAAGGCAAGCGGTGCGATTAACATTTCTACCTCACCCAATAAATAGCAGAACTGCTTGACTGCACAATTCAAATCCCCAGCAAAATTAAAAATTTTCAACATTTAGGTTGCTAGCTTGAAGATTGTTGTCATGTCCTTCAGTGAAGGGAATTGGAAAACAGTGACATATACATAGTGAAAGGAAAAAAACACATAAAATACACAGTCAATGGCATGGTTTATATCCGCAGTGTACATTTAGTGAGTCAGATCAGGCAATATTGTTTGAGCCCTGATAAATATGGCAACATTCACTAAACATTGTTTTCCATGGCAGACAATGTGTACATTTCTTTTGACATTTGAGTTTGTTTTGACCAAAATCCCTCTAGCCCCAATACAATTTCCTTCATGCACCTCAACTATCCATTACCTTTGATCCCAGGATCAAGCTACATCCACGGGACTTTTTGTGCCAGATGATCCTCTTCTGTTTTAAGTTAACCAAGCTGGTTTTGGGTACACAGACTGATTCCACTGGCCTCTGAAATAACAGAAAGAATATATGCAGCTGTATCTTCCACAAATATTTACCATGACAGTAGTGAAATTGAAAACCTGGAGGATCATATTTGGAGAAGAAATATCTGCTTCTGCATCACTATCACCAGTGTTTGAACCTCAAATAAGAATTTATGTCAATCTCAACTGTATCTCTTAAAATATATGTTGAGCATTTCCATTTTTTATATCAGGAATTGCCTTAAAAAATGATCTAGTAACCTAAAATAAAGATAATGTTTTGAGATCAACCTGGAGTGTGGCAAAGGTACTGCTGGATTTTTATCAGTTACCCTGTTGAATTTCATAGCTGGGTAGGCAGAAGTTATTTTCTGGTAGCATAATTCCATCTGTTCTTGGTTTCCTGATCTGAACTTTAATCTCAAGGATTGTGGGGCATTTTTCAAGTGAGCCTATCACTCTGTCTCTCTGTGTAGGTGGAGGAGGTGGTGGATGTTGGGACCTTTGCTGAAGAGGACATCCACATACCCAGCATCTACATCCACAGGATTGTCAAGGGAGCCAGTTACGAGAAAAGGATTGAGGTAAAAAACATGACCTGTCAGAGCTTGCACGAGAGAAGAGCTCACACATGAAAGGCATGAAACAGCATGTTGTACCCACATTTTCTGTAATATCTGGCATTATGTCACTGTGATGAAAATCTAATTCTAATAAAGAATTATTCATTAATAAGTACTGATAAATTATTAAAAGTGATAAATGATTCATCCTGTAACAATAGAATTATGGATTTGAAGCCTTTCTGGCACATGCTGTCTTTTTCGCTTCTGCATTTGGCCAGAAATGGCTTCTCAAGATGCTGCCTCCCTGTTCCTTATAAATCTCTGTGTGGTTCCAGAAACGCACAGTAAAGAAAAGCCAAGAAGACAAGCCCAAACCAAAGAAGGATTCCGACATTGTTCGAGAAAGGATCATTCGCAGGGCTGCTCTGGAGTTTGAGGATGGAATGTATGGTATCCTTTGACAAGAGCAGTGAGCAAATCACAAAATGATAAAAATGTATGCTCTAGCTGCCTTCTTTTAATTACCACAAGTAAAACCAAGCCAAGCATTGGCCAACAGCCACAGGAGAGAGAAAGCAGTACCTTGGCTTTGTTATTTCAACATGCCTAATGAATAATTGTAGCCTTTGCACCAGTTGATTGCAGATACAAATTATGCACAGACTTTTTTTTGTAGTCTGTCCTTTCTCACGAAAGCAGTGTTCGTTGTTGAGGAACTGATCTGTGATTAACCACTCAGTGATTTTTGGACATTTTTCACATTTCCTTATAATTCAGCCTGACATATTTCATATCTTGGAGATCTGTGTGTCTGTTAAGCATGGTCTACCCTACAGATGTTCTGGAGCTTTTCATACGATAACTTTCATGATGTAGGGTGATTGAAGAGGAGGCACTGTGGTCTATGGTAGATTTTGTGAAACACTTTCAGCATTATATGCAGTTCTGTTCTTCTTAATAGCTGGTTTCATTTAATGAATGCAAATGAAATAGTTACTGTCTTTAACAAAGAACAGCTAACCTTGGTATTGGTATCCCCATGCTGGCCAGCAACTTTATAAAACCGGACATCACAGTACACCTCCAAAGTGAAAATGGAATTTTGGGACTGGTGAGACACCTACAGAGTTTTTTTTCCCCCTCAAGTTTCAATGCTTTATCTCTAAACTATACAAGCTAACGAGCAGTTTTTGTGCTTTACATTGACTGCTATTTTGAGCGGCAGTAACCACTTTTTAACCCACACTGAGCTCTGAGCATGAGGCAAGATGAATAACCAACTATTTGAGCGGTATCGTTCCTAGTTGGGGCCCCTTATTAGAAATGAGCTGGGTTTGTTATGTAACAGATTGTGGCGGTTTGACACTTTTGCTTCCATTTTTCTTTCTCACAGTCATTATTTGCTGGCTGAGCCTTTTAACAAAGGTTACTGCTGCAGCTATAGACTGACTTTTCAATCGGTTATGTTGGCATCTATGCTAATTCCCCAGTTTTTAAGTTTCTTTTAATTACGAGTCAGTTTTAAAGGATTGCTGACCTCTCCTCTCCTCTCCTCTCCTCTCCTCTCCTCTCCTCTCCTCTCCTCTCCTCTCTCCCTTTGTTGAACACAGAGAAAATCAATGTCTCATCTAATCAGAGAAAATGTGATTGTGTCTGCCTCTACCTTGAAAGATCATGTCTAGTCAGGTTGAGTGACATGTGCATGTGTAGCTGACCACTTGTGTGCATCTTGTTAATCTTAATTTGTTTTTGTATAGGGGCCATACCCCACTGAGGATGCAGTGGATGCAGACCTCATTAACGCCGGTGAGGTTTACCTGAGTCAATACCTTTCAAAGATAAATTTATGTGTAAACATGTAAAAAATTGAAAGCTGTGTAAACATTTGTCAAACTAAATTATTGATTGTTGAAGAGACTACAAATTTTTTACAGGTTTTTTGCATTACATTAAAAATACATACTTGTTCAAGGTGATACAACGTATTATTGATATTCGACACTGTTCGATCAGTACTTACTGGATAAACAATTTTCTATTCATCCATTTATTTGTTTTCATGTGTTTGTTTGATGTCCTTTGTCTTTCATTTACTCTCTTTGTGGTTATGCTCATCTCTAACCTGTGTTGCTTTTAGATGTGCTGTGCTTTTAGATTTACTGCTATAATAAATAAATCCCAATATTTTGTGTCCTTGTTCCACAGGGAAAGAGACCGTCACAGTGCTCCCTGGGGCTGCCTATTTCTCCAGTGATGAGTCATTTGCCATGATCCGAGGGTAAGGCCATAACATAGGCTTTGAAAGCTTATTTGCAGACTGGAAGTTATGTATGCCTGACGTTTCTGGACTTGCATGTAAGTCCCTTAAAAAATGATTTTCATAATACCATGAGTCACTTCTATGGACTGCAGTTCACACATAAAACAAAATAATAAACACACTTTAAGAATTTGCCGATTGACCTCCCCTTGAATCAATAGTTTTTCCACTTGCGCAAAGCCTTTATAACCATTAAACTGCATTTGACCACAGGACATGACCACGATTTGTAACACTGGATATTAACAAATAGCTACTGTCACCATTGCAACTAGACAGCAGCTTTGCCAATATTCCTATGGTCTCTGGTCCTTATTGATTTGCCAGCTGACTGAGATTGCCCACCCGCACTTCCTGCAGCATCAGTTCTGTTTGTCCACCCAGTTGAAATTCAATAGTGCTCATGAATAGCGCTGTCCAGTCATACTGGCAGGGACCAAATGGAACCATGCTAATTTGTGTGAGTGTGTCCGCTATTGTGAAAACACAATTAAGTGTCCCGAGATGCTGAGAAAGAATCACTCAACATATGGTGGTTTGTGAGCCATGTTGCCTCAGAAACTGCACTAGCTACTTAGTCACATAATACTACATTTAGATTTTATCTCTTTTTAGTGTTTGTATGTGTTTGTGTGTGGCCTTACGTCTGCTGTGTGCTGTTACATGGGATTAAGATACTTTATGATCTGACTGTAGGCTGTAGTGCGGTAGTGCTTGTTTGTATCTATGCATCTACAAGCATCTTAATGATGCCCTGAGCTGCTCAAGGTGCAGTGTTGGATACCTCACTTGGACTTTATTCTCAGAGAGCAATATCTTTTCTGGAATTTCAAAGTATCTCAGTACAAATGAGATTATTATATGATAGAAAAGAAAACAGCGGAGATGTAAACGTGGATATGCTTTTTGTATTTTATTTTTGATAGAATGGACTTGTGAGTTCAAAAGTTGAACTGATTCTGAAGTTGACAGCTGTCTTCTTCTGTTGTGTCTTTCTTTTTAGGGGTCACATCAACCTGACAATGCTTGGAGCCATGCAGGTGTCAAAACATGGAGATCTAGCCAACTGGATGATCCCAGTAAGTTTGGTTGTGATGGCACATGTCTCTTGTCTTTTTCCAAATTCATGCTGTCTGAGCCACCTGCTGGAGTTTAACACCACATCAGTACAATAGGCACGCTTCAAATGCTGCTTTGTGAAGCTTATGATAATCTTTTTATTTTTATTTATTTTGCTTTTTTACCTTTGTGTCTGAAAGGTTTTTGTTCTGTGTTAATATAAATTTTGTGGTGCTGTTCTGTTGTTGGAGTGCGTAATGTTTTATTTGCATACATGTTTGTGTCTCCATAGGTTTGCAACTTTCTATATTGTCTTTCCTTTTACAGTTCAGAAGCTTTGAATATTTTAGTAGTGTATGACACTATTTCTGACTTAGTATCATTTAAGCATTATGATATTTAGTTATTACTGTCAACCAATAATGCATAATAATGCTTAACATGTGGCTTTAGATTCAATCACAAAAAATATTAAGGGAAACTTTGAACTAGTGTTGTAACTAACAATCTTGCTGTCTACAATAGCAATAAGAAAATTGTCCAGTAGAATATTACATTGATCCACTTAAATGCATCAGATACAAATGGGCATGAAACCAAAAAGGCAAATGTGTGCATTTATCATTGTTGGGTGCTACTGGGGTACCTTGATAAATTGGCTTCAGTGATGAAATTCAAAGTAAGGTGGTAAATTCAAAATATAGCTCTTTTGTCAGGCTTTTATAATAATAATGTAATAAAAAATAATGTATAATAATTGATTATTGGGACTGAAATGAAACATTTTATTGTGATAGACTATTCAGCTATATAACCCATCCCTAATATATAGTAAAAAATCTGAGGTATTTGGCCTCTCAAGCTAGAAGTGACATCTTCAAACTGATACACTTTACTGTCATATAAGTCAGTGTACAATGTCAAGTTGTGTTTGGCATTCTTGCCTAAAGGTTGAGTCAAATAGGTGCAAATTACTGCTCCTTTGATTGACTAATTAGTTAATTGCTTGAGTTCTACTCTTCATATCTGGTTGCATTGTCAAATGACCAGTTCATGGCTATCACTGCTTAGATTTTCAGGTTAAAAAAAATCTTAAATGCCAATGGTCATTGTGGGGAAAACAGCATTTGTAATATTTTTAAGATGTATTATTTCTCTGCAACTTCTTCAGATTTATTATAATCTCTTGCTTACTTTATGCATGGTGGGCTAGTGAATTTCTCGAAAACAGTAAACGTCTTAGTTAGATCAGATTTCACAAAGATCCAGCTTCGGCTGAGAACAGAGATATGCTTGTCAGGGGATTGAGGGGAAGAGGGTGTTTGTGAGTGCTACAGTATAATGGGTGGCCGACATTATCACTAGATATTTCATCAGGTCAATTGGTCTTAAAGCCACAGTGGCCCCAGTCCTTCTCAGTGATTACTAAGGTCAAGAACCCATTAAAAGCCTGTTCGAATAAGGGAGAGCCCAACCAGAATGCCCCTCGGCACACACAGCCGTTTTGTACTTAACTGAAGTGTAGATTCAAAGTTGTTTTATCTAGTGCATCATTATATATGCACATCTTTAGCCACAGAGTGTTGAATATGTTCATGTTTATTATTCTATAAGACATATAAGGCAGCCTTGTGCTTAAGAATACTGTTGTTGAGGATGATTTCTAAATATGCTGCTTAATTTATTTTCGTTTTACCTCTCTACTTGTCCTTGTTTGTTCATAGTAATTGCAATTTAGTCAGTGTTTGATTAAGCATGGTATGCAGATATTGAAGCCCTACGGTTGGGCTGTTTAGAAGCAGAGAGTTTATCTTGTCTGGCCATTTTGGTGTTGGACAGTTTGAACAACAATATAATGCAGCACCACGGCACACATACCTCCGTCCTCACCTACGCCTCAATCTTCATTATCCCCTCTTTTGAAAGGATGGATGAAGAGAATTACATTTCCCACATTCTGTGATAATGAAAATTATTCACTATCTAAAGATGGGTGCATAGCGTGAAATTGGAAATGTTTTACGTAGGAGTTGGGGATGCAGTCCTCTCAGCATGATTATGTTGATTTTGAATGCTTTTAATATGCAAAATGCAGATGAACATTTTCCAGATGAGGGCTTTGAAACGCTTTTACATCTCCACTCAGCCTGAAACGTCTGGAAAAACAATAGCTGTAGAGAAATCAGTTTGTAGAATAAAGGATGTAGTGTGCCATTTTTCTCATTTAGCTACTGGAGTTGTCCTACATGTAAGGGGCACCCATCGTTTCAAAAGAAAGCACACAGTGATGGTGTCATATAGGCATTCTTACAGATTTCCAACAGCCACACACACAGCATTTTCATAATGAGATGAAACCATATGTGACTTGTACTGACTGTCTGAGCCACACTACTTAGATTTCGCTTACTCCTTTATATCTGAGAGAAACAAACACACAGTTATTGTAAATGAAGGAACACTGAACATATACAAATTGACCAAATGGAAGGCACCAGTGGAGTCAAGTTGTGCATGAATGCACTGTTAGTTTTTCTCTGTAACTTTTTAATATTTTTGATACAATTTTAGCAATCACAAGATATGCTGGATGTGATGTTTGACAGAAGATTAATTGATATTGTTGAATTTGAGCAAGTCAGACAAATATTTGAATGTGTTTGTTGAGAACATCATAGGCTTTAGATAACAGATTTGCATAATTTGTGTTGCAAATATGGGTTTGAACAATGCTTCAAGTTGCAGCAACTTGATACTGTACTTCTGAGGGAAATGGTGTAAAATAATTGCATGTAAGACTGCAAAAATGATATTTATTAAAACTATGTATGGTTTAATTTGCCAAAGAAGGAAGATCTATTCATGCTCTGTTAGGAATCGACATATTAACTTGTAATATTGGAATATGTTGGTGCACTGCTCTGAAAGAGAAGAGTTGAATTTGTTCAGCATGTGATTTAGGGGGAAATTTCAGATGTGTGTAATTTGACTTTGTGTGTGTGTGTGTGTGTGTGTGTGTGTGTGTGTGTGTGTGTGTGTGTGTGTGTGTGTGTGTGTGTGTCTTTACTATCCATTGTGTGGGAAACTTTGTCATCTTTTGTTTGCTGTGACAACTTAAATGGTTGTCTGTAAAAGAGATATTCAAGTTAGCATCACATTTATGGAATGCATGCTAGTCTAGGTTAGGAAGACCACAGTCCATATCTGTAATGAATGGATGAATATGATTTGCTCATGTGTCTGGTTACCATAGATTTATTTTCTTTCTGGAAGGATTATTTGCATCGCCACATGACCAGCCTGTTGAAAGTTGTTTTTCTTGTTGGGGGGCTGCACTGTCTTATAAGCCTATGTAGATTGGGCCACATAATGGCATGATGCTCAAATGAAAAACAATTAATTCGACAGTTGTTGGCTTAAAATGGAGAAAATGAGCTCTGCATCAGGGATTTTTTCCAAATCCCTAGAGGCTCAGTATAACTGCAGCTTAAGTGCGGCAATAGTTCCAGCTATTTACTATTAAAATGCAGTAACCAGCTCAAGTGCTCATGATGGGGCGTGATGGCAACTTTAATGAAGGAGCTGCTTAAAAGAGCATAAAAGAGTGTTGGGTTTTGCTTCACTCGCTTTCTTTCTGCATCATAATAAATTTACCTGGGCATGGTTGCCAGCTTAAAACAAACCCTAATTAGATAGTTGTAGTAGCACAAACCCCTCAGTGTCTGCTTGTGTGCATTTTTAAAGGTTTAGTTTTTGTTGCAGATTTTTCAGTGTTTTGTTAGTCGGGTCAAAAGTTCAAGTTCACTGGGAATTAATCCAAATTGCGCTGCACTCATCAATTATACACTGTAAACAGATGTGTTTTTTAGTCACTTTGAACATGGTGCCCATTGTCTTCCTGTCAGTTCAGTCTCTCTGATTCTTGTCATTAGTTGTCTAGGTAACGAAGGCTCGTGGCATGCCGTCGCTATGTTATTACATAGAGAGCCATTTGTATCAGACAGTGAAGATGGTCAGAGAATTGGAGGGGGAGAGAAAGGAAGCCAGTTGGTAAGTGGGAACTCTTGGATTGTGAAGGGGGTCATTTTCTCTTGCCACTGACTGGAAAGTAAACACTTGCACAGCAAATTAGAAAATTGTATTCTGTTGTCATGGCAACACAAAAAAGTGTAAGCAAACCCCTAGCGTACTAAGAGGAATACAGTTTTAGTCAAAGTATGCTTCCATGATGCTTTTCTCATGCTTTATTGCCATAATAGCCATTTTTTCAAACACCACCTATATGTCCTCAGTTTGCCTGTGAGTTAATCTTACTGATTGATAATGGGTGAAAAAGACAACAGAATTGTAGTTTTCTACTTAATTCTTCACAGGATAGAGGACAGAAGCACCTTAGCATTCAGAATTTGTCTGAACTGCTACACCTCTTGTCCCATTTTCCTGAATAGATAGACCAGCAGTGATGCATGTACAAAAAAATCACAGTATGTAAACGCTAACGTTTTTGAGCTGTTCCATGGCTGCACCTTTAATATGATGTCTATTTGTAAACGCCTCAGTTGTGTGCCAATGAGGGCTTGCGTTGAAAAGTGTTTTGAGTTGAACTGACTGTCATTGCCTCTGCTCTCACATGTTGTGATAGGTGTCATATCAGCAAAGCTTCAACTTTAAAAGTCTTGTGTTATCTGGGTTCTGCACCACCGATACTGTTTCCTGTAGTCCCGCTCACTTTTATAGCCATTATGTGAGTTGATGTTCCATTGCTGACATCTTCTCTCACGCTTGTTGAATTAGCATATGTTTAGGCTACTGTATATGTGCCTCTGGCTAGGATTAATGAAAGAGACTGTTCAGTAAGCTGGTAAAAATGCAAAATGAATGTTAAAAGACAAAAATAACATATATGGTAGCTAGTGCAAGGAGGTTTCATCATTACTGGTTCTAATGTAAAATACTGAAATAAAAAAAAACAACAGCATTAATATGGAAGTGCCTTTGAGCCCTTTCAGACTGAACTTTGCCTGATTTGCACATTTGAGTAGATGAAGATGTTTTGTAATACATTTTACAACAGTTCTTCCAAAATGATACATGTGAATATGCCGTAGAATTATATTTAAACAGCTGAACAATAGTTGGCACTGCTTAGAAGAGATATGAGTCACAGTATATTTTCATTTTTTATGTTTTTACTATGAAATGTGTCTAGATAGATTCTTTCAAATGTCTTACTGTGCTAAGACTACAGTAGTCAAGTGGATACAGTCAGACTGCTGACGAAATTGAAAAACCTGTGGGGCTTGAGGTAAACCAGCAAGGTTAATATCATCAAAGCTTTGTTTAATAAAAGACTAAATTACCCTGCTGTCGTTGGCAGCTTAGGCAGAAGATATTTCTTTCCGTGAATATTGTTCTGAAAATATATTCGTTGCATTTGAGTGTATTATTGCAGATTTTTCCTCTAATATTGTAAGGCATGTAATCCTGAATAGTTCCTTTTTTGACTGCCACAGTTGCAGGTAATGAGGTTTAGCAAAGGACAGCATCTAAGTCCAGACAGTGAAAGGAAGTCTAGCAGACAACCAACCAAAAATTCTGGCTTGATTGAATAAAGTTGCTTCAGTGAGCAGGATTGAATCAAATATAAACTTATCCCAAGTAACCATTTCACGCATTTTTTTCTTTGTCACGTACATACAGACCATAAGTCTTAGGTTTTGCTCTATAGAGCGGCTTACATCAAAGCTGGCTCAGATAACCATGTGCAAAGCTGAAAGTAAGTGACAAGCAAATACCAATCCTCCTATCAATATACGTCACTGGCAATATTCATTCAGTACCTGAGCTCCAACCTGTATGTTAGTCTCCACATCAATGTTATTCTAATACAGTATTGTATATTTAACAAGTTCACAAATATTGGTGAAACATTTGACCATGTGCACACATTCACACACATGTAATTGAGATCCTGTATACTTGGCTACACAGGCACCATATTGCAAAGCTAACCATTCAAAAAATTGATGGGCTTTTTATTTTCAGTAGTCCAAAAAAAAATACACCTGTTCCGGTTTAGAGTCAAGGGTGGTTCCAGTAGCAGTTTATTTGATTACACAGCAAAACAAGATCATTTTGTAATTTTCCACTAACAACAATTACTGCAATGACTCTTTTGTGTATCGTAATATAAAATAGACTCACACTAGTGTGGTTATGATCTCCAAAATGGATCCTTTTTCTTTTTTCTTTTTTTTTAACAGCAGCATTCTTGCTGGGTGGAGTATATTAGCACGTGAGTAGCTCAGGCAGCTGCTTTAAGTCCTGATGTGCCACTATCTGGTCGGACAATGTTATCCCCTAAGGCCTGTGCACACACCACCTAGCCCATTGAATGTCACAAAGTGCATTAACATTGATCAGATATGAAAAGACACTGTTTCTGTTGGAGCATCATCTGTAGAGTTACTGGGTGTCGAATGAAAACAGTTAGGGAAGAAAAGGTGGAGAGATTGTGTTTAAAGACTGAATATCAAAATGGATGGTATTTTAATAGCATAGTTGCTAGTAGTTTAATTTAAGGATATCGGATGAGCAGGCCACTTTCAATTGGGGTTCCATAGCATCATACAGTAAAGCATATTAAATTAAATGCAGCCTCTTAGCCGATGCTTTTCCCTACTTCCCCCAACCTACCTCTCCCCTCCCCAGCCTCCTCTTGCTCTCAGTTGATATCTTCTCTACCCAGCTGGCCTCCCTGGAGGCTGACAGTATCCTTATGATGCACCACACTTGGTATATATATCCTCTGGTTATTGAGCAGAGAGCAAAACAGGCTCTTCACATGATTGATGAGGAAATGGGATTCTAATTCAGTTACTCAGCCGTCACCCTGTGGCCATATCTGCATGTCAGCCTTCTGTATTTGGAAACCTTCTTTGCTGGGAACAATGTGGGACTGGAAGACAGTTTTTAACCCAGTTGGCAATTCTGTGGCAGTGATGATCTTGTAGATTGCTTTAAAAAAAAAAAAAAAAAAGTTTCCTAGCACCCTCTTAAAAATCAAAACCCACTTCATTTGGCCACTGCATTCTAACTTGACAAAGCTTTAGTGCTCACCTTTCTATGCTGCAAACCTATCATTCAGGCATGTTTTAAATAATTTTGGTTTGACAGTATTATTCTAACAGCTACTTTAAAATGTAAGGTGAGAAAGGTTAGAAAGAACTGCGAACATGCCTGACCTCTGCCTGTCTCACAGTCATTTTTTTCCCCCAACACTTATTAGTCTGTCTGCCAGCAACACAAGCTTTTAGCAGTCACTGCTGAGACCTGGCTTGTAACCTAGGTTAACATGCAGCTATCTACTTTAAAGATTTGGCTGTGAAAGCCTTCTCTGGAGAAGACCTCCCTCATAGCACCAGGACTCTTCTTGCACTAGTACCAAATTCATCTGAGTGCTAAATACTGAGATCCTGTTGCACCATTTCAGGGCATTTTTTATTTCTTTTGACCATTAATTACACAATTCACATCGTCCCAAGAACAATGAGGTTTGAACACATTCCCCCTACACCTAAGGGTTTGAATTGTCACAGTTGGCAAAAACATGTTTTTTTCCACTCACCTCCAGTGACTGTGTATCTATGTTTTCAGATAGAGCTGGTTTAATTTACTCCGGTTTTGAGATATCTGTCCTTGACATTTTTGCAAGTGCCCCAAAACAAAGGTGGTGAATATAATTTGGTTTGGAGTGCCCAAAGCATAGAAAGCTACCATGAAAAAAAACATGCCTTTCCAAAATCAGCCTCCTTGCTGCTCTGTATAATCCACAGAATACAGTGCCAGCAATTTTCAGTGGAGCTGCTTTCTAACAAAAACAATGTTCCCAATTAAAATTTGTGTAGTGTTTTGTAATTTAGTAGAATTTTATGTTGGATACTGGATATGCTGATATGTTCTTTCTCACCTTTGAGAAGGATTTGCTCAGCTATAATGGTTTGTAATCTGTAAGCTCCATTTTGCATTTCACCGTTTTGTTTCTATGCCTGCCTCATTACCTCCTCTTATCAATTATACTTGAATGTAAAATATTTTTGTAACCCCTACAAACATTGATTCTTTTAGGAAACTCTGGATTTTTGAGGTGGGGATTGTAGCAGCATTAATTGGCAAACCTTTGTGGTGTTGCCACTGTAACTATATTTTGCTAATGTTATAGATCCTTTCTGATCTTTTCCTCCTGTTCTCTGTCTCAGTGCATTTCAGGGTCCTACAAGTGCAGGGTTAAAACTAGACTTTACCGAGCACAAAGCATTAGAAGCTTGCACTGAAGACACAAAGCAGATTTGTAAACTTTTCTGAATTTTCAATAGAGGAGAATTTGGTTTTGAGGAATCTGCCTGAATAGGTACAATAGAAGTTAAAAACTGTATTGCTCGCATTTCTTTCCAGCAATCTACATGACTGCCTTTATTCACTCTTATTTTGTGTATGTGTTTTACAATAAACTTGGATTGTTTAAACAATGCAAAGTGCTTTAGTCCAACCCTAAATAAATGAGATAACTGAAAACATAAATCTGTTTTTATCTTCCTCTCTTAGGGTAAGATGGTCAAGGGAATGGGAGGAGCCATGGATTTGGTAGCTAGTGCTGGAACCAAGGTGGTGGTCACCATGGAGCACTCAGCTAAGGTATGTATACATGTATGAGTGTGTGAGCACATGTTTTTATCGTCAGTGTTCTCACTAGCGCCTTTACAAATCACCCAAAAAGACTCGTTCTTTTTCGTTGAAGTCCAGGTCAAATTAAATTGGCAGTTTCCTTTTCCCATGATACTACCTTCACTGGCGTACTTGTATCTGCGTCCTACAGTAATGAATGTGAGTGTTATGGCTGATTAAGGATCATTTTGTTAATGGATTGCTTAATGCCTCTTTAGCAGAGAGCGCTGGCTCGTCCTGATGAGATTCTGCACACAAAACATTTCCTGTTTGCTCATCTTCAGCTCATTTAAATACAACTCTACAATTGGACTTAGTGTTATGGGAAGAACTGATTAGTTAGACTGGCACTGGTGCAGTAAGAGATAAATAACCCCACAGGGTTTCTGACAATAGCAGTCAGCAACTCAACTGAATTGGTTTACTTTTAGAAAGTCCAGACCAATGTGATGCAAGGGCAGTGTAACGTTCTGCATTCATAAAAGCATGCTGTTTTTTGCTAATGGGTCTCTGTCTGGCGCCCGACTATAGTCCAGATGGTGCAGCAGGTGAGCATAAATTTACTGCCCTGAAGCCTGTTTTCATTCATGAAGGGGGGGGCACTGATGTATGATGTATACTTCTCAGGCAGGCGTTTGGATGTGTGCTTCTTTTCCTAAAGATTACCACAGGCAAAACTGAGACACACTCGCATGAAATATGATGCTGTATGTCCTTTAGGATGAATGTACCCAACCAGCTATGATGTTTTAGAGTTTAAGCTGCATCCCTGAATGAATTAACACATTCTTTGAAGTGACTTACAGGATTAACTGGCTAACATTAAATACTGATCTTTCTTTTAACCAGCTGCCTTTTTTCTTTCAGGGAGGAAAGCACAAGATTTTGGACCAATGCAAGCTGCCTTTGACAGGGAAACAATGTGTGGACCGGATCATCACAGAAAAGGTGCATTTTTCTTTTTTTCTTGTGTACATGATATATGAAAATATGAATTCATCAACCTAATTTGAATAGAATTGGATGTATACATGCATGCATGATTGGTTGGATGAGCCATTAGTCATAAACTTGTACTGCTTACTCATGTTTGCTACACAGACAGTGCCAGTGAGTAAGCTTTGACTGAGCAGGACTCATGGCGTATAAAAGACCAGGGCCCGTATTCACAAAGCATCTTAGAATTTTCTAAGAGAGCTCCTAACTTAGCCTTACAATTCCTAGCAAAGAATCTTAGCTTAAGAGTGATTCAGGAAGTTTCTGAGAGTAACTTTGAGCAAGGAGGGTCCAGAAACTTCTATCTTAGTGAGGAGGTGTGGTTGACCCCGTTGCTAGATGTGACGCAGTCTTCTAAAGGCTGTGATTGGTTGTTACAAAAAGGGGGCCAAGACAAAAAAAAGAAAAATGCGCTCCGCGCTCCTCCTAATGAATGGACAGTAAAATCAACCGATCATATAACTTGGACTGTATTCAGAAATCTGTAATCGTGACATTAATTTTATGTCATGATAATGAAACTCGGCAAAATTAAATTAGTTGTGACACAGCTTCAAATGTTTGAACGTACCTCATTAAGATGCCGATTATATTGATTTGCTTATTGTTATGTTTACTGTCCATGCTGGTCATTTTACTACATGTGTTTGATATTAATGGTGGACATAGACTCAGCTGTCAGCTGGTCCTGTGGTTGCTGTGAGAAGCGCTGGTACGTGCTGCAATCCCAAGCGAGAGCGGAGATTGAAACGAACAAATCGCGCAATGATACGAGGCTGTGAAGGTCTGATTGGTCTCTCTGCTGACAGATGGTTGTGACAGACCCAAGTCATCACTGCTACATTGGTGCATTTTACCTGTGGTCAGGTATCACAATGCTACGATGACTTTCATCTCAGGACTTATTACGTTACTGCGCTGAGTGGGACAGTAAACTCATCCCTGATGAGGTCAACCACAAACATTATTTCTGCACGATCGAGCCGATAGCGTGTTATTAAATCGCTGTCTTTTAACGTACAGAGAATATCTCTCCTTCCTCTCGGTCTTTCTGCCATCTTGTCTGTTTAAGACACTCTTAGGCTTCTTTAAAGTCCTCCTCCCTACTCCTAACAGTTTTCCACCTTAGGAGCTCTCTTAAGGCCTAAGACGCTTTGTGAATAACTTTTATCTTACCAAGGGAAAATTCTAAGAAAACTCTTAGAATTTGAGAAATTCTAAGATTTTTCTAAGAATGACGTCACTAAGAGCTACTTTTAGCCTTAGGATGCTTTGTGAATATGGGCCCTGGAGTTGACATGCTTCAGAGGATGGTGTACAATTTAGTATTATTTTGACAGTGAGACTTTTGGTGCTCATGACTTACTGAAGTTAATTCAGTATCTTTGATAAATGGCAATGTTGTGAAACATGAGTACACCAAATACACAGGCTAAACATCCAATTGCAGATCACATGATATCCCAGACCATCAGAGTGACACAGATTAGACTTGTGTTGGGGATCTGTGTGTATGAGTCAACCACATAAAACCATGAACCCAATGAAAAGTCACACACATTGCATTTTTATCCCTCACTTACATCTACTTTGTGCGCATGCACATACACACACACACACGCACACACACATGCAAAAACAAACACCCACAAGCAACTAATACATTGATATGCTACAACAGAGTGACACCGGTAAATGGAAATCCCATTTATTCGTTTAGCACTAATTCAATCTGTTGACATCTGTAAGGAGGCAACTTATTGATTTTGTGATGTTTTTTTAATTTCCATGATTGGAGTTGGGTTTTCCTTTATTATGCTTTTTTTGATACTCTCACCCCCGCTCCAAGGCCCTACTTGTAACATTGTTAATGCTTGCGCTATCACAGCTGACTCAGATGATTAGCAATGACTGCTTGATTGCAGTCACATCCAAACTGCTACTGTATGTTTTGTTGTCTGTACTTTGCACTGTGATTAAAAGTGAGGCTGACCTTGTAAATCAAAATGTGCAGTAATGTTGCCTGAGGCTCTTGTCCATAGGGGCTTCAAATTCTACTTCTGAAAGCCTTTTACCTGCGTGTCAAGGGAGGTTGAGGTCATGTGTACTTGTTGAGGTGATTACCAAAGAGACTATTTGTCTCCATCAATCTGCACTGGAAGACCTTTGGGGTTTTTTGCTATGATTCCTTGCTTTTGTGGAAATTACTCTTGGGTGTATGTTATGAAGGAGTTGTGCTGTAGAAGTACAGTCCGTAGAGGCAGAGATGGACAGATTGACTTTGAGACCACTGGATATCATCAAGTAGTCTTTTTGATGCACCTTTTCAGTGATGCATGAGAGCTGGAAACAATGCCTAAGGGCTGGCAGGTGAGAGTGTTAATTCCCATTTTACATTTTTAATAGACAGGCTACCAGGTATTGTGTAAGACAGAGTATCTTTATTTATGCGTAAAGAGCTCTGTTTGTGCTTGGATGCCTATAGATTATGTTCTGCAGGTCATTAAGGATGGACATAAAAAAATGTGCTGAGCTTATGGATATAGCCATGGTTATAAAATAAAAAGTGAAGGTATAGGATAGAGAATAGAAGAATACAGGACTGAAGAATGAGAAGCTCTACTGTAAATACTGACTTGGGAAAAAAAGTGTGGGGGTGGTACTGGGAGAAAAAAAATCCAGAGAGAGGTTCCAGTAGCTTGTAAAGCTTGGCGCTGTTGCAGGTTTTTTTTGTCCTTGTGCACTCTGGTCAGTTCCCTGTTACCCTCTGGTGGTTGCTGCCTTTGGAACTCACTTATTGAAAACATGACCTATTCTTTTCTGCTCAACTGGCTTTTGTTGTGATTGCACAACATTTCTCAGCAAGCAGATTTCTGTCAACATTTATAAAGGTTAAAGCTCTCTCAACTGCCCAGCAAGCACTGGTACCACCTCCTTCTCTTCACCTTCCTCATTTCCGCTTCTGTAGTGTCTTCTTCTACATCCCCAGCTTTTTATTCTTTAAAATGCCTTGAAGTCTGAAATTAATGACCTCTTTTCACATTTCCTTTCTTCTCTATCAATGCATATTTTCCTATTTATTTGTCCTTCTTATTTTTTCTTGCCTCCACATCCCTCCTCCTCTATTCTTCTGATTCCATGTCTGTTGAGCTCTGAATAAATTTGAAAGTATTATATTCTCTCAATTTCGCCTTCCATTCACACTTACCCGGCGTTGTCTGTCCCAAAATGTTATCATTTTGGGACAGACAACATAACATAACACTTTTGCTTCTGTCTCTCTTTGTAGCTTGGACAGAGAAAACTAAACTTTACAAAAATGCTATCGAGTAACTGTCAGCCTGTCATCTTCTCAGATATTGCAGGAGTACTTATACCCGGCAGCAGTGTTAAAAAGCCAATTTTATGTCACCTCCTCTTCTCGCTGTGATTGCTTGTTTTGAAAATCAGTATACCCCACACAATAACTTCTTATCCTGCTTCTGTTGTTAAGCAACACAAGTATAAAGTAGTGGTTTGAATGGTGGGTATCACTGCGACACCTCAGGAATTATTGTTTGCTTGGTAAGGCTTGACCTTGCCATCAAGATGATCAGTCGAATCATGAAGAGCTTGGGAGGGATTTATATCTGTTCAATTGAACAGATATAAAGAATATGTATAGTGTTATTTCAAAATGAACTGTTGATTTAATTCAACAAGTATTGAACAATACTTGAAAAATACAGACTTTAAAAAAACTAAATTTAAATTTAAAAAATCTTTATTTGTCCCCACGGGGCAATTCAAGCCAAAAATATAAAATAAGTCAAAATGCACAGCGAGCAATGGAAGGACATTTTCCAGTAATTTGTTATTCACAGTGTCATTTCCAATGTAATATAACTTGCTTATATCAGGTTATTTGATTATACCTGTGCTATTGTTTCACCAGTGATGCATATAAAAGTAGGACAGTAGTCTGGTCTGCTGCCATCTCCTTTCATGACAACAATGATGAGACAAACCTTTGATTGGCAGTAAACTTATGCAATAAAAGTAGCCATTTGCAAGTCTATAAAGCCCTCTGCAGAAACTTTACGCCTTATTACTCCCTTTGGGATGCACACATGGACTACTGCATACACCAGGGGCGCATAGTTTGTTGCAATTATACGACTTTCTAATCTGCTTGTACTCAGCTTGAAGGGCTTAATTTGCTACATGTGCAGTAAGTTGGCATCTATATATTCCATGTATGGACACTACTGTCCTTGTAGAGTAGTTGCGTTGACACTAATTGGGTTTCCATTAAGCGGTTGGTGCAGACTCTCGCAGAGTTGGGCAGATGATGAAATTTACATTATGCTGTGCTTGGTGCTCATGGACATAGGAAGTACAAGGGCCAATTCATGCGTTCAGCATGTATATGCCCAGATCAAATGAGACTTTGATAGTGGACAGTGAACGCACACACGGGTTCATTTCTACTACAACACGGAAGCGTCAGTCTGCTACACAGACAGTTGCATTGCCCCTCATGTCGAGCACAGAATAATTCACAGGGCTCCCCATGGATGTTTCAGAAAGCCTGGCTGTAGGTTTGCACTTTTACAAAATATAGGAAGTAGTTACAGAATGGGCTCTATCATTGTATCAGTGTAATTATTCCTAAGATATGCCGAGCACAGCGAGTGTACATCACACAGGATTCAAAACAAGTCAAGCACCTCCAAAGTCCAATGGCGACTACTTCAGTTACAACTCTTTTAAAGATGGATTATAAAGGTGTGGATGTCAAAGATCTCCTCGTACTTAATATCTTCATGTTGTATAAACCGAGTGACAAACACTACCTTTAATAGACCCCATAATGGTTATCCTGAATTTATTCTCCACCAGTTGCTATCATTACATGATGAAAATTACTGTTCTAAATTGTTCCTACAATGAGAGCAGAAACTGGGACCTTCAAAACCTGCCATAAATACCCCTCCCCTCACCCTACACACACACACACGCAGACGCATGCACAGATGCTGACGTATACAACATATTCTCACAAAAACAACGTTCTCCTTCTCTCACAATGTCTAGGAGGAATGGTAATTCGAGTGTCCTAAATAGTGTTGTTATGATATGAGATTCAAGGTGGTGGGAAACCTGTTACCTCAGGCTGCGTCTCTGCTGCTCCTCTATATGACTGAATCACTACATACACATATAAATGTATTTTATCATATGTGCAGTCATTAAATCACATCATCTCTGTGCCCCCTGTTGCTTGAGTTGATGCCATTACAAAGGTCTTCACACAAACTGTCACTTTTTCTTCTCTAAGCATTTATTTACAGATTTATTTTGTTTGTTTTTTTAAATAAAAAAGCAAGAAAACGATTTCCTTTCATGCACAGATGAAGCAGAATGACTTCTGAATTATTCAGTCAATCATAATGGTCCCAGAAAAGCGCTACCTTTGGTATTTTCCATAATGACAGCAATGCCAACAACACCAATTATTACTCGAGCAATCAAATTGAAATTCTTTTATGGTCCTACTGTGAGCTTTTGTCTGAACACATCTCAAAATGTACTCCTTGTAATTGTTGGAATGCATCGACAGGATATTGGATGAGCTTGTTTATTTGTTGGAGGGTTCCATCCTAATTTCTCCTCCTATCTCTTTCTTGTATTCACATTTATCTAAAGCATTAAGCTGGCTGAGAAATGGTGGCTTTTTGTTGTTACGTGACATTCAGCCCACTTCTCGCCAGACAACACATGGGGTAGGCTACCAGCTCCTTAATGACTAACTGGCGTCAATCTGGTTAATGATGGTGGTGGCTTTGAAGACTGTGAAGAAAGGTGACTCAACAGTAAAAGGCTGCTTTGTAAATGGAGGCACAGTTTGTTTTTCATTAGTAAAGTGTGGATATTAGAAATGAGGTCAGCTGATGGTTAATAGTTTTGTAATGTACTTACCTAGACCATTATGTCTCACTGTCCTTTGCATTGTAAAGCAGTCAATCTGTGAGTTTGACATTGACATACCACAGCTCCCAACATAACTGCACACTGCTTGCATCTAAATCAACCACCTCTGGCACATTTTTACAAATCTGTAATTTCCCTTAATCCCTTGTGACACATGTCACAATTAGAAATGCATGCCAGTATCTGTGTTATCCATAGACCCTTGTTCCTTGTGACATTCCATCTGTCTTGCTATATTGGAGTGAGATATCTGCCTCCTGCCCTGTCACTGTGTGTATGATTCTAATGAGCTGAGAATCCTGACAGGCTTTGCCTGGATGTGACTGTGGCTTAGCCAGTCAGTCCCTGAGAAAAGCAACAGGGCCCAGCTTGGATAAGCTTGCCTGGTCTGTCTTTATAGAGCATCTTTGCATTGTTTGCATAAATGTGGATAGTAGCATTGCATTAGATTTAGTTTTAAATTGTTATTTCATGAGCTGTACACAAACATCCTCTAGGTAATTTGTCATGTCAGACCGGTGTTAAGAAGGTGAAGTTATTGTCACAGTTCATTCAAAATAGCATCTCTGGAAGGTGTTCTTGGCAATCTAAATCTTGGAAATTATCTAATTATATTCTTAATAAATAAATAGAATGACTTGCACGAAACACCTTGGAATCACCGAACTGGAACTTCTTACTTTTGAACTAATTGATTCTAATAAAATGTTGAGTGGATGAATGTGAATGTGGGCTTTCGTAACTTCAGACATATCATGAAAACAGTACTCAAGAAAAACATAATAAATGTCGATAAACATTCTGAAATGAGTTTAAAATGTAAAAATGAACAAGTAACGGTTTTCTTTTCTGCTCCGTCTCTATGTTGTGTTGTAGAGACGGAGACATGGGTTGTGTTTGTGCTGAAAACTATCCCAGTCTTTAAGCAGGCAAAGCAGAAAAAGGCCATCAACAGAAAATTACAGTATTGAGGATAATTACCACTAAATGTAAAAGGATCCAACAAGCAGAAAATCCAAGCCAAAACCAAAGTGTTTTGAGACTAGATGACACTTTGGAAAAAATCGTATTTATCTGATGTTGTAAACACAGAAATTGCTAATAGAATGAACAGAATTACTTTGGCTCATAAAAGAAGAATCAAAGAGGTAATAACAGGTCTGTTGCCTGGAGAGACTCTATAAGCATAGTGTGTCATTGATTTCCTTCTTAGTTGTTGCTTTTTGAGAAGAAAGAACATTATTTAGTTTTTCCTTCAGATAAACTTTCAGATTTTGTTATACTTTTTCCTTCAGTGCAAGTGGCAAGTTTGGTAACACTGCATTGTTAATTACAAGACTGTTTGGCCGTTGTTTACAGGGCTGATGCCTCTGGCCATATGCTGCAGAATATTTCATTACGGTCAAGGATGCTGAAATTCTCTAGTGACTGTATTTGTGAATGTGCATTAAACTGAGTGCTCACAAAATGCACAAGCTCGTCTGATAAATCAAATGTATCTCTCTTTTCTGCATTTGTGTATATTCACAACTCCTTACAGTACACATGTGCAGTTCTGTGGCTCTTGGAAAGTGTGATCACAGGTGAAAAGATTGTCAAAATAACCCCAAAAAGCAACTATGCTATTTTAACTATGACAAGTGATAAATAATTAACAACAATGGTAGTTAATGAACACTTGGACACTTGTTGCAGCACAGCATATAATTATGTTAATAGTTTACAGTAAATTAAATTGGAGCTTTTTAAAATCTGAAAATTAAACAGTCTTTTTGAAGGTCTTTCTAGCACCATCTCACTTTGCTTGCCCTATAGTTTTTGGGTCAGGGCTTTTTGTTGCTGACCTTCAGCTTGAATTATTATGTATTAAAGGTGAACTTTCACACTTCTAACCCATTGTTCTTAAATATATTAGCTGTCTCTTATGTTTAAACAGTTAAAAGAAGTGCAGAAATTCAGATATAATTGCTCCCTACTTTGCTAGTGGTCCAGACTCGGCAAGTTGAGGACCACTCTGAGGCCTTTCCTGGATGTGTCACCAGTAATTGCGGCTAGTTTGTCATCTTGTGTATGGATGACATTGAAGTGGTACTCTGGCCTCCTGCTTGTGGCGATGATGTTTCATTGTCTCTTTTTGGTTACTTTCATAACTGAAGCCCCCACATTCTTATCTGTGACCCCAGTGACCCCACACTATAGGGCTTAAACTTGTTAAACACAGAAATACTCATTCTCACCATTCTGTCTCTGTCTCACCGCCCACCCCTGTCTCTTTCCCTCTAAACATCTCTTTCCCTCTCGGCCTACAACCCCCTCCCTCGTTTCTGTCCTTTCTTTCCACCAGGCTGTGTTTGATGTGGATAAAACAAAAGGCCTGACTCTGATAGAAATTTGGGAGGGGCTTACTCCTGAGGATATCAAGGCATGCACTGGCACAGCTTTCGAGGTGAGTAATGCAACTATTTGGCTACCGGCACCGAAATAAATGTTTTTTTACTTTCAAATATAATAACCATCATATTTTTCTCTTCTCCTCGTATCCCATCTGGTGTCTTCTAGGTGTCTCCCAACCTGAGGCCCATGCAGCAAATTTAGAGGAGCTACCAGTGACTCTGAGATGGGTTTTTTGGGGGGGGTTGTGTCGCTTCATTTCTCAGAGATATACAGCTGGTGATTTAGCAGGCTGCAATGGGTCATATAAGCTTACAAAACACAAATGCCTCAGTTCCCTCAGTCTGCAATATCAAAAGGATTTAGTACTCTGTCATATTAACTGAATGGGATTCATGGGAGCCAACGTGTTCTTTTTGCGTTCTGGTCTGACAAATAATTAGGAAACATTACATTGTTGCCTGCTGCACCATTAAGTTATTAATTTTCACCAATATTTATGTGCAATTACCAAATAATCAGTTTGAAAATGACATTCATTCTTTATATGTCTTCCAATAAAAATGCAACTTGTATTTTGAACAGAAATGGTAGAATAGCTCTCTTGAATCAGATTCACTGTAAGATTAACAAATTACTGTAATAAGGTACAACCTCAATGTAATGAATATAGGACACAAGTGTACTGTAGGTCAAGTGATTTCAACATTTTGATGAAAGGATGATGTATGTGATTAAACTTTTGCTGCACCAAGTAACAAAAAGTTCCTTACATTATGCATCCATTGTAAGATATCATTTAATTCTTCTTTTGGAAAACAAGGAAGATGTAGTAAAGTGGATCTGACCGAGATATGTTTTTGATAATCACTTATACCAAAAGGTCAACCTGTCTCTTTTTGTCTGAACCTCCTGTATTTTAGCGTTGTCGGTCAAGTTAGCCAGGAAACATCAAGCCTTAACAGTTTTCTGACTCATATGTTGGCTGTTCTACTGCATTTGTACATACAATAAAATACAACGTGGTGTGCAGAGTGAAACAAGTGGGATTTTATTGTTTGTTTTGTCTAAATGTTATGATTTCTGGATAGTAAGAAATCAAAATCCAACAATAGCAGGGACATGTATTTAAATTATTCAGTTCATCAAATCGGTAAATGATTTAAAGCAAATTGAGAGTAATAGTTTGTGGCACGCTACAGGTTCGAGCTTTTTATATACGGATGGTGGGTTCAGATTGACATTCTTGATGTGATTTCTCCACTCGAGTAGAGAGGCGCTGCTATTACCTGAGGGCTGTTATATAACTGCAGGATTCAGCCTGGGGGCTTTCAGGTTCATGGAGATTAACTGGGCTGCATCATCAAGCAGAAAAATGGAAGAAAGTGACAGGGGTTGTTGCCACCAGCTGATGATGTTAATCCAGCACATCCCTTTATGAGTCAAAGCAGAGCTGTACCCTAGAAGCCTACGTTTAGTAACCCATTTCTTATACTGGTATTGAAGTGCAGTGGGGAGGGAATTTCAGGAATATGACCAGGTCACCAGTGTTTGAACATTAGAAGTGCGTGAGCTTAGTTTTTTTTTTTTTTAGGTTTAAGAAATGAAAAAAACTGAACAGCATTAGTGTGCATAATGACAACTGGACAATGGCAATGAATGCTATGACAATGAGAAATTGTACATGAGGGCTTTAAGAAACTAACCAGGCCTATATATTAGGATAACTCATATAATCCTCTGCATTTTTTAGCTTCAGTTTAAAGTCCAATTAACCCTGTTTCTCCAGAGTGTTAATGGTTCCTTTGTTTTGCACTGCTGATAATGTGTGGACACTGCATTCAACTTGAAACAAACGTAATTAGGGTTGGTATCTAGTCTATATGTGCACAGAGCAAATAATTTCACAGTCCTATAGACGTGTTTGAGGACACAGCAGTGAAAGTGATTTCTAATTATGGGGGCGGTTATGTCGGTATTGATTTTCTGTGTCCACTGTGGTTTTAATATGATCAACCCTTTGAAAAACAGCCAGATGGGGAAAAAGGACATAAACAAATCATGGCAGAGCATGGATAGTCGGCTGTCTTTTTGTATGTTCCCCATCTTTATACCATTGTGACCTATTTTCAGAATGAGTCATGTGAAGGTGGCCAGCCAGTTGATTATCGCCTCACTGAATATGGCAGTTATTCTTTGTCCCTGACATATTAATTACAGCTGGAATGAATCAGCTTGGTAGATCTTTGATCACATCCATACAGCTCTCAGTCATTCAAGTGCATGACCTCAGGGATCAGGCAGGATTTTATTCTCTCTTCACCTTCTTTTATCCTCATTTCTGTAATGAAATACAAGAAAATGAACTCATTCACATCTCCAGCCCCATGAAATGACTGTTTGAAATTCACAAAAATCATCAATACAGACGCAACTTTTATAATGGTATCAGCTTGGTAGACCTTTGATGTACAGTAGACTACTCCCATTGTTCCAAAATAGCTTTTTTATGTGTAACGCGCAGCCATCAAGTGATGGGTGTTCTGGGCGCCTTATGAGGAAAAAAGCGTGGATTTCGTGTAGTCTAGCCACGTTCTGTGTAACAACACTGACAGCTGGAATTGTCCACTGCTATATGTTGCTATTATTCCAAAAGGTGACCGTATAATTGAAACATGTGCAGTGTCATTGTTCCAAGGCTGCGCGTCTGAACACTGAATGTTGCCATATTTGGATCCGTCCAACCGCATTTTCATAATTGTGCTACCCGCCGATGTGTGCAGCTCCAGGGGGGTGTGGACCGACTCTCGGTGTGTGAGAGAGAGAGAGAAAGAGAAAGCGAGAGAGAGTGCGTGATTGTGTCTGTCTGTGCGCGTGGAGAGAGAAAGGGGGGACAGAGCGCAGTCCTGGTTGGCGCAGGCACCGGTCCGGGAGAACGGAGCGTTGTGTGCAAGGTGGCCGGCAGCATGGCTTCGTCTCACGGGAGAAGCGACCTGCGCTTCGCCGACTGGATGGCAAGTTTACCGCAGAGCATGCACACCATCCCGCTCACCAACCTGGCGATCCCCGGTAAGGTGTTTCATATCTCGTCTTGCGCGCAGCATGCAGCAGCTATTCTAATGGATGAGGAAAACGCACGCATTTTCCTGTGACTTTTAACAGTGTAGACATTTTCTACTGCTTTGCAAACTTTTGGTGTTTTACATTGCATTCAACCCATAACCTTAAAAAATAGCCTTTAATTGCACCGCACCTCGTTTAAAAGAAAACCTAACCTGTTGCGCAACGCGAGAAGTGCCATTTATTCTGGACAGTTCAGCCCGATCGCGTTCCTTAAGGTTAAAGACAGATTGATTGGCGGCTTTCCTCACACGATGAGAATATCAGCAGGCAACAAAAGGCAGTGAATAGCCACTCTGCAGATTCAGAATAGTATGAACCACGCTGCTCTGTGTTTGTGCACGACTTGAGGCGCACTGGGGTGGTGGCCACAGGGAGAGGACGAGTGGCATGGTTCAGTATGCGCACTCAGATCATCACAGAGCTCCCCATAGAAAATGAGCTGTTGCACCTTTAGCCAATCACCACAGGTCCCCTTTAACTCCATTCAAATTGGAAACACTGGTTGCAAAGCCCAGCACTGATCTGACTGATTGGAATGGCTTAATAGCAGCCAGTTAATTCCATATCTGCTGCCTGGTGATTATCACACCTCCACACAAGGTGCTCTCATTCTTCATTCTTTTGAATTTCTGATCCTTTGTGAGTCTCACTCCTCCCCTCTCCATTTCTCTTTCTTGCTGAATTACTAATATCTGCTGTGTTGAGGGCTGGTATGTGCAAGTACTCAGTGGCATAGGCTATTACCAACTCTGACCACAACTCTTTACGCATAGATTTAATCAAATACCACCTGAAGACAGAAATAGCATGCCATGCATTACCTCATACTTGCATTGTTTTGCTGAATCACATGAAATTTACTGTGTTAAACCCTCACTTCATCCATGCCAAGGCAGCATGGGAACATGTTCTGTCCCATTTAATTAACCATCACTATTCCTTATTGGTTCCTGCGGCTCAGCTGCTCCAATCCTCCCTTCGGATACAGATTCTGTCAACATCCACCAAATCTTTCCTTGTGCTTGTGTGCACACATTTGGCGTCATGTTTGCCTGAGATAAATCCCAGAATCCGCTGGATTTTTATCAGAGCTTATTTTTAGCAGCAAGCATGTGTTCTTATTGGGGTGTATGTCTGATTTATTTCAAAAGTGTGTGTCGTATCACATTGCTTTGTCTCATCTTAGAACGCAGCTCTGTAGGCCTTCGTTTAAGCAGGAATGAAACTGGGACAGATGAGAAACAAAAGAGACAACAGTCTCATCTTCTCCACAAGTAGTTTTCATTTCTCCTCTTAGTTGGAGGAGCAAAATATTTAGTATGTTGCTGGAAAGTGTTGCTGTCTGATCCTCCACTATGCAACTGCTACCTCGAGCTTAGGGATGCCATTTATTTTTGAGGAAACAATTTACCAACCTCACCACACACAGCATGAGTGATCCAGGCTAAAGTAGTGCTCTGCTTTGTGAGGTAATGTGATGCTATAGTAGTCTACTGTTGCCCTCCCCTGTCTGTATTTCCAGCTGTATAATATTTATTAGTGTACACAACCTCATGTATAATTTGCAGTACATTTCTCTTTGGGTGTTGTGGTGACAGAGAGACCTAATCAGTATTGGGATTCTTAATGATTTAATGGCATTCATCTATCACGCTTCAAGTAACTGGTGAGCAGATGCAGCCAAATGATTTTGAAAATACTGTATACGACTATAACACATTCTAGATTCTCAAAGCAGTGCATGTGTTTGACAGATAAAAGAGCTGCTGTAGACAGATTGTATTTTCCTACCATATGTTGCTTTGCTGTTACCTTTGACTTAGATCCACCTGCCAGTCTTGACACAACACTAGTGTATAAGCTACATCTACACTACACAAGATGCTGATTGGGGATTTTCGCTTCTGTCAAAAACTACTGAATGATTAAAAGGTTAGCCGATACATTTATGTTTTTTTTCTTCTCTCATTTGATTGCTTGTGCAGCCAGCATAGGAAAGGAAGATTAATTTTCAAATGACCAACTCAAAAGGTTAAGAGGTTAATAGACCATAGGATAATCACCTCAGTCCACCACTGAGACTGACATGGCAACAGTAATGGTGAGGTACCTAAACAAAGCATAATGCATGCATGTGTTACTGGAAAGCATGAGAAAAAATAGCCAGTAGCGAGGCAAGAGCTGTCACACAGTGATTTGAAATGTTCCATTGCTCTTGGATTACTACTGGGAGTGTAGAATGGATTGAACATACTGGTCCAAAAATCTGAGTCTGGAGTCGGTAGACTGGTACCTCAGTGCAGGGCTTTAAAAACAAGGAAAAGTATTTGTTTTACTGAATTAGCAGCCAATTGTGGGACTTCAGTACAGGGATGCAAGGAGGTCTCTCTTCATGAGAAACTTTGCTGTCACATTTGTCTGACTGACTGTCTGAACAGTAAGTGACTTACAGTATTCAATAGGTTAAGAGTTTCTCTTTAAACAAGAGGAAGTTTTAGTTTATCAGTAGTCCTGGGATGGAAAAAGAAACGAGCTAAGTTGAAGCCAGTGCAAGTTTTGTAGCCATTTGGAATTCTCTACACAGTGAAGAGGAGTTTCAAAACATCAGGGGATTTCAGTGAGATGTACATCTGCATTTCCTCAAAAATATCTAGAGAATACAATGGACTCTAAAATAAAACCCTGTGGTACATTACAGTGAGATAGATGTAGAGGAAAGTAGACGTTGTCAGTCTTTTCCTTAACTGCTTAGTCTTGTCGGAAAAAAGACAAATACCTACAATTGCCTGAAGCCTGAACAACATGGCTGAGACAATCAGAGAGAAAGAAACAATCAATTCTGTCAAAAGTCCAACTGAATTAAAATTCATCATTTTCAGGATCCAAAGACACCAGTGAATCATTTGTCACCCGGTGGATGGCTGACTCAATACTGCTGTGAAACCTGACTAAAATGTGTCCAAGAAAAGGAGCAGAGCTGTGAAAGAACGGGTCTTTCTAGAACCATATATTACAGCAAATTTGAGACAAGAGGTGATTGAGTCCAGTCAGGCTTTGATTGTTTGTTTGTTTCCTGAGGGCAGCATAGAACATAACTACTGACCTGTGGATTGTTTATTTAGAACAATTACCATTATGGAGCTTTTTATCATGCTGTGACTAATAACACTGTGCAGCAGTGTCAAGGCTATATCATTTATTATATAAAAATTATACATATTTTCTTGAGTGTGATCCTACTAGTCCTCTGCAAACCATCATGTTTTGCAGCATTCAGACATGACTCGGCTTTCTGCATTGGCCACACGTGCCATTTTGGCCTCACGTTGTGCCGACCAATTGGCTTCACAGTTCAGACGGGTGAAGGAATGACAAGGAAGAGGTTCTAGTAGATGAAAGATGGGGTTCAGTGAAGGGATTGAGGGCTGATCAGTGGGGGGACGTGGCGGACTGTTTTCCTGTGTCTATTGTTAGATCTGCTCAGTGAGTTCTGCAGACTGTCTGGCTGCACATTCGCCTGACAGAGAAGACCTGCAAAGGTGTGCTGCCAAAGATACAGTGAATCTGTTTCTCTTTCTATCACCATGAAACAATCTTCAGTAGGGGGGTAGGGGAGAGCCATCACAATTTCACCACCATAATTAAATCGGTAGTGATTATATTGTAGTAATTAAATTGGATTTTCGGCATTTTAGACGGAGTGTTTACTCACTGTCATGTATCTGAGTCGTACAGATGTGCACAGTAAATGTAGATGTAACAGTATTTTCCACTTATGAGTGGAGAAGAGAGTTCATTCATCCCCGAAGGAAAAGATATTTAGACGTACCAAATTATTTGCATTTACTCTGGGTAATAAGTGCTTTTGGTGAGTGAATAAACCAGCAGCCAGACATACAGGGGTGGCAAATTGATTCTCATATAAATGTGTTTATTATATTTATATGCGTACCTTTTACACAGTGTGGTTTGTTCCATTATTAACATTGATCAATACAGTTTTAAAACTAGTTGCTGAAACCTCTGTGCATATGTTTTACAAAGGGCTACAAAGGAGGTTGCTGCAGTCTGTGCTAATTTCATATTTCAATGACGATATTGTCCTGATAATATTAACTGTGATGATTTGGCTAAGATACAGTTGGTACATGCCAACATTTTTAGGAATTATTCCCAGTATGCCGTTCTTATTTCACTATTAGATTATATAGTTTTCTATCAGGGGAAATCTGTTTGACTTATTCAGAGCAGGCAAACTATTGGATGGCATAAGTAACTGTACCTCAGTGATACAATTCCCACATCATAATACCAAAGTATCATATTTGAAGAGGGCTCAAGGGAGCCATTCGGAGCCCCTTGAATGGCTAAATGTAACAGCTTAAGGTTTTAGGTAAGAAATGAATAGCATATCTTTGGCCAAGGGGAAAGGGTAACAGAAATTGTATTAAGCTGAAATAGCCTTGCAGGCAATAAAAACAAATCCATGGCAGAGGAGGTGTCTTCTCTCTTTTCTCGTTTCCCTCTGGATGGAGGAAAAAGGCGGCTCAGGACTTAAAGCTTTAAATCTGACCATCAGTCCTTCAAGTGGATCACTCTGCTGCCACTAAAGGCTTTGAACAAGGAGGATGAATGGTATCGGATGCCAGGATAAACACTGCACTGAGGGCAGGGAAATCAACCAACTAAAAGCCATTGAAAGCCAGAGGATGTAAAAACAAACAAAGGAGGAGAAAATAGTTTGAGAGGGAGAGACAGAGAGAGAGAGAGGATTCTTCCAAGTGAAATGAAGGACATGGATGGTAAAGAGGTGGGAGTGGTGCAGCTCATTTCTTTTATGGATAAGCAGCCATGAGTTACAGCCCTCCTTAATCTCAGTTTAGCTAAAATTTAGTTTAGCCAAATCCATTGTGTTTGACCAGGTGCACATCCTGCCTATTTGCAGCTCCCGAGTTTAGACAATGACTTTAAAATTGCTCCAACAGCAGCCTGCTTTGCTGTTACAGGCCTTATAGCTTAGAACAAAGTGCTTGATTCTGTTTTAAGAATTTTTTTTTTACAAAGAACACCAGCGTTTGACTTTTCAGTTTTATAAGTTGCTAAAGGAAATCAAATTCTCAGAAACTAGCAGAAATGGCTCAGTATGGATTCTCTGCGAGCTCTGTTCGCCTCGCCACTGGCAGTTAATTGAGTTTCCAGCACAAGGACATTTATCTCGATTTAAAATTGTCAAATAATTCAGCCCCATCGCAAGTCTATGTACTTCGTGTTTACTGCCGCTCAAACAAGATGGAAGAGAGTGGCGAGGCAGGGGGCAAAGTGAGATTAGAGCGAACTGAACTGGAGTTTCGGAGAATAGATGGATCATACAGAGATTCATACAGGTGAAGTGTAGAAGCGAAAGCACGGAGAGTCCTATCTGTCTTTTAGTAACATTTAGCTGGTCTCCATCCTGTCACTTTTCATTTCCTTCTTCTCCTCTCTTCTCCTCTTCCTCTCCTCAGCATCCTGAAATAGATCCAGAGAGACTCCATGGTGAGCCGTAATGTTTTGTCATAAAAAAGGGCATAAGCTGCCAGTGGTCCTCTTTGAATGGGTCTGCTTTCATTCACTGACTGTGACTCAGTTAACACAGATCAATTCTGTGAGGTAACAGTCATCACTCACCACCTCCGTCATCATCATCAATAAGTGGATCACTGTGTCTCAGCTTGTTCCTCTCTTTTGTCCTCTGGCTCATTCTCTTTCTACTTTCACATGTGATTATGTGGCTAATGTCAGGGTGAAAAAGTTCTCAAAGTTCACAATCTGAACAGAAGAAAGTGTCACACTGTTCAGCTGCTGTGCCTCGAGGTTACCAGTGAGGCGAAGATGATAACCATTTGTATTATTTTGGGATTCTGTTACTTTTGGCACTTCATTTCAATTACAGTTAAAGCCTTCAAACAGCTTGAGGGTTGATAGTTTGGGTGTCATTCGCAGTAAGTCGATCGTACAAAATGACAGTGATCACGCTCACCGTGAATGTCTTTCCTAAATAATGAGGTGTTTCTGATGAAGAGAGAATGTGATAATTCCCTTTAGTAAGCTCTCTGGTAACCATGTTTACAGTTTGATTACACACCAACCGGCAATATCCATATTTCATCTCATTCTGATGAAAGTGGAGTTTTGGTTCTCATAGATGAGAAAAGAAGTGCAATCAAAAATTTGTTGTCGGCACAGTTTCAGAAATTAAAACGTTTCCTCACATCTCCGAATGCACGTGTTGCCCTTGAGACATGGCGCGCCATTAAGGTGGTGCAAATTTTTTCCTAATATAAACAATGATCAATCTTGTTCAGAGCCCAGCCACAAAAGCTTGATTGTGTCACAGTTCCCACATCTCTGCACAGCTTTCTCTTTTTTACAGATGTTCTGAATACTTGGCACAATATTTGTTGATAATGTCTCAGTTTCTTTTTTTGTGTCTCTCTGCAGCAGAGCGTCAACCGCAAGCTTTCTGTCTTACATGTTCGAGGAAATGCTTGTTAGCAACCCACAAACAAACTTAATTAGTTTGCCTTAGGTGTTCTACTTTCATCAAATAAAGATATAGTTTGTTGCTTCATCCCCAGGGACTGTTGGATTGAATTCTTATCAGCTGTACTTCCTTTCCCTAACATTGCACATGTAATGTGAATCATGCAGCTGGCTTATATATAGAGGTGTATGTTGATTGTAGAGCTTAAACAATTTAAACAACTATTTCATAAATTAAATAATTGTTAAAGTCATTTTGCAAGCAAAGAAGCTCAATATTTCCTCAATCCAACATCTAATATGTGGAGAGTTGCTCATTTTCTTTGTCTTACATGATAATAAAATGAATTTCTTTGGATTTTAGACCATTAGTCAGTGGAGAATGAAGCAAATGGATGATATCCTCTTGGGCTTGAGGAGATTACAATTCAGTATTTTGTATTGTTATCTGCACCAAATGATTAATCACTTCATAAACAAGAATACTAGACTAGTCCATAATGAAAACTATTTTGTGTTAATTATGTTGCACAACCGTCAGAGCCTAAAATAAAACATTTTCTGCAGAGGCAGCTGTTGTGACCGGTTAAGGTCGTGCTCCATTACGCTGTGACTCCGCTGGTGAGGCTCAGCCAGTAGTGATGCTGTTTGCTGCCCTGCCACAGGATTCAGCAGTCTGCCCCGCTCATGATCTCTGCTCTGTGCTGACGGTTCAGGCCTGGCACTGGTGTATAGACAGCTGAAGGTCAGTCCGGGCTCTGTGTCAGTGTGTTGGTCATGGTTTAAGGTGGGGAGGGGGAGCTCGTCTGTCCAAAACGTGAGGGAATGCTGTGACTGCAGCGTCAAGAGCAGGACAACCTGATTTGCATAATGTGCACACAGGCTCTTTTTTTACTCTCAAAATGGCCTGTAAAGGACACACAACCTTCAGATCAGACTAAAAGCATTCCCCTTGGATTGGTTTCAAAGAAACGTTTCAGTGCTATCAAGGAATGCATCAATATACCACCAAGCTTTCATCCTGTGGAATTTTTTCACTTTCATCTGACTACAATAATTGACATATACAGTAGAGCCCACTTAATATCATACCGCTTATTGGAATAGCCCACATGTAGTCATAGAATTTTGAAATCCAAAACCATTTCTTATGTAATTCTAGTAAATATGCCCGTTTATAGTCATAGGATAATGTCATAAGCCCGGGTATAGTCATAGGCAAATGCACAAAATTTGGTCCCAGGAATAGATAATATCATACCCAGTCACGGTATAGCAAGCAACCGATTAATTATCACACATTATTTTGTAATAAATATAGTATTAAACACTTGTTTTCTTTTTTCAAGCAACTTTAATGTAGTTCTATGCCCATTCAAATTAACAAATTGATAACTGAAACAAGTCTCATAGGCCTATAGATCAACACAAATGCTATAATTGCTCTGATATGGCCGCCATTTTGAAGCCCGCATATTAGAATAGCCCGGATATAGTCATAGTTTTGCTTTGCACGAAGGGTATGATAATAACAGGGCTCTACTGTATATGTTAAACCGGCCTCAGAATAAACTGGACGGAACTTTGTTTAAATGGTCACATAATACTAATATATAACTAATATATTAGTTCTTCACATATTGACTGTATCTATCCAGTCATACAGTTTGTTTTTTCTGCTGGAGATTTAAGATATCCACGTCTGACATTCTTGCTGCCACTCCAGAACAATAATTGTGGTGCTCAAGGCACTAAAAACAAAATAGCATTTGAAGAATTTCAAATGTACAGACAGTATCTTTTTGGCTACTCATCAGAGCTACTTCTGACAGAAGGAAAAGATGTATGAATTTTGATCATTTCGAGAGAACGCTGAGCACCACAGCTGTGTGTGAGCAATTTAACGGCACATCCGCTTGTTAGTAAGTCTGTCTGAATTTGAGAAGCAGCTCAGCCACCTTCCCTGTTAGAGGTCCTTCCAATTACAGTATAAGTTTAAAGCTTTGAAGTTTATCTATAGCGAGAAATAGCTTTCATCCAGGTTGGAAATCTGTTGAGTCAACTTCTTTTTTCTTGTTTCTTTGTCATTAATTTCCCCCACAGAGCCTCCAGATCCCCTCACTGCAGGGCACAAGGGTTCAGATTTTTTCCTTTAACTTGTCACGTGTCTGTGGATAAATAAGGAAAAGAAATATCCCATCATCTTTATCATAATCGTCTATCCATGAGTAGATAGAAGTGTGAAGAAGCTGTGAAAAGTTGTAGTGAGCATTTCCCAGTGGCTTAGAAAATCTCCAAAGGTCTGAAATTGCAAATTGAGTCCTTGAAGACTGGACTAATTTAACACATTGGGAAGGGATATTTACGGAGGCATCACCTGCTCTAGAAAACTTACATTCACAGACATTTCAATGGTGACATAATGATTAGAAAACAGTCAGGAAATGAACTGATGATACCAAATACCAGCCAGTTGCAGCCACAATACATTGGCCATGAATGCACATGTATCAATATAATGTGACACTTACAGTTACATACAATTCCTGCAATTGAGTCAATGATGACTCTGGAATAAAGAGAAGTGAACTGTGAAAGAGGACAATTGCACACCTTGACTTCTACCTGTCTGATTCTCAACACAATACTAAAACAACTCCTTGACCACTGTGACACTTGATGAAGGCCACAAGCTTTGGAAACATCAGTCTGAAAGAACCTTTTTGGTCAGAATTTTCTAGTAAAGCTTCCTTTTCCAAGATAAAAACTGAGCCTTTAGCCTCAAATTGAGACTGTAGGCTAAAATACTGTAGGGTTAATCATACTGTACTACAGCCTGGCTGACTAATCAATCAGCTGATATTATATGAAGATACACTCCTATCACAGATATACCCGTGTTGGTGTATGTGCTGCCAAATATATGCTGATATATTAAAAAGAAATTACAGATTAAAATGGAGAAGAAGCTGCTTGGGGCAATGTAGAAGTGGTAGTTCAGACCTCATTATTTACACTTCTGTTAGCACTGTTTGCAGCACATGCAGCAGAGTAGGTGTCACAACTGAGCAGATGGTGGTGTGGAGTCAAACAGTGTCTTCACAGTAAGTTGCTCACTTGTTTGTTGAGCACATAGCTCACAGTGTAATAATAAAAAGTGACCCCTTTATTTTCCCTTTACATTACAATCTCTGTCTCTCTCACTCTCTCTCTCTCTCTCTCTCTCTATATATATATATATATATATATATATATATATGTATATACACACAAACACTGTATAAAGAATATCAATTGGTATATGTTTTACTCTCTAATAATTGGCTAAATTAATCCAGTATCACCTGGGCTCTGTGCTGTACCACAAAGTATAGGCATTATGTACCTGAGGATGTTGCAGTTATAAATTGACAGTATATAAGGAAAATATGGAATACTAAGAACAGCAATGTTTTACTCCGAGACGTCTGTTCTGCCTGAGAAACATAATGGAGTATGTGAGTGTGCGCCAGCTCGCTTCTTTTCAAGTTGTCAGAGTTCATGATTTCCGACCATGGGATGCTGTTACACAGATAGTTGATGCTGTTGCCATGGCACCGGGCTGTTTTCAAATGCTGACCTCACTCTTACAGTCGTCTCTCGCCAGAAACAAAACACGCGGCAGTCAATAAGTGCATGCAGACTCATGTTTGTGTCCTCTTCAGGTTCCCACGATTCCTTCAGCTTCTACATCGATGAGGCGTCTCCAGTGGGCCCTGAGCAGCCGGAGACGGTGCAGAACTTCGTGTCTGTTTTTGGCACAGTTGCCAAGAAGCTAATGAGGAAGTGGCTGGCTACACAGACGATGAACTTCAACAGCCAACTGGAGGCCGGGATCCGCTTCTTTGACCTGCGCATCTCCACTAAGCCCCGTGACCCTGACAATGAGCTGTTCTTCGCCCACGGGCTCTTCAGTGCCACGGTCAGCAGAGAGTTTTGATGGTTTTTGATGTGATGAACATTCGGCAGTGCTTGTGGTTGCTAAGTGATGTTTTGTGTGTATGTGTATTTATATAGACTGGGAGCTTGATTATACAAAGTCCTTCAGAGACTTTAAGTACACAGTTCACAGTTATGTGTCTAGATTTCATATCATTATGTCATTAAAGAAATGATTAATACAGGTATTGTTTGTATTTTTCTGTTGTAGGTCAGAGAAGGTTTAGAGCAGATCAGCAGTTTCCTGTCAGCTCATGCCAGAGAGGTCGTGTTCCTGGACTTCAACCACTTCTACGGTGTGCAGAACCTGCACCACGAAAAACTGGTGGCCATGTTAAAAGAGGTGTTCGGGGACAAACTCTGCCCGGTTGTTTTCGCTCAGGAGGTACAAATACACTTAACTTTTAACAGGGGGTATCATTATAAGCAATTACTTGGCCCAGAAGGCGCTACTTTCACCTTAACAACTCTTGATTAAAAACGGGACACATTTTAGGCACACAGTTTTCTTTCATTTATTGTTTGTATGCGTTCAAAGGGCTTTTGATAATTATTGTTTTCTCAACTCTGCACAACAGTGATTATGTGTTTTGATCACTTGAGATGCAGAATGATGGTTATCACATCCTTAATCATAGTTCATTTTTAACACTCTAAACATGCCCTTTTGCATAGACGACAAAGACAAAAGTCAGATTTTGCTCTTTGCCGCCTTCCTCTGCCTGTTTATTTCACCCTCCGCGCTTTGCTCCAACACTCACCCTTCCCTTCTCTTGTCTCTGCAGAATCTGGAAGCAGGAATCAGCCGTAAAATTAATCAAATCCCCAATAACTCCCACTGCAGTGTCACCAATCTCAGATAATAGTTTTGTGACAGGTTGCTGCGGCTGAGTGACAATTAAGCGAGGAAATGACGAGAATAATAAACTTCTCTGCGCCTGTTGGGGCATCTGGGGTGGTGGTTAATTTCGGGCAGAACGTATGACTGCTGTTACATCCCTGTTTTCTCACTTTTGCTACAATAATGTGCCCATGAGCTCTTCTACTTTACTGCTCCCTTGTCATCTCTGTATCTTCCAGTTGCTCTCCTATCCAAACGTATTGCACTCCGGCACTCTTCTCCTTCTGTTGTTTGGTCTATTTCAAGATGTAATGTACAGGTGTAAGGTCGTCCTCACAAAGTAAATCAGCTCATGAGGAAGAATAAAACGGCATCGGTGTTGCGATGAAAAGGTTTATTTTTACTGCAACTCTAACCTCTCTGTACACCATCTATCTTTTTTTTGCTAGCTATAGTCTTCCACCAAACTTTTACTGTCAGCAGAGATGTAACCATAGAAACATGTGCTGCTCATTCCTATACTGTAAACTGCAACAAAAGCAGGGATTCTTCAGTCTTTGCAAAACTGTTTTTTTTTTACCATCAGAAAAGTTTGTGATAGCTTAAAAATGCAAATCTAAATGTCGTTTTCTTTAGTTTTTGTGATTAGCAACATATTGTGATTACACATAATGAGAGAAAGCTGCCTGAAATTTGAGATAGCATGTCTGACAGTTTCTACAATCAGTCAGAAGTGAGTATTATTATACAAAGCCGCTTACTACTAAGTGTGATGTATTGCATCAGGCTCTTATATCCACTTGTTTTCATTTGCTTAGTTCAAATAGGTATAAAGCTTATAAAGTAATCTGGCAGGTGCATATTCTTTATGTCTCTGCTGCCTGTTTAAATTGCTTTCTGTCACTTAGCACTGCAGGAGCTCTTTTATGATCATTTCCTCAGTTTCTCTCCCTTCATAACCTCCTGATCATCCCAGGTGACTCTGCAGTATCTGTGGGAGAAAGAGTACCAGGTGCTGGTCTTCTACCACCATCCCATGGCCCTGGAGGTGCCCTTCCTGTGGCCAGGCCAGATGATGCCCTCTCCCTGGGCCAACACCACCGACCCAGAAAAGCTGGTTCAATTTCTCCAGGCGTCCGTCACTGACCGCAGGTTTGACAGTACATTTCTGTCACCATGGGCAAAGTCTGATGGACACAAGGTTAAATGGGGCAAAACCTCTGCACTGTGATGTTTCTATCCCTCTAATTGTTCTGTTTTTTTATGAACTTAGTTTTATATGTTTTATAACTTTACAAATGAGCAGAAAGGTCCAACCATAAAGGATCAACCTGTTATGATCAAGATTTGTTGTCATATTGCTCATTTTATGCTGAGAGTTATAATTACTAATAATTTAATTTGCTTTAGGCCAAATTATTTAGCTTGTTAAGTTAATTAGCTAACGACTAAGAGAACAGGAACTTACATGCGGTAAGTGCAAGTCACTGTAAAAACAAAAGTAATAAACTGTGTAATTTTGCAGATTCATTTGACTTATTTTATTGAATTTTGCACACTTTAAGTACAATTTTTGAAAATAAAATTACAAAAACAGAATGTAAATCTACATGTCCAGTGTGTATCAAACACTGAACATAAAATAAACATGCAATTTCTGTCTTTTACAGAAAATGTACTTTTTCCATAAAAGACTGTTAAATACATTTTTAATTTATCATAATAAATAAACATCTTTTTAATAAGTAAATGAAATGGTTAAAGTTTCATAATGTAAACGTATTTTTAAAATTCTGTAAACTTAATCACAGTTAATAGAAAAAGAAGTATTGGTTCTGTAATTTTACAAGCTTTTTTTTGTTAAATGGAAGTTTTCACCACAAAAATGTTGAATGAATGTGTTTTCTTTAATGTATTATATCTATAGGCCTTGATCATCTGTCAAATATTGTTTTTATCATTATATATATACATATATATATATATATATCTTTTTTTAGCTATCTGTAACATTGTATACATATAAATTATCATATCATTATGGTTTGTACTGTTTACACATGCAGATATCCTTAATTACATATTTAAAAGCAAAAAATAACCATGATGTCATGTAAAAGTAAGGCTAGAAAATGAATTTTAATCACAGAAGACTGCTGCTGTATTTTTGGTTATTTTATATTATTTTTTGGTTCCACAGCTCCATTTTATTTTACTATTGTTTTTACTACATACATTTATGCTTACATACATTAACAGTAAGGTTTCAACGTTTCAGCAAATTCTAACAAAAGATTCTGTGTGTTTTATTCTATACTGATTGATATGTGTCTCCTGCAGGAGGAAGGGGACGTTCTTCGTCTCCCAAGTGGTTCTGACCCCGAAGGCAAGCACCGTGATGAAGGGAGTGGCCAGTGGACTGAGGGAGACAATCACAGAGAGGTACATGTCGGTACCTGTGTGTGTTTGTTTGTGACAGGGAGGTAAAGAAAGTGTTTTGTGTTCAAGTTCGGTACAACACTAGGACTGGAAAAGATGCAAGGTTAGCACCCGTGGTGGAACACAATGTTATCCAACAGACAGTCCAAAATTATAGCAACACGTCGGGCACCTGAGGGCCCAGAGGTGATACAATTTGCCTACAGCAAAAAAAATCATGGGCGTATGTACACTTTTACACACACACATAAACAGTCATATATGAGTCACTGTGGCATTTTATAGCTAAATCCAGAGGCATGCTGGTTTCTGCAGGTATCCCCAGGCGTTTGACACTGCCCTCGTTTTTTTTTTTTGTTTGTTTTGAACAGCTGCCACAAACCAGAGGCAATGCTTCTCTCCTTCCTCGATCATTGTGCATGATCCCCCCCCACTTCGCCTCCCACCCCCATAATTTACCCTCAGTTTTGTCTGTATTTCACTCCCTCCTAATGTCACCAGTTTGTATAAAGCATCTATTCCCTGACATGAATTATTCATTTGATAATTCCACTATCAGCCATTCTCACCAGGCGCTGAGTTACTTTGATGTCCTGCAAACATGGTAGCCATTCATTTTTACCACTGCCAGTTTGTAGGACTAACGAGAAAGCAAAAACATGAGGGAGGAGGTGACTCGTGGGATTTTTGTCATGCAGAAAAACCGAGTGAGGCGTCTGCGGCAAACTCCCCTGGTGCTCGGTTTACATGAATATGTCCAGCCAGTGTTCAGAGTGTCCTTCTCACAGCTGGTGTCTGGCTTACAGACATCACATGCTGCGTCACAGAGATCTTTTATCACAGCGTGCCCCTCTCCGTGTTAAACCAGCCAACCGTGAATCATCCGCCTCCTCTGTCCCTCTGTATATCTGTTTTGACTTCATCTCCCCCCAGTCCCACCCCCTTCGTGCGCTTTTCTTCTGATTCTGTCTCTGTGCATCCTCCCAGGGCGTTACCAGGCATGATGCAGTGGATCAGATCGCAGAGGCCGGGGGAGAGCGGCATCAACATCATCACGGCCGATTTCGTGGAGCTCGGCGAATTCATCAGCGCCGTCATCACCCTCAACTATCACCTGGATGAAGATGACGACGACGACGCCACCTGAGAGCTCTAAAGGGGGCGTTCAGGGGAGCGTAGTCACCGCTGCTCACTGCTGGTGGTTGAGTCTGTGCTCTCACTCTTTTCCCTTTGGCATTTATTTCAGGAGGGGAGCTGCACTGCTCCTTTCACTTTATTTAGGGCTATAGTGAATTGAGAGGTCAAGTGGAAAAAAGGGGGGGTTGAGGAAAAGGCAAGCTGAGACACTGATGTTTTGGTTGGAGCACTATGAGAATGAGGTTTAGTTCTGTTTCCTGTTTTGGGGGGATCAAAATATTGTCTCCATCCCCCCAAGTGAGATAAGAGTTCATTTTCTTTACTCCTCGTGCTGTAAAAAACAAACCCCTGCTTTTTCCACTGATCAAATGCACTGTTTTTAGGCTTACCGCTTCACCAAAGGGTAGGTTCCTCAGAGCATATCAACCGTCTGCTAAATGTACATCAACCTTGGTATTCTAGTGATAGTGAGAGGTTTTTTAATTTGTTTTCTTTTTTAAAGAGGCTGTTTTAAATAAGTCTGTGTAACTCAAATTGTAGGCTGGTGTAAGTAGCTAGCAGTTGTGCGTCTTGTTTGGAAAATCTGTCCAAGTGAAGTCTCTCTCTCTCTTTTTGATTTTTAACAATATGCATCCCTCATCAGATCACTGCAGGTGTTTTTGCAGAAAAGAAAATGCCTCCGGTAGCTTGAATGCAGAGTGTTTATTCACTACATAAGCAAGAAATGAACCATTTCACTTTCACCGGTAATCTCTCATGGGGGTTTTCACCTAGTAGTAGCCTCCACTGAATTCAAGACATTAATCAGACACGTGTGTGCTATAAAATGCATTGATTACAACCATTGTTTTCACAAATCTAAAACCAAGAGAGAGCGAGAGTGCAACATGACCAGTCAGAAGAATATACCAATTTTCATTGTGTTTCAAGACCAGCTTCAGTTCTCTCAAAATGCAGTGGACGCTGCCAGTCGTCTCCAATGATTAGGCATTCAGCGTGACATTTCTTATTGTACTTAGTGGTGGGTGCTGAGTCGTGATAGCCGAGTATAAAAATACAGTATATCTGGGTACAAGAGTCTATCCGCCGTCTGTGTTTCCTTCGCCGCCTGCTTGCCCCCCCGTGTTTGTGTCTATACTTACTGCTATAGTGCAGTCTATGTGAGTCACCACAAGATGTATCACCATGTTGTGTCTTTCATAATCACAGGTGATGAAGCTGCTTAACACTCACTCAGAGACTCGCTTCACTTCAGGAAAAGGGTAAACATCATCAGTCAGAGGCAGGAGGTCCTGATGTGACCGCAGTGCTTACAATAGATGTTAAGTTGACATCCAACTGTAGCTCTTCAGTGTCTGCTTTGAATCCCTGGATTTCTGCTCTATCAATACTGGTGCAATATACACCCTCATTTTTTATTTATGTTTAATGCACCTCATTGTTTTACACCTTATAATGTTTAATTTAAGATGGAAAAATACAGCAAAATGGCACCCAGGCGGAACGATGGAAATATTTTTATTGCAAAGTTTTACATATTATGCATGGAAAAAAAACAATCACCTACTAATCCAACATCCACACGCCTGATGATTAAGTGTGGCATTTTCTGCAGAGAATGTATTCTGCCAGGACATTGTTGTCAAGTTTGGTAATGTAAAGCCAGAAAAAAAAACAAAAAAAACAAAAACAGGAAACTCAGCTCTTTGGATTGGTGAATGTATGTGTCTTGTGAATAACTGTGCCATTTCTAAAAGTCCCATGTGAGTGACTGAGTTTCAGCTAGAAGGTCTTGTTTGTAATATATGCTTCAGTGTGTAAATGAATTCCAGTTTTCAAACAGTAACTTCTCTCACTTCAGTGTGATTTCATGTTAAAATGTTTTATATTGTGGAGAGTTTCTACATACTGTAACTGCAAATAGTATACTGCCGATAAATTGTAAATGATCTGAATTATTACTAAGAGTCATTAACAATGTTTTCTTAACTTACACCTTAAGTGAGTTATCAACAGCTCTTGTTTTACTAGTTTATTTGATACGTCATTGTCTGTGCATGAACCAAGACATATACAGTTTGCTGTATCCTGTACAAACAGGATCCGTGAGGTTTTGTGCATAACTTCTGTTCTTTCTTGCGTTTAGTTCTCAACAGCATGTGTGCATCTCAGCTGGAAATGTTCCTTCCCTTTAAGACGCCTGTCTAGATGAATTTATTTTTTAAATGTTGCACTGCTACTGCCCCATACAGATTATGAATGAACCCACACAAACGAGCAGACTTGAAAATGCTTTTGCAAATCGTGCTGTAAGGACATTTGTGTCTTCCCCAGTCCAAAACTGTTGTCATTGCCTTTATGTTCTGGTGTTAAAAAAAGAGTCCTTTGCTGTTGTAAAACTCAAAAAAACCTTTGTTCAAATAAAAGTGACTCTGTTCTAAGTGGAAAAATGGCCGATAAAATAAAGCTTCTATGCCTACTGAGTGAAGTATCATTCCCCTGAACTGTTTCTGGCTCTTTAAGTGGTGATTGGTTGCTTGGATGGTTGGTTGCTTAATTGAAAAGATCATTATTATAACCATTACAATAAAAGTGCAATTTAATTCAATCGGCAAATAGCACTGCTCTAGATCTGGTGTAGATTTTCCAGCTTTTAAAGCTAGCGGCGTTTTATTCCCTGTCTGTGCAGAGGAGCATCCTAAAATCATCCTGTTTCCAGGGTGATGAGGATGGAGGTGGGTGGGCAGCGGCACACGGGGCGACCTTACTGAGACTGTGTTTTGTAATTCGACATCTGCCACTCTGCAGCCAGGTGTTGCTCATGAAGAGGAAACCAAGATACCTCAGGTGTAGAGTGGCTCATTGTTTGTGGTGTTTTTTGTGCAGCTTCACTGTCTTCACTTGACTTTTTTCTGACCTTCTGTCACGTGACTCACAGACTCTAAGTATGTAGCTCTTTGTGAATCGCCGAATCCGCTCAGTACAATAAAGGTTTTATTGTGGTATTTAGTCCTCTGATTGCACATTACAGTAGTTGAAGGAAGGAAAAAAACACAGCTCATTTACTTTTTCTGTGTAGGTTCTTTCTCCAATAATGTGAGGGTTCTTTACAGGGAGAAAACAAGAACAAAAGGAACCTAATATGCCTCATGTCCTTGGATTTTTATTGAAACAGGCATTTGCTAGAGAGAAGAAAATGCAAATGCACCGTCGTTGTGTGCTCAGGAATGCGGTTGTGTCTGTCTGTCTCTCTCTGTCACGCACACGCGAGCAAACAGGCAGATGAAGAGGAGGTAGAGGTGTAGGAGGTAGAGATGGATGATGGCATTCAGACAGTTTAAAGAGGGGCAGCAGTGAGATGCACGGAAAAGTTTGGAGAGTGCGGAGGAGGGAGAGTAATTTTCACCAGCCACTCCTGTGTCTTGTTATGAAGGTGCAGGTTGGCAACTAGTCGGCCAGACTATGTATATTAAATTGAGAGATAAGTGAAAAGCGAGATTAAAATGTTGAAAGCTTGCCATGAAAAGATCAAGCACCTAAAAAGTAAACAACATAAGTTAATTATTAAGGCAGTCTTTGGTGGGCAATCTGTGAAAACTGCAACGATTCCTCCAGCTGCTCAGACACCAAAGCAGCAACGTTGAATTTAGGGATACAGTTTATACAGCCATCTGGAGATGAGTATGCACTAAAGCTGCATATTCATTGACTGATATTGTCGCTGTCTGAGCCCTGCAGACGTCACTCTCTGGCAGACCAAACTTAGAGGGCAGATGGCGGTCAAAGATGTCCCACTGAACATCATGAGACCCACAGAAGCAGAACTAATGGAGGGCATGGTCTGGTGGCCGATTGTCTGAGCCAACTGTTATTCTAGCCTGAGATGCTGGGACTTGGATTGATGCTGCACTGTAGCTGAGTCATTTAGCATTGGGTGGTCATTTTAAATTTATTATACACTATATTGCCAAAAGTATTGGGACACCCCTCGAAATAACTGAATTCAGGTATTTCAATCACTTCCATGGCCACAGGTGTATAAAAACACCTACGCATGTAAACTGCTTCTACAAACACTTGTGAAAGAATGGGTCGCTTTCAGGAGCTCAGTGAAATCAAGTGTGGTATCATGATAAGTTGCCACCTGTGCAATAAGTACATTCGTGAAATTTCAATTATACTAAATATTCCACGATTAACTGTTAGTGGTATTATAACAAAGTATAAGCAACTGGGAACAACAGAAACTCGGCCACAAAGTGTTAGGCCACATAAAATCACAGAGTGGGGTCAGCGGATGTTGAGGCACACAGTGCGGAGAAATCGACAGCTTTCTGCAGAGTCAATAGCTACTGACCTCCAAACTTGGTGTGGCCTTCAGATTAGCTCAACAACAGTGCGTAGAGAGTTTCATGGAATGGGTTTCCATGACCGAGCAGCTGCATCCAAGCCTTGCATCACCAAGTGCAATGCAAAACATCGGATGCAGTGGTGTAAAACATGCCGCCACTGGACTCTATTGCAGTAGAGAGTAGAGAGTAGTGTTTTCTAGAGTGACCAATCACAGTTCTCTGTCTGGCAATCCAATGGACGAGTCTGGGTTTGGCGGTTGCCAGGAGAACGGTACTTGCCCGACTGCATTGTGCCAAGTGTAAGGTTTGGTGGAGGGGGGGTTATGGTGTGGGCTTGTTTTCAGGGGTTGGGCTTGGCCCCTTATTTCCAGTGAAAGGAATTCTTAATGCTTCAGCATACCAAGACATTTTGGATAATTTCATGCTCCCAACTTTGTGGGAACAGTTTGGGGATGCTCCTTTCCTGTTCCAACATGACTGCACCAGTGCATAAAGCAAGGTCAGTGAAGACATGGATGAGCAAGTCTGGTGTGGAGGAACTTGGCTGGCCTGCACAGAGTCCTGACCTCAACCCGATAGAACATCTTTGGGATGGATTAAAGTGGAGACTGAGAGCCGGGCCTTCTGGTCCAACATCAGTGCCTGACCTCAAAAATGTGCTTCTGGAAGAATGGCCAAAAATTCCCATAGACACACTTCTATATCTTGTGGAAAGCCTTCCCAGAAGAATTGAGGCTGTTATGGCTGCAAAGGGTGTGCCAATGCCATATTAAACCCTACAGATTAAGAAAGGGATGTAATTAAAGTTCATGTGCGTGTGAAGGCAGACGTCCTAATACTTTTGGCAATATAGTGTATCTGTCTATGCAGAAAATATATATACGTTTTGATTGTCTTTAATTTAGATTGTGACCCAAGGCGACACTGTGATCTTCTGTGAAGGATTTTGTACATGGAATAATCATTTACATCTTTCCTTCATGGTTATTTTTGCATGAAAGCAATAAAATATGCCGTTGTGTTCTTTCACCACTTGCTAATCATAGAGGACCACCAAGTAAATGTCACACAATTTCTGCATTACTCTAAATTGTTGCACCTGGAAAATGACTCTCAAATAAGGTCAACTTGAAGGAGTTGCTTTTTTTGCAGTGAATAACTGACTGAGCTTGTGAGCACACACTTGTATTTTCTATTTTTCTCAATTTTATTCCTTTGCTATTGGTTAAGGTCTGGAAAATGTATTTTCCTCTCCAAAATGTCAATGCTGCTATAATAAAAGCCTCCTTTTCTGTCTTTTGCAACTCACTTTCAATCTGGCTCTGCATTAATTTGACATCCTTAATTTGTAGGCAGGACAAATTTGATTGTCTCTGGAAATGATAGGCAGCAGGAATCGATATTCATTAACGCAGCCTTGCCTGCCTTATGGCTGCTAAAAGACGTTTCAGTGCACCACTCAGTGTTCTCTCTTGATGCTGCCAGTGTGTGATGGATATGCACAGTATGACACTTTGACTGCCTGTGACAGCAGATATATATCCATAATTAGAAAGAGATGTGGATTACACGTACGGATCCTCATTAAGTAGCAAAAAACCTCAAGTTTGACTGCATGAGATATCTCCCTGAAGCTACAGGCTTCTCTTTCTCTGTGTGCCAACATGTAGAAATATCAGAAAGATCAGCATTTTAAAATGATCTAAACTATATCCAGGAAATGCCCAGATAGGTCATTTGTTATAAACAAATGACCTATCTGGAGGAGGCAGTTTGCAGTTTTCCTCAAAAAATGTTATACATTTTCCTCATCCTCCACTTAGAAATTTTTACAGATTTGCTCAGGGTTGAATCACATTTCAGCCATGAGGTGAAACTGGTTCTCGAATCTCTATTGCCCTCCAGTGTTTGTTTGACTAAATCACATCTCAGTACACGTGGTTTCTGTATCTGTGTCTCCAGTAAGGTCATGGTAGATAATGGTAACTTGTTTAAATGTTTAATAGGATGTTAGGAAGACACATGAAACACACATGCAAATTTCAGTGAGGTTTGATAGTATGTTAATGACCTACCTAGGAAACGACATTTTTCACTTGCTCTTTCATTCTAAGGCAGGGGTGTCAAACTCATTTTAGTTCAGGGGCCACATACAACCCAATTTAATCTTAATTGGGCCCGACCAAAATGATCACAACATAACAACCTATAAATAAGGACAGCTCCAAAATTTCCCTTTGTTTTAATGCCTAAAAGTACAAAGACATTCTGAAATGTTCATGCACTTATTTTTGTTAAAATTCTTAAGAAACTTAAATACAATTTCAACGATATTATGCCTCAATTTATCATTTAGACATGTGCATTACAACTTACAGATCACTTTGTATCTACAGAGGCACAAAACACTTAGTCACAGGCATCTGGAACTGAACGATACAGTATTTTACTTTATGATCAAAACAACTTGTTGAGATCTAGAAATTTTTTTCAAATCGGCAGTTCTACAAATTATGCAATTTGCAGTTAATGTCTCCTCTGTCATTTTTACACTTTGCAAAGTCATCACGCAGGCCAGATTGGACCCTCTGGTGGGCTGCTTTTGGTGGGCCATATGTCTGACACCCCTGTTCTAGGGCACTTGAGCATATTGAACTTTTTTTTTAAATGATCAGATGTAGCTGAACTTTACATGTGCAAGCTATCATGAATTTGGAAGGATGTTTTGAAAGTTAAACTCAGAAAAAAATAGAATAGAATTGAATTGAACAGAATTGAATAGAATAGCTTTATTTTTCCCAAGTCCGGAAAATTATTCTGTTATAGCAGCAAATTACAGGAGCTATATAGAGTGTAATATTGAATGTGCAAATTTTTTTACTCAGTACTCAAAACCTACATACTAGAAGTCACCTACTTACTGAAGTTATTCTTGACAGCAACATGCAAACCTGCCAAACATCCAGAGGACACACTGAGAAGTTCAGGTCCCAAATTGGAAAAGTTTCACCTTGATCAGGAACAGACCTTTCTCACAGCAGACATTTCAACTTGTCAAGCACAGGTGTAAAAAATAATGGCTGTATTCCAATAAGGTTTTACTCGGACCTGATCATGTCCCATCTTTACTGGCTTTCTGGCACTAACTAGCAGCAGCTGTGCTTTCTCCTGTGGAAATGTTTTGCTGCGAAAAAGGTCAGAATGTTGGTGAATGTTTAGTGAGTTTCTCTCCAAGAGGGATCTTTACTTTCAGTTTCAGAATGACTTTCTGGAAGAGCTTTTTTGGCAGGAGGTGCTACAAAAATATTTCCACACTTCCAAAGAATACACACACACGCACACACACACACACACACACACACACACACACACACACACACACACACACATATGCACACACTTCATTTTGTTTTCCACTTGAAAACCCGTTGAGATTCATGGGATGTCCTTCCAACATTTTGACTCCCTAACTTAACATCATCCAGCTCATACTTCTGTTTGCTGAGCTTCGATCACTATGAAGGCAAGTAGATTTTGCACTTAATAACTAAGAAATTACATGCATAACATTTGATATGCAGTGCGATATAGTTAATATCTGATTTCAGTGAGAAAGTGTTTTTGTATTTGCTCTGTTAGTTTGTCTCTTTCCTTCTTTTCTCTTCTCTTCTCTTCTCTTCTCTTCTCTTCTCTTCTCTTCTCTTCTCTTCTCTTCTCTTCTCTTCTCTTCTCTTCTCTTTGATTTCTCTTCTCCTCTCTTGTCTTCTCAGAACATTACACAACTCTGTGCAGGAGTCTTGCCATGGCTGCTCCTCCTGTTCGTTATGAAAGGGTAAATCAGCTTTTGCTTTGCTCCTTCGCCATTACCAGCATACATATATTGCGATAACGTGCTTCCACTAAAATTTATTTGTTTTCATCTATTGAATTACTTGATTTGAGTGTCATTTTCAAGGTTTTGTGAGCAGAGGGTTCATTGTCAATGGGGATCTTATGGTAGCTGGTCAGAGTGTGATGGCTGCACTAAACTACAGGTTTGGAAGATTTACCAGACTTGTTTCTCACCATAAAAGCTTTGGAACCTGTATGATTTTGCATTTATTAACTTTTTAGTATTATTTTTTCATATTTCTTTTCTGTGTTGTGCTGTTTTACAGACAAGAAGCCGAGCCATGAATGTCTATGCTCAGTTTGGCGGGAATTCCTGCTCCGGGGAGCGGACTCAGACCAGGTCCTGTGAAACCACACGAGGTTGCCCTTTAGAGGACGGATGCGGAAACAGGTTTCGCTGTCGATCAGGTCAGAAACAAAACTTTCGTCACTTACTCAGTCATGCAAAATCAAATCAAACACCCACTGATGTGTCAGTCTGTCTTTTGATCCCCAGGGAAGTGTGTTAGCCAGTCTCTGGTGTGTAACGGAGATCAGGACTGTGAGGAAGACGGACTTGACGAAGGTGTCTGTGCAGTCAGTAAATACATTACATGCACATTAACAGCTCCCCCGCCTAACATTGATCTCATAGGACGCGGGTAAGTAACCAAACTTGACATAAGCCTGTTTATATTTGGGTGCCAACCAATTAAAGTGCAGATAACAGGGACTGTATGATTGATATATTTGATTGTTTCTGCAGGTTTGACGTTGTGTCAGGAACGAGGAGAGCCACTGTCATCAATACAAAGAGCTTTGGGGGTCAGTGTCGCCCTACCTTTAGCGGCAACCATGGAACCTTCTATCGACTGCCCCTCAGCATTCTCCAATACACCAATTTGGTTGGTACCTCTCGAAACACGTGCACTTCCAAATAATACTTTGTTGTTTAGTTATTTCTGTAAAATGACCCTGTCTAGTTTTTATTGTTTATACACAGTGTTGTGCTTTACATCCAGCATTTTTCATCTTCCTTGAAGAATAACAATCTACTTTTACCTACTAGTCACACACTGGTCACATCACAGTGTTGCATTTCTACCAGTTACATCACATTAGTACCATCAAATTAGCATCCATCACTAACCTCTTCAACTAAACCCTAAAATAAACTGGTAAAGGACAAAAGAAGCAAAGACAGAACTTGTTGTCACATTTACAACTTGGATCCATTCATATCCAGTATTAACATGGTGGTTAGTTTGGAAACATCATCTTTATAATGACATTTTAAGCACCACTGTGTGTTTTTACATCTGATATTCATAAGGGTTTGTGCTTTCTTTTGCTTTTCTGTGCCAGGATTAGGCAACCATAAGAATTTCGCAATACTCTACATATCAGGTTTACAAAGATTTGTGTGTTCAATCTGGTCATAACAGTTTGTTTCAAGTATTTGAAAGCTTGTGCTCATGAATCAATGATGGATTTCTGAAATGTTGTCTTCAAAACGTGATTTTACAGTGCCGCTAATGGACAAAAACTCCATGGGACACCTTAAAAGTGTCTCATGGCACTCTTAAAGTGCCATTTTATTAACATGTAAAGGTATTTTACTCAATCTGGGGAACTTTTTAACTTATGCTGTTCTCAGGTTAAAGTTCAGAATGACTTCAGCGATGAGATGTACACCAGTAAGTGGCACTATGCCAAGGATATCGTCAAGAGACAGACCGTGTCTGGGACCACGACGGGATATCGCAACTATGACTTTCATGAGACACATGACAGGACTCAGGTGTGTAGAAACCTCCATCCATTATCTATACACTGCTGAATCCTCTGTAGGGTCACAGCGGGGCTACTTGGGCAAAGACAGATAACACCCTGGACAGGATGCCAGCATATCACAGGGCTATACATAGAGACATACAACCAAGCACACTCTCATTCACACCTATGGACAATTTAGAATTGTTGATTAACCTCAACATGTTTTTGGGGGGTGGGATTAAGCCAGAGTACTTAGGGAAACCCAACACATGCACAGGGAGAACATACAAACGCCACACAAACTCCCAGGCATCCTAACCAGGACGCGAACCAGGGACCGTCTAGCTGTGAGGCATTAAAAGACATTAAAAGCAGAGCATTTCACAGATTTAAATGATGAAATGTTTTGTTTGTTTTTTTCCCCTTACAGGCCCACAAGCTTGTGGTTTTAAAAAATGACATAGAGGTAGCTCAGTTCCAGAGCAACTCTCCTCAGTACCTCCCAATATCTGAGGAGCTGTGGAAGGCACTGGCCAAGCTCCCATCTGTGTATGACTACGCCGCCTACAGGAAGGTTTTGAAACAGTTTGGAACGCACTACCTGTCTGAAGGAAGCCTTGGTGGTTCCTTTAAAGTTGTTGCAGAAGTAGATGAAGAAAGTGTAAGAAACACAGGTATGGCTTCATAACAGACAAATAGATAGTATGTTGTGTTATTTACCTTATATTTTAAGGTGCTAAACAACAAGAAATTCTATGTCCCTAAGTAATAATTAATATCCCCACAAGATGTTAGTCATTCACCACTGATAGAAAATGAGATAATTAACAGGAAGAAACTTTAAAAATACATTTGAGTGAGCAGTGCATGTGAAATTGACAAAATTCATTTCAATCTCTTAAATATATTTTGTAAAAATAAATGTTCTTTGTAAATGATGTAATTCTGTTTTTCTAAAATCCATTTTTTAACAGCTGCATCTAAAACAAAATATTCATCTATTTTTTTCATGTGTTTAGAAATGAGACGTGTGTCAAAATTCAGAAATTGTTAAAAGCACACTTGAATGTTTTCAGTATATCGATGAGACTCTAGTTAGATGTAACTATGTTAGATTTATTAGTAGGTTTCTAATAGTAACCAAAACATCAGGTTGATTAAAAAAAGATCCATTAAGCCCTGTCTAAATGCTGCCATTTGTTTCAAGCTCTGACTTTTATTTTTTCTTTGTTTTCAAGTCACTGAAAGCCATCGGTATAATGAGTGTGTGAAGACTAAACGCTGGATTCTATTTTTCCCTTATACAAAAGTGGACTGTAGTAGTGATCAAAGACAGCATTCATCATCCTCAGGTGCAAATTGGATGTTGATTCTACAAATAATAATGCTTGTAAAAATAAATGTTTGTGTCATCCATCATCTTTTTTTTTTTTTTTTTTTTAAAAAACAGGTTATAGCAGGAACAATCCTGTGAAACGAGTGGATGTAGAAGGAGGCGGCGTCTCGCATATCGCAGCACTGCAAACCATGCAGCTCAGTGATCCACAAAAGAACTGGCAGATGTACTCCAACTGGGCTGAGTCTATCAGATCATTCCCACAGGTCACAAAACAGAAGGTGAAGGGAGCATTATGTCAGATTTTCTTTAAATGCATTTTATTGTGATTTTATGAAGTCCTCAGTTCAACTCTTACTCCAGCTGTTGTTTTTGCAGCTGCGGCCGCTGTCAGAGCTGGTGAAGGAGGTTCAGTGTGCCGGGGTGAAGAGGCTCTACCTTCGCAGGGCCATAGAGCAGTACCTCGCAGAGAGCGATGCATGCCACTGCCGGCCCTGTAGAAACAACGGCATGGTTGTAATGGATGGAGATGAATGCAAATGCATCTGCAAGCCTGGCACATCAGGATTGGCCTGTGAGCAGGGAACTGAGATGGAAGGTCAGCCAGGTGGGTGTTGCTTCTAATGCAGGTTCTTTACGTCTGCAGTCAGTCAAGCTCACTAATAAAAATGTTATTTCTAGTTTGTGTAATCTGTATAAAACAAAGTCCTTAAGTGGGACATTGCAGAGTAATTCTGAAGTGACTAGAGTGAGGTTTTCAGGCCACTAGTGGAGAATCTAGGGAGTTGTCCAACCAAGAAATACTCAACACACGACCTCATGTAAAATTACGAAATCACATTTTCCACTTCTGTGTATGTGCTGAACATACATTATGTCAATTTTTAGGTTTCAGAGCTTCAGGCTGACTGATGGTGTTACTTTTTTCAGATTTTGTGCTAAGCTAAACTAGCCATCTGGTGGCCTACACATTACATTGAATGGGCTTATTTAAGATTGGTCATCAGGTGAGCACCCTCCTTCCCTGGTGTTTCGATGATAAGCCCACAACACCTCCGGAGGGCTCATCGGCACCACCTGGCGTCCCAGGTGTGCCCCCCTCTATTTTCACCCCCCATGTGCCACTGGTGTTACTTTGGGGCCCAGGAGGAGTCTCGCCTCTTCATCCAGAGCCACCGACTTGCTTCCTCTGCCGCACCCGAGAGGGTTTTTATGGCTTGGCGTTGGGCTTGGCCTCGAATATAATATATATATGTATATATATATATGCATGAGGGAGTGTGCTTGTTGTAGGACAATGTTTATTTGGGTGTCTAAGTCTCATCAACACAGATGTAAAAATCCAAGGTTTTCCATCAGGACACCACATATTACCAATATGATTAATGATATTCCCGTTCACCTGTCAGTGGTCATAATGTTGTGACTGATCGGTGTATAATTTAACTTTTAGCATGAAACCAAAGTAAGAATCTAATAAATTATCTTCAAGTATGGGTGGTGGTTAGATGTTCTAATTGTGACTAATATCTACAATATATTCCTTTCTTCTTTCCTGTTTCTGCTCTTCAAGGAGTGATCGACGGTAGTTGGTCCTGTTGGTCTACATGGTCATCGTGCTCTGGAGGTCGGAGGTCACGAAGTCGCTCCTGCTCCAATCCGTCCCCTCTGAATGGTGGACAGCAATGCATTGGACAAACAACCGAGACGTCCGACTGTGAAGATCAAGAGCTGCAATACTTCAAGTCAGAGCGAGCTGAAGTTTAATTGTGCCGCTTGAATCTTGTAACATTTAGGCACTGCCGGTCTTTGCATTCAGTTTTCAGTGAGAGGAAGTTTCATGCTGATTTTCATCAATATGCAGTTATACAATATGCTATTTTGAACTATTTTTCTACAGAACCATGGAGCCTCAGTGCTTTGATCAAACTCTCCCGGCAAGTCAGATGTGTGGAGCCCCTCCAGCTCTAATCAATGGCTACATCCTGGTAAAAAATGAAGCCACATGAGGAATTTGCTGTATTGGATATTGTTAAGTTAATTTTTGTAAACATTTAATAATTTTATAATCATACTTGTGTCAACAGATTGAGTTGTGCTAGCAGTGTTACTCCTCATATAATTTAGTTTAGTCTTTATATATGTAAACTAAATTTACCAAGATTTAATTATGGATAAACTATGTAATTTGGTGAAACTAACATTGCAGCCTCTAAAGCACATTTCCTATATGTAAAGTTTAAAAAGCTCTGCCTCAATGGCGCTGACCTACATTTGTTATTCATATTTCAGCCATTTTGAACAGATTTCTGCACACAAATCAAAACTGTTAAATGGAACCTCATCATCATTTGATCACCACATTCTTCACAGGACCCTAAAGACATTTACCTTGTGGGGAGTAAAGTTCAGTACACCTGCACTGACGGTTTCTATATTGTTGGTCCGAACACCCTGGAATGTGCTGCTGATCAAACTTGGTCTGCTGGCCCTGGGCTGTGCACAAGTGAGTACACATAACCAAAATATAACATATGTTGTTCTCACGGTAAATTAAAGCGTCACTCTGGTTTCCCCACAGTGTCAGTTTGCAAGCTTGATTCCCTCGCTGCTGATGTCATAGCCACTCCTGCACTAAAGGTCATCGGCATTGGGGATTCGGTTACCTTGTCCTGTCCAGAGGGTAGACAGCTAGTAGGAGAAGAAACAATTATTTGTAACCCCAGTCTGCAGTTTTCACCAAACCCAGCGGACATCAGGTGCAGTGAAGGTAAATTTACTGCAGGGTTCATATACAACGATCAGCCACAGCATTATGACCACTGACAAATGAAGTGAATGACATTGATCATGTTGGTACTATGTGCTGTTCTGCTGGAAAACCTTTGGCATCCATGTAGATGAGACTTAGACTCCCAAATAAACATTGTCCCAAAACAAGCACACTCCCTAATGCAAATGGAAATCCCAAATGTCACCAGCCTACCCCCACAGGAAAATGCACCCCACCACATGGAAAAAACATCAAACAATCAGGAACATGTTGAGGAACATGACAATGACCCAACATGTTGATTTGACCTCCAAACTTCCTACACCCCATTGTGATCAAGCATCAACAGGATGCAGTGGAACAAGTTTGATTGACAGAGGCCCCACTGCACAAGCCAGAGTACCCAATGGATCCACTGTCAGCGTCCTGTTTCCAGACCCCATAAGACACCCTGAGAAGTTCTCTTGTCCGTGTCCAATGGCTCAGAGCATTTTTGGTCACGTAAGGGGAACCAACACAATATTAGACAGGTAGTCACAATGTTATGCCTGATTGGTATAAATAGTCTATTAGATGTTATGGGATTGCATTGTTGGATGTGACAGCAGTATATTGTACCCTACTTTTCATTTATTGTCGTCACTGTTTGATATCAGTAAGCAACCTGAAGGATATGATTTTTATGTCACACAGTCACAACAACAGCACCTCCAAGCACTGCTCCCTTAGTGCAATGCAAACAGTGGGAGAAGCCTGTCAGAGGAAAATGTGTGTGCAAAATGCCTTTTGAGTGCAGGTATGTTTGCTCTGCTAATAATTGTTTCAATCATGTGACCTCTTGCAAAGAAAAAAAGGTTAACCTGATTGATTTTCATGTTTTTGTTTTGTTTTTGTTGTCACCAGTTCATCTTTGGAGTTGTGTGCCAGAGCTGCCACGAGAAGAAATTCAATCCTTCTGAATGTGTGCAAAATGCACGTACTGCAGTGTATGGGGAAGAACCACGCGATAGCAGAAGACAGCACCTGCGTGTGGCCGCAGCGCAACACAACAGGCTGCACCGGCTGTCACATGTGGGAGATCTGTGATGGTAAGAGCATGCAAAGCCACAAAAAGCCCACAACAATCTAACTACAATTTATAATCATTCATGAGATTTGTCCTTATGCTATTCTCTCAGATCAAACCAATGACTGTCGCTGTAAGGACTCAGCAGATTGCTCAGTGTCTGGATTAAATGTGTGTGTCCGTGTTGGAGAAGATGGGACCGTGGCACCACAGACCATGAGCGAATGTGAAGCAGGACATAGAAGATGTAAAGGGGAGAAGGTGTCAGTCGTCAGTATCCTGCCCTGCACTTCCTGAGGATTCAGGAGGAACGCTGACTGACCTCTCACATTCTGACCCTTTATGCATTAATCCACTTCTAAATAGCCCCTTTTGTTCTGTGAAACCAATATTGTTTTAAATCCCACTGCTTAACACATTAAAGTTACATTGTTATGCATGCATTAAAACAAAAACAAACTGTATTAAAACAATAAATAGCACAGCACCTGTTCAATCTGCCCTTATTTTTGCACTTTTGTCTTAGTAATATTGAGATCCAGAGAAAAGCAAATATTGCAGATAAGTATGTATTTACAGACACAGTAAATTCTCTTGCCTTTCCAGACAGTGGGTTGTCAACCATCTTGTTTTTGATGCAGTTTGAGTTGCATTCGCATCAGACGGCAAACAAGAAAAAAATAAAGGAGGGCTTCATTTTGAGAAAAATAGTTTTGTAAACGTCCCTTGAGGTAATGTTTGAAAATTTTGTTTTCTGGACAGAGAGTTTTTAGAAGATGTCCTGTGCTTACTAAACCAGACAGCGTTCGGCCTGCCAAGCAAACCTCCTGCTGACAGTCTATTCCTGCCTCTGGCTCGCTGCCCTCTAATGGTGTGAAGTGCATGTGTAAATGTGTGTGTGTGTGTGTGTGTGTTTGAACCTGCCTGCGAAACAGCGTGAAGATACCAACTACTCAGTGTTTCATCATGACACCGAAATGCTCATGGTCGGCACATGCGTTCCACCATTTCACTTGTTGTTCACAAAGCCTGGTGGCCGAGAGAAAAGGTGTTAGAAGTGCTTTTAAACTGTAGCACATATGTTGTGGGTGCATTTTCCTGCAGGGGTAGTTCAGTGACATTTGGGATTTCCATTTGCATTAGGGAGTGTGCTTGTTGTGGGACAATGTTTATTTGGGTGTCTAAGTCTCATCAACATGGATCTCAAAATCCAAGGTTTTCCAGCAGAACACCACATCATATGATCAATGTTATTCACTTCACCTGTCAGTGGTCTTCATGTTGGGGCTGATTGGTGTATATATAAATGAAAAGAGCAAAAAAAAAAAGAACGTTAGTCTTGGATACAAAAAGCTTCCAAAACAAGCGCAGAAAATGGTTAAATCTCTGTAAATCTATTTTAACTCCCTTTTTTCCCAAAGACATTCAGTATTTGGTGTTTTGGTGATGGCCCCATCAAAGTGTTTGATTGTGAGAAGGTACATTTTCATCATATCATTGAGTGACATTCTGCGATCTGTATGGTTGTGTGTTGGGTCACCATGATTGCACTATATCACAAAATATTCAGTTTTGTACATGTTTACCTTTGAAAATTGTGACTCGTAAGAGCTGCTTGAACAGCTTTTACATCATCTGTCTATTCAGGTCAAATACAGCCTTGTTTTTTATGGTTATAACGGGCTTTGAACAATCCTCTGACCTCCACAGTGTAACTCAGGTTGATTTTTCCCACAGAGTGTTCGAGGAGTCTCTTTTGATCACTTATCTCCCCCCAGTGGACATTTCAGTGGATTGCATGCAAGACAGTTACAAACACTCGTTGATAAGTTTCAATAACAAAAGTTTTATTAACAATGTAAAATGACCTATATCAGCTTTGACTACTGTATCTTCACCGTGCCATAAGCATTGATAGCTATCTTTAATAACCCAAACCACCTGCCCTCTGTCTGCCCCAGACAGAGAGAGATCCTCCTAACTCATACCAACAAACAGATTCTTTGCTGACCACCTCCAACTTTGAAAATAATTCGAGAGCATTGCGTTAAGAGTATGTGTATATACAAGTCTAATGTCGATTTATGGATAGATATTGTGTGCAAAGAAGTTTTCTTTTGAGTATTGTATCATATATTCCTTTTTCGAAGCTGGAAAGTTTAAGTTGGGTACAGGTTCTTGGTTTATGGAAGACTAAATTAAGTACATTGAGAAGTAAAACAGCAAGAAACAGAAAACAGAGACTGTAATACACAACAAACTTATTCTGCACAAACCTGTCATCTCGGCGCAGACAGACGAAGGTATAACGTTCTCTTTGCAGGTGCCATCCTCAAATATTCGAATGGCGTCTATTCATAAGTTATCACATGATTTCTGACAAAACAGACATTTATATTCCCTTTTTTAAAACATGAATCATCATTTCACTCGCTCAGGCTTGCGGAAGTAATTTGAACACTGACATTATTTTCAGATGACCTCTCATTCGCTTTTACATTGGACAAGCAGATATCTGACTTCATTTACCAAAAAAGGGAGAATCTGTTGCAAAATATCTTAAAATATATGTCCATGACTTTTGTTTTTCATTACATTGCAGTTACAATTATTCTTTGTATTACAAAATAAAATTATAAAATGGGCAGCCTTTAAAAAAAAGAAGAAAGAGACAATTTATTTTGAAAATGGCAGTAATAGATTGGTGGGAGACACAAGTGGTGAAGGACAGTGGGTAATGGTGTCTTTGTTGCTGCCTCCTACCCACGAAGGCGGGGCCCTTAGCTGGTTACCAGGCAACAGAGCCCAAAGAACCGCCTCTTCCTCTGTCGGACAAGCGGGTAGGGAGTCAGGTTCAGCAAACTGCTGTCATCTGGGCACAAGAGCACATGGACACACAGCCAAGTCATGCACTTTTTGCTAGTAGCCACGATGCTGTGTCTCTACAATGCTAAACCACTTGTTATCCCAGTAAATATTTTTGAAGTTTTAAAAGTGTCACTGCTGTGTGGAGTTCTGGTGTTTGTGACGATGTGAGCGAGAAGATAAAGTTTTGGTTCTTACCTTGGTTCTTCAGTGGTAAAGGCATTGTCTCCCTGAGTTTACTGAGAAGGTTCTTCATCTCCCTCATATCCCTGCAATAATACAAATGAGGCCTTTTAAGTTTTAAATCTGGTAGTATATTCTCACATATACACACACAATCATGTTTGCATCACTTTAAAAGAAACTATGCTGGCTTACGTTCATTTATGGAGACTTTACCCTCATCTTAACCCTAATCCTAGCCTTAACATATGTTAAGAAGACTCGCTTTTTGATTCCAATATGAGGTGTGTCCCAACAGTGTGACTCTGTAAAAGGATTTGTGTCAATCAGACCCACAACCCTAGTAAATGCTTTTGTCATTTTTGCAGTCACATCTAAAAATATATCGCAAAATACACTGTGATTGTATTATTGTCTTATTTCAGCACCTAATATAATAACACACTGTGACACAGCGCAGTGCACACAATGACTAGATGCAATCCAAGTATTTTTCAAGGTGTTTGCAAATTGTCAAACTATGGGCCAGCAACTCCAGTAAAAGCTGGATGTCCTAAAATTATTTGAATCTGCAGTTTTATAAAGTGTTCCAAAGAACTGTCAAAAACAACCATGTACACTACATTAGATGTCATGTTTATCTTTGGTAAGTACAGTATAGTAATTGTATAGACTGTAGATTGGCTGTCAAAGCTCCTTGAATAGACAAATTAATTTTCCCAGACATGCAGTTTCCCTCTTCTAGGGTGTCTCATGAGCAAACAATATGTAAAGTAGTTTTGTTGCCTCATTTACTGTTGTAAATAATCAGACAGTAGATTTTTAGAGGAAAATTTTTAAAGAGTGAATTTGCTGTTAATAATGTAAACAGAAGACAAAATATTTTTTTAAAACATTAAAACTCCTGTTTTATTCAGTTCTTTAAATGTTATTTTAATTTGACAAAAAAGGGAAAATGCTTACACCATAATAAATGCAAATATTCCAACACATTGTTTGTGTGCCTACTTTTCTATGTTTTCAATGTCAGTGGCCACCAGCCAGCAGAGCTGAGGACAGTCCGTGGGGGAGGAAGAGGTGTCTTCCAGGATGGGGATGTCTGAGCTCTCCTCGATCTTGCTGTCGACCCCGGGAGGACCACACGAATCCTTACCTAAAGCACACAGAGACAGGCCTTAATCATATGTCAACACATAAAAAACATGAAAAACAGCTGACCTAAAATTACTCTTCAAATTTAATTAAACAAGTGTGTGGGCTCTAGTGTAGATCTGTTCAGATTCATGGCAATATAGATGGTGTTATTTGGTGAAGTTGAAGATTATAATCTGGATTAAAAATAAGGTCAAAAGTTGTCAGTAAATAAACACATCTATGTATATATTTCAGCTAAAATGAGATTATCTTGATATCTATCAAATGGGTTTCTAGGTTCTTTTGTTTTGCTTAATTAATTAATTGTTAAAAAACCAAACCAAAACAAAGTATGCTGTCTATAAGCTACCCATGCATCAATATACTAACCTTTCCGGTGGAGCTGCAGGGATCCCAGCAAGCAGACAGATTTTAACATCTCTGTGATGTACATCTCCAGACAGCACTGCAGCTGGATGAACAGCCTACAGATCTCAGGGTGGATCTCCCCATCCTCTGGCCTGAAGCGGCACATAATGAAAGCAAACCAAAAGTTACATGCTAGCTGGAGCTTGGTGAACACAATGACCAGCTTTGCAGACAAAATTCATATCATAGTTTCGTTTTGGAAATTTTATAGATAGATATGAGGGTCTGTCCTAATCCTGAGCCTGAAACTTGCAGTAAATCTGCTTAAAAGACTCGGATCAATGTTCAGTGCGACTGTAGGCCTCTGCCAGTCAGTACAGTTGCATTTTATCCACACTTGACCTTTTGTAAATAAAATGTCCCCATTATATCCTGATGGACACTCAAGTGAAATTTTCTCATAATTAGCACATGAATTATTTTAGTTATGGCCAAAACACATTTTGTAAGATCACAGTGACTTTCAAAGACCAAAATCAAATCACTTCATCCTAAATCCCAAGAGGACGTTTGAATCAAATCTGAAGAAATTCCCTCCTGGCGTTTCTGATAAATCCCGTTCACAAGAATAGGATGCACATGAGGTCACAGTGACCTTGACCTTTGACCTTTGATCATTAAAATGTAATCAGGTCATCCTTAAGTCAAAGTTAATGTTTGGGCCTAAAGGAATTAAAGAAACTAAAGAAATATTCTCAAGCATGGGACAGACAGACAAACATACAATTTGAAAACATTACACCCCTGCTGGAAACACACTGTTCCAATATGCATAACCAGGCAACAATAAAGTGGCAAACAACATTATAGTATAGATATATGGTAAAAACCCAAAAAGTGAAGAAAACAAAACATTAAATTTACCACTAGACTGAAGTGTGAGTGCAATATGTGTGGAGGAATACAATAACTAACACGTGTAAGGAAGCTAGTAAACACTGTTGTACTTTCAGAATACACATCTTCCACATCACATCATAAACAGCAGGAATATACGTGGCAATACTGACAATTCTGGTTGCTTCTGCATACATGCACTCAGTGACCTGAACGATAACTTCAAGCCCTTTTAATAGCAGCAGCTGAGGTCAGACGGGGTTACAAATTCAAAAATAGACCAAAAAAAAAAGAATTTACTGGATTAAAACGTCTAGATGAAATACAGAGTTTGCATCTTTTGTCCCTGTTATTCTACAATAATAGCAATGAAAATGTGCTACTGACTGCATTTTGTGTCTAGCTTTTTATGAGACATCACAGTAGCTGCTTCACCACCACACAAATCTGGTGTTCGAGGGGAAACTACAGCAGGTGATATTCAGCGGGTGTGATATCACATGGGAAAGTGACGGAGAGGAAAGGCGTGAAACTTGCACCTGGTACAAACATTTCTCTCGCACGAATCAGACTGCTGAATTCTCCTCTTCCAACAGCGAGCGCCTCCTCGCCGTCCCTGCTTATTCACTGTGCTGCCGTCTACGGTTGCTGCTGCTAAAGCACAGCTGTCACAGACGCTATCCCGCTTTATCGGCTCTGCTCTCGCACACTGGAGAGGCCTCGCATCACTCGAACCATTCAGACACACTGACTTTATTTTTATTAAAGAGGAACGATCTGCGCCGTCTAATTCGAGGTCTGTGACGCCAGTTAGTGGAAGCAGACACTGGAGCGGCCTGGAGGGGTTTTAGAGAAGGAGGTTTGGAATATGTGTTAAATGTGAAAATGAGTGGGAACTTAAGAGTTGCTGCAAATTCAAGAGCGGTACTACAATAGTTAGTCGTCATTTTGGAGATACAGGCATAACTGTAACTAGGGGCTTGATTAAGAGGCATGTATTGAAAAAAGAGTAGTGCAGAGTGTAAATATTCTGCATGATGTTATCAATCACTTGTAATAAAAAGAAACTGAAATGCCCACATTCAATTAGTGTTATATGATTAATGCATCCACATGATGGAAAGCATTTACTGACTAACTGCATGAGCATATGTAGTTCAAAGCCCCACATACACTGAGTGAAAAGATTCTGTCATGCAGACATTGAAGGACATGCATTCCTAATATGTGATATAGCAAGTGGGCTTATTGGCAAACCAGGAAATAGGTTACAGAGCAGAGTAGACACATTTAAAACTCCTCTTTATGAAAAAATATGGCTGCCTTCTTGTTTATATATGTGTATGCCAATTATAAGGAGAAATCTTCTGGAGTAAACAAGATGCTGGTGTTGTTCCAACAATGCCTAAGCTTGGAGGAAGCAGCTAGCACCACAGACATCCTCCGAAATCTCTCTCACAGCTGGCTCCAGACTGTCCGATTGTTATTTAAGTAAGTCTGAAGATGCCAAGTCAGTTGGCATCTCAGCAGCACTGAGGATCCCTGAATCCCAAACCTCACTTTGCCCTTCTTCCACTGGCACCAGCTTAGAGGAGACGCTGTGGGCCAAGTCTATTTAAGGAGCTCCCTCTATCTTAAAGCAAAAACTTCCATCACAAACAAACAAAGCACACTCAGGCAAACCGCTTTACACGGAGTGCTTCATTCATAGTGGCATCATTTGTTTGTTTGACGCAAAGGAAACCCCAAAGATTGTGCACATTCATGAACTTCCTAGCACCTAAATGCTCGAATGATCCTAACAGAGACATTCGTGACACATTTCAAGCAACAGCAACAACAACAAAAAAGTCATCGGTTCCACATTATTGATACTATTATCTCAGATATTCGTCCTGGGAAGCATTTCCACTTCCATTCCACTTGGTGCATTAACGTGTTTAGGCCCAGCTAATGGGGCAGTGATCAGTTACAGTATGCTGTTGTGATTGCTTCCTGGTAAAGCTCTCCCTCTGGCAAATTAGAGATGTCATGATTTTTTAAAAGCTGGTCTCATGTTCTGTATAGACAGACAGAGACACACACACACACACACACACACACACACTTAACACTCTCCAGTTTAATGGAGCAGACAGACACTTGGCTGATTTCTTTTGAAGAGTAGGCTTACAAAACACACACACAGGAGCCTAAAAATGGGGATGCTTATGCAAATGAGAGATTTAGCCTACTTTGGTAAAATTAGATACTTTACAACTTGAGGCTCTGCAGTGTGTGTGTGCGTCTTTTTCCTTTTCCTTTTTTTTTTTTTTAATTCCAGGACCACGGACAGTGTCTGTGCACAACTCACCCCGATATCAAGGAGAGGCTGTGGTGAGCAGCTCTCGCCATTTCGCAGCCTTTGGTTCGGGTCTTCAGCATTTCGGCCCGTAAGGAAGGACAGTCGACCGTGATCTCGCCGATGGAGATGACCAGCTCACGGTAGAGAGCCACGAGTGTATTGAATTCCTGGACGATCTGCGTTACAATGACACACACACACACACACACACACACACACACACACACACACACACACACACACAATAAGTTAGGATCCGTGCAAGTGACGCAAAACACAACACAGAAGTTTATCTTCAATGTGACCAAGAAGGAAATGCTGAGCTGCACTCTACATCCAGCCTTTTTTTTTCCTCTCCCCTTTTTTCTTCCTTCACTGGGGACAAATAAAGTGCCATGTGCAGAGATGCGTGCTGTTATGCTTCAATACAGTAGGATTTAAAAAAAAAACTGCAACCTTGCACATATGTGGCCACAAAATTAATCTCAGAGAGGAAAGAAACCAAAGAAAAGTGAAAAATCCTTTAAAAAATCAGCCAAGAGCGCACGATAAAAACGCACAAGATTGGTTGATTTCCACTGGTTGTTTTATGCACGAACCTCTAAGCTGGAGCTTGGTGATGCACAAGTACTTTTTTTTATATATTATTTTCCTCGTTTCGTGCAACAACTCCTGCATCCTGCTGTAGTCCTGTAAGCGAACAGCGAGGCTCCATGACGCTCGCTGATGTATGAACGGGCTGAAGCAAGCAGCAGCCTTCTATCAATCCTGTCATCTCTGTGTCAAAACACGGGGCATCTGTGCCACGATCCACCAACTACCCTCCCCCGCAGATAATCCCCTAATTCTGGTCATTTAAAAAAAGAAGAAGAAAGAAAGAAATCAGCCTGAGCAGCTTGTTCCACACTCTGAATGGAAATCACACAGGCGATCTGCACGCCGAGGTTCTTCTGTTTGGCTCCACTGCCAACAAAGCAATGCAAATGCACAAGGCTACAGCTATTTTTAGGCTGCCAGACCGGGTTATAGTCTCTCTTTTTTTTCTTCTTCTTCTTGCAGCTATTAACAGCCTGTGCACCCTCGCATGCACGGGATAGTCGATCTGTCCGAGAACAAAGAGCAGCTCGGGATAATAAACACAGCGCTCCTTATCGGAGGCACCATGCAGGAGGCATCGACGTGCCGCAAACCTACCATTCTGCAGTCGGCCACGGCTCGCTGGGCTCTGCGGGTACTTTCGGTGCTCTCCCTCCTCTGTGGGTCTCGGTAAGGAGGCTTGCCGATCTGGAAGATGTTCCCGGCGGATCTGGGGCGGTTTTTGCGCCCATTCGATGCAGAACTCATGCATACACATCCACTATTAAAACAGCCCTAAGACAGAACGATTGTTTTTTTTTTTTGGTATGTATGTGTGTGTGTATGTGTGTCTTTATCCCCCCACCTTCCAAACTCCAACCACTTTCTCTCTTCCTGCCTCGCCAACCCCCCCTTAACTGTTCACCTTATCCTCTCCTCTCCGCTTTTGCGCTCAGTTCACCTTCGCCAACTACTGGCTGGGGGAGGGTTTTTTTTGAACCTCAATTACTGTTATTGCTCTATTCCTCCTCGCGTTCTTTTCTCTCTCTCTGTGTGTGTGTTTCTCCCCTCAACCTCTCTAATGTGGGAGAGGGAGCGAGTGTTTTCCCAGACGAGCCCGAAAGCGCAAGAGAAGTGCCGGATGAGCGCCCGTGACTCCTCTCCGCATTGCCTCGACTGCGACGGGGCGCAAGTCACCTTCACTCCAGCAGCAGTAGCAGAGAAGACTTCCCACCCAAACCAAAGAGTCCACAGCTAGCTGAGGCTTCTCTCCCGACGCGCCGATGTCAAGAGGAGGCGATCGCGCTCACGGAGACTCTCCAAATGCAACCATTTTTTATGACTGCGCGTTTCCATTAAAGCGCGGAGGGAGATAACGATCTTTCCCCCCCTCTCTCTCTTCTTTGCTGCGCAGAAAGACGCGCCGCTGTTGTCCGCGCTGGCGAATTCTGAGCTTGAATATCCAAGAAAAAAAACCCAACAACTTAATTCCTGGTATCAGCTCGCCTCCCGGCGTCTTGTTCCTGTGAGAGTCTCCGGCTCGTCGGACTGGGCCTCTATCTCTAACCTTGGAGAGGCAGCAGAAGACGAGCGGTTGCTACAGGCCTGACGTGGCTCTGTGGCTGGCAACACTGCGCACCCAAAGGATGCGAATACTAATAGGGCCCCATCAAGTCAGACCCCCGCCCTGCTGAGCTCCGTATGAATTCCCTGTGAAATTCTGGCCACTTTGCTTCCATCCAGGAGAAGTAAAATTAAAATGAAATAAATATCACAGTAAAGTTTGAACTTTATCACACAGTTTCCTCGTTTAAATTGACTCAATTGGACGCACAGGCTAAGGTATATTTTGTGCAGGCCCAGTTAAATTTGTTTTATAGCACATTTAAGATAAGATAAGATTAACTTTACTGATTAATTCACATGTTACAGCAGCTGGATATGGGGCAGAAAGAAGCAAAAGAATCACATAAAGTACAGCAGGTCTAAAAAATAAAGTTATAATAACAAAAAAAAGGTCTCACAGAGACAACATACCAGGCATGACGAACCTACATATGGATAAGTGCAGCTATAATATGGTGAGTTTACATACACTGATCAGCCACAAGATTATGACCACTGACAGGTGAAGTGAATAACATTGATCATATTGCTACTATGTGCTGTTCTGCTGGAAAACCTTGGATTTTAACATCCATACTGATGAGACTTAAACACCCAAATAAACATTGTCGCACAACAAACACACTCCCTCATGCAAATGGAAATCCCAAATGTCACTGGCCTACCCCCACACGAAAATGCACCCCACCACATGGGAAAACATCAAACAATCAGGAACATGTTGATGAACATGACAATGGCCCAACATGTTGATTTGACCTCCAAACTTCCTACACCCCATTGTGATCAAGCATCAACAGGATGCAGTGGAACAAGTTTGATGGACAGAGGCTCCACTGCACAAGCCAGAGTACCCAAAGGATTCACGGCCAGCGTCCTGGTTCCAGACCCCATAGGACACCCTGAGAGGTCCTCTGGTCCATGTCCAATGGTTCAAAGCATTTTTGAGCACATAAGGGGACCAACACAATATTAGGCAGGTAATCATAATATTATGCCTGATTGGTGTATATACAAGTATAAAATCACATAAGATAAGATAAGATAAGATAAGATAAGATAAGATAAGATAAGAAAATTAGATAAGAAATTTGTCTTGAGCTATTCATCCATGCTGTAGCCAACACATTGTACATCACAATCCCCCATTGCAAATAAATAACAAAAACACATAAAGACAAATCATTCCACTAATACAGTGTCTTAGTATGGAATGGAGGATAGTGTATCCACAATTCTGTTATTGCAGTCAAAAAACCTTACTGGCGGAAAAGACCAGTGGTTAACATGATATTATTACACATAAGGAGCTGTAAGAGAAACAGTGTTATATCTTGTTGATCAATCTGGAAGAGCTATAAAACACAGTTTTAAAAGTTTTTTCTTGGGTTGTACAGGAACAAACTTTGATTGTTTGCAAAGAGCTGTAGAAAAAAACAGTATTCAGGGATGATGTGACACAGCAAGAGCTAAACCTCTGTCACACTATCTGTACTGCAGTATTAATATAATACAGACAGTTGTGGTATGTTAGTGTTACTTTTGGAGTTGGCAGACACACAACGCTGAGTTTAGAACCAAGGTGTTTGAAAATCTGATGTTGCTTGAGTAAAACATGATAGGAAGGATAATGCATAAACACACATGGTATTGTTTTTGACCCACATTCATTTCCTCGAGACTTACTGTAACTATACCCACTAACAGCCCAAAAATAACCCTATCCTTCACCTTTGCACATTTATGATATGAGCACTTGGTTTGAAATAGGGAGAACTGTGGCTATAAACAGATTTATGCCCCCACAACATGAGTAATACAAGTACACACACACACACGTCTGTAACTCTGGAACCCAAGAACTAAGACACACACAACTATATATGAGAATAAAAATGTATAATTGATCAATAAATGTGCCAGTTTGTTGTCTATAGTTACACCACAAAAGATCACGCCGGAAAATATAGTCATTAAAGATTTATAGGCTTGTAAATCTATTGTTGGCTTTCACTGATTATTTCCCCTTTCTTACTTTCTACAACCACAAATACAAAAGTGTGTGGTACATATTCTGAATGACTTAGAAGTCAGTGTTCTTCTTAAACCTGCATTACTATTTTATTGTGAATGCAAAATCCATATTTTTTTGAGCTGACATGTTTTAGAGCTGCACCCAGAGACACAGCTTCATTCATACATGTTAACGCCCAAAGTGGCACCAAGACGTGAGAAACATACAATGTCATTCCATTTACATGTAAGCAAAATAAACAAAATAAACAAAATCAAAACTTTGCCGAGAGTTAAGCTTAAATGCTACCTTTTCTGAATTCCTAGCTGCAATTGCTCTTTCACTGCCTCTCCAAACTGCAGACTGCAGCCCTGTCCCTCACGTCATGGAAAATTTGGTAGAGGACAAAGTCAAGTCTCTTTCCAAGAGTAACCAGAGCCTTTACTTTCCAAAGAGTGAACCCAAATAGATCCAGTTGGGAGCTGATTTCACTTCCTGCGCTAATTTTGAGTACTTTTCTGACACAGGAGTGAAACTTTATGTCCAAGGTGGCAGCTTTTGAAGCCAGAGAACCAGACAAATTCATCTTACTGATAGCTTTATGGGTAACATGTTTATCCCATATTTAGGCAGAAGTAAAGTATGTAAAGAGAAAACAAAATGATAACAACTGTAGATTATCCCACTGTTTTCCTGCATAGATAAGTTGTTAATACCTACACACCACTTCCAATCTACAAAAGCCTAGCTTACCACAGATATGTGACAAATAATTTAATTACATGTCGATATCAGCTCCTCACTAACTAATGGCATACATATGATATAGAAATTAATTTATGTATGAATGCATGAAGCTGATTTGTTTGCATTAAGTTAACCAGCATTAGCTAATGGCTTATAAAGGAGCTGTACTTCTTTGTTTTTGCAAAATTATATCAAATCATTTCAAGATTCTAAGCACAGTGTATGCTTTACAGAGATGTAAGTAAACTAGTAGAAGGCCACAGATTGGAGTATTCGCAATTCAAAAGTGTGAAATGTTGCAGGAGCATATAAATCACTTAAAATGTGCAGGTCTTAAATCCACATCTACGTACCTGTATGTATGTGTTTCTGTAGTAAACTTTATTTGATATAAAATACAGTGACTTGGTACAGCCAAGTGTTTACTCCCTCCAGGGGATGCTTGAGAACAAACAAAACACAATATTCTTAATAATTCTTAATAAAATAAAATTTAAAAAAACTAGTAAGACACAATGTGTAGTACAATTCAATGGAGGGAAACTGGAACGTAAAGGTTAATAAAACTACAAATGATCTCAACCCACACCCAAAAGCTAATCTGTCACCTGATTATGTTTTTCATGATGCATTTCCCTGTAACTCATTCAGCCTGAATGCGGTGTGAGAGTGAGTGGTTGGTGGTGGTCGGAGGGTCCAATGGCACAGACTGGCAGCCTCGCCTCCGTCAGTCTACCCCAGGGCAGCTGTGGCTACATATGTAGCTTACCACCATCGAGTATGGAGTGAATGAATAATGCAAAGTAAAGCGTCTTTGAGTGCCTAGAAAAGCACTATATAAAACCAATGTTATTATTATTATTATTATTATTATCATTATTATTATTATTAACTTCATTAAAACTATATTCATGATTTTTTTATTATTCATCACGGGAATATGTAAAACCTCTAGTTGTCCTGAAATGCAGTTTATTAGGTAAGTAGGTAGTAAGTATTAGTATAAACAAGATCCCTGGAAATCTTCCCAGTGACAACATGCATCTGTTCCATTTTCCAAACTACTTTATTATTTTGAAAACGCATTTCAAAATCATTTTACAATTATTGACTGTTGTATAAAAAAGCATATATGTTCGATTGTCATCTTGCCACGAGCCGTTAGTAATGAGCCTAAGTGGGCCGTTGTGCAGTTAAAGTAACAGCAAATTCTCCATTCAAATTGGTATTGTATAAAATTCCTAGTAATTAATTTAACTATACATTAAAAATAGCTTGGCTAGAAGCAGTCCAGTGTTAATTTAGACTGTAATGGGGTGATATTGTAGGTAAAACACTAAGAGCTGCTGCATCAACTCTCCTCTATACAGGGACAGGACATGTTGTGCAACCCACATTACATGTGCATCATGTGGAGACAGAGAACAGAGAACATTGGATTTCCAAACATGCCCTACACCATTTCCCCATTTCAATTATTTATTAATGAGAGACAACAAGCTAGCACACTGTTGTTGTTTTCCCTCCCACCTGCTTGAAATTCTCTGATTGGTATCTCATTAACCCCTACAACTTTGCCTTTTCCCACTAATATATAAACACCTGTCTTCCCTCTGCTTCATCTTTAATTCCTTCTTTTATTACATTACGCTCATCCCCTTTTCATCCCTTCCTCTGTCTTAGTCGCCCCATAATTGTTGCTGTTAAAAGGAAGGGAAGAAGAGATAGCAAAGGAAGCAGAATATGAAGAAGCCGATGACCCAGTTGACTGAGTAGATGTAGATGATGACCATGTCCATGTCGAATCGCCAGCCTCGAGAGTCGTCCTCGAAGTCGATGGCGTCCATACGGTAGCCTCCTCCATGGGGGAACTGGCGTCTGGCAATAGGGCTGGACTGTCTCTGGAAGCCTGGTTTGGATAACGGCTTTCATTAAAAACACACTTGAAATATATTCGAATCTACTCTAACATTATTCTCACAGTTTCTGCCTCACTTATATTCACGTAATGAATAGATTCCAATCATGGCAAGTTTTAATGGTATAGTTTAGCAAATCTGAGGGGTTCAGTGACTTCAAGAGAGAGTTTATCATCAATAAAACAGTATTGTATACTTTTCGGGGCTGATTCAGATTTTTTCTTTTGTGCAGTTTCATTTAATATCTTAAAATTTGACCCTTTAAGTTTGATTTTCACCAGAATTACACACCTGACCCTTAGAAAAGGCTGTGATACAATATATATACCATAATGAGGGAAGATGTTTTAAAAAATATTATTTTTTTGTGGGTTTTCTAGTATTTCTTTGCTGGATGGGATTCTTCTGCATTTAGGACTAATAACCTCAAGATTTTGGTAAATGTCAAACCAACCACTGCTCCAAGAACTCTACGGAAAATAGATTTTTTTTATCTGAGCATGTGGAAAGTGTAGCAGCTTGTATTTGCATTCTGTACAATACAAAGCTGAAGCATTGATTTTAATATACCACTGAATGCTTGGGGAGCTTTTGGGATAAATAGATAACAGATACAGTTGTGTTTCAAATTCCAAATGAGTCTGTTTGTTGGAGAGCTGCTGCTATTTTGTCTAACTATTGATCCCATGTACATGAAATTAAAAACTTGCCTCCAAAGATGCGGAAGAGTTTCCTGCAGCTCGGGAGAGGCCACTTTGCGCAGCTTGCTTTCTGAAAGTTCTGCTTCCGAGACAGATATTCCTTTGGGAAGAATGCCCTCGCTGTTTGGTTCAGCTCTACGAGACAGACAAAGAGACAGATTTATTCAGCGTATTCAGAAAAAAAAAATCAGACGTTGCATCATGAGCCACCCTAATTTTCTCCCTGTTCTGTTTCCGCGTGACCTTGGCTTTGGTAATCAACACAAGAATCTAATCTTGTCATCTAATCATTAACAAGAGCCCTCAGTGTTTCTACAGTCCTCATAACCATCCCATCCCCGCCGCTCACTCTCCACCACATACATCTAGAAGTAGGCCAACATGATTCACAGAAGTTCATTACTTATTCATGCACTTGTCCAAATCAGACTACATTGTATGTAATCAGTGTGCCGTCGTCATGAGGTTACATAAAATACTTTTACCAATACATAACATGTAGTCATATAAATGCAAAAAACACATGTTATCACAGTACATCGCATAATATTGTTGTGCAAAAGCTTACGTATAGTGTTAGGGGTTAATTTTTCACTGGTTAAAAAAAGAAGCATCTCTCCTTTCTATGTGTTCTACCCAAAAGGAATACTTCTTCTTATTTCCATCAGAAAGCACTAAATGAAAGTGTTCAGACTGCGTTTGATTCTGTCTTCTCGGCCTCAGTGACTCATCTGGTCAGAACTGAACTAGAAGTCTACTCTGCTCCCTGTGGGACGTCTGCAGCTGGGCTCTCTCAATGATCTGCAGCTTAGATGTCATCTGTATGACAAGCAACAAATACAGGAATACACATATAGCTGTAAATACGCAATACTATACCTCTTGTGTCATCGTTTTTATACACATATACTGATTGACTATACTTCAAAAACAAAAATCTATTTTTAGATTTAGACTGAAAAATCTAAATCTGAAAAATCTCTTTTCAGTCTAGAATGCTGAGAATTGTTGTTTGTTGCGACTGTTACATTATACCGATGATCACTGTATTGAGTTGATTGCTCATTTTCTCACCCTTTTGGAAGAAGACGTGTGTTATGATGGTCCTGCACAGGGGGCACGGGGTGTTAGTGGGGCTGTTCTTAGCCAGCGTCCTCAGACAGGGTTCGCAGAAGATGTGGCTGCAGGGGTGACACATGTACGGACTGAAGTACACGTCCAAGCACACTGCGCAGATGTAACCTTCTCTGTCCCCGGCACTCAGGCCCTCATCGTCCTCGCTGCTGCTGCTGGATTGGTTCCCTGTTGAACTCTGGGTGTGGAGAAAAGTGCAGAAGCAGGTTATATGAGAGCAAACATCTTTTTTGTGTGACTCCAGATCTCCTACTCATGCATATAATATTGATGCATGCACAAATATGTTAATTTGCAAGCAGACATAGTTTTTATATAATGTTTTTCTTTTAATGAGATTCAAAATGGCAATTCTGATATACATGTATATACATGACAATGTGTTTTATACTTGAGCCTTTTTTTGATTTATTAAAACCATTTCTGCTTGGTCATGCCTACATACAGTGACCTTCTCATACAGGTATTCTGATGTCTTGCTTGCATCAGGTAACTGTATCAATGAGAGCAAATCAGAGCTCTGACCCCCTCACATTTGAGATGCAAAGCATATATTATCAGTACAGGATGTCATTCCACCAGCTGGCAAGTAAATATATGTGAAAATGCCTTTTTTTGCAGTCCTCTTGAGATTGTGCTTGAAAATGCTCTTCTCTTCTTCACCCTATTTGATGAGTGTAAGCCTCTCGGACGCCCACCTGGACAGCACAATAATATGTGCGAGGACTTGAGGGTGTCAGGTGTGAGTTCAGGGGAGTGAGATGTCTGACTACCTACGTTTTCTCGACTCTTACTGTAAAACATAAATGTTATTTATTAGAGTAAACAATGTGACCCTGGAGATAGCCCTAATACAAACTGTATTTACTTTAGAGAAACAGAAAGGTAGTATGTCTCAGGATATACCGCTTTAATCTGAGTTCTCCATTAGCAACACTATAAGTTATGCATAAACAATACGATAAGATAAAAATATTCATTTTAAACCCGCAGACAGACAGTCCTTTTCTATTTTTTAATTGTCAACTTACCCTCCCTCCCAAGTGGCTTTGCACCTGAATCCACCCTCAGCTTCCCATTTCCAAGTCCCAGCTAAAGCCACATGGGTGGATGTAACTAAACTCATTCTGAGAACAGTATCTGGGGTTTCTCGTGTCCCACACCTCCTTCCTCAGACATGTGTCGGCGGCCCACCTGAGGGACTGGTGTCTAAAGCTCCAGTGCTGTAAAAAAGCCTAGGGGGTGTTTCCAGAGTAATTGCCACTTTCTCACCCAGGGGAACCTCCAGGGACTTCCCTGTTGCACCAGCCCTGCTTCCCAAGGTGTATCATTAACACAGAGAGCAGAACACAGAGTGCTCCCAAGTAATCATAGACACCGAGGCTCTCCCCTGGCAACATGCACTGTCACATGGCAGCTTTGTCATGGTTACAATGGTAAATGGGTACATAGATACATAAAGATGCTCCTTCTATAGCATAGAGAAGTAAAGCTTACCCTAATAAATGTCCAGTTTAGCACTTCAACTAACTTGACTGACTGATACAGCTGCTGAACTGCTCATTCAAAAACACGTGGTTTGCATAAACATGAAACAATTGTCATTCTTTTACAGTAGCAATGTGTACTTTTGTGGGAACTTCATATACCAACAATTAGCTTTGGTACAAACAAGCCAAGTTGGAAACAAGCCAACACTAGTTGTCTAATTACTTCCTGTGGTTCGTTATTGCAAAATAACTCCCACTCAACCTTCATCCTTGTGTATACAGTATATAAAGAGTACCACATTACATTGCTCTCAGATACAGAGTCACGTGAGATTCTAGCAGAGAGGCTAAATCTATCTTTTCCATAAACCAAGAAGGCTAAATTGCACAAATGCAGTATTTCTAGAGAAAGTTTGGGATGGGGACTAAATAACTAAATCATTTCACTTACTAGAACAAATGTACGTATCCAAAATATAAATCCTCTTTGTGACCAGAGGGTTCGATTCAGACAAAGCTAAAAAAAAAAAAAAAATATGGGGAAAACTTTTGCTGACCAGCCAGTATAAGTCCCGAGCACTGCAGTGATGCTCAGAGGCTACAGCAGAAATGCTGTGGTTGTACTTATCTTCACCCAAGTGGGATTGAATGCAACTCTGCTGGTACAAAGTTGGGTAAAGCTGAGAAAAGGCCATACATAAGGCTTGGTAATGATAAATGAGTGGGCAAACTCATTCAGTGTCTTCCCAAATAAATAAAAGTTTCGATGAATATCTAATTGGACAACTATGCTTAATTTTTTCTCTGAAAGTTGGCTGAGAAGATCAATAGTACTCTGAAGTGTGTGTATAATACTGAGAAGGGAGGTCATTTGCTTAGCTTAGCATAAATATAAAGTCACTAGCACCATTAAAGCTCACTTATTAGCATCTCAAATCCTGTTTGTTTAATTCACAAACACTTTCATGCATTTTCCTCATAGTTGCATCAGTTCCCTCCCACAGATATAATCCACCGCATAATAATGGACACAATTATACCTGCTAGAGCCTGATAATGTGTGTATTATGTTTCTACAGCACAAGTGGACAATAACACACCAACTCCAGTGAGCCAGAGAGGGATACATCTTAGTTAAAAACAATATAATCAGCAGGGGGGCACAGAATGAAGAAACTGATATTATGAAAGTCTAACAGCAACTAATTTTATTCACTTTGCTGTAATTCAGCAGTCAGAATAATTTCAGTCTGCCGACATGACTGCAGAGCTGCAGCAGCCAATCAAAATAGAATCTGCTCTTTTGTGTGGTCGGTTTTGAAGGGCTCTCTGCCCGAGCCTCATCAACAAGCAACTAATTCAGATGTGACCCCACTTTAAACCACACACACAATGGCTATTGAAATGAGCTGGGTGCTGATATGGCTGTCGAGAGTCAGACTCTAGATGAAATGAGAATAAAACAGACACATGCACAGAAACACGTGTAGTCAAACACTGTCTGGTAAAGTGGCATAAATAAACACAGTGAGAAGTAGATACAGTGCAGCAATATTAAAGTCTGATTTTTGTGCTTGTTGTTTTGTGCCACACACTCATGGCTTTTATTTTATTTTTCGCATTAGCCTTCCATCTTAAAATACAAATAGACCTTTAAGTGGATCGATTAGGTAATTTAAGGCTGAAGTGCCTGACTATAAATCTCAGTGCATCTCTGGAGTTTGCTGCAGCCACATACTCTCCAAAATTAAAGACCAAGTAAGGTTCTCTTTTTTTAGCATGTTCCTCGTGAAGCATCCTGCTAATGCAAGCCGATAAAGAAGGGGGGCACAGTTAGTTTTGCTAAATGATAAAACATGTCATCCAGCTTTGTGGTTTTGCACACAAACCCTTATCCTAAAATCAGTAAAATAACATTAACTTCAGAAGCAGTGTGATACAGTGTCGTTCACCTGTCTGCTCTCCTGCTGTTGACTCTGTCTCCACTTCTCTCTTCTCCTCTGCCTCCTCCTCAGACTTTTAATCCTGTTCTTCTCTCTTTTACTCATCCTCCTCTCCCCATGAGGAACATAAGGCAGCACCACCGCCGAGGTCACAGTCTGACTCATCACCTCCATCACCCCGCTCCCGCCTTCCTCGCCATCTTCCACATTCTCCTCGTCTTCCTCATCCTCCTCTTCCTCCTCTCCAAGCTCTGAGACAGTGAGAGACGGGAGGTGTGTCTGACGACAGTGGCTTTGCGACGAACGTCCGGCTGCTGGCCCTGTTCTCACCTCCACCCAGAATGGATCTGAGTAGCTGTGCAAGTCTCCTGCACCTGACCTGGATGAGAGTCTCTGAGGTGAAGACCTGGTTTGGACAACAGGCCGAGGAGAGCGAGAGATTAAACTGGAAGAGACAGTGCGAGTGGAGCCGATGCCCTGATGTCTAGGACAAGTGTGTCCTCTCTGTAAGCTGTTTGATCCCTCTCCAACTTCCAAATTACTGCTTAACTGAACATCAGAGTTACTGCTGGACAAACTTTCAGTGCTTCCCTGTCTATCCTGGGTTCTGTCTCTGTGTGTCTCAGCTTGTTGCCTTTGTTTGGCTCCTAAATGTTCAGCACTTAATCTCCCTTGACTCCTGTCTTGGCTTCCATCTCTCCATCTTCCTCTGTTGTCTTCACTGCAGGTCTTTTTAAAAGCTTTCCTCCCAGGCAGGGCAGGTCTCGCCAGCTGCTCCACGCTACTTGAGCGTCCCTCTCCAGTCGGATCTGCACTCCTCAGAACAGGCCTCACTGCCTTAAAGCACGAAGCGGGAGTCTCATTGTTACTGTTTTCTTCACCGGCATCCTCAGTTCCACTACCTCCAACTCTGCTTGAGCCATTTACGCCGGAAGCTCCCACATGGGAGCTCATGATGGCACTCTCAAGCCTCTCAGTCACCAGCAGAGCACATCTGATGCCACTTCAACCAGACAGTCTCGTCTTTCCCCTGCTGTCATCCATCTCTCAGTCTTCTTTCTGCCTCCCACTTCTTCTGGATGTATAGATTCAAGCTCTTTTTTTTAGCTAGAGGGACTGTTCCAGTCCAGAGGAGGTGAGTGGTGTAGCTCTCTAGCTTGGCCTGTCCTGCCCCTGTTCGCCCCCTGGGGCATTCCACACTGTTGACAAAGACAAAGTCCCTGCAGTGAGCCCCATTACAATAGGTGGACTGTTCATGGCCTCACTATTGTTCAGGGTGACCTATAGAAAACACACCACTATGCAACCACTGAACTCACAAAAATAAGGTGAAAAAGCCAGAGCCACCGTTTTTTTCTCATGTCCACTACCCTGGTGTCAGCTTTTTTTCACTCACTGGTTGATAAGCAGAGCACAGAGTAATTTCTCCCTGTGTGTATATGTATAGGTGTGTATACCTGTATGTGGTTTCATTTCTACTGGTGCATTATTATCGACGATCTCCTGTGCACCTTTTTAGACCCATTAAAAATATAAATGTACTTCAGGAAAAGAAAGCAGTGGCTGCACTTTGTTTTAAAATGTGGATTCTTTACGGCAATAAAGACACTAAAAACAACGTGTGACTTCCACAATAGACATTTTTTCACAACAAAAATTGGAAAAGAAACAGGTGTTATTGATGACAATATTGAAGGTTTTGCTCTAATTGGGTACAAAAACTTCATTAATGTGATTATTAACACAAGTATTTACTAGGTTTGATTTAGTTAAGGTTAAATTTGTCCAGTAATTTGATGAAATATGTTGACATCATCATAACTAAAGAATAATTTCTTTATGAATTTATGTAACATTACATGCTGACAGGTTGAAAATTTGTATTACTGGCATTTTAGGAGTGCATGTGTTCTAGAGTGTCATAACAAAACAATAATTTAGTACTACTACTACTATAATAGTATAATAATAATAATTTAATAATGATGGATGGATGGATGGATGGATGGATGGATGGATGGATGGATGGATGGACGGATGGATGGATGATGGATGGATGGACGGATGGACGGATGGATGGATGATGGATGGATGGACGGATGGACGGATGGATGGATGGATGGGTGATACAGTTTTATTAAAAGAAGCCTTGTTACTGTAATTATCACATCCCTGTTTAATTTTGTCATTACACCCCTGTATATCCTCCCTGTTTCAGTCACCTGACTTCCTACACCCTCCTCACCCGTTTTCCATTCTCTTATAATCTCTTAGAATATATATATATATACTTGCTGTCTTTCCACAGTCTTTTATGAGTTTGTTTTGTCATACTCTTACTTCATTCATACATCTTGTAATCTTGATGATGTTTGCTGCCCAGAAACCTATTTGATCCTTTATCTACCCCTCATTAGTTAGTGTGATAAAAGCACTGAATTGTACCTGCCATTTCAGATTCATGGGAAAGTGCCTCATTTTTAGGTGTTTGTCTAAAGTGGATATTTCATGTATGGATCCATAAATAATTCCACGACTTGTATTTTGGTTTCTCTTATTAGCACAGACAGCCTGGAAACTTCAGTGTGTCTCTGTGAGGCTCTCAGCATCATGGAGTCAGTCTGGGATTATGTGAAGAGACCAAAGTACCGGAGACAGTCTAAATCCACCAAAGAATTGTGACAGTCCTTCAAAGATGCTCGGAACAGTCTACCTGCCAAGTAAGTTGAAAAACTTTGTGCAAGCATACCTTGTAGACTTGGTGCTGTTTTAAAGGCAAGGAGAGGTCACATTAACACTGATTTGATTTTTCTGCTTACAGCAATTTGTATAAAAACTCTGGAGAATATTTTTTGAAGCACTGGGAACATTTGGATGGAGCTATCTTTATGTATAGCATGTGGTTTGATGGTCACACATACGGGATACATCATACAGAAAGAAGATGGTCTTAGGCTTGTACTTGTGTAGCTGTATTTTAGGAGCTTATTTCATGTGTGAATCCAGTTTGACTACTAAAACTGGGATGAGTGAAGAAATTTCCTGATGATAACTTAGACTTAAACTTGCAAAAACATAATTTTTGGTATAAAAATACCCCCCAAAACCTTTTTGAGACAGATTATATTCTGTTTTATTGCGCTTTCACAACAGCAGCAACGTCAGTCAAATTCAAGGCAGCCAGTGGGAGTGAAGTTTGACACAAAGTCCATCTTTACATACAGTCTGATGCCACAGACACAAAAGGCTGAAACTCTTTCACTGATGGTTGTAGCTACTGATGCTTCCAATTATAGTCATCTGAGACTTGTGGAGACATTGACCGGCAGGAACAATTTATTTGCACTTTCTTTGAACAAAATATAACTTTGTGTCTCACTTCTGCATCTGCCCTGCCTGTTTTCTGTTTGATGACATCCTGATTTAAAGTTTTCCATCTAAAATTTATATTCAAGCTTTTCAGTTTTACTATTCTCATGTTTATTCTAATCTTTATGTCATTCTTAAACCCTGATCTGATTATCCCAAGTGGGGAATTATGATAGGTTTTCGTTGTCATTATTGATTTTTTCAGTAATTTGAATTTTGAGTCTGATTATCTTCCATACTTAGACCACATAACAAAACACTCCTTCTTCCCTTCACCCTGCAAAGCAACCCTTGTTTGTCCTATCTGGCTGTGTTTGTTCAGGCTCACTGCTGGCATCAGTCGCTGGCTCAAATACACTCAAACACAAAAGCCACTGCTGTTTGGCAGGGAATCCCCTCTCGCTCTGTCTCTGTCACATATGTAATGTTTGGTCCTCGTCTCTCTTTAGCCTTCCTACCATCATCTCCCCCTGGAGCCCAACCCTTCCCTGAGCTCATAGCATGGATGGAACAGAGGCAACCATTCGGCCGCAGTACCGACTGTGGACAGCAGATGGCAGCCGTATCCCTCTCTGAGCTGTGAAGGAGCTGTCCCTGGTCCTGAAACTACCTCATGCTCCATGCGTGCTGGAGATTTTTTACCATTCTCTCTTCATCTCCGTTCAAAATGCAAAGCTGCATCTGTGAATGCTTATTTTTAGGTCCTAGTTGAGCCCTTTTACCTGGTTAAATTTGCTTCAAGTGAAACTGTCTTAAGGAAAAAGTTCATCTGGAGTCATGAAAATTGTTTCTCTCGGTTAATATGTCCACCTGGAGTAGTCCACCGACAGATTTGCTGTTTTTAGTGACAGCCTATCCTGTTATTTCGTAATAAATCCCTTAAGATTTGTCCTGGCTGACATTTACCAGTTCAGATTATGGCTAGACTTAAAAGCAAAAATCCACAACATGCTGAAGTCGGTGCGTCCACTGGGTAAAATAAATGAAAGGGGAAAAAAGAAAGTACAGAGCTCTGCACCCTCATCGGCTGTCTGCAGTGAAAAACGAAGCAACAAGGAGAGCAAAGGCACAAAACTCCAGGGCGACCTCCTCCCGGTCTGACGTACCAAAAGCTGTTGGTATAAATGAATTTACGGCGTCACCAAGCTCAGATGATTCGCAGTACCAGTGAGCGCACCCGGCTGTCAACACTCATGGGCTACAACACACACACACGCGCGCGCTCCCCTCACACACACTTACAAACACGTCTGCGTCATGCGTCCTGAGAGCGACAGCACGAACTCGGCAACTCCGATGGACCCGGTAAAGCGCGCAGCAGCAGCAGCAGCAGCAGCAGTCTGAGGGGCTGACTGCCTCCTGTCTTTCTGTCCACTTGTGTGTCCCTAACTGCTTTGGGAAAGTTGCGCTCCGAGTGTGGCCACATTATGGATTTTATAACAGCAAGCGGCAACGGCAGCAACGCGACAGGCGGTTACCCTAATGGGGTGGACGTAGTGGCCGACTGGGACGGGGGTGAGAATGGCACAGGGTCTGGGTCTCAGCCAGATCTGGTGCTGAGTTACCAGATTATCACTTCTCTGCTCCTGGGGGCCCTCATCCTCTGCTCCATATTTGGCAACGCGTGCGTCGTGGCAGCCATCGCCCTGGAGAGATCTCTCCAGAATGTGGCCAACTATCTGATCGGATCCCTGGCAGTGACAGACCTCATGGTTTCGGTGCTGGTTCTACCAATGGCGGCTCTCTACCAGGTTTTGAATAAGTGGACTTTGGGGCAGGAGATCTGTGATCTATTCATCTCTCTGGATGTACTGTGTTGCACATCATCCATCCTGCATCTGTGCGCAATCGCCTTGGACAGGTACTGGGCCATAACAGACCCCATTGACTATGTAAATAAACGGACACCAAGGAGAGCTGCGTTCCTGATTAGCGTCACTTGGGTCATTGGTTTCTCCATCTCTATTCCGCCTATGTTAGGCTGGAGAAGTGCCGAAGACAGGGCGGACCCTGATGCCTGCATGATCAGCCAGGACCCGGGCTACACCATCTACTCCACGTTTGGGGCTTTTTACATCCCGCTCATCCTCATGCTGGTCCTGTACGGGCGAATATTCAAGGCCGCTCGGTTTCGGATTCGAAAGACAGTAAAGAAAACCGAGAAGGCAAAAGTGTCGGACAAGTGCTCGGCTGTGTCTCCAGCCATCTTCCACAAGAAAACCAACGGGGAGGCCGGGGGGAAGGGCTGGAAGCGCGGCGACGACTCCAAAACCAGCTCTCCGTGCGTAAACGGCGCGGTGAAGCATGGAGACGAGGGCGAGTCGCTGGAGATCATAGAAGTTATCAGCAACTCCAAGACGCACCTGCCCCTGCCCAACACCCCGCAGTCGTCCTCGCACGGCTACGAAAACATGAACGAGAAGAACTCGGGAGCGAAGAGGAAGCTGGCGCTGGCCCGGGAGCGTAAAACAGTGAAAACGCTCGGGATCATCATGGGCACTTTCATCTTCTGCTGGCTGCCCTTCTTCATCGTCGCACTGGTGCTGCCTTTCTGCGCAGAGAGCTGCTACATGCCCGACTGGCTGGGCGCAGTCATAAACTGGCTGGGATACTCCAACTCTCTCCTCAACCCCATCATATATGCCTACTTCAACAAAGACTTCCAAAGTGCTTTCAAGAAGATCATAAAATGCAAATTCCACAGACCGTAAAAATAAAGGCACAGTTTTTAATCAAACATTTAACTAAACGTGGAGCAATTAATAAACGGACAGCAGGAATTGTTCACTGACTGTATGGAAACAGCAGAACCATGACACACAGACTTTTTTAAATTCAGGGACTTTTAGGTATGAATAGGAGGATCGTGTAAAAAAAAGAGAAAAGAACAAAGAATCATAATAATAAACCCACCCATGAAATGAGAGGAGACAGGAACTTTTTTGCTCTTAATGTACAAGCTCATGTTTGTTCAGTGTTGTAGCGACAGTACTATTTAGCCTATATGCGACGGTAGCCATCGTTGTATTGCCATGCAAGACGTGTCATGTGCTGATTCCATGCATCATATCATGAGGCACGCTGGGTATTTCCGTCCCATGCCACGAGCTTTGTAGCACTGAAACAATAAAAGCAATCAAAGTTTGTCATTGAGAAATATTGAGTCAATGTTTGTTTAGAGAGAGAAAAAAAAGTCATGAGCCAAGAAGAGGCCAAGAAGCCTGTTACGAAACATCACAGTGTGTCCCTCTGTCATCATATATCTTCATATGGATAATAAGGAGTAAATCATTTGCTGTGTTGCTGAGAAAACAAAGCAACTTATCAGTTTACTTTGACAGGCCACACTGCTGATGAAAGGGGAAGGGGGCGATCAGTGAATAGGTATGAAACAAAGCCTGCTGTATATCCATCAAATCCATCTCAAAGCTGACATCAAAAGGAGATGGGCATTTTTTCCCCCCCACTACAAATGGAGCCTGATATTACATTTATGATATGACATGCTTTCAGTCTCCCCCTCTCTGTCTGTTTCTTGTCTTATTCAGACGTCCCCCATTCCATTTCTCCATTTCTGATTCCAAGATTGTCCCTTGTGTGTGTGAGAGAAAGACAGAAACAACAACAGACTGTGACAGAAAGATTGCTCAAGAGAAAGATCGAGGGAGAGTATTGAACACTTGTTTTTCTCTCCCCCCCCTCCAGTATCAGGTTATCTTACAGTGCCTTTCTCCATAAGAGCAGACTGGGAAAATGGATTGTTACATCATTAATGAAAAAAAAAGCAAAAAGTGCTAAATTTATCTTCTAATGTAGATGGCTGCTGTGAAAAATAGACCACATAATGCAAAGAGTTGCAGGAAAAACCTCCTCTGTGCAGAACTGCTCGCATCCGTCAAGCAAATCCCAGACGCAAATCCACTTACAGCAGATAGAAAGATAAAGACAGTCAGACGTTAAAAGAGGAAAGGAGGAAAAACAACTTTCAGGAAGAAGGAGCCCCAACGAGGCCCTGAGTGCTTCGCAAGATGTGTGGCCAGCTGACGTGTTGTCATGGGAACACATCAAGCCCAAGGAATTATGGGTCAGTTGGAGTGGCAGAAAGGGCTGACAGGAATGTAAGACGCAGCATGACAATTTAGAGATGACACCTGTGGCATGCAAGCATATTCTGGTGAAGCTGTGTGGCATTAAGTTACAAAAAGTTACAACTTGTTTGATTTATTTTAATCCACAGACGTGACTTTCACTTAGGATTGGTGTTTAGGTGAGGCTTTAGGCTTTAAAATAGCTTGACTAATCCCAAAGAAAAGAATTATTCCACCTCTGTTACATCCCTTTACCACTCTTCAAGCAGGATTTAAAGCATCATAATGGAGTTGCAAGCAGCTACACTTACATCTAAAGTGTTCACATACTCCAGTGGAGAATCTAGAGTATTAACACTTAACGACTGACAGATAACCCTGAGAAATATAGCTGTGATTATATTAAAAATGACATATGATCACATGTTTGAACAAATCTGTAAGGAATGGAAGAAAAACTGCTTTTACACGTGTACAAATCATTCACACGTATGTTATGAATCCCGAAGAAGTGCTGATCTTGAGAGCTGACAAAAAAAGTCTTAGGTCAAAGTTCAAATTGTTGCATTTCTTCACGGGCTTGTGGACATATTTAGAAGAGAAAAGAAAAGAAGAGAAGAGAAGAGAAGAGAAGAGAAGAGAAGAGAAGAGAAGAGAAGAGAAGAGAAGAGAAGAGAAGAGAAGAGAAGAGAAGAGAAGAGAAGAGGAGATGTTTATTGTCAATTTCTCTATATTTCCAGGACATGCAGAGGAACTGACCACCTTGGTGTTAGTGCCATACATTAAAAAAGGATCAAAATACAGCATAAATACAATAAAGTAAAATAAATAAAATATATGAAAAACAACCTATATGTCATGGAGATTGAAAAGTCATTGCAAAAAATTTAAAAAAATCATCAAAAAGAAAAAAAACAAATAAGAACTTACTAAATATGTGATGTAACTATAATTAATACATGCACACAATCATTTAAAAAGCACAAATACTCTATATTATGATTTAATGTAAAATAAAGACACTTGCCTATACTATTAAACTGCACTTCATAATTTTGTCAATCATTTGCTTTAATTAACTTTTATTGCACTGGTTATGGATGCTTAACTTGAGGCTGTTGACAAATAAACACCTTAAATTATCATTGTATCTGCTAATGATGTTAACCTTTTACACGTAAATTAACACATAAATTAAAAAGTGATGAGCTACAATTAAGTGCGACTCAAATGGCACCAACTCCAGTTTCAAAGAACATTAGCTAATTGAGTTTGAAAAGAAAAAAAACCTTACAGTTCCAAAATCACTTTTGATTGTTTGAAATAAAGATTTTATGTCTGTTTTATGTGACACAGTGATGAGCAGTAATGAGTACTTACCATAACACTATCTGCACTCTAGCTGACATGATAATCAAGTTAATTGATAATCATCTGATATAAAATGATTCTGCAGCTATTTTGATAACTGCTAATCGATCATTTTCCCCTCGTTTCAGCTTCTCAGCTGTGAGGATATTATGCTTTTCTCTGGAAGCACATCAAATATCTTTTCGTTAATCAGGTAAACACAGCTACAGCTAAACAAACTGTCAGAGTTTACTCATTTCTGACACTTCTTAAAATAAGAATTAGCTTGAAGACAGCAGCTGCAATCTTAAGAAGCATTAACAATAGTACTTAATATGCCAAATGTTAATGATAAATTAAATCAGGCCTTCACATCAGACATTCATAAAATATACATAATCTTAGCCTAAATTCAGAGCATGTAACAGAGCATTAAAGTTTCGATTGAATAAAAAAGGCATAACAAATCTTACAGAGTGTGAAATTGTGTCTGGAGAAAATTGAGCTGGAGGGAGGAAGTCATGAAAACCGTCTATCTTTTCATAACTCAGCTCTCCTTTCTCCATCTGATCACTTTTGCTGTGTCATGTCAGTGTGATATCAGCGCTCTTGGAATGCTTTCGGGGAAATTAATCTCATACCTGTGACCCCTCGGCTGAGTTCTGGGCTCGTGATAGGCTCAGAGAAGCAGGTAGAGAATGTGAGAGTATATTTCTCACTTGTGAGTCACCCTGTGTGTAAGACTGTTAAAATCATTACATTTCGGTCCTGGTATATGGGATTACAAAGCAGATGACCTACTTTGAACTATTCGGTAATATGAAAAGGTTTGGACTGTAGGACTGCATTAATCCCACTCACTCTGGGATTCTTAAATGTAACGTAGGTAGGTGGGTGCAGTGTGTGATGACGCAGGAGAGGAGAGAAGAGGAGAGGATGAGTAAAGGGAGAGGAGAGGAGAGGAGAGGAGAGGAGAGGAGAGGAGAGGAGAGGAGAGGAGAGGAGAGGAGAGGAGAGGAGAGGAGGATTACATAAATGGTACCACTAACCTAAAAAGAATAACCAAAATTTACTACATGTGCCGCTCTCTGGCCTAAAACTGTAAACACTGAGCAGATTCTGCCCATAAACACCATTTTGTTGTTGGTCCTATTGAAGCATTTCAGTAAGTAGGTTAAAAAACGGTCAAAAGCAAATGCAGAACTCTTGATTCAATGCACTCAAAAGTTCCTCCAACAGCACATGAGATATTAAACAGTATGGATTTTATGTAAAAAGGTAACACGATAAATGACAGGTGTTTTCTCTCGAGAGCACGAGTGTCGGTTTTTAAAGGGACATTCAATTTGGCTGCATAATTGTAATTTTCTTCACTGTGCTGCTTTGAAATCGATTTTACCGATCCATATCAAACAACAGCTGCCAGTTGAATATGTGCTACTTTCATTTATATTTAGTTAGTTCCTTAAAAGTCGTACACCAGAATCGGCAGAAAGTGCAGGCAGTCAATTAATGTACTTATTATTTTTGATATAAAACTTGCAGGAGTTGGCTTTAGATGGGAAAGTGGAAAGGTTTTGCACTAATCAAAGGATCTAACAGATCCGAGATGATCAGATATTCAGTTTTGATCATACATATGTTCTTGCTGTCCTTCAGGATTTAGCAATGACTGGAGGCTGATAAGGAGTTAAAATGGAGCTGATCCATCTGTCGACTCATTAGCTTTACCCACTTCATCCTGTCACGGCAGGGCTGGAGATGCAGGGTTTACTGTGCACAGGTTCACCACAGGACTAACTCAAACAGACAAGCAGGCATTCATGCTCACACTCACACCTACAGGCAATTTAGAAGCACCAGTTAACCTTCCACACATGGCTCTGGACTCTGTGTTGAAGCCGGAAAAATGGCAGAAAAACCTCACAGGCACACAGAAAACACGAAAACTCCACACAGAAAGGCCTTCCTCTCCCTCAGCCGACTGATGGGTTCAAACCCTTCTTGCTGTGAGGTGACTGTGCTAAATGGTGCACCACGATGCTACCCACAATATCGAGCTGATGTGGATTAAAAAATGTTTGAAATACACGCGTCTGCGTTTCATGATTAACGTCATTAGTAAAATTTGACTCTCGTAACTCGAGCCTGTCACAGTGACGGATTTCAAAGGGAAATCTCAAAATAAACCAGCAAATTTAGGCTGAATTCAAAGGAAGAGGAATTGCTTTGGTGATATTTTCATAAACACGGCAGAGTCCAAAAATATTTGTTGCATAAGGGCTGATGATGAAACTTTTCCTGTCCACTTCATTTTTAATAACAATTCAAGGTCTAACCATCTCACTGGCAAAGAACCTCACCTCGAAAATATGTACATAAATTATGTTTATCGATTGTGAAAGTGGGGATGATGACGGATTTATGAGGATTAAGGAGCTTGGCGAGAGGATACAGTTTGGGGAAGGCTTCATTAAAGATCTATTGCTGCTCAGGAGCTCGGCGGATCCCTATGGTACTGTGGGTGACAGACAGAGGGACGGTGGGGGAACTAGAACAAACATGTGTGGGCCAAAACAGGCATTTATAGAAAGAAAGGGGGGCATTTGAGGACTTCTGAACCTCAGATAGTGTTATATCTCATTCAAAGGAATCTACAATTTACACCAATCAACCCCAACATTAAAACCACTGACAGGTGAAGTGAATAACATTGATCATATTGCTACTATGTGCTGTTCTGATGGAAAACCTTGGATTTTGGCATCCATTTTGATGAAACTTAGACACCCAAATAAACATTGTCCCAGAACAAACACACTCCCTCATGCAAATGGAAATCCCAAATGTCACTGGTCTACCCCTGCAGGAAAATGCACCCCACCACATGGAAACAACATCAAACAATCAGGAACATGTTGAGGAACATGACGATGGCCCAACATGTTGATTTGACCTTCCAACTTCCTACAAGGAACAAGGTTGATGGACAGAGGCCTCACTGCACAAGCCAAAGTACCCAAAGGATCCACTGGCACAACATCCTGGTTCCAGATCCCATGGGAAACCGTGAGAGGTTCTCTTGTCCATGTCCAATGGTTCAGAGCATGTTGGAGCACATCAGGGGGACCAACACAGTATTAGGCAGGTGGTCATAATGTTATGCCTGATTGGTATATTGCAAATGTGGCACCTCAATCTTTTGATCCAACCCTGGATGCATCACAAGTTTTGCTCCATTAAAAAACACATACAAAACATGGATGTTGTATTATGCCAGCAAGCAGAAGGATACGCACACAAATCAGCATTCAGTTTGGCTGTCAGTGTGTGTAATTCTACAAGAAATCAGTGCCAACGAACCTTTCTACTTCAGGATTTATTTGACTGACTTCATTTACGTAAGTCTGATGATGCTTTTGCTTCTATGAGCACCGAGTTCAACGCTGTTAAGTGGCTTGGAAGGCAATGTGAAGAAGGAAAAGCCCACTGAGTTGTAGAAATGAGTCGATGAGCAGGGAGCAAAATGGGATAAAACAGCAAAAGGAAAATTAATGTAATAAAAAATAAATTGAAAAACTGAAGGGACGGAAAAAGTCCTTAAAGAGAATCGGAAGAGGAAGCAGGCAAAGACAGGGATAAAAGTAAGAGAGAAATAGATACGACTGAACACTCAGCACAACACATGTTTTCTGCTTCGCCCCCTCCTACTTCAGGGTCTTTTTGATCTGTCTGAGCTTTTTCAAGGATCTCACAGCCTACAGCCCATCACACACCGGAGGCTCTCTCGCTCCGTCCAAGCCTCAGAAAGGAGTCAGGAAGGAAAGAGCTTCACAAAACTCCATCTGATGTGGAAAAATGAGGTTATTTATATGACTATTTTTTTCTTCTTTACTACAGAGGTTAGTTAGAAGCAGATGTGCAGTTTCTGCTCCACAGTAGAAATGTATGATGAATAAGATAACCTCCTCCTCACACTCACACAAACTCATCACTGTGATGGAGGACAACACATAAAAAAGGTGAGAGTAAACAATATCTAATCCAAGCTGCCACTTGCTGCTTTCATGAAAAAGCACAAGAGAGATGAAGAGTTGCATCTCGTCGCTGCTGCTTCAGCTGAGTTTTTGAAATATGAAAGAACTCCTCATCCTCACCTTCAACGGGAGACAAATGCTTGCTGCTGCTTGGTTTATTGTTCTTACTTTGCTTCTCCATCCCCAGATGACTGACCGGTGCTTTTTAATAAGTGCCATTCAGTTAAAACTTTGATAGGGCGACATGTGTGAACAGTGCCACACATCATCTAAAAGAGTCTCTAGACAAAGGCCACTCCAAACCCAACAAGCCCCCTTCAGTTTGCCTGGAGGCAGCTACTACTTTGCTGTTGCTTGTTGATGTGTGTGTGTGTGTGTGTCAAGGATGAAGGTGGAGTGACTATCTGAGTCAAGCTACTCAAATGAATAGCCCACCTGAATTAAAAACTTTACACCTTTAATTTGTCCTCAAATTTGTCTTACAATAACTTGAACTATATAAGTCTCACAAACCTGAAAATACAATAGATAAATACATCATCATCATCATCATCATCACATCGATTTTGCACCTAAATTAACTGTTTTTCAGAAAACATCACTGACTGTTATTTGAGATAGGCTCCATCTGCAGGTGCTTGAAAGAAAGCTTGAATCTTTGATGTAGGTTCACTGCTCGCTATCAACTCGTCACCTGTCTCCTAGAATGGCGTCTGGACCTCGACAATCCAGGTACGAAAAAAAGCCATCTATCATTTTGACAAATTAAAAACCAATCAATCCTCTGTCTTTGCTACTAAGAACTGAGCAGCTTGTCTCACCTCTGTTTTTTTTCTTCTGCCTCAAGCAATTTGTTGTGGAACCTGACTTACACACTTAGAGATGGATATAGTGGCCGATATTTGTTGTCAACTAAAAGCACTGCAAAAGTGTAAAGTGAATACTCAAGTAGAAATAAAAACAAGTTAAGTAGATGCTGTAATAATTACAAGAAGACATTTTTCAACACATTAATCTGGATATTTACACCAGGACAATATTCCAAGTGTCTCAAGTGTGATTGTAAAATTTTTATGTGGATATTGCATTAACTTTTACTTTTCGTTCACTAATAAGTTCAGTATTTTCAGTAAATATGAGATCTTGTTGTATGACTACTTTATACTTGTACTGTGCTACATTTACACAGTAAATGTGCACAGTACACAACAGGCGAGTTGTGTACTTTGCACTTTACTATAGATTGGGATGTTATTTATTGTCAAAAATCTATGTTTTTTTTTTTTTATTAAACAGTGCATTGTTAGAGATTAAACTGCCTGCTTGTGTATACAATAGCTTGCTCCACGTTCCCCAGAAATGCTACATCAATATTAATCCAATAACACGTAAGTGAAGGATCTCAATTCTTCTTCCACCACTAAATGTCAGCAACCCCTTATATCACAGTGTTACATTATGAATATTTACAGCACAAACTCTGGACGTAACTTGATTTTTCAGACATTCAAACCGACAGCTTGGGTCTACACATCAATATTTACTTCATTATCTCCCAGATTTTTTGGAGTTCCTCGTGCAAAATAACAACAAGGACTTTGCATGTGTGTGTGTGTGCGTTTCTCCCGGTGGCTGGCTGCAGCTGCGATTCTCATGCAAGACCGGGTCAATACAGGTATTAATTTGGCCCACACAGCCTCTGGCACCTTGTTAATGGCATTGGGAGACAGAGCTGCGAGAGACAGAGAGCGGGAGACGGAGTGAGAGATCTTGGAAAAGGAAACATCCTTTGGCTTATTGCATCATTTCCAGTGCCTGTCAGCGAGCAAAATGTGTTGCCAAGAGTAAGATCTATTGCCTTAAAATGAACTCTCTCGCACACACAAAAAAAGAAGCCCCCACTGTCTTCGTTTCATCTGCTGCCAACTCTTGCAATGCATTTTCACAGCATCTCACCATGTGTCCTGCAAATACATTTGCAGTTTAAGTATAAATAACTCAACATGTCAGCTTTTTGCTTTAGGCACAATATCTAATTTGAATATAGATTTTTTTTTTCAATTATACATTTCCTCCTCGTGTCTCTGTAACCTAAAATCCACCTCTCAGTTGAGTGTCTGCCCTCAGTAACAATGGCCTCGTGACTGCTTCAGAGATCTTTAATAACAACATCATCATCCACACTCGCTGTTTCGCGTCTTCTGAGACGACATCTTTGCTTTCACTCGTGTTGTCTTAATTGCAAACAAGATACTGACACTGGCGGAAGATGTGCTCATTAATTGGGCACTTAGACACACACACACACACACACACACACACACACACACACATCTTTAAACACAAACAAAGAATAAACACAGTTATTCCCCAAAGTCCCAGTCTGGTTCCCACCTAATTGAGTCTTGTTGCAAAAACCTTTTACCTCTTTTTCTCACACAACTTTGCAAATTCACAGCAGAGCAATTTATGGAGCAGGATGCACTACTGTCGCTTTCAACAGCCAGAAGCATTAAAATTTTATACTTTACACATGGAGACACGTAGAGTATCTCAGCCAGTTTTGTTTGTCTGGTTTGTTGCATGTATTTGTTTCTTTTAATATACAATATCAACCCACCAGAGGCTGCAGATGAAAGTTTGCCTTCAGGCTAAATCAGATGAATCATTCTAATTATAATTACTGCATATAAGTCTCTGATAAATAAATGAATAATGTCAAGTAGTGTAATTGAAGCAGGCAAAAGGGGCTGATATTTGAACTTCGTCATTTGCATTTCTTTACTGTCAAAAACTAGAAGAACAATAAAAAGATTTAGTGTCGAAGAAAATCCCAGGCTCCAGGCCAGTGAAATATACAATAAATCTCAGTATAATAATTCTGCAACCCAACTAGACAATACCCACTAGGTTTGACACATTTTGCAGGCCCATTTTCATGTGCATCCAGTCAAAACTAAAATGTCCTTTGCTTTGATTTGTTACGCAATTGCTCAGCATTTTATTGTTGATGATTTTTGTGAAAAGACCCCCTCCAATAAAAGTAATTTTTTTGATTAAAACGACCATATGGTGTCTTTTATATACTAGAAGACATGTTATGAGCAAAATAAACACCATGGCTGAGCAGTTTTGCCTTGGATATCTGATTCAGACAGAAAAGGAATCAAACACAGATCAGCCACAACATTATGACCACTGACAGGTGAGGTGAATAACATTGATCATATTGGTACTATGTGGTGTTCTGATGGAAAACCTTGGATTTTAACATCCGTGTTGATGAGACTTAGACACTGAAATAAACATTGTACCACAACAAGCACACTCCCTCATGCAAATGGAGATCCCAAATGTCACTGGCCTGCCCCCACAGGAAAATGCACCCCACCACATGGAAAAAACATCAAACAATCAGGAACATGTTGAGGAACATGACAATGGCCCAACATGTTGATTTGACCTCCAAACTTCCTACACCCCATTGTAATCAAGCATCAACAGGATGCAGTAGAACAAGTTGGATTGACAGAGGCCCCACTGTACCCAAAGGATCCACTGCCAAGGTCCTGGTTCCAGACCCATAGGACACCCTGAGAGGTCTTCTTGTCCATGTCCAATGGTTCAGAGCATTTTTGACCAGATAAGGGGGGCCAACACATATTAGTCAGGTGGTCATAATGTCATGCCTGATTGGTGTATAAAACAAATGTAAGGAACCAATCCTATTGATTTGTGGGGTGGGGCTTCCCGTATCATTACTGTCCTTCAGAATGGGTGTCTGATTTGAGTGTTTAAGCAGAGTTGTAGGTGAGCTGGTGTACTTGAGCAGCAGCAAGCAGCAGAAAGGTGGGTGGAGAAAGAGGAGGGATACTCGATATAAAAGGAGCCAATGGTGCAGAGTCATTTTAAAGCATGAAGGAATTATTTTCATGGAAAAAAAACCTTCCAAATATCTAATTTTGATCAACAGAGACAAGTCTTTAGGGGTTTAATCAATGCCAGGAGAGGGACTTTAAGGATTTTTGTGTGGGCGAGACATTTGGCTGAATAATATGTAAATATGTGGTGAGACCTCCATCTACTATTACTAAAGTTTTCTTCTTTTTGTAATGTCAGTGTGGTCACTTCACTTATTTAATGCCTTGTGATCGATACACCCATAAATTAATGCAGGAAGACAGTGAGCAAGGGGTCATATGTGGCAACATATCGGCAAAAAGACAGAGACACTTTGGGAAAAGGAGACATGTAAAGAACGGAAATTGAAGAGAGAGATTTACTTTTGATGTTAAAATATTGTTTTCACCCTCAAGCTTGTGCCAAAAAATCCAGGTCTATGCGGAAGCTCAGAAAGCGCATTCATTACCAAAGGGAGGTGGAGCATTGTAAGGCTAATCAGAGTCCAGGCTCACGGCAAAGCTGAAGGCCTTCAAGGTTTCAGATGAAAAAGCTGCCGCAGTGTGCACATGCGGCCATGAAGTCAATTCTCTCTCAAGCATGGAATGCATATAGTACGTTGCTACTTACAGCTGTCCATACTGGATATGTTTACTCATATGTGTATGTGCTTCGTCATTTGAATGCATGTGGACATGACCGTGCACCCTTAGGGGACGCCTATATGGGATTTGTCCTACTTTTGTAAACAAAATGTGTGTAGTTTGTCTGCATAAATGTGTGTACAGAGTATTTGTGTAAGTGTGACAGTATGTGATGTGTGTGCGCTCATGCAAGCTGTGTGCTGTGGTTTAATGTTAGCGGACAGCGGCAGAAGTGCTCATGGCAAAGCCTATCCATTAGTCTCTGTCACAGCCCAGCTGCAGCCCCACGTATCTTAAGGATAAGAGCTCACTGACACTTCATCATTCACAAACTGAGCCCGTAACTGAGGCCAATTAGATACATGTGGCGCTAAAAGCAGCCTGGGGGCTTATCTTATGGTGCTCTGACTACACCATTTAACAGAGAGAAGAAGTGCATGAGGGTGCACGAGCAGACCTCTCATGAGTAGTCATGCAGAAATATAGTAAGTGCACATGCAACTACACAACAATGTTACATGAAGGACTAATAAAAGATCCATATATGAGGAGCAATAAACATTAAAACAATACCACACTGTGCTATTTATTCAACTGTGATGTGAATAAATCTGGCATGTGACCCTGAGGGGTTCCCAGATAGGACAAGAAAACCCTCCAGTGTGTTCTGAGTCTGCCCTGAGGTTTCTTCCCATTAGGCAGATGTGTTGGAAAACCTTCACGGGAAAGCGTCTTGAAGGCATCCCGATCAATATCTGCTTCAGTGTTTATTCATTTCAGTATGTTTTAAGAAAAATCCTTAAAACATACCATAACGAGATGGTGTTGATAAAAAATTATTTAACAACAAAATGTGATTCCATATTTGTTTGTCTGGCTCTTGGTTTCTTGCTTTAATAAAATCAATAATCACAGATTAAACATTTGGCAGAGATATCCATCAACATTAACAGGAATCCCTGCATTACTCCCAACCCCCTTTTACTTTCCTGCTTGCTCATCTTTACACCCCCCATCCCTCTCTTTGTTTGTCTACTTCTCATGCTTCAAGTAGTTTCGCTTTTTCACTCCTCTCTCACAATTCACCCAGTAACCGTCCTCTCCTCTCTTCTCTCTCTAGTTCCATAGACTTTCCACTTAACATCAACAGGAAAAAACAACAGGTCAGAGAGGTGCAGCTCCCACTTGCTATATGGCTGGCAGATAATCTTGACCTTTTGCTCCATTTTTCTGAGCAGTGGACCCTGTCAGGTGACCTCTGCCTTGAATGTTGAGAGACCCTTTAAATTTTCTTTAGAGAACCAGAGATTGAGGTAGACAGAGGGAGGAGGAAGTCATGAAGGAAGTCATTTCATGCGCACAATTACCCACTGATTCTGTACACTTTGATCAAATTTGATCATTTAAATACCAATATTGTGCACTATTTTTTTTATTAAATATATAACTTATAAAATATTATTTTGGTCTTGTTTCGATTCAGTTTTGACACCAAGAGTTTAAAGGTGAAAGAACTTGGTTAAGATTGGGATTCAGTTCAGAATCTACAGCAGAGTTCTTCCCTATCCAAAGCAGTTCTCTACAAAAAAATTGTAGAGAACTGCAAAAAACAAAAACGGTTAAAATGCTAAACTTATTTACTTTAATAATTTGGGACCAAAATCTCAGACAGCATACAAATTAGATAACACATCCTCCATCCCTCCATTGGTTTTCCCATGCGGATCTGGGGTCGGGTCACAGTGGCAGCAGATTAGGCAATGCATTCGAGATGTCCTTTTCCACAGAAACATTTTCCAGGTCCTCCTGGGGAATCCCAAGGCATTCCCAGGCAAATTGAGATGTGTAATCCCTTCAGCAACTCTGGGTCTGCCCTGAGGTCTCCTCCCAGTTGGACGTGCCCAGAAAACCTCTAAAGGAAGGCAGTCCAGGAGGCATCCTAATCAGATGCCGAAACCACCTCAACCGGGTCCTTTAGATGCAAAGTAGCAGCAACTCTCCTCTGAGCTCCCTCTGGATGTCCAAACTCCTCACCCTGTCTCTAAGGTTGAGCCCAGCTGCCGTACGGAGGAAGCCTAATTCAGCTGCATGTATCCGCGATCTCAATCTTTTAGTTCTTATTCAGAGCTCACGACCAGAGGTGAGGATTGGAACATAGACTGACTTGTAAATCGAGTCTTCACCACAGTGGTCCGTTACAACACCAGTATTAATGCTGTTGGTGACCCATGCAATTCTCCATTTTCTCTTTACTCATGAAAAACATCCTAAGACACTAAAACTTATTTGCATGGGGCAGCAACTCACCTAAGCTAAGAGCTAAGAGGAAGCAATCTTCTGGTTTCTAGCAGAGCACCATGGCCTCAGACTTGGAAGTGCTGACTCTCATCTCAGCCCAGTGCACGCTGAAGACCACGGTCTGACGAAGTCAACAAAACCAAGTCATCGGTAAAACAGAAATCTCACTCCAAGGCTTCCAAACTACACACCTTGGTCATTCTGTGTCAACTTAGCAAAGGTGGTTGCTTGACCATCTCAGAATCTGTTGAAACTTTGTAAGAAAGATATTTGGCATCTGAAACTGACATCTGCCCATTTTTTTTTGGCTGAAATTCTAAAATTTTCATAATTTTTTACCCAAAAGAAATTTTCAATAAATCTCCCACGTGTTGGAAATTGAACTTGAACCACTTTCAGATGTCCATATCTCAAATGTTCTGCAGTTGTTTTTTTATTTCTGCTCACCTGAATAATGGTCTACTAAAAGGTCTTTTGAAATTGTGCCAATGTAAAGTGGCCTTTTTCAGAGACCACAGCATGTGATTTATTATTTTCCGCTTCACAGGGAACATTTTTTTATTTACAGGTAAGGGTTTATTCCTTTTGCATTGCATGTTTTCTGCATAATAGAACTTAATTGTGAAGACCTAGCTATCACTGCATCATAAAATACTGTAATTATTAACTCCCAAACTCCCAAAAGAGGAACAATAAGTGAAGACAAGCAAATATTGATGAAAAACAGAGAAAATTCCTTTACAGGGAAAACATTATATTAAAAAATAGAGTGGATTCTGAGTATACAGTATATCGATAATGTATGCCTGCCTCAGCTTTTATTAATTGTGTAGACTCAGGAGAAACATACTGTCAAAGTTTGCAGAGTCAGTGCAAATTCTGTATACCATTACAGTGATCCCAACTCTTAAACTGCCCCTAAATATTTTCTAATACTCTCCTCCCATTGGGATCTATGAGGGATGCTTTGCGGTAACAGCAGTTGGGGCATGTGTGTTTCTATGTATGCATAAGTGATGGGCACACAAATACAGTGATCATATCACGTTGACAGCAGGAGTTACATTTCATGCTGTCAGCTTGTCTGACAGGTGGCGTGCTAATGCTTGTGTTACTTCTGTCCTCTCCTGGGTGCAGTGTTAAAATTAACAGACAGCAGGTGTGTAACTCTCACACATATGTACTGGTGTAGGACAGCCTGTCATCAGGTTCCAGCCTGAACTTTGTCATGGTGTTATGGACTTATCTCTCACCAGCACATAGGCAGCATGTGGTGGCAGCGGCTTACATTAGGGGAAAAGCTCAATCAGAAAACACTGTAAAGTGTAGTTTAGTATTCCCGATTGCAATAAGCCTTGGGAAAACAGCGGCAGCGGATAGGAAGAAAAAGCAGACAAACGCAGCTGAAGTTGCCAATTACCGTGAGAGGTGATGAAAGAAGTGCAGAAAAAAGGGTCACGACCACGTTTAATGAGAAATGGCGAAAGTGTCACAAAAACCCAACAAAATCCTGCTGGCAAAACTACTTTAACTGTAGAAAAGAATCAAAAACATCATTTTGCTGCTACTGCTGGGACAAAAACACACACTGGAGGGCATTTTATAATGAAAAGTTTAAACTGTTTAAGTAACATTTTTATTTAAGAATGCATCAAACATAATTGACATTCAACACTTGCTGTTAAGTCCCAATGGGATACTTTATCAAATAATATGTGATGTAGAACTGTATGCAGTTGGTGTATAGGTCAGGTTTTGGGAGTATATTTGATTCCTCTGTTAACTTAATCAATTACTAAATAATTTTGTGACTATGTTTAGGCTAATGAGCATTTACATTACATTCATATCCAGTCAGTAAGCCAGAGATTTTACAATATTTCTTGTCAAAATGTTTAATCCTAATTTTCACCCCAAGGAGTTACACAACATTTGCTGAGCTAAATGCAAACACATTTTAAGGAAATGTATTGACTTGGTTACACTTGATAACTAGCACAAAACATGGATTATTTATTTTACAAGTATTTTCTCATCATCAAAAGTGTCGGACAAAACTATAAACTCTGACATAAAGATGGCCGTGAATGAAAGCTGCAATTTCAGGCATCTAGTGGAAAACACGAATGTCTAACAAAATGACAACAAAGCAGGTATGGAAACCACAAATATTAACCTCATGGAGGCGCTATTGTCACGGTCTCATCAGAATCATTAGGATCCATCCTCTGGAGTCCACAAATGTGTTCACAAATTTTGAGGCAAGATGCTAACATGGCTGCAACAATGTCAATACCGAAGGAGGCAGAGGAAGTGGAGGAAATTGAAGTTCTGAAAGTACAATGGTAAGAATGCAGTTGTTGTATGCAAAGTGTAAGAGAGTGTTTATTAGCCTGTGTGGAGTACTGCAAGACTTTATTTTTATGACTCCTTTGGTTTTACCATTAACTGTTAACATTAATTTCATTTTAAAGGTTTATTTTATTTATTGCTTTCAGCGAAACGTCACATTTTACCTCTTCTGTGTAGTTTCTGAAGCACTTACTGCGTAAGAATGAATGATTATGAGGGAAACTGTTCTGCCTTTGCCTTGAATTTATGTGTGCTTTTGATGGTTTAGTTATCCACAGCAGGCAGAAATTGAGATGAACAGAGATTTACCGTAATAAACATAATATTCAAATGAGCAGTATCATGCATATGACATGTGGTTGAACCTTTCCAGTGAAAAGGTCATTCGTTCCATAAAAAAACATTTATCTTTTTACACCAAGCTTGCAAAACCACATCAGCATAACTTTGCAGTCAATGCATTTGAGCCACACACTTTACATATTGTATATAAAAAAATGCCTATGTTCACATGTATATTTATTAATTCACATGAAAACAAATGGTTGAGATCATAAAATATATATTTCATCCCTGTTTTATCCGTAGAGGAACGGTGCAAATGAATGAATATATTCAACTCTAAACGTCAGTAGATCTTAGCAGCAACACTTTTATATTTTGAGGTCATATGTTCCCCTCAGCAAAAAGATAATTTTCATTCCTGACACACACACACACACACACACACACACAGTGTAATAAAGTGCTTCACACAAAGATCTCCTTGCTCTGTGGCACAAGAACAGAAGCTACAGAAAAAGGAGAAGGTATACAGTGGATAAAATATTCTGTTTGACAAGTTATGAATTATGCATACGAGCTTCCCCACTGATAATTTATCTTTTTTTTCATTAATATCATTGTGAACACCACATACCTCCATTGATTGGCTTCCTTTAGTGCAAATTAGCCCTTATTATGCCATCCTGTCCTTTCTCGAAAAGAGCATGATTTGACATTTTTCAAGTCGTCACGTGACAGATGCGATTACATGTTTAAGAGAAATTGCAAAATATCTGTTGGAATGAGCGCGAACAGCGCGGATGACAGTGACAAGTTGTAGGAAGAAGCGGACGGAGGCAGTAGACAGTGAAATAATATCTGATTCTCCTGCTGCCAAGCCAGAACATCTCTCCTCCCAAACAGGACTGAGTATCAATAAAGCTGAGCCTCCAGACCCCAGAGGAATCGCCCGCTCTAATCCACCAGGACTAGACCGGGATTAACAGAGATGCGTGAACAATACACAGCACTGATTGCAAAACTCAGCCACGCAAAATGACAAGAATTCACTCAGTGAGACTCTGAGGGGGGAGTGAGACTTCTGCAAATTGGAAACCGGGGAGGTTTGGCTTTTTAAAAATGCTTGCGGGTTTTCTTACTGTACGCTGTGCAAGCACACATATGCACTCTTGGAAAAAAACACACATGCGTGCACATAACACTGGAGGCTTTATTTTGTTTTCCCTAAAATTCTCTCCTTTTCTTTTTATCAGTCTTGCTTTTATGTCCTCTAGTTCCATTACCCTCCAATCCTAATCATTTACTTACTCTCTTTCTCCCACTTCTAAGTCTTTTTTAGGCCATTGTCAGTTTGCACTACTTCATTCCAGGACTTTTCACTCTGTCACTTATTCTGTCCTATTTTCCTCCCCTGTCTCTCTTCTACTCTTTACTTGTCAAATTAAAACGATTTTTATAGCCTAAAATCACAACTCTTCCTCAAAGAGCTTCCCAATATGTACAGCAACACAAGAGCCTGTAAACAACTGATGACCAACACATCTGTTCTTGTCCATCTGCAGGAACAATGCCACATAACTGCTGCTGTTTTTTCTTGGGAGGACAGTCACACACAAAAAAAATCCTTTTATGGGGGAAAAAAGAAAAGTCCTTAAGTAGGGCAGGGGAAGAGGAATCTTTTTTTTCCAGGATGGACAGACATGCGCGTAAATGTCACAATGGAAAGAAGTAAGATTTAAATTGTACTTATACTACAAGCATAGGGGAAGAAGATGGATTTAAGAAGAAATTTAACAACTTCCACGCGCAGCCAAAGCAGGTAGGACACAAATCGCACATGCTTCTTTCTAATAAAAACTGAAAATGGACACATAATATTCAAAAAGAGGTGCAAAGAGTCTCCTGGAGGACACAGATCTGAAATCAAGATGTCCAGAACAGACACACTGACTACTATATGGTCACTATGTGATCATTGCTACCCTCCTTTTCCTATTTGTTGAGTTACCATAATTTCCCTACTTCTTTCTTTACTCTCCTCCTGCTCTTGGCACTCTCCTCTCCTCTCCACTGCATCCCTCCTTCCAACTTTGTCCCCTCTCCTCCTGTCATTAAGATGCAGTGCAGGGATGTGACTGCTGCTCCAGACCCCAGAGATATCTTTGAGGGTCCACTGAAATAAGTGCTGCTGGTAATGGTTCAGCATACACAACAACTAAAATGATGTGGGCAGATCGTCTGCAGATGGCTGTGGACAGGCAGCAATTTCACACAATATGGCTCCCAACTTGTTTACTGAAAGTATGTAATCTATACCCTTCTTCATGGTGTGTTTTTCTAAGAAGATCTTGTATATTCTTTTAGCAAATCCATCACCTTCTAACTCTTCCTTAAAACTAAATCTGCTGCCATCAACACTCTCTAATGATCAGTAATTTATCCTCCATCTGTAAAATAACGGCAGGCTCTGCAGTAAAAGCAATATCACTATGTGTAGGGGAAAGAAGAATTTCACAAATATACATAAAGTTGTCTCCTGGTTCTGAGTTCATATTGCTTCACTGGGAGCTTGGTTCTTTCTGCATTAACATACGTGACCCTCATCACCTTGCAGAGATACAATAAACTTCATACAGCAGCCATTCTAAGTCAAACCTTAACTCAAAGCCGTGCATTTCGGCCATAATTACATTTGGCAATATCCAGTAATAATAACTGCAAAATATGGGATGGCCAATTTCGTTGTTGCACTGGAGTGTGAAGAGGATTGTAATTCAAAGTGCTTTGCCGTATAGTTCCAGTTTAGGCCGGTCATCAAGTCTAATACAGGAAAAGAGGAGGGGGGCTGGAGGACTCAGCAGAACCACGGACCTACAAATGATCTGATTCACATTGTGGGTGTGTGCATTTATTGCTAATAACATAGGAGGAAAAGGGTTACTACAGCTGCACTGCATTACAGGATGTCCAAGGAAATAGTGGCAGATAATGTAAGAGGGACTGTACAGTGTGTTCAATTTAAAAGACGTGACTGCAATCTGTATCTTCCATCTACACCAATTCGCTTCCTGTCCATCCATCTAGTCAGTGTGGGTATCAATATATCTCCTGCCTGGTTAGGATCAATGCTCTTCACATGCAGCCCCTTTGTGAACACAGTAAAGAAAATCCTGCAGATTTGTTTTCTTTTCTGCACAGTCCCCGTCTAGCTTTCTTTTCTCTCCCTGAACAGTTCTAATCCATTTAAGCACCCGTCTCTCTTTCTGTCTGTCACTCGCTCATACACACAAATACAATCCTTCTAGTTTGCCTCTCATCTCTCAATTCCCCCTCACCGTTTCTATCTTTCTTTCTATTTCTGCCCCTCTCTCTCTGTCTCTCATTTTCCTCGGCCCCAGATGTGCAGTATCTCCACTCAAAAGCATTTTTCCCCTCATCCAGGGCACAATAAACAGTTGTTTGCAGTGTGGAATAACAAAGATTGTCACCATGGATACTCTTCCATCCCATGGGCGCCGAGTGGCTCTTTCCGAGTTCTAAAAGGAGCAATTATCTGATGACATCAAAGACAGGTGACGACATAAAAAAGCAAAGCGAGGGAATTGGGTCCAAGCCATTTATCAGACAGGTGGAGATGGGGCCTGGTTCACCTCATTCAGCAGCAATGGGATGGGATGTTTCAGACAACAAGCATTCACCTCAAGAGGACTGAGGCAGTTATATAAACAGTCAATCTGCATGGAATGACCTGGATTTCATGAAATACAATGAGAAAGACCCGCAGCTCCAGCGTATCCTATAAATGCAGGCCAGGAGGGGAAGGAGAGCTGCTTTATCCGTATATCACACAAAAACACTGACAGGATCACAGTGCAGCAGCTTTATGTTAGTGCAATACATGTAATTATGAACAGCACACTTTCTATGATCTGTCAGTGCACCAACCTGCAAAAACAGCAAATCTAATTGTCTGATTTCAACACAAAGGACACGATCCACTTTGATTTTAGATAAATGTGTTTTGTAAAGCTGCACTGATCAAAGGTTTTGGGATAACAGTGGGTCTAATGACAAAGGGTGATGTGGAAGGGGCAAAACCAGCCACAAATTAGACTGTGCAGCTCCCCTCACCTCTATGATTTGTTCTTGTGCCTTTCAGCTCATTGTTTTGTTTCGTTACGGTTCACATAACATGGTTTATGGCTTTCGATCAGCATGAAAGAAGATGTGATTATTTAGTGGTGCATTTTGCAGCTAAAAAGCCAAATATTCCTCTCAAGAGTGGGAGAAATCCAAATGGTTTTTGGTCCTGGCGATTAAAATTCCCAGTATCATACACATGATGTTGTAGAGCGAAGGACATACGACCTGAAACACTGCGAAAAATAATAAAGGCCTGTATGTCTGTTGGACATTAAACAAACACACCAGTATGTGCTAGCTTGCGCCCTTTTCAGGATGTGAAGGCACAAAGAAACAGTAATTATAGTTGCAATCATCACAGGTGTCAAACGCTGAGCACCTGCATCATTCTCTCTGGCCTCAAGGGGCATCACACTGTTAGAAACACTTTCCTAGTTAAGGATGGTGTAGACAAAAGAGGATAAAACAAAGAATAGGAGACAAATGCTCAGGTCAACATTAGAGAATGTTGACCTGAGTAACCTCAAATACAGATGCACTCAACTAATACCAGTATGATTATACATTACCTTCAATGTGGAAATCAGCAAACTTAAGGGACTTTTAAAGGGGGGAAACTCTTTTGGAGTATCAACTCCAGGAGAAAACCAAGAATGAGCATAACTTGGAACACAGGTAATGATTATAGGAAAGGTGAATATCAAAATTCTTATTGAGATCAGGGTAAATGGTGGCCTTCAAAGACTTAGATCCAATATAGCTGTCTTTGTTTGAGGCACTTAATTTTGTCCACACACCTGTTATCAGATCAAAAAACTTCCTACCCGACACTCTTAGGGTTGAATTGCTTTCATGTAGGATAGTTCAAATTCCCAGTACAACAGCAGATCCATGCTGAGTCCTTCCTACGTAGAAACAGCCACAAATGCATTCAAGTCAGTACACAACACAGGTGACATGATACATTATGTTCCTAAAAACAAAAAGAGTCAGTTTTCATGATATTCTCCTTTATACATGCTGAAATAAATAGCAGGATGACTTGCAATTTATTTTACATCTGTTAAGGTACTTAAGTTTTGTGAAATTGATTTGAGATTAAAATGTATCTTTAATGTCATTGCTGTATGTCATAGTTACACTGGAAATTGCAGTGATATTTTTTTTAAAGTGGTAATAATGTTTGCACACAAAGAGTATTTATGGTAGATGTAGACATTTATTTATGAATTTCATCAATTCATCAATTTCCAATCTACTTTTGAGTACTCGTTTTTATTTATAGTGTCTTATTCAAATGACTTTTATCATTAGTTTACACAAGGCAGTACTGTAGTAACATTGTATGCATTTTGCAGTGTTGTCATACCCTTTTCTCTGCTCCTAAAGACTCATCTGACTGTCATCTTATCCATCATGTTAAATGGGTCTCTTGGTAGTACAAAATGACACACAAAAACACCTGTTGGAAGATCTCTTCTCTTCTCTGCTGCCATGTAAAACCAGAGCCTGAGGAGGACTCTCAGCACACATGTTAATTTTTAAATAAAAGGGGGGGGGGCTCTTGGCAAGAAGTTCAGACAACGCAGAGAGTTTTTACAGTAAGCTATATACACATAATAATGAGCTTCAGCTGAACGCCAAGGGCCTTAGGGCAAATCAACATTGAATGTTCTTGACATTTTCACTTTAGCATTAGGAAATTGATTGCAATGTTGCTCCCTTAAGAGTCAGATTGACATTTTCATATCATGGGAGCTGAAAACTCTCAGAACTAATTTATAGTCCGTGGAGATGCCGTCTCATCACAACCAAGAAATGTTGATCTTCGGTAAAGTTCAACATGAAAGATGAATTGCAATTTGACTCCCAGAAGAGTCATCCAGTATCAGAAACATGTTACTTGTGTCAAATGAGTTGGAAAGTAACAAAATATCACACAAAGCAAGGAATTGCTGATTAATAAACCAAGCGAAAGAAAAAGGAGAACTTACAATGTATAATAAAGGGACATCATTATACAGCATACAAAAATGGAGGAGGATGTCTGAGCTCAGAGGGAAAAAAAGTGCAAAAGATTCTCCCACTGGAATGTAAGAGGAGAAATGAGCCGTGGCTAAGTACAGTTGTGGGGAAGAGAGTCGAGCTGAAATGGCTGAATTTGCTACAAAAACCACACTTAAACCACAATGTTTACATCCTTCTGACAGGCAACTTTTAGCAATTGTTACAAACAAAGGCAGATGTGGTGCACTTTTATTGGAGCTCTCTAAACATTGGGGATGGAGGTCGGGTGGGATGGAAACCCTTTTTGGGTCACCGCAAAATCACAAGAGGGCAATTTTTTGTAGCTTTCTGAATCTGACAATTATACCTAATTTCCAGAGAAGTTGGCCAGGTGTGGAGAAATGTGAAAGGAGGGCAGGGTTTGAACTTCCATCTCAAACTCTCCTTCTTTTATTCTTCACATTACTTTGGCCCCTTTTTGAGTGGAGTGCGACATCATAAATGCCATTAAACAGAGAGTATGGATTGTGATTTTTCCTATTTCTCCCCTATCTGTGACAGTAAGCTTTATTTTCCACCTTGTGTGGCCATGTGCAACAGGCACTTTGCACCGTACAAAGAAGCATGTCTGAAGCATAGCCAGTATTGATATGCATGTTGGGTGATGCAGTCATAAGTGGACAGCTCTAAGTGCACCAGTCCACACTTCGCATTAGAATGCGTTTCCACACTCGACTCCAGTGACCACTGATGAGTGGATCTCAGCTCATGGCAATAAACATGCAGATCATTTCCTTTGGCGAAGACCAAATGTGTTGTTGTTTATTACCAGTGGGAGGCAGAAATGGACTTTACCAGACACTGTTTTAATATGAGGGTCATTTCACTTCAATTTGGCAATTTTTAAAAAAAAGTTCATGCCCAACCATCTCAAATTTCTGTGCATGTGTAAGTTATTAAGTAAAACAGATGCAAAATTTTTGGTCACAGGTGTGAGTGGTGGGGTCATGCTGCTTTTTGTGTTGTTTTCTTCAAACCAATCTGTGGAGCAACGTTTGAAATAACTTGAGAAACAATATGAGCCCTGAAATTTTGGAGGGTCATTGATATGTACATAGTTTCTGCAATGGTACAACCTCGCTTGATAGAAAACGATATTAGGATAATAAGACAAGAAAATTATATAAAATCAGCATGACTCTACTCCTCTTTAAGAATTTCTAACTCAAAAACTAATGTTACCTCTGACCCAGATTTTTCACATAGCCCACTCAATCAATATTCACCCCCTTAGAAAAGAAATCAGTTAAATTGAAGATGATCAGGCGTGGGGTATTCAGGGAATTGAGGCAGAATGACCCATGACAGATTTGGATTTCGTGAGTTACTTTTGCTTACTTAGAGATTGTTTTTTGAGAGGTGATCCTTCAATATGGCACATGACACACCGGGACGTGTACATGCTGCTAAAAGAGTGTGGTCATATGCAGCCCAAATTCAATGGGTCCTCAATGAGTCTCGAGTGCATTCACACCTGTACAACTTTACTTCTTCTTGGCATCACCTGTAAAAAAAAGGGATGTAATTCCCATTTTGGGGCATAACAGTATACTCTAAACAGACTCAAATGTTTGCTGTTATTTCTTTGCAAGGAGAGGAAAGCATTGACAGTGTGCCCATCTACACAGCACAGGTGGCACCTTCTGAATTCTGGGAGTCAGATAGTGCCATGTTGGGTGAGAAAGGTGATTGGAGCAACAGTTCAAAGCCACATTTGGCTGCTTCTGCCACCTGTGCTGTGTGGACAAGCACATTTTCCCGGAGCAACAGCACTCAACTCAAAGCATTCCTCTCCTTTTTTGTCTTTGATTGAGTTTTTGTAGACAGTGATATAAGGCTTCATAGTATACAGTTATGCCACAAAATGGGACTTGTGTCCCTTGTCTCCAAGTGAGACCAAGAACTTTTTGAAGCACTCTTGTGCGTAGAGCAGCCCACTTGTAATTGAATCGCCCAAGATGCATGTTAATGTCAGCTATACACAGGTCCACCCTGACACCTAAGAGTGAGTCTTGTATCTATCATTCCCTAACTAAAAAGTTTCAGTCAAACTTTACCGAATGTTAACAATAGATGGCAGATCAAAAATGCAGTCATATGGATTTGCTTGGAGCAAGACAACCTGTTTACCTGTTTCTGGTATGCAGACGTATTGGTTGAGTCATGCCCTGGAGGTATCAGGATGCTGTGGCCTTGGTCACTTTGTTTGTTTTGTTTTGTAAATGCAAGCAGGCACTTGGAGTCTGAGAGTAACATGAAAATTTAAAGCCCAATCAATAGTTTGTGTTCAGTACCATTTCAGTCCAACAGTTTAGAGTCTACACGGTCCGCATTATAATGACCAGCAGTGCAGTCGAGCGTACATAGTAAGTATTCTTGTGCAGTCTGTTCAAGGATACCAGCAACGAGGCAGCTACAACTGGCTAACCTGTGACTGAGAATGACTTGCATCTAGTAAAAGATAAAATCAATCTGATATAAATTAGGTCCCATCTAACAGAAGAATGCACATTTTGAATTAGCAGTAATTGAATAATTTGCTTTTTGGAATGATTAAAAAAAACAAAACTTTGGCAGATGTTAGTTAACATTCAGAATGATGTGTGTGTGTGTAAGTGGCAGAAGCCTATATCATATTTCAAGCTGCAGAGTGTGATATATTGTGCAGTGGCCTGGTACACTATGAGGACACCGCGCTGAGTGGGATGAGATTTGTGGAATAAATTAGGAGGGTTGAGTATCCCATATTTTTGGAGTTGAAAAGTGTCATGCAGTACAAGGTCTGAAGTTCACAGGTGCAGACAAGGTTTATTTTTTCAAGTATGGGCCCAAAACTGCTTCAGATCATGACGGATTGCATGGTAATAAATGGTGACAGTAGGGAAGTTTATTACTGGGAAACAAGGAAGAGTCCAGATATTGTGGCAGTGTGCTGTTTGTGAACCAGAGGACATCCGCAGTGGGATCAAGAAGGTGTCTAAAGGATTCTTATATTACACCTGTAGTGTAAAGTACCTACTGTCAGCCTCTGTTAATGAACATGTTAAAAAAAAATTTTGTGCAAACATAAAATTTATAGATTTTTAAAAAAAAAATTGCATTAATTCTTTCACAAATAAGTCTTGCTAAATGGATGTCTTATCTCATAGCTCTGGGAGTACAACTCTATGGAAATAAATCATTAAAAAGGCAAGTCCTGGTCATTCATGTGCATAAACCTCAATTAGTAAAATGTAATCCAGCAGCAGATTATGGTCAGTTTTTCACCTTTGTAGTGTAAATATTTCAGAAAGAAGTACTTTTTGCTCCAATACACAGCAATGCTTCACATTTGTCCTAAAAGAGGTTGCTTGGTTTGATATTCACGCAAACCAGCCTATTTAGAAATTGTTTGCAATTCATTTGTGATACTGTGTGTGAGAGTGTTTGTGTGTGTGTGTGTGTGTGTGTGTGTCATCTGGCAAACACATTTCAAAAAAGTTACAAAAGCGATACAGTCGAGTTGAAATAGAGGATCAAGCCGAAATGTAAATGAGGCCCTGGGAGAGCAACTTAATAGTCACAGTGTGTACACAAAAGGCAAACCATATTAAATCTGAAAATGATGCACTCTCAGTCCACTTGGCCTCGAGTACAGCTCCGACAGGCTTGAATTCTTCTCAGAGGTCCTGCGACTGTTTGAGATCTGACACCACCCATGTAAGCTGCCTGTGGTGATGAACGGACTGACAGAGCTCCTGCTGTGGGGTGCGTTAGAGACGGATTTGAAAAAAGACTAAGCTTCACGGCCTGTAGATGATGGTAGATGAGATCAGTAGCCTATTAGCGAGGATAAGTTTGTGAAAAGGTCGCTTGATGTTTTTTCGGGTCTGACAGATTCACACCTGGCAGAGGATTTACACATTCTAGCTCTTCTTACAGATCTCCATTATCACCACAGACTATTATTCTTCTTCCTTCTCTTCCAAATAAGATTCCAATGTCTTCATATTTTCAATAAAACTTCTTTTTGGTAGATTCAAACTTGTGTCTGCCAGTGTCGGATCTGGTTAGATCGCTCATTCTCTACTTCTTTTACCCCCTCTTCCCTTTTTTCCTGTTTATTTTTAATCTGATGCAATTTTCCATCTTCTTCCTCACACGTCCGTCTCTTTCCCATCCTTCTGGTTAATTAATCCACTGAGATTTCGAGTTTAAAACCCTAAAATACGAAAACATCCGAGATGGGGTGAATAATGTGTATTGGGCTCTGCAACACGAGAAGGAAAGAAACTTTTAAAAAACATACTGACAACACAAAGGTAGACTATCGGGGAAATAATACATTGCTATCAAGACAAAATACATAACAGTGTTATATTATTAAAATATTGTTGCAACTAGACAAACATTACACCAATCTTTTTCAAATGAATTTAATGCTACATTCTTTTCTCTTTCTGTAAATGTTTTTTTTCACCCCCGTTTCCTCCCAGTTAGAAACCATGCCTTATGAATGATTAATGCATATGCTAATGCTGGCAGTAAAATTACATGTCTTGCATGTAAAAATGACTATATATTGCATGAATAGCTGGCTGTAGTTATTGCTCTGATAGCACGAGTGGACCGATGATGTGCGCTAATCCTCTCGCTGTTTGATGTTTAATCCATGGCCCGTTCATGTTCTTGTGAAACACGTATTTATACTCGCACATACATGAGCACGTGCAACCGACCATCTGCTGCTGCTACAACTTCATCCGGTCCCCTTCTGGGCATTAACCCCCCATGTTTAGAAAAAATACCATCCCACAACCTCCGTGTTTGTATGTCTTCCTGTAAACATCAGAGTGTGAGTAATTTTGCTTCCTAAGCATAATTGCATGGAACGTGGGGATATTTTTTATTGGTTTGACGTGATAAGCATTTCTGCATTTTACCCGAATCTACAGGTTAAAATAAACTCTGTATACGGAGGAATACACATGAGCAAAAATACTTCGACAGTGAGCGCTGTGCTGCATCCTTAGATGGATTTTGTTGAAGACAAAGTCTCAGCACACGCGGTTAAAAATACTCATTGTGGGAATTCTCCACACGTCATTTTTCACAAAAGGGCACCTGCAGATCATTGTGCATTTAGAGGCAGGTTTATAAATAACTGTGAAGGGAAATGATTTGTGTCTAAGGTTTACATAAACCTCAACCTCCCTTTGATAAGAAATGTACAGTAGAAAGCAGGAGGTTCAGTCCTCCAGTGAGCCCTTAGGGATCCTTCACTGAGATTTTCTATACATTTGAAATACGTACAGTTGTTCTCCGGCTATCATCTCTCTACTTTCTAGCCAGCTAATGCATTTATAATTCATACAATGTAGATGTGGTTTTAAAAGGGAAAAAAACATCGTGGGTAAACAAAAAAAAAAAAACCCGAATGATTCCGCTCCATTTTTCTGCACTCCCTGTACTTACTTTCTTCTTTCTTGTAAGGATTATTCAAAACATATTCTGCATTTTCAGTCAAAGAATAAATTCCCCAAAAGTTTTCACATGTGTACATAGATTTTCATATGTGCTTTAAATTCAAACTGCAATAACCTGTAATCTGTTTTTAGGAAGCAGATATAGGGGGTGGCAATGAATATATCAGGAGAAAACAATGGCTGTGTTTTTCACTTAGACTATTTCATACAGTAAGCTGTATGAAATAATGTTTGTAAACATGCATGTTACACAAACACATGCATGGTTATCCTTGTAGATATATTTAGGCCTTTCAAAGCACAATGTATGTGTGGGTCGCATGCTGCACAGTACTGTTCATTGTATGTGCAGCACAGTAAAGGCTCTCGCCCACACACACTCAAAATATAACCTGCCATGTGAACACATTCAGTATGTGCATTAAAACAGTCACAAATCACACAATAATCCCTTTTTGCCAGAGGACTTCATCCATTACTCCATCTTCTAGTTTCTCACTCCAGTGAAAATCAGGTTTTTGCCTTGTTAACATGTCAAAAGATGATTGTGAGAGGTTCACAAACACAGATTGAGACTTCCAGGCTTTCATGTATAACAAACCCCAAAAAAACTGATCCTGTTAAATTGCGGGTTGGGACACTTTGTATCGTTATTCCTTTTAAATTTGCGTCCAGTTCTTACATGTAAGGCTGAATTACTAGAAAATTCAAAATGCCATTGTAGAGCACAGAGTAATTTTACAGTGTTTTAAACAGAATAGGTGAGGTGGTGTGCTCAAGCTGCAGCAAGTCTTCATAGATCTACGCATTCTAAGCATACAATGGTGTAGAGGTACAGCTAAGCTATTTAAGACATGAAGGATACATATTTAGGAGTTAAATCAACAACGTCTGGGGGATTTTAAGTCTTACCATGATCACTCTTCCCTCTTCTCTCCCTTATGAGAAGGCTTCTTTAACAGCTCTTTCATTTTATTCAGAAGTCAGACATCTTTTGCATCATCTGTAGTCTGTAAATCTTGGATTAATTTTGTACTCTTGGCAACAATTGCACGTCACAACAGTTCATCATCTCCTCTGTTGCTCTACCACTACAGGAAAAGAGAGGAATAAACAGAGAGTCTGTTAGGAAAAGATAGAGAGACACAGAGTGTCTTATTTTCGTTCAAAAAATATGTAAAATCTCAAAAAATCAGACCAAATAGTCACATATATAATGTGTTGCTGATATTAAAGTAATTTTTTTAAGTCATCTTTTAAATACCCTGAGCCACTGAATACATAGCCGAATTAGCTTTTTTTTAAAAAAATTTAGCTTAAATTCATAAAAAATATCACTGTCACATATAAATGTTTTGTTGCTGTCAGTCCATCATACTGGGACTGATGCTTAAACCTAACCCTGATGGTGCAGGTTTAAAAAGACTTTAGAAAGTTTTAAAAACTTATTCCAAGACTACAGCAAAGACTGTACTGCAGCACATCTTCAAAAATGTGTGATGAGGGGTGCCCCGATAGCCTAGTGGTTATGTCGCGGGACCCGCATGCCGAGGCATAGCGGCTGTGCCGGGTTCGAGTCCGACCTCGGCCATTTACCGCATGTCCTTCCCCACTCTCTCTCCTGTTTCCGTTTCTATCCACTGTCGTATCCTCTCCAATAAAGGCTGAAAATGCCAAAAATAAATCTTTAAAAAAAAAAAAAAATGTGTGATGAAATAATCTCAATTCCATGTTTCCCCTTACTTCAACTAGGTTTCACCTGGACCTGGGCAATAAAACAGCAATCTGTCATAGATTAGATGCGAACAGCAATGACAAAAATGCAAATTTCAGTTCTTTTAACAAATTCCAAGTGTGCTGGATCAGAAACAACCAGTCTTACCTTCATACTGGAGCCGCGTCACCCTCCATTGCTCTCGCTGTGGCTTCTGTGTAGCGTCTCCTGAGGTCCGCTAGTCTGCAGCTGGCTGGGCCTTTCATCCACCCTGTCTGCACCCAGAGACCTCCCTTGGTGGAGGCTGCAGCTGGTGGGGACTGGTGTTTGCCCTTGCAAAACGGGCTTTGCGGTGTAAAAAGAAACCAAGCCCCAGTGTCCTTATCGCCTCCTTCTAAGTGATGCAGCCTTGGTGGCTTGTACCGGGAGCTTACAGATTTTGCATTGAGATGCATGAGGAGGCCAGTGTGAGGTGTCCATCCAGTGATATCTGGCCCTGGCCAGTCACTTGGAACCGCTTAACCTCACACTGGTTGTCCTCTACATATCTAGGTTTTACTTGCTTTTTGTATTTTGTATGTATGAAGCTGAGATCAATCCAATTATGTGTGTTTTTGATTGATCAAATTTAAACCTCTGTACCTTGATAACAAAGCTAGTTTAAAAATGAAGAAAGAAACTTTTTTCTTAGTTAAGAATAGCTCATTTAATCAATATTTTCAATAATCAATTGAAACAAGGCATTTTATTGTTATTGACTTTCCAGTTATATCAGCAAGCCTAAACTTCAACCATGCTGTAAATCATTTCAGATTCATTCACGTTAGAAAAGCAAGTTCCACTGCTGCCTTAAAAATATGACTTAACCACACTTTGGATGTTTGATTAGTTCAAATTAAAGTTGAGTAAAATTAACTCAACTTGACAAAACAAGTTCAGTTAACTCAAAATATTAAGTTAAATCAACTACTGTCATAGATGATGGTTACAGATTGACTTGCTTTTTATTCAGCATTTAAGGTGTATAGTCCCAAAAAGTTAGGATTAGAGTTTATATTTGGTATGCACAGTTTTACCACTATCGTCATTAACAGTTTACAGACACTGCAAGGAGTTTTACAGTGCTCCTTTCTTGCAGAAACAGATTTATGTCTCTAAGCTTAAATAAATTAGGCGATGCAATATCTTGACAGAACACTGCGATCTGGACTCCAGGCACTTGGCTCACACTACACTGTCATTAAAGCATCTTTCCTATCAAGTTAAAATTAAATTTAACTTTTTTGACTGAATTGTAATATTTCAAAATTCATAAAACAGTTCAGTCTGAGTTTTAATGTTTTTTTTTTTTAACTGTATGTGTTCGTCAGATCACACAGGGCTCCGGATAAGCAGACTTCACCGTCCCTCTTCACAGCCCTGTTAAAATGATTTACTGGCTGCAGTGGTATAGCCCAATTTCATGGCTGGCTCACAGGCCCAGCTCATCTGATTATTCAGATTATCAAAGTCCTGCCAAAATCAGAGGGGACCGTGTGGAGGAAAGTGAGCGGAGACGGGCTTGAAAGAAGCAAAGGAGATGTAAAGTATTTTTAAACCAGCTCCCTAGACAGTGTCAGGAGGTTGACAGGTTTGAGGAGAATATTGAAGTTTAATCAAAAAATAGGCTCTTTGGTCTAAAAATGTGGGTTTTATTTTAAACTGATAGCGTATGGAATAGTAACGGCTACAATTAGTTTCCAATTCTGTCTCTCTAACATCTTATCTTTCACAGTCACTGCAGTGATTGATTCTTAAGTGTTGCTGTGAAGCTGAAGAAATCACAGCTTGCTCTGATTGTAAAAGGCAAAGGCATGTAAGAATATCCATAACCACTGGTAGGGAAAATAAGGTGTGTTACGAGGTGTGTTGGGCATTTACAGTGCATTATTTGGACAGTGGGATTAGCAATAAGTGAGGTGAGCCATGACTGCACTGGCAATGATCTGGTTTACAGAGCAGTAAAAGTCTCTACTGCAAAAAATATCCTCTAAGAAAGCCCCACCAGGTTGTTTGTCAGAAAGCAAAGAGGCCATCAGGGTTACATGACATTTGACACATTGAGTGAAACATATTTATGACCGAGGTTTGCAGTCAGACTTAAGGTCACCATGATGCCAACAGCTATGTCCAGCGTATTTTTAGCCACATTTGGTGTTAATTCAGGTAATGCAGCTGTCACACTGTGACATGGCTGATTATGATCGCTGTAAAAAGCATGATTATGAAAGATGTTTTCGGATCGTTGCAGCAGCACGGATGAAATAAAAATAGACTGGATAATGTAATTTGGCTCCGTCCATCACTAGCCTGTTTAGCATTCCCTGGCAGTCGTGTGCCAAATAGGCCGTAACATACTGGTGTTTTTGTTGAGTCAACAAGTCCTCGCTTTGAATTCTGAATCCAGTGAAACATGCCAAGGTCATGAAATATTTAGATCTCCAATATGATGGCATAAAATATCCAGTAAATGATTCCATATGATCTTTTTCTATAAAATATTCTCTAATCTGGGGCTGCGCGGTAAATCAGTGTTTAGCACCGTTGCCTCACAGCTAGAATATCCCTGGTTCATGTCCCGGTTAGGACGCCTGGCATCTTTCTGTGTAGAGCTTGAATGTTCTCCCTGTGCACCATGGGTTTTCACCGGGTTCTCGGGCTTCCTCGCACAGTCCAAAAACATGCTGAAGTTAATTGATTATTCTAAATAGTTCGTAGGTGTGAATGTGAGTGTGCTTGGTTGTCTGTAGCCCTGTGATAGGACTGGCGTCCTGTCCACGGTGTCCCTTGCCTTCGTCCGAGTCGGCTGGGATAGGCTCCAGCGCCCCCGCAACCCCACAAAGGATTAAGAGGTGTACAGATAATGAATGGATGGATGGATGTTCCCTTACCTATGCCATTAATTTATTGTAAAAACCTTTGATTAACCCTTAAATTAGATCACTGCAGAAATCATTCATCACAACCACCCATGGAATTTTCCACTTAGTCTTCCTGTCTTATTCAGTTAATGTAATCTCTAATGCAAGTGCATTAGCTCATCTACAGTATCTAACATCTAAACATCAGAGGCACTTTAATGAATGTAAGGTCAATATGAAAACAGATCTGAAAGGTCAGAAATGTACTGCAGTGTTCTATCTACTGATCTCTCTTCTGGTCTTCAGCTGTGGTTTTTTTCTTCCTTCCTCCCTTTGTCTCTGGGTTTCTTTCCTTTAAAAGCGAATTAGCCTTTTGACATGGCACCATGTACCTGTCAGGGCTGAGGAATGCATCTGTCCTCTGCGATATGTCAGTTTTATGTGTCTGTGCATGTCTGTGTGCACAGACACCCTTTAAGAGCGGGGAAGGAGCATAAAATCTGCCAAATATTGTAAATTGCTCATGTGCGATTGATTAATTTGGTTAGAGACCTCAGGCAGGTGTATTCATTAGCTTCAGAAGTACAACAGGTGGCGAGTTTGAAACTAGAACCTGGCTTGGTTACACGTTTTTTCCTTAAAATTTTGTGGCAATCCCTCATTATTCAACGTATGACTTTCCATATTATGTCAGCTCTTCAAATCAATATTTATTACTGCTTTAGATTCAGGAATTGCATCGCAGCAACAGCCTTGGAGGAAAGTGTTTCTCCTTAAAATCCAATTACTTCTCCTAGTTATCATTTTGTGTGAGCATATTGGAGTTTTTCGTCAGGAGGGTAAACTAATTTGAAAATGGAGAGAGGCCTTGATAGAACTGCTGATGTGTGTGTGCACGCACGGATAGTTTCTATGTTGATTGTGTGTGTGCGTGTGTGTGCTTATGCAATACTTTCTACAGTCTTTATCGAGGATTCTCGGTCTGATGCGTGGCCTACTGTAAAGGCGGCTCCTCCAGCTGACTGGATGGTTAGTGTGATTGCGATCAGTAACCAACCAATCCATAGCTGCCACTGTCGAAGTTTCTGTAACTGATGAACCGAGTTGTGAGTTTCTGTGTGTGTGCGTGTGTGTGTGTGCGTGTGTCTTGGTCGCGTACAGAGCATACAGGGTGGAGGGGGTTGGGGATTTGGAGGTGGACAGGCCTGTTAAGCTCATTCTCCTGTGACAGACCACTCGCTCTCATCCTCCCCGCTCTCAAAGTCAACTCATTGCGCTCTCATTTCACACTTCAGGGCAAATGGAAAGGAGGGGGTGGGGGGAGAAAAACGAGGAGCAGGGTGGAGTAAGGAAGAGAGGAGGGAGACAGAGTTCTGGACAGTGAAGAGGAAGGATGGGATGGGATGGAGAACAAGGGTCGAGATGGGTCAGGGGACGGTAAATGAGAAAAGCTTGGAGGTGGAGAGACAAAAAGAGGAAGAAATGGTCCAAAACATTTTATTTATAGCTGTTGTCAAAGATGTGCTTCGATTTTATTTTCTGAAATGTGCACTCATCATGTTAGTTATATCACTGAATCTCATGGATTGGATGAGGAGCTCAGACATCTGGAGGGAGCTCAGAGTAGAGTCACTGCTCCTTTGCGTGGAACTGAACCAGTTGAGGTAGTTTGAATGCCTCCTGGGCTCCTTCCTTTGAAGGTTTTCTGGGGATGCCCAACCGGGGTGAGACCCTGGGGTAGATACAGAACTTGCCGGAGGGATTACATATCTTATCTGGCTTGGGAACGCCTCTGGGTGCCTCAGGAGGAGCTGGAAAATGTTGCTCATGGAGTAACATGTTAAACCTGTTGCCACTGCGACAAAACTCCAGAAAAGTGGAAGAAAATGGATCTCACAGATGGGAGGAAGTGAATAAGTTATTTGAGAAGTCGACCACTTTAAAATCTACTGCCAGTGACTGGATGTTGACCACTACTGGTACTATTACTAACACTAAATATTAGAACTGAAACTTACACCAATTAACCACAACATTATGACCACTGACAGGTGAAGTGAATAACATTGATCATATTGCTACTATGTGCTGTTCTGCTGGAAAACCTTGGGTTTTGGCATCCATGTTGATGAGACTTAAACACCCAAAAAAGACATTGTCCCACAACAAACACAATCCCTCATGCAAATGGTAATCCCAGATGTCCTCGTCCTACCCCCTCAGGAAAATGCACCCCACCACATGGAAAAAACATCAAACAATCAGGAACATGTTGAGGAACATGACAATGGCCCAACATGTTGATTTGACCTCCAAACTTCCTACAGCCCATTGTGATCAAGCATCAACAGGATGCAGTGGAACAAGTTTGATGGACAGAGGCCCCACTGCACAAACCAGAGTACCCAAAGGATCCACTGCCAACGTCCTGGTTCCAGACCCCATAGGACACCCTGAGAGGTCCTCTTGTCCATGTCCAATGGTTTAGAGCATTTTTGAGCACATAAGGGGGGGCAACACAATATTAGACAGGTGGTCATTAAATTTCATTACTTAACCGAATGTGGCCACAGATGGACATGTGGAGCATTCAAGAAGAGAGTATGTCACAAACATTGGCCGGTCAGTATTTCAGAGAGAATGACGGAGCTTGTATTTGTTTCCTCAGCAAACACCTGCAAAATAGGACAAGCTAGATAGAGCATGTTTTGACGACATTAATTTATCAACACAATTTTAGATCCTGATATTGCTGCCTTTGCGGATCTAAATACCCTTTTTTTTTTTTTTTTACCACAGAGGGTACTTTTTTCGGGTGAAAAACACTGGTGAAGGGCAACTCAGGTAAAGTGAGAGCTGTAATTAAACGTTACATATTTATTGAACTTCTGACTTCTGAACAACAGACCTCCATTTTTAACCTATTTTTGTATAAATGAGTGTAGATCTATAAAAGCATTCCTCAACAAAACCCCACCAATGGTCACCAGGTTGTTTATCAGGTGATAGATGACACCATGACGGCTAATTATGATTACCAAATTAAGTAGAGGGAATAACTTTGCTTGTTCTCTGCTGGACAGCCTCAGAAGGTTTGAATTTCCCCTCAATGCACAATATGAAAACTTAAATTGTGTACTCTCTCTGGGGCCTTAATTAAACATCTAACCAAATACTTCAACTCTGAAGTCAAAACTTTCGCTCATTAGATATGCAGACTGGACTGTATTGATAAGAGAACTGCAGCCTCAGCATGTTTAACAAAGAGTTGCTGAACTCAAACTTTAGGTATCACACATTTATCATATTCAGAAAAAAAGATAAAGTAAAGAAAGTAATTAGAGGAAAGCATACCGTGTAATTTATAAATGTTTGAATCACTGGTGACCTTTTTTATTTTCAGTGTTTAATATTGGCTTAATTAAAATACCTCTGAAGTAGAGACTGTCTTACATTTTCATTCTGATAAATGCATCCATCTTTATAAAATTTACAGCAACAAGTACAGATCAAAACAACTTTTGAAACTTTTTTTTCCAGATGGCAATCAATATAAAGATCAAAATGAATGCTGGGCTTATTATAAAAACCTCTCGTCATCCATATTTACACCACACATGGCCGAATCAACAAAACAGCACAGTATTTTCACCACATCAGCATCACCGTGAAAATACGTCACTACCAAGCTTACATAAAAAGCATTTGATACTGAGCAGAGAATTGAAAACTTACGCTTTAATCTATTATTCAGTGTAAAATGAAATTTTAAAGAGCTTACAACGAGCTGACTTGGGCTCTTTAAGGATGTGTATGAAGTAACGAATTTACATGCTGAGGTCTACTTCTGATTTTAAATAGTAGGGATTAAAATCCTTTTCGTGGTTTTAGATCATGATAAATCAAACTTGTGATGCTCGTTCAGTCTCTAAAAATGTTATTTAAATAAGCTTGCATTCGGATTTCATTTAGGCCTCGAGGCTCAGGCTGTGCCACTCACTTTGCCGACTTTAGTTGCTGCAGCACCTTTGGAAATGTGCTGCCAATTTGGTGTAACACTTTCCTAATTACAGTAGATTTTAAGGACATAAAAGGCTCGGTGAGTGATTTAATTTTATCGTTTATCTTTACAATTATGTCCCAAAGAATGTTTGCACAGAACACCAATTAAAATATCCAAAGGTGATATCCTAATTGCTTCAAATTATCAACAAATTTGAGCCAGTGTAGCTCTGGAGATGGATGTTTTTTCTGCAGCTATCATTTCATCTTAATCTCTTCCAAAAGAGTGATTGTTTGAGAGAAAATCATTGTCTCTCATGTGCACATGACACTTCCCTTAAGCAAAATGACGACTTTGACTTGGAGCTAAAATGGGGTAAATGCAGATGTGGGACTATTTTTAGCCTCGGCTTTGTGTTTGAATGGATTCTTTGTGCACAGACAGTGACAGTAAAACATTTTTATTTTCACTTACTGAAACATTTTTACTTATCTTTTATCCCAAAAATAGAAGGGTGCATGTCAAAGCTGCTTTTGTGCTTGGACATGGTGACACATCGAGAGGACAATGCTGTTTCCTCATCTTAAGCTGCTTCCTTTTATTTTGCAGAACAGACAAAGTGTGTTATGGCAAACTGGAACACATCAGTATTTTTTTTTCATGAAGCTCTTTTTATAATGAACTTCTGTATCTGTGGAGAAAGACAGAGATGAAACAGAGAGAAAGAGGTAATGGGACCAAAAAGAGAGATGGAGTGTGTGTGTTTGTGTGTGTCTGCAATTTTATCCCCCCCCTTCCAAAAAAAATGGAAGAGGGACTATGACGGGCTTCAAACGACATGGTCTGTTCTTTGTTCTGTGCTATTGTGTTCGCACTAGAAGCTTTTTATGAAAAAGTCTCTCTGTGACTCAAGAGCTCTTACTCTGCTCTGTGCCTCCATCCACTTCAATTTATTTCAGGGTAGACTGACGGCACTCCACTCGATCAAGGGATTCAAACTGAAACACAACAAATCAAAGAAATTAAAAATTCCGCTATTTTCGAGCAGCATTAACTTCAAACTACGTCATCTGGCGACGCCACTTTACTTCTTGCACACCTCCGGGTGCAGGAGTGAGATATGAAAGCTTCGTCTCTGTTCTTGAGAGATACAGACACAGACATTTAGACAGAGATGCAGAAAAGGACAGAGATGTGGAGGGAGGCGCTGCTGCTGCTGCTACTGCTGCTGCTGCTGCTGCTTCTCTCAGCCAGTGCTTTTAGTGAGAGTGTGCTATAATTTTCTAAAACAGGAAGAGTGAGTGCATCGAGCTTCAAACAGAAGGACCTGCTCTTTGATCCATATCTTTCCATGGAAAATACTTTTCTTTCTGTGCTTAAGAGTTTCCAATCTGCCTTCTTCCACCTAAGATGACTTTAAATAAACAGACTAATAGAAAAACCCAAAACATAGTGTCACATTCAGCATTTTAAAGCGCACAATTACCTTTTTATGCAGCACAATTAGAAATGTGTTCATTTGCATGTTCGCCCAAGGCACAAAAAAAAAATTAAGAGTACCTGAATGTGTTGGTTCAGAGAACAGGATGAGTCATCTGCAAATCAGAGATCACAAATGTGAGTGATAAGGATGGACACAAAGGGATGGCTGAAGTTGAAACTGAACCCATTGCTTTGTAGTTTTAGGAAATCTAAGGGCTGGGGGGCACTAGAGCATTTTTTTGCAGTTCAAACAACAACATCACCACATGCCAATCAATCAACAATTTTTGATGAGCAATCCTTGGCTCAACTGCAAATTACATCAAATGTACTAGTGGATACAGAATGTGAACAAGTCCCATAAACAGTAATAAACCTCCATTCAGTGAAAAGGTGCTGCTCCAAACATGCTGAGAGATGTAAAAGGGAGAATAAGCCCTTTAGAAAAACAGGACAGATAGCCTATCATGATTTCTGTCCCGTCTGTGGCTAAAAAAAAATAATTTTGTCAGGTGGTTCTGTGCATTTTTTTTCTGCCTACCAATGCAAACAAACCACAGTCCAGATAAGTAACTGAAACACCTTTTCTCTGAGACACCAACTATTCTTGCAATGTGATCCTTCCTGTCTTATTTCTCTATGAAAGCAAACTTATTCAGAATTACTGCAATTATCTCTTATATTTGATGTAGCAACTTACATCAAATTTAATTTCCCCACTCTATTATTTTTTCCAATTCTCCACAGTGATGAATTCAGCATGCAAAGTGGCAGAACACATTCACTTGAGGAATGTTGCTCTCTTGAGTATATCCAATTGTGGATGTTTTTGCTGTTGCTTTGTCACCAGACATGTCTGAAAAACACGCAATTTTGATTGCAATTATGAATCATTTAACGTTTGAGGGATATTGCACATTGCACAAGGGAGTGTGTATACATTTGTTCTTACACTCTTTCTCCTTAATATGTGATTGATGAGAGATGCTAAAGCGAGATGCTAAAGTGAAAATGATGAGAAATCAGAAGTGTAATTTACTTCACAGAGTGTGCGGGACTTATAAAGTACGTGATTGATTATTGGATCGTGGTCAGGGGCCTTGGACTAATAAAAAGCCTTAATCATTCTGAATTACACTCAAGAGACAGGTTGTAAATCTGAGTGTAGAACAGACGGGCACAAAAGAAAAAAAAACATGCAATGCTGTGGCAGTGTTAGATATGCCAGTCGCTGATGGACTGTAATTTAGAGGCAGCCTAGCCACAGAAAGCATTAGTAATGGCACTGTGTCAGTACTCAGGCATATGTGTTTGAAATGCAGCCTCAAATTAAGATTTAACGTTCTGGCTGCGAGACATGTCAGAACATTGGAGGGCTGAGATTAATTATCACTTTGGTAATGTCATTTGTGTTTGAGGGTCATTTATACGGTAATTATTTCTTTAAAACAGAGTGCGTCTGGTGTCATGTCTCAACTTTTTCCTTTTTTTTCTTAAAGTTCTTGGAACCTTTAACATTTTATGTCTATTGCAGAATATATTATATGTCCCCAGGGGCTAATGCAATTCTCAGGACATGTGATGAAAAAATGTCAAGAGTCCCTCTGTGAAAATACAAGATGCTGTGTGCACGTAACAGAGTGGACCTTCAAAAGTCCGCGAAATCCAGCACGGCCACTGACAGCTGATCGTCTATTACACTCCATCATTTGGAGATGGAGGTGAATGAGAAACAAAGGTGGTCAAAGGCAATTTTCATCACATCATTTCTGTCTGTCAATCTGTCAGATGAGGCCTCCAGGTTCACCATTGTAACTGAATGGCGCCATTTCTTTCTCTTTTTTTTGTCTTAGTCAGCCCTCTCAGCTTTGGAACTCTCCGAATCTGAAACAGTTGGTGTCATGTTTTAAATAAATACCTTTTTAAAAGGTATTTCTATTAAAAAGAATAAAAATAAAACTTTGGTGTCAAATATGTTTTATATTTTCTCCCATGCTTATTATTTTTGTTGATTTTATTTGTTGTTTGCACTTTTGGTGGCCTGTTTCTATTTATTATATTGTGTTGAATTTAGGAATCTGGATATTCCAATGCAAAACACTTTGTAAATGTTTTTTTTTAAAGTTCTATATAAATAAAATTCCCATTATTACTTTTTTTTAAAACAGCAGTGCATGTAAAAGCGACAGGTGTACTAGTTGTGCACACATGCATGCAACAACCTACATAAGCAGGACATACACATACGCTCGAGCTCAGCATGTAAAAGCAAAGACGACCATCCAGTAATAGTAACAGAAGGTGGGCGATGAGATGACTGACAGGTTTGGTTCTGTTACTGACCCACACAGCAAATCATTTCACGCACAGCACGCAAAGCTCCGGGGGGATTTTATCCAAAACTTATCCTCCCCATCTTGGACAAATATTAACAACTCCAACATTAAATCTGTCCAGAAACAAAGGGTCTTACAGTGGAAGAAAAAACAACAACAAAAAAAAAAATCCCAGTAGGGATCAATTGAGTCAAGTGTGAAGACACAGTGTGTTTCCACAGTACCTGAGGCAAAATTTGGGAAGAAGGTGTTCTCTTTCCTGAATACAAATGAAATGACAAGATCTCATGCTATGTGTCCTTTTGGCTGTCTCTCCCTGACAAAGGAGCCGCTACCATTAGATCATTACTCTGGAACTCCCTGGTTCTGGCTGGAGTTATAAATGAGGGAACAAAGATGAAACAGTTGAAAAAGTTCAAAAGAAGTTGATTTTTACTGACTGGAAAAAAGCCTCCAAGATAAAGATTGCATTTGTGGAGCATTATTTGATAATATAAAGTCCCTCGGAAGCAAAGCTCTTACTGCAAAAGGTCTGGTCACAGTAATTAGACTTTTCAGGGAAGCCTGTAGCTCAATTAATTTGGTTTGGACAAAAGCTGAAAAGATAATGCATCTGTTTATGTTCTAGTCTGGTTCATGTTCACATTGGGTTTTCACAAATGATGACCATGAAGAGTAAACATAAAGTAACAGACTGATACTGACTGACATTCCAGAGTGGATGACTTTGGCCATCCTGAATCAGCAGAACATCAGGGCCCATGAGGAAATCAAACTCTGGTGATTGACAGCAGGTATGTAGCATTTTCTATATATTCTCAAGTGTAACAAAGAGCTTAAAAATATAAACCTGATTATGACCTCATTAGTCAGATTATATATCTTTATGAACACAGTCATTTAGCTGGAATACTAATATCAATGTTTGATTAGCCGAGGGCAGTTGTCAAAAAGGTCCTAATGGTGGATTTCATCGACTGCCCAGAGCAAGCTGCAGGGCTAAATTTCAGATGAAGAAGATATCTTATTACTGGTATGAAATTCTTTGAAATTCAGGTCTTAAAATTCTGATGAACAGGCAAAGATATTAGATCATCAGCAAAGGATTGAAAATTAATTTTCTATTTATAGATATTGAATGCCTAAGGCAATGACTACTTTTAAAACAACAGAGGGTCTAGAGCTGACCCCTGTGGAGTGCCACAGAACAGGCGACAAAGGTAAGAAATGGTTCAGAAAGACTGAAAACATTTCAGACGAGTTAACAGAAGGGCCAAGATTAGATCAAAAGTGTAGCATTTTAGTAGATGAAACCTTGGAGGAAGGTCTCAGTGCTCTGAACAGCTTGGGAGCACAATTAGAATTCCTTAAAAACATTGTTCATGAAAGAGTTTACTGGATAAGATCTACATATTTGGAGTTCGCTCAGTGATTTTATTTTTAGACAGCAATGAAAATGCAAACAAACTGAGAAACATAAAATTGCATTCCAATTTTACCCTGTTCTCCAATTTTAAATACATTTAGCTTCATAAATAAATAGGCTTTCCCACCTAGATGTGCATCTCTATTCATTTTAACCAAGAGAAAGCGATAAAATGACTGCATTGACATTTCTGGCCAAAATTTTGTCAGTGTAAAAAGACTCACTATCTACTCAACTAAAATGAATTTTCAAATTCTATGATTGGAAAATTTGGATGAAAAAATTACATGACTAAAAACTTTTATTCAAGCTTTTTAATTTGCTGCACCGAGTTCAATAATGGTCAAGTAACAAAGGCACTTTGGCTTTAATCATCCGCTCAGATTTGAAACCGAAATTAATTACCTCTGTTACCTGAAAGCGGCAGTTCACTCGGTGGTACTGTAGACTCCAGCATGGACCTGTATATTTGCTCAGTGGGGTCAATGAATTGAAGTGAAATGAAGTGATTCCAAAGCCTCTAATCTCACAACTTCAAAACTGAGGTCAAAATGAAAGGACACAAAAAAAAAAACCCAATGAGATTATTCACAACTTTAACATAGTGACATTTAGCCATTGTGATTCATACCGAGAATGACCACCACTATTTTGTCCTCAGTGTAGATACAAGACGTAAAGAACACTTTATTCTATAGATACGTCTATGTAAGAGTTCCCCTCTCTGTCTCTCTAGGACTTTGTTCTTGTCTCAGGTAATTCTACTGAAACCCTTTCCAGTATTTGACATCAGCTCAGGTTCACACAGGAAGTCATGGTGTGAAGGAGCAGCAGGGAGATGCAAAGGACACCGAAAAACAACACTTTTTCAACTGCTTTTGCGTTAAATCGCAATAACTTCTTTTAGACATTAGTATTAAATGGTTGTAATACCAACTACATGCATTGGTTGTGTGTGCACTGATGGTTTTGCTGTCTTTATTGAAATTCCTGAACTCTTGTGGTGTGTTAGCTGTCATAGAAGCACAGTGGTACAGCTGGGCACATCCATAGCACCACTGGTTGGAACACATCCAGCCACAGCTTTGCCCAATACAGCCAAGCAGAGCAGATGCAGCTGTAGACTGTCGGAAATTAGCCTTTTAAAGTGAACAATAAGCACTAAATGCAGGAGTGTCACATCATCTCTCCTTTCTGTCATGTTTACAGAGAGTAGTAGTTCTTACCTCGACCTCTCAGGGGTTCCATGGTCAGCTGCTGATGGTTAAAGGGATTTGATCAGCTGTGGGGTAAGTATCTTGCAGATTCCTCAAGAAACAGCAGATGAAGTAAGTACATAGCACAAGTAAGTAACAATTACTTTGCAACAAAAGTGACAAGAATCCAAATGGAGAAGTCTGCTGGAGCGCTTTCTTCATGTGCAGCTACTAAATTGCAGCTGTCAAACTGCAATTTTTATGCTGAGATGAAAAATTTCATAGTAAATCTTAATCTTGATAAACACATATTTAGCCATGCCACTTCACTTCTGCTCAGTGCAAACAGGTGTTCAGGCGAGGAAATTCCCAAAAAGGCTCATGGAAGTGGCACTGCAAGCAATATTTACGTTAATACTGTGCCACACATGGAGACAATAACAGATATTTTTCACTGCTTGTTATAAGAGGAAGCAGTTGAAAACTGCAAGTCTGTAAGTATGTGTTTGGGGTACATACACATTTCTGTACACACACACACACACACACACACACACACACACACACACACACACACACACACACACACACACACACACACACACACACACCATATAGAAAGGCTGAGAACCGATTCCTCACAGTTGATTGATACTGAGTCTTTCAAACCCTTGAATTGGATTTTTTCTCAAGTATATGATGTTTGCGTTTGTTGGCTTTAGGGACTCAAATAGATTGGAACCATGATTCAAGTCTGAAAACATCAGTTTCACACACACGCATACAAACACATTAGGAATGAACAGTGCATCGGAGAGGTACCATGCATCACAGATAACAAATGACTGCAGGTGCCCAAGACCAGGAGAGATAGATGAGCACTGTCAGCATGTTTATCTGGAAAGTTCCTGAAACTGTCTATTACTATGCGGAGCTGCTATGAGTTCAGGAAAAATATCTGCGCCTGCAAAATGGAGGAAACTGCCCTCATTACCATCGCATTTGCCATTAATGCTGCATACATTCACAAACATCACTGGAATGCCATAATCCTTTGACCGAGGTAGTTTCTATCTGACAGAAGGAAGTATCACGCTTCATCATCCGAGCAGCGGCACACAGACGCACAAGCATAACCATGAAACAAGAAAGCATTTGCTATCTGTAGGTGATGGAGCATTTCCTGTGATGTACAGCTTTTTGCCACCATCTATCAGACAGTAGTTACAGTGTTGACTGGAACTGCATCCAGGCAGAGTAGTTGTGAACAAACTCTTTGATCCCTTCAGGAAGTAAAGATGCTTTATGCCCTCAGTGAAGGTCAACGCGAGGTGTGTTTTTTTTCTGTTTAAAATATTACATGATGCCCCTTTCATAACGATGCAGTACTCTGAGCAATCTAAATCAGGTTTAGATAGATTCCTGTCTCACCTACACCGACCAGCCACAACATTCTGACCACTGACAGGTGAAGTGAATAACATTGATCGTATTGCTACTATGTGCTGTTCAGCTGGAAAACCTTGGATTTTGGCATCCGTGTTGATGAGACTAAGACACCCAAATAAACATTGTCCCACAACAAACACACTCCCTCATGCAAATGGAAATCCCAAATGTCACTGGCCTACCCCTGCAGGAAAATGCACCCCACCACATGGAAAAACATCAAACCATCAGTAACATGTTGAGGAACATGACAATGGACCAACATGTTGATTTGACCTCCAAACTTCCTACACCCCATTGTGATCAAGCATCAACAGGATGCAGTGGAACAAGTTTGATTGACAGAGGCCCCACTGCACAAGCCAGAGTACCCAGAGGATCCAGTGCCAACGTCCTGGTTCCAGACCCCTTAGGACACCCTGAGAGGTCCTTGTGTCCATGCCCAGTGGTTCAGAGCATTTTTGAACCACGTAAGGGGGACCAACATAACATTAGGCTAATGGTCATAATGTTATACCTGATGGTGTATATGTCAATGATGATAATGACAGGATAGGACCCTCCATTACCATCAGTCCTGATGACTGTTAGATGTTCATGCGTGCCTCTGGTGGACTCTTCAGAAAGGACGAAGAGGACGATGAGTAAACACAGATTAGCGTGACTTTCAAGGCCTCTTCTGTCACTCTTCAGAGCTTGTTATCATGATGCCGTATACAACTCCTGCTGCCCAAAGCAACACCGATCTCAGAGATTTCAAAGTCAGTATTGATCTGTTTAGTTGAAATTAAATTTACACTGCTCCTCCTTACAGGAAAACACTGTCTGACTATGAACATGTGCACATTCCAAGATACCTCCTGGGATTATGGTGGCTGCTTGCTCGTCTAACAAATAACAACTCATTCTACTGGAATACAAAGTCCATGTGTACAAACCTTTTTTACCACTGTAAGGTGTGTGCATCAAAGCACAAATCCTTTGAAAACTTTGGAGTCAGAAAAATCTCAAATCTAAGAGATTTGCAGAGAAATGAACTATCGAGTAGATATGAGTTTTTGGTACTATAGAAAGAGCAACTTCTTCTGAAATGGTTTTCCATTAAGAGCACAATAGAAACAGCAACCTGTTTCCACCCTGCAGGTATGCTTGCCTGCAACGTCGGCAGGCAATGTGAGTTTTGAGAAGAAAACACCAGGGTTCCACTGGGGTAATCCAAAAGATGTTAATATGTAAACTGAGGCCCCCCAGCTACGTTCATGTAGGAAGCATTTTTCAGCTGCTGAATTCAAGGCTCTGCTCTGTCAAACACAGACAGCCAGAGCTCACAGGACACAATAAAAGTTTCATTTTTTCTGATAGACATTCATTGCCTGAGGTGACTGAACTGAATTTGTAAAAATGAGCAGCATAGTTCAGAGGAAGTATTCACCTGTGGTGATAAACACTTTTAAAAAAAAGTTTCAAATGTACCCTAAACAGTTATTACTGTGTTCTTGGCAATGTGTTTTGTATGCAAGTGATGGCATATTCTGCTGTTTGGCTAATTTTCTTTGTCACAATGTCAGATAGAGGTCTGAGAAAGTCCTGGCAGATAACACAAAGACAGATAACTGGATGACAATAAATTTGAATTAACACTGAAGATAGAACACAAGTTGTTTCAAATGAACACAGAATTTGTGATGACATTAGTGTTCCAGACGGGAGGTTGAAGTGAGGGAAAACAATGGAACTAAAACTCCCACATGAGGAGGAACCTAACAAAGCCTGAAATTAAAACAAAAAATTATCTTTATCTAAATTTTTGAAATTTAACCTCTTTGGCACTTTAAGTTAGCTGTTACTGAGGCTGAATAATAAATAGACTATTTCGAGTATCTAAATGCATATTAAAGTTTCTGAAATCTGCTAAAATGTCAGATTGTGCAGGTTTTCTCTAATGCATTTTAAATACTTCATAATAATTAATCTTCTAGCTGCTACACATGAACAGGTTTACTCAGGTTTTTCATTAGAAGTGTGGTGATGGATGAAATAAAAACAGGAGAACCACTTGGACTGCATATGAACCCAAAGTTTTGTACCACACTACTGGTCACAACACTCTATATTATGCATATTATCTTGTTTTCAAAAATGCTTATCAAATGGGCAACATTTCAGCCTTATTCACACTTCTTTGTCCAAATGCATTTGCAAAAAATATGTTAATATGATTAATACTGAAACACTAACAACAAATGATCGTAACTTACACACATGCTTTAAAGAAACTATATTAGCAAAATTACTTTCATTACAGTGCATTATGTTTGTGACTGGAACATTTTTTTTCCAGAAAAATTAAAGGCCTTATGTAACAAACATATCATGAGGCAACATTTCTGCCAAAGTGCCTCTCTTCATTACCTGAGAACAGAGCCTGCTCATCGCGCTTTTAATCAGTCTGGTATCTGTGAATAGTTTGAAACTGTCATTGTAGCAATTTTGTCTGCATCCTCAAGTAGAACAAAGGATTATGGTCACAGGAGAATCCCAAGGGAGAAATAATGCATCTACAGGACTGCAGAAAATACCGGTCGAACTAAAATTAACTGATGATTCATCTAAAATCCCTCGATGATGTGTGTATCGTTTCTTTTCTTAGCCCCATGCTTATGTAAACTGGCTATTGCTGGTTTTTGAGTGCTTTAAATCATCATGAATATACACCATATACAGTATCTAAACACTGGAGCACACACATGCTAATTTAGCCAATACATACTAGATTCATGTGGATGTACACAAATACACTGACCAGGCATAACATTATGACCACCTGCCTAATATTGTGTTTGTCCCTGTTAAGTGTTCAAAAATGCTCTGAACCATTGGGCATACACAAGTATCTTGGGATGTTCTATGGGATCTGGAACAAGGACCTTGGCAGTGGATCTTTTGGGTGCTCTGGCTTGTGCAGTGGGGCCTCTGTCAATCAAACTTGTTCCACTGCATCCTGTTGATGCTTGATCACAATGGGGTGTAGGAAGTTTGGAGGTCAAATCAACATGTTGGGCCATTTTCATGTTCCTCAACATGTTCCTGATTGGTTGATGTTTTTTCCATGTGGTGGGGTGCATTTTCCTGTGGGGGTAGGCCAGTGATATTTAGGATTTCCATTTGCATGAGGGAGTGTGCTTGTTCTGGGACAATGTTTATTTGGGTGTCTAAGTCTCATCAACACGGATGTTAAAATCCAAAGTTTTCCAGCAGAACACCACATAGTACCAATATGATCAATGATATTCACTTCACCTGTCAGTGGTCGTAATGTTGTGGCCGATCGACATTGCTCCCATGTATTATCAAACGTAAGATCAACAGAAATCAGAAGGAAAACTAATTTGATAAACTACAAGATTATAAAGTAAGTAATAAAACTGTTGCCTGAGGCAGAGTCCAAGTCACTAAACCTGTGAAGCTGAGATACAACAATGTGCAGAACTTTAATTTTTCATTAATTCAGAACAGAACAACTACGTGTTATCTCACAGTATGACAAAGGCAGTGAAAATATAAAGCGTGTTCTGGTGGGGTCATGAGATTTGATCCAGTTTAAAAAGTTACAGGCATTGTCACTGCACCACTATCTTTGTGGAATTTCGTTGGTGGAGTATTGGAGGTGATTGGAAGCTGCGTGTGTGTTTCACATTCAGTGTGTACAGCAGTCTGCAGCTCTCAGTGTGAAATACAATAGCACATCTACCTACCAATTACTCCACTGCTTCCCGCTGCAACCTACATGCTGTGCAGATTTGACCGTTGTAACATCACTTTAAGAAATTCTAGGTTAGAGATTTCAGTGTATTTGTGTTTGGGGTACGGTGTGTGTGTGTCTGTGTGTGTGTGTGTGTGTGATTCTCTATAGGTATATCTAATATAAAGCATGACAAACAGTTATTTCCACTCCTCTGAAGCATCACGACAGAAAATTTCACTTCCCCTTGACGCCTACCACCTCCAAAGAGGCCCGGTTCAATATCCGTTTTCACAACAGGTTTAGACTGCCTACTCATACATAAATGCACCCAAAGCATCAACACATCCGGTGTCATTGAACTGTTTACTATATGTAGTGTAGAGGGTGGCAACACCCATATTCAGCTGCTGTACACAGAGCTATATTTAACTGAAAACAGGCTTAAATTCCTGGGGCGTATACACTCTGGAAGAAGGTATAAGTTGAAAGAGGAAAAAAAGAAAAGAAATGGATGGAAAGCAGTTCATGCATGTCAGTGGACTGAAGTCTTGTTTTTTCCTCAAAGGCTTAGTTTGTGATTGTTCTTTAAATCCTCTAAAGCTGATTTGACCTCATGCTGCCCAAGAAAGACCAACTGCTGTTAACCTTCCTGGTGCACAAGTGTTTATGTAAGTATCAAAGGAGAACGTTGATGCAGGGGATTATGTGTGCCTGAGTAAACAGGGCGCAACACAAGAAGAGGGAGAGAGAGTGGGAGAGGAGAGACTGAGGCTGTTGTGTCTGTATGTGTGTGTGTGTGTGTTTGGGAACATAGAATATTTGTGCAGCTTTCTTATAGTTTCCTGTATCACTGAGACTAATACCAGCAGCTGTATGGAAATAGAGACTCTATAAACTGTTGAGCCTGCACTGATACGCCTACAAAAAGGAGTTTTGGTGTATTTGTAACTAGCAAGAATATCCTTATTTCACTTAAAATTGCAGCAGAGGGTTAACCATGCTACTCCAGAAAAGGGATGAATATGTGCTTTTATCACTCACATAACCACTGCACCAAATAACATCATTAACAGTCACCTTGCTTTTGTTTATGAATCTGTTATGATAACCAGAACAAAGAAGCTGCAGCTGCTGGGCTGTTCATTGTTATGTATTTCATAGCTTTTGACAACTTTCATCAGAGTACTTCAGCTTTTAATGTATTCACTTCTAAGATTGCCTCTCCTCTTATCTCAGCCCTCCTTCTTCTTCCTCCGCTCGCATCTCACCACAGAATCACAGATGACTGTCAATGAACTTCCCACTAACAACTTTCCTTGCCTTCTAACCTCACTTTACAGAACACTGTCAAATCATTTTCTTTTTTTCTCCTGCACCTGTCAGTAGTAGAAGAGGAGCCGGAGAAGCAGAGCTAAAGGTGCAATGATGGATTCGTTCAAAGACAATGTAATCAGAATAAGGACTTACAGCTTCTAACTAGTGGAGGTGGAGGTTGAGCTCAGAGGTCACATGGTTTTCAGTTTTTGCCACTTCTCCGTGCAAGAAATCCCACACTGCAGCAATTCTCCAAACATATCACGCACACTTTTCTGGCAGGTGGGCGGCCAGGAGATGTTTGCAGAATTAACAGGTCTAGCTATCAAAAGGCTCCACAATAAAGACAATTGCACAGAGGGATAGGAAGGAAGACAATTTAAAAAAAGAGGAGGGAGGGATGAGTGAGTGCAGCGGAGAGATGGGAAGAACAGAAGAAAAACAGTATCAGTATTCAACACGTGGATGAGCACGCACATAAGTATTTTAAAAGATGATTAAGTCGAAGCGAGTGAGAGCAGATTAAACAGTAACAGGAGACTGTGTAGGAACAGTTTTCCTCTGATCTGTTACAATATATGAGATAACTACCATTAGTTTAAGTTGCAGGTTTGATCTTCCCTAACCCCCTTTCATCTTGATAAAACAACCATATTTCATTACAGCATCACAGTTTTAAACAAACATGAATGGCACAAGGTTAAGGGGATCAGGTCATGACTGTCGAGATACATTTCCAGTGCAGAAAGCCTCTGCAGGATAACAAAATGAAAGGAATAGTTGAGTATTTTCTGAGTCTTTCTCTATTTTCTTCTCAATTACAAAAGCACATTAAATGTGCTTAATAAAGGGGACAAAACCTACTATTGCAACAATAATGACGCCACAATGATGACAGTCCTTTGCAACACAAATGCAATTCCAAAATGTGTTTCAAATTTGTAGGTGGTAAGCTCGACTGTATGATGCATTGAAATGAAACATACCGACTTAATTCAGGATAAAATTAGATTATTCTTTTAAAATAATGAACTATTACTACATAAAAATTACAAAGGCCAGACAGAAGTTCCCAACAGGAAGCAATATCTATTGACCTCACTACACAATACTGAACTTCAGCAGAAACTTACTTGGTGATCGTATCTTGTATGTCAAAGCAAAAAAGAAAATATTAGAAAAAGATTTAACATTATACTAAACATAAATACAGATGCAATATACATCAATCAGGCATAACATTATGACCACCTGTCTAATATTGTGTTGGTCCCCGTTATGTGCTCAAAAATGCTCTGAACCACTGGGCATGGACAAGAGGACCTCTCAGAGTGTCCTATGGGGTCTGGAACCAGGACGTTGGCAGTGGATCCTTTGGGTACTCTGGCTTGTGCAGTGGAGCCTCTGTCAATCAAACTTGTTCCACTGCATCCTGTTGATGCTTGATCACAATGGGGTGTAGGAAGTTTGGAGATGAAGTTAACAATTTGTTGAATGGTGTGATGATAATCACCTGATGTTGAATGCTACGAAAACAAAAGAAATAGTGTTTGACCCTAAGGGAATCAGCGAGAACAAGCCTGTGATCATCCACAACCAGGCAATTGCCCAGGTGAACTCTTACAAGTACTTAGGTGTCTTTATAGACAGCATTTTAACATGGAGCACACAGGTTGACTACCTCTGTGGCAGACTGCAACAACGCTTGTATTTTTTGCGACGCTTGAGAGCCCATGGGGTGAACAAAAACATTATGCTTATCTTCTATCATGCAGTGCTGGAGAGTTTGTTGAGATATAGCATCACAGCCTGGTACAGTAGTTTTTCTGTTCAGCTAAAAAATAAGCTGATGCATTTGGTCCAAACTGCTTGGAACACTATAGGTGAGCAGGAGCACCCTTCTCTGCAGAGCATCTATGAACAGGACACTCTGTGGCTGGCTAACAAAACCTTGAGTAACCCTGCACAGGCTCTGCACTCGGAGTATGAACTGTTACCTTCAGGGAAAAGGTTTAGAGTCCCGCGCTGTCGACTGAACAGACTAAAAAACTCCTTTGTTCCGACCTCGATCAGGCTTATTAACCAACAGGCGATAATATATCTGTCACTTTTAAATACACTGTATTTAAAAGTGTATTTAAAAGTATTAGTGGAATGAATTTGTCTTTATGCTTTTTGGTATTTATTTGAAATGGTGGATTGTGATGTACAATATGTGGGATGCAGCATGGGTGAATAGCCCAAGACAAATTTCTCACTTGTGAGACAATAAAGTTTATCTTATCTTATCTTGGGCCATTGTCATGTTCCTCAACATGTTCCTGATTGTTTGATGTTTTTTCCATGTGGTGGGGTTCATTTTCCTGTGGGGGTAGACCAGTGACATTTGGGATTTCCATTTGCATGAGGGAGTGTGCTTGTTGTGGGACAATGTTTATTTGGGTGTCTAAGTCTCATCAACACGGATGTAAAAATCCAAGGTTTTCCAGCAGAACAGCTCATAGTAGCAATATGATCGATGTTATTCACTTCACCTGTCAGTGGTCATAATGTTGTGGCTGATCAGTGTATATTTATTCATATTTTGATGGCCCTGACTTCCAACTTGGGTACCACTGATGTTGTATTCCCACTGCACAACTCTAAAATTAAAGACCCCCAAATCTCTGGAAAAACAAAAAGAGAGCTTCACAGATGCCTGTCATTTGAACATAATCCACTGTCATGCACCGTCATAAAGAGTTCATAGTGAAGCAAGAAATTATGACAGAGCAAATACATTCAGATGAATGACATCTCGACTGTGAGACGCGTATCAAACAGGCTGCGTACGGAGCCATAATACCATAAGCAAATGTGGTCGCAGATCAAATCTTTTCTTCAGCTTGCAAATCCCCTATAATGCAAAATTGAAACCACAGGCAATCAGGTAATCCAACAAGGTGTCTGAACCTCCGGGGCACCCATAAATCTCTTGTTGAGATTCCTCCCCGTTGTGGGACTACCACATGTGGGAGGTGGAGGCAGCTGATGAATTTTTTTGAGTGTTGCTCACTTCAACCAAGGAGAAAATTGGAAGGTTACCATGTTGTTTCTGATATTAAAAAGAGGTGACTATATGTGTTGTTAACACCACCATGAACACGTCTCTCCTCTTGAAGTTGCAGTGATTAGACAGGAATTATAATGGCTGAGTTCTGCCACGCTGTTCGTCTTGTGGACCTGGATTGAGAAGCGCACCTTTGTAGGGAAATGCATGTATAATATTCATAAATGCAACCTTACAATCTCTTTCACTGGCAGAGAAAATAATGACAGCTCTGCCATCCAATATTAATCAGCCACCAGCAGAGAGAGACAGAGAAAGAGCAGGAATGCAGGGGTCGAAGGATAAAGGGGGGGACGTGGCGAGCATGCGATTGTGTGTTTGATAGTGATTTCACCTTCCACTTACTCCGCTCTCTGATCACGCACTCCAGTTACAGGTACTTTGGTGAACCTGTAACCACTCTGTCAAACATCTGTCAAGAGGCTGAGGACGTGATTATCGCAGGCCATATCAAACAAAAACCCACATTCATTAGGGCTGCCGTGCCATAATTAAACCCGCAGCCTATTAGGTGTTGTGGAATTAACCAATGACAATTTTATCTCAGGCTTTAGTGGATGTCATTCAGCTAATTACAATCAACACCATGTTCTACGGATGGCGGAGTGAGAGAGCAGAACCAAATTCTGACAACAAAAACTCCCCTTCAGCTGAGATGTGGAACCAAGCCAACAAAGTCACTCAGTCACAGCTGCAGCAGCCAAGTGCAACTAAAAAAGCAGATTATCTCCCCCGTTGACCTGCTGTTTTTCTGCACAGGGACGGACACAACAACAACAACACCTCCGTCGTTCATTTCAATCCAGTATAAAAGAGCTGCAGACGTTACGAATTTAGCCTCGATTTTTACCGAAGGTATCGATTCACCTCTGCAAGGATTTTTGGATTCCAACTAGTCATGTTGTGTACAGCGTTCCAGTAACCGTGTGTCTGCACAAATTCTTTTGATAATGGGAAATTTCCCTGCTGGTGAGATGTCATAATTTTCTTCCAGTTTGTGTACCCAAACAGAGACCATGTTTTCATTTTTCTGACACTGCTTATAACATAAGACTTGCTTTAAGTTATGTTTTACTTGTTTCTGATAATTCCGATGCTTGAATTGATGTGCCATTCTGCAAAAATCAATCTTCTTCACGTTGACAGTATTGTCATCTAAACTGAGACCTTACACTATATGCACTTTAAGTTTGCCGCTGCACTCGACTTCACTTGTGCTGGAGCAGAACAGGCCCAACAGTAAAGAGTGGGACCATTAATCCTGTGGTTACAACTTCCTCACATTTACATACACGACTCTTATCATTCTCCTCTGTTTTTTTCTGCGTTCTCTTACTTTAAGTGGCTTTTCTCATCTTTTTTACTAATAGCCACTCAGTCCTGAATTTACATGAATACCCTCCTATGCAAACACACAAATCCTCAACAGACCAGACACACACAATCAGTCTTTCTGCATTCCCAGGAGCAAAACTACTCTACCTTTTCCATCTGTGCCTTTTTTCCCCTTTATTCACCTTGCACTGAGTGCCATTAAACAGTGAATAACCGATAAGAGGACATTTTAGTTTTATAATACCGCTGATAAGGGGCTGTTGCCGTCTTTTTTAGATACAGGCCTTATCTACTTTCCTTTATGGCCACTGCTTATCAATGAATCCTTACCAGACATTTCAGGGGATTAGGCCAGATTTACTTCAGGATTATTTCGCTTCCGGAACTCCATCCGTTTACACTATCATGTCGGGGACAATATGATAACACTGACAGCCTGAAATATCTATTTATGGGGAAAAGGAACTTAAATAAATCTCTACTTAAGGTGATCGTTCATTTACTCCGTTTCTTAAGTACAGAAAAAACGAGTCAACGCTTTATGGCAGAGAGGATAATGGCTGATTTCTCAGTCTCTGATGTCGCAGACAATCAGCTGTGTCAAGTTTTTACAATAAAGTATGTCATGGAAAAACTACTATGACTCTTATAACCTTAAGAAATTAAGTTGTTGGTAGATTTTAATCTAGTGCAACAGGCAGAATCTGTGTTTGACAGCTCATTAATAGCATGACAGTGAACACAAAATTCTTTTTCAGTTGGTCAGTTATACATAGCTCGCAAGTTTTGAATAGATGATTAACTCGTAAAATAGCTGATAACCTAAGAGCATGCAGTTGCTTTCACAAGTACTCTTAATACTCTTTTTGCTGTTTGTATAAAAGAGGATGCTATTCCAGTTTTTGATGACATCTACCTTTAATGTACCTATACATCTTTTAAAGAACTCCTCTGGTGAAAATCAGGTTTTTGACCTTGTTTGCATGTCCAGTGGCATTTTCTCTCTGCTGGAAACCCACCATGGGAGAAATGAGCAGTCAACACCATGACTGAGTGCTTCCACCTTGGAGCTGCAGCATACCAATGACAGTCTCAAAAACACACGTCCAACGTTTCATATCCGACAAACCAAAGGTCAATATCTAGACTTTCTACATGTAGAAAAATCTGTACAATATAAACAGTACTTGTGTGTATTTCTTTACCAATGTTCCCTACATTTTCGTACTATCCTCTTTGCTGCTGTAACATTTCCTCACTGTGGAATAAGTAAAGGTGTCACTAATCTTTTCTATTAACTTGCAGGGTGGGACTTTCCTTATCATTCTTCTTCTTAGGAATCGGTTTATCCAATAAATTTGGGATTTTGATTTGGAGACAAACTTTGTTTTTCGTACTCTTTTATGTTGCGTCCCTGACCCTCTAGGCTGGGTCGTAACACCGATTCAAACATGTATGGCCTAATTACACTAACGCTCTGTAGCTCTAATAGTTTTACAGAGAGAAATCTTTTAAATAAGAGATTTTGATACAGAGACATGATCTTTTAGAGGATCGAAACGGACTCTGGTTTAATGTTTTGGTTCGACATGCTGCAGATTGAATTGGGAACTGATCAGATTTGCAATATGGAACATTTGCTGATACTGTATAAGCATTTTTAAAGGAATTATGTAAAAATGGGCTGCTTTTAAATCCATGTTGTGAATCCATATTCCATATTAGCTTCAGATTTTCATTTTATTGTGTGTCATGGGTTTTGACACAAACTAACCCTATAATGTCACAAATGTATGTTTTTTTTTTAGTAAAATATGATTCTTTTACTGAACAGCATTAACCGGTACGCCTTGATGAACAATGCTTTCTACTTTTCACATATTATATTCAAATAACTCCTTAATTTCACACAATCATCACAGTAGCTTTAGCAACACAAGAAAACATTTTTTTGTGATACTTGTAACGTCAGCCAACAGGATGCGGACTTGTCAAGACTAACATCTACTGACTGCTTTGTCAATATCTAATTCAGTGAAGGGAAAGCTGTCTAGCAGGACTCATTATGGTGCATCACAGAGTTTGACATTAGAACAAAAGAAGGGGATGACTGTGCTTGAAGCAGAGAACTCCTCTGGCATTCAAAAACAACTCGGAAATTAAGCAACTCAATTAGAAAGTGGAATACTGTGTTGAAGAACAAAGTGCCAGACGATTGGTTTGAAGGCACCAGCACTCACATGGAAATAAGCAATACTCTAGGTCACTGGGACCCTGGGCTTACAGATGATCAATACAGTGGTCAATTCCACACATTACCTATGTCCAGTGCAAAATTGTGAACTGAATCGTAATTAAATAAGAGAACACACCTGTAGGCAGCACTGAGTATAATTAGATTTTTTTAAGCCACTTTCAGTACAATCCTTACTGGTGTCAAAAAACTAGCATCTGTATTACCTGAGATTGAGAACGCAGCAATGACTAAAGAAGTCTGAGCATATGTAGTCATAACTGAAGGACTTTGACTGAGTTAGTGTTAAGTTCCAAGAACAAGTTGACCACAGATAAAGAAAGTAAGACTAAACGTTTGACAAAGTAAGTGTGATCTATTTTCAAAATTTGACTTGTTTTTGACCCTTTCCATCTACAAACACATTTCACTTGAATCTCAACAAGCTCTGAGGGGGGGATATGCAGCTCAAGGCATCAACTCAAGAAGTCATATCCTGAGATAACTGACAAAGTGATAAATGGGAGAAAGCGTGACGGTAATATGATTGCACTCCATCTACAAGTCTTTGCTACGTGAGCAAGAGGGAGACAGAGGGCAGAAACATGACTACGTTATTACCAGAGGAACACCTTGTGCCAACCTGTGCTATTAATATTGGCAGCTCTCCCCACAGCCTGCAGCTTAATATAAACTGCAATACTCTGAGAAAAGAAGGAGAGCATCTCCATTTTTACCATTTCTTTTTCTCATTTTTCAGGGAATTTGTTTGACACTTAACTTTTGCTGCACTGTCATTTACCCGAGATTTTACTTTTCATCAAATATTAATTAGAATTTTAGTTATGCTGACATAATGCTGATGACTAGCAAGTTGAGACAGCTTTTTTTTAACACAAGTAATGAGAGGGACAGGAACGAAGAGAGATCATATTTCTTTCAAATTAGCTTCTCCTCATTGGCTCCCTGTAAAAATCAACAATACAATTTAAAACCCCTCTTGTACCATACAAGGCCCTTAATGACCTTACAGTACCTAACTGTCCCAAAATAACAATTTGCTCTGAGACTACAGGGCTACTTGTGGTTCCAAGAGAATCCAAACACAGAATGGAATGTGCCTTTAAAGTGAAACCAGTTACCAGTTAGGGATCGGGAGGCAGACACCCTCTTTGCTTTAGATTGGGCTTAAAATTTCTGTTTTTGATAAAGCTTATATTTAGGGTTGGCTCAAGTGACCCTGAACTATCCCTTATGCTGCTATAGGCCTGCACTGCTTGGGGATTTCACTCCCCATAGATTTAGATGCCACTAATGCATAACATTAACTCTGTGTCCTCTCTCTCCTGTAGGTTGTTTTATCCTCTCTGCCGGTATCTCGGGCTCTGGAGTAAAATATTTCTGATCTGCAGCTACTGGCCTCATTAACCTGCCTAGTGTTTGTTGTATCTATCTGCTGTCCTCTTCTCTGTCCCCTTTAGTCTTACCCCAACTGGTCGAGGCAGATTGCTGCCTCCCCTGAGCCTGGTTCTGTCGAAGGTTTTATCCTGTTTAAGAAGAGCTTTTTCTTCTTGTTTGCTAAAAAGGAAACTTTGGACTTTTTGGGTTTTTCAGTACTAAAATAATGTAAGGTTTTCTTTTTGCTGTATGGAATGCCTGGAGATGACTTATGCTGTGAAAAAGTCCTATACACATAAAACAGAATTTAATTTAACTGAATTAAAAGCCTTTAATCTTTCTTTTTGCATGAGTGTCAAATGATTCTTAAAATCCCATTTAAGGACTTAAATGCTACAGCCTTGACTGCATCAAAGTAGGGCAGCACTAATTATTACATTGCTGTACAATTTTTTTTAGCGCTAAACTGCAAGTCTATGAAATGCACATTAAACATCAAACTCCAAAGGTATCATTTAAAAATAAATTTAGTGAGAACTAACATCAAGACTGTTAATTTTTGTGTAAAGTGGATGTGACAACTTAGCTTTACTTGGCTTGGCTTTGTCCGCCAGTTATCTGTAAGTTACATATGCACTCCCCACATGGGGCTATTTCTATGCAGCATAAGGTAATCTGTCTCGTGTCAGAGCTATTTGAATAGAGCGAGAGTGACTTAAGGAGTTTCAAAGCCTTTGTTGTCTGCTTCCATACTACTGCCACACTTACCCTATAAAACTCATTAATCAGTGGACCAAAGTGTGACACTTTAATCACCAGACTTTTCACATCCTTGTAACACTCTTTAAGGAGGAACATGAGCAGAAGTTTGCACACGCACTCGAGCACACGCAGGGACACTGACACATCAATACTAGTGGTACACATACACCTACTTGAAACACATGCGCTCTGGCCACGTAATGATTGCATATGCCTAGAACTTCAGGTTTTAATTACAGGCTTCCACAGGCAGACAGGAACAGCCACTTCTAATCAGAATCAATACACAAAGACAAATAGGCACTCACCCACACACTGTCACTGATACTTCCCTGCTACAAAAGCCCTCACGCAATCAAAATGACACAATCAGGTAACTGTCAGAGCAGAGCAAAAAGAAGGAGGGATTCAAAGCATCGTTAAAAGCGAGAGTTTTTCCACTAATGTTTTATGATCTGTGAGACAAAAACAGTTTACCTGTAATTATTTTTAAGTAAGGCACACGGGCAGACATGCTTTAGGCTCAAAGGATTGATGAAAAGATTGCAGTGACATCTGTGAAGAGAACTGCATGTCTGTAGTTGTTTAACCCTGAAGAACAAAAAGGATTCAAGGGTTTTCTAATGAACAGCACAGGGAATCTCAAACACCATTTCCCAGCAGTTTGGGAAATATGTATTAATATAATTAATACATTACACTGAAAAGAACAATTGTTGGACCAACCTAAATGAAATACTTAGCTGGAAACATGCAATTGAATTCAGTTTATCCAAATTTAGTTAACAAGTAATATTAATGCCACTGGTTTAAGTTAGATGGACTTAATTACTGAATGAACTTAATTTCAAGGAGATTCAACCTGAAGTTTTTACTTATTGCTTTATTTAAACTAGTGCTGTCAAAAATATCGCGTTATTAACGCGTTAACGCAAATCAATTTTAACGGCGTCAATTTTTTTATCGCGAGATTAACGCGGGCGGGGGCATGGTTGGCGAGTCCGACAGGATCTCCTGCTGGTGGTGGTACAGCAGCAGTCTCCTCGCCTCCATGCCTTTCTGTCGGCTCCTTTTCCCCGTCCCGAACCGCCTGCTGCTGGTCCACGTGGTTCGGGACGCGCACAGCCAGGTGACGGCGGCCTGGGGTGAGCGCATGACGATTGACAAGACCAAAGTTATGTGTGTGTTGTCAGAGTGAACTGAGTTATCATCGTAGCACATCCGGTCTGTAATACCACTTGATGGCCAAACACAGCTGACGCAAATTCTCCGCCTCCTCCTCGTATAAAATGATAATTCAAGGGACATTTAGAATAGATAAAAAATGTGCGATTAATTTGCGATTAATCGCGAGTTAACTATGACATTCATGCGATTAATCGCGATTAAAAATTTTAATCGATTGACAGCACTAATTTAAACATAAAATGTAAAACCTGAGTTGGTCTTTTTCTTTACTCTGTAATCCTACTTGAAGAACAGAGCGGTTGAGATGCAGCAGTAAAATCTGGAGGCTCATTAACATCAGATGCACTATGTTACAGGAGGAGTAAACCTAATTTTCGTACTTTGGCCAAATTTAGAATACTAGTTTAAAGGGACAAAGTGTAGTTTCAAGTTAATAGAATCCACAAAGCACAAAGTGGAAAGATAAATGAGATTCACTCAAAACAGGACTTCATTTACAGCTCAAATATGCTTTTTGAAGCGTATATCTTGACTGTTTAATGAATGCGAACATGAAGTATAAAAATGGGACCTTAAGGACAATTTAGAACTTGCACTTTCATCTTCTTCTTACGCTCTTTATGCTAAGCTAATTAGCTGTGGCTTCATATTTAGACGTGAAATGTTAACTTTCAGGAAACATATCCAAGCTTATTTCCAAAAACAAAGAAATTTTTAAAATCCTCTAAGTATTTTTACTGGCTGTTTGTAGAACACTTCAGTGTCTATGTTTTTGTATGTTCAACACCTAAAATCATCATTACAACTCACTGTATCCTGTGGTTTTCAGTAAAAAGTTAAATTCCAAAACAGTGTAACATTACAGTTAAATGAAAAAATATTAATTGTAGAAGCAAATACTTCTGTTCACTGCTTTAAATTTCTTTCCACATGCAAAAAAAAAAAAAAAACATCAGAGAAAATACCTGGATCATGCTGGGAAATGCATTGATAAATGTATATAAATAAAGGAGCCTAAAGACAAGAATCAATACATATGAAAAGTTTTAAACAGGCTGTTGTGATAATCTTTAAAGTGGGAAACTAACCTGAAGAAGAATGCAAATCATTGATTAGAGCGAATCCTCCTGCTGTCTGTCATGCATACCACTGGATAATTGCCAAAAAGCTTCGCAGATAGTCTACCTGTGTGTCTTATCTACCTCTTAAGAACTACAGTGGTAGTAAGTGTAATTGGATGAAAGAGTGGGAGAAGAAAGATGAACGACTGAGTCTCTTGGATTAATAGTGCTGGCAAGGCAGAAACGGCTGGGAGGGAAGTGAAGAGAGGTGTGGAATCCTTAATCGTCTCTTTGCACTCTATAAACTGCTCGAGTGACCAGATGCCAGAAGTACATTTATTCCTGAGCAATTAAGATAAATGGGTTGATGTTGACCACTGTTGCCTTAGTTTTTTTCTCCTTTGGCAAGAAAATAAGCAGTTAGGAAAACTTATGGGAGTAGTTGTCAGTCAAAAAGCAAATGAGATTTATGTGCTTCACAGAGCCTGTGGTTATTGAGTAGCATTACTGACACAACAGCTACATACTTTGTAACCCTTAAAAAAAGTTTCCCACTTGGTTATTACTGTGCCACTTGCTGAGTGCTGCAGCATTTTCAGACTTCCCTCAGAGCAGCACGGTATATGGAGAAAGCAGTATTGCTCTTTTGATGTAAGTGTCTCTGAGGTGGACTGGAGGAAGCAGACAGGATCACTACTTCCAAATTGTTAAGGAGACTAAAAAAATATGCACAGTTTCAGTATTTACAAACAGGACAAATTTCTTGAGACCCAAATGCAGGCTGCTGACACACAGTCAAAAGGTTTACAGCCAACTTAGTTGTTTTTTGGAGAGTGGGAGGTTTAGGGGGGTGAGCCGAGGGCCTGAGGTGTTCTTGAAGCTGGCTGGAGGCTGAGCTGGTGGAAAGTGGTGTTGGAGACGGTGAAGAAAAGCAGGGAGACAGGCAGGTTTGCTTGGCGTTGGGCGTAGCTGGAGATCTGGCTGGTCGTCTGACACCCGGAGAGCGAGCAGGCTGGCGCACGAGGGAGAATCACAGAGGGTGACAGAGCAATCTGGCGAAGACGGGCAGAGAAGCCAGGGTTCGTATACTGCAGAAGCCAATGAGGTAATGGTGAATAGGCGTGCCAGTGCCTAGTGCACAGGTGAAGCCACAAGCCAAGACACACAAACACAGGCTGCGTTCCAACTGCTGCACCATTCTCCACTTTTGTGGGGGGTACCCTGTTTTGTTCTGTATGCAAATTTGCATGTGCGAGGAAACCGCATCTGGTTGGTGCCGACATCCTCCTGCGGTTTGACGCTTGATTAGACGCAGACCTCCAATCAAGTCCTGCACCTGTATTCAGAAGTGCTGTCAGCCCGTTACTCAGTGGCAGCTCTAGTGTATTGTGCAGTTTACCCACGTCTCTGTGTTTGAGAATTGTGAGACACTTGGCTTTCAGGAAGGAAGTTTGGGTCTCTCAGTTGTCTGTAGGTATGTTCAACATCAAATAGGGGTGCTACTGCTTGAATAGTTTTTGTTTTGTAATGTTTGGTTTTGTAGCTCCTGTGCTGTTAAAGCAGGTTAGTTTAGTGTGTTTATAACTACTCGAGGAAGTCCTCCTTTTTAATATTTATTTCATATATTTGAGTAGCATCCTCCACCCTCAGTTACTCCCTTTTGATTGTGGTCTTGTGATGTATGTTAACTACCTATTTCAAATAAAGAAACAAATTAACGCAAAAACCTGGCTGTTTTTGCTACTTACCTTCCCTCCTGGACAGCTGGAGTTTTAACACTTGGACTTACTTACTTTACTGTACGGACTAAAGCTGCCCTGACAAAGTATGTACTATTTCAAGCAGTATGCATACAACTGAGACTCAATGCTTCATCATCATATTGCGCCCTAAACTTTGACTTGCAGTCTGTTGTGCAAAATGACTTGTTATCTGTCTGGGTACTTTTGGCTGCTCAAGCTTGTTTGCAGTCGTGCAAGACACCATGACGTAAGTGTGCAGAGGACTGTGTGTAATAATGGCCAGAAAAGCATGCCGATTTGCATATTGCAGACTCTGACCAGATGTAGTTGGACATAGTTGTACTTTCGGCCCACTGCATTTGATGTACGGTACCAAGTCTTTTTCTGGCATATTTTATGGATATTGTAACACCCCTACAGAAAGAAAAAGAGGGATGGGGAGACAACAAGAGCACAGAAACAACAGCAAGGACACAAAACTGAAGTCTGCCTCTGAAAATTAAACCCAGACAATATACCCAACTTCCCGTCTACAAAGTGACTCCACAAAACCATTACACCAGCAACCAGTCAAGAAACCCCATTGTGTCCAATAGACATGCAACTTTGCACAAATCCCATGGCCCCAGGCAAATTTCTTAATGACTTTTCTGATTCCCTGAGGTTCATGATGTTGAGATTTATAGTGTAAAGTAAAATGCCATGATACTTATTGGATGTCAAATGGTACATACATTAAAGTCCCCCAAAGGAAGAACTGTCATCAGTTTGGTTAGTTTTTTCCTGTAACACCATTATAAGGTCATATTTTCAACTTCTCCTATACTTTGGTTTGGGACCAATTACATGCTAAACTAATACAGTTTCCATCAGACTGAGCAGCACATTATGTATGTAAAATATCTGCATGTTAACATGGTGTTGCTTCCCTTCGGCTCAAATCACCAGTGTGCCCAAGTATAGCCTCACTACGGAAGCCCTAAACGGCCATGGTCCAACTTAATTTTTTCGCTCTGTTTTCTCGTGATAACGACATAATTTTGTCGTTATCACGAGAAAACAAAATCCGTTATCTCGAGATAATGACAAAATTATCTTGTTTTCTCGTGATAACGAAATCGTTTTCTCATTATAACGACTTAATTTTCTGGTGAGGGAGAAAGTGAAACCAGCCCGTCAGACCAGAAGGTGCTCTGCCACCACTGCACACTACCGGCTGAGAGTTCTATTAGTAATTTTGTCGTTATCACGAGATAACAGATTTTGTTTTCTCGTGATAACGACAAAATTGTGTCGTTATAACGAGAAAACGAAGGAGAATTATCTCGTTTTCTCAAGAAAACGGAGCAAAAAAAATTAAGTTGGACCATGGCCACTTAGGGCTTCCGTACCTCACAGAGCTACTAGCAAAACTGCAGATCCTGTTTCCCCATTAGCTGTCAGTTCATTTCCCTACTTTGTCCCATGCCATTTCCCCATTTGTGCAATTACTTCTCTATGGTTATTTCCCTATTATCAAACCAACAGTTTCCTTCTTTTTCCAATGTCTTCTTCAAACTGATCACTGCTTGCTCATCAAGTACGCAGTAACCCCATGGATACACACCCAGTGCTTACCAGTATATTTCTTTTTTAGTGTGTCAAGACATTCTTCTTTCTCCTCCTTTCTACTGCCGTCAGTGTTTAGATCCGTGATGTTGCAGCATTCCAGGGTAAACTGAAGTCCATCAGTCACTTATTAAACTTGATAGTTGTGCCAGGGCTGCTTGGTCGAATTAGACAGGAGCAAATATGGAATCTGAAATGATACCAAGAACTTAGCAAGGCTGGGTTTTTTTTCGTTACATACATTTGGAAATCAGCAGTGCAAAAACAATTATTCTGGCTGATTACTGCATTTTATTGAAGGCTTTGGAAAACGCAACAAGGATTATTTCCGAACAAAACATAACCAATTGTATAACCCCAAAACATCCCTCTACAGCCCGTGGTGCTCAAAACTTCATAATTGCTATCAATAACAGAACACAAGTAAAGAAATCTTATAAGGTTAAACTAGTTAACAAGTGAACATAATATTAAAAAGTTGTTTTTGTGTGTGTGTTTCAAAGATAGGTAAGGCTGAAAGCATAAGGCTGTAATTCTGACTGCTACTCAACTCTATCACAGTGTCAAAGGAGCTAGTGTCAGGATCATCTCTGCCCCAGGAAGAGTGACCAACTTAAACAAGAGAGAGAAAACTATATTAATTTGTAAAATCCAGAAGAACCAATTGCAAAGGCAGGGTGAAGGTTCACATTGTTGTAAAACTTTCATTTCAGACCCAAATTAAACCACATTTTACTCTAAATGAGTTTCAGATTTGGCATGAAACAGGTCCTAATACCTCTTGTATAAATTTTATTCTACTATTAAAGAACTTAAGTGCCAATATGCAGTCATTTTCGACTTTTCTTCATGGTATAAGTTTGCCGAAAAACTATTTCTTTCATTAAAATCAAATATATCCAAGCTTTATCTCTACTGCGAACGGTCAAACCAGAAATAATGTCGCTATTTTCTCTTAAAAGTGAAGCATTTCGACTCTCCACAGCGACTCACAATGTGACTTTTTACCCGCCGCTTAGGCCAGATTTCATCAAATTCATTCAAAAAGAAAACTGTGATGACAAAACCCAGCGGCGTGTTACATTTGCAATAAGTCTGCATGTTAAAAAACACAGCAGTGAGATGTGAAAAATGGCAACGATTCATGATGAGGGTCTTAATGCAACTTCAGCCTAATTTGCACAATCCTGCTGCACTGCTCCGAGGCCTCCTACCGCTGTGTTTAAGTATACTGGTGTGAGAGGATGAAAAATATGTGAAACAGTTTTTTGGTTATTAAAGTGCTCCGACACACCATCAATTAGCAGCAGTATGTATGTACATATAAATGTGGTTCAGCACTCTTAGAAATCAACCATTATAAATCCCCCATTTTACAGTCAAAAAAATCCCTCTAACCAAAACTTAAAAAGGAAGAAAAAACACTTTTGAGTTTCTCTCAGTAGTTACTTCATCTTGACCTCTAGCTATGACAAAATTATGCTTTTTAAAAAAAAAACAAATGGAAGTGAATTTAACAAAGTAAAAACAAACTAAAATCAAAATATCATCATGCAGAATATCATCCATACTTTACATACATACAAAATTACATTTCTTTTTTTCTCTTTTAAGAATAGACTCTGTAAACACTGCTTTAGGTCCTTCAGGTTTGGTTTATCCACGTTTCTGCTACAATCTGTATATTTTTCCATAGAAAATAGTCCGAGGCTCCCGCTCTGGCACCTGCAGATGATTTTTTTGCTTTACACTCCCCAACCCTCCCTACATTTCTTTTCTTTAATACCATTCCTCCGATTTTCTACCCATTTCACATCAAAACCACAGAAAGTGAAGAAACTAGAAGAATTGAGTGGAAGCTCTAGTGTGCTGATGTTTTTCATGTGAGTGTTGTAAAAATGTGGATGCATGTTGACATTTTTAAGCACCCACATAAACCCCATCTTTATAAAAAAAAAAATGTAAAAGACACCAGATTATAGAGAAGGGGACAAGGGGTTAGCTGAGGACAGTCGACAAGGCTTAATATAGATAAGGCATAGCATGGGCAGAGGTTGGGAAGGTCTGAATTAGGAGTCCACACGTCGGTCAAATCGTTAACCTTTCCAGTACATTTTCAAAAAAGGGGGGGTAGAGGGTAGCATTAGGCAAAGATGTTTGTGTAAGGTAGTAAAGGACTGTAGATGGAATTCAGAGGCCTTGGAGAAACTCCTGGAGCTGCCTGACGAGCTCCGTGTCCACCGTCTCCATCAGGACCCCGAAACCCTGGTCCCCCATCAGGGCCTGCTGCGCCTTCAGCTTTTCATAGACAAACTGCTGGAGAGAAACACTGTGCACCGGGTCCTCCAGGGCCAACTGCAGAGGGACAGAGAAAAAAAACAGAAAGTGGAAAATTATACTTTGGATATCAGCTGAGGAAATGTCTCCAAGTCTCCAAGACCATGGATTACAAAGCTCTCATACTGGTTCCCATACATTGTGAGACATGCACTTCCACTGGGTCTGCACTGAAGCAAAAATAAATTAAAACTTCTTGTCAATGATCTGAATAAAACATTTGAAATATTAAAAGAATTTAATGCTGTTAATTACATGCAAACAATGCTTCTTGTATTCCTCCCCTGAGTGAACACAGTGAGGCAACAATTAAAAGTTGGATTCTTCTTGTGTAAGCTGGCATGCTGCTTTCTTGTCCCGGGCCCCAGCAAGTCTGTTGACGACCCTGTGGATACTGCATCCAGCTTCCCCCAAATCTGGCACTTTGCATTTCAATGCGGGAGCTCTTTGTACTGGATTAGTCATTATTTTCATGGTTGATTAACAACTTTTGTACGGAGAGGGATTGCATACATCTCATCTACACCTACACAATATCTTTGGTTGTTGTACTGCTCGAAAGGCTTTTATTGTAGTTTATCAGGATACTTCATGGTCTATGGCTGTGCAAAATGAGATGCATATTATTGTTTGACTACTCCCTAGTAGTCTGGAGCACGACGACACATTGCCTTTCCATTATGCAGGGTTTTATGTATTGCACAGTATAAACAGTGGCAATGGAGATAAACCCAAATCCTATATCCAAACTGCGTGACAAGAACAAACACATAAATCCAGGTCTGTACAGAAACACTCTACCTTAGCAATAGAAAACATGACACAGACCTTCAACTTCGATAATATAACTCATATAAATAAATGGTGAGCAAAGAGGTAAAGAAATTATTTCTTATTCATTCCTTCAATTTCTGTTAAGGGCAGCAATGTAATATACCTGCAAATGTAGCTGAAAAGGACATTCACTGCTAATACCCTCAAACTGTTGTCGAGTCACTCTTGACAAAAGGAGAATGAAAAGCAACTCAGACAGTTTACCATTTCCAAGTCTGACGTACACATCCAACACAAACCTCGCGCCAGAGAAAGTGATTCAGTATATGCAGTCGCTGTCATTCATCTTATGCTGAAGAAAGCGCTGGAAAAATAATCCCTGACAATAGAGTAAAAAAAGTGAGAAAAAGTCGGATGGCTGCTCGAGCCACATTTCTGCAGGCATGCACACTGTCATTTATTATCCGTGAAGTGAAGAAAGGGCAGCGGCAAACATAACAGCGTGGAAAAGTTTTGAAAGCCTGCACTCTGCAAATAAATGAGAGGTTGTATACGTGTACTGTGAACGATTCCACAAGCAAAACTTTTCACATTCAATCAACTTTTTAAATATTCCTTGTGCTGTGAAATAATTGAAAATTGTACTTATCATTGTTTTAGTAGTATATTCTGTATTATACAGATTTCCTTCTGGATTTGAATCTGTCATCCAATGATAATCATGCCAATAATATCTGCACATATTGCAGTTCTCTCAGTACAATGACTCTCTCTCTCTGTTGCTTTGACTTCCCTATAGATTAATTACCGTTTTCTGTGATGTTGCTTGACACTCCTCTTCCAACCTTTTGAAAACAGGTCAATGTGTTGAATTTCACATATATAAACTCCCTCAGTGACTTAATCTCTTCTACCAACTTATGCAAACTTGACATTTTATCAGGCGTGTACACTCTTAATCGCACATCCATAGCAGAGCCTCGCAAACCCCAACTGTGGGCCCTTTGAGAAGCACAATATTGTAATGACAACTCTGAGTCTCTGGCCAATTACTGGCAACAATACTTGTCTTGCCAATTAGTTCTTTGTCATTACAGTGCAGTCAAACTGGTGAAGAGTGGCTGTTGGTGAGTGGATTAATGGAAAAGCTGTCATCTAACCTGCATAATTACCTTCAGTACAAGGACTTAGTGGAAGTGTGTGAGTCTCTGTACAGGACTACATCCTCTATTGAATTGTGTGTGTGGCACAAGCAACCCAAGTGTCTTTTAGCGCTTTCCAGGCTGTCATTTTAAATACGTAACTGTTCTTAATGTCTTGTCTGGTAAAATAAAGGTTAAATGAAAAGGAAAATGTGTTTCTCTGTGTTTGGAGCAACATCAAGGACAAATTATGCATATTTCATTTCTATGATCCTCTTAAAAATGTAGATAATTTAACAGGAAAAACATTAATGATATATGTCTGCCTAAATCTAGATAAACATCTAATTAGTTTTGGTTTATTAGGAATACAAGCAATTAAAAATCCGTAGGTTCAGCATATAATATCTCAGCAATGATGCTTTCCAATAAAAATGACTGTATGCTTCATTTAAACTGAATGGTCCTCTAAAATTTGTCAAATAAACAAAGTATTAAAAAAAAAGATAAAGTCCGTGTATGGCACAGTGCACGCATGAATAAGTTCATTTATCAGTGTTTGCTGATGTAGTGTAATGAAAAATGATAATTCAAGATAAAGGAGCAACGCAAAAGGAAAAATGTAAACAGGATCTTAACACCAGACATGTGCTTTAAGGCAGAACATTTTCCACCAACAACCTGCAAAGACAAAAAAGCAATGTACTCAGGACATGTTGTGGTAAAACTGCGCACATAACAGTAAAACTGGTCAGCAGTGTGGCCAGCTACAAAAAAAAAGCACTGAGGCAGAGATGAGAATGAGAACAAAGTAGGCATGAAAAAGTAAAGATGTGATTCCTAGGTGGAGAAGAAATTTAAGCAGCAGAGTTTTTAAAAAAAGAAAAGAGATGGGAGCACTGTCATGCAAGATGAGAGGATACCAGGAACTGGCACAATTACGTGGTAGCAGAAAACACCATAAAGAAAGCGAGTGACGAAAACAAGATGACGTGGGCCGCAGAAAGAGTGGGCCGCAGTTCTACATCAATGTTCAGTACGGAGAGGAGGGAAGAGATGAGTGGGCAACATGCGAGGAAGCAGAGGCAGATGAAGAGAGACGGATGACATGACAGGGCCTGTAAAAGCCCTCATCTCTAAAGCAATCCCCCAGACTACTGTTGCCCTTTTCCAAAGCAAACAAAGTAAAAGAGTGTTATTACTGCAAAAACAACAGTGTTGTTCAAAAACAGCCTGTGCCATCAAACACATTTAGCGCAAACATCCCCAAGTGTGTCAAGATCTAGAAATGCTCTCTGAATGACGGGTCCACACAAAAAACAAGCACAGTGGTACTAAAAAGCAGATACATGTTGCAACCGGTATCTTAAGAAATTTAATAATCAACTTATTGAATGAAAAATACTTAGCCTACCAAAACTGTACAGTTTAAACGTCTGACCTCTGAAAATTGCTCTTTTACTTCCGTTCTTCTTACAGTCATTATCATACCACAACAGGCTACTCTATTTAGTGGAAAAACCCCACTTATAAAGGACCAGAGGACATGAAAGGAAACTAAGTCAGGCAGGCAATTGCTAACTGGAGTTAATGATGCAATAACCTGCACTTTTTCAGCTTTTATTTTTTTATATCCCATGGTGCCTCAACTGCAAACACACAAATACAGTGCATCCATGTGAGCACATGCACTCACTTTGACGTGATGTAATGAGCTGTGGGGCTGCATGATGTATTGCAGTGTAAACTGAAAACTGTATTGTGTAAGGCGACGCCGACAGCACGGAGTTTAGTGGATTATACTCTGGGCAAACGATAATTTCATCAGCTAATTTATGACACATCATCTACAGCCTCGCCAGCCAGTCGCCTTCACAATGTCTGACTAGACTTGTATGCTGCTCTCAAGTGGTCAAATTTGACTCTGAGACACAGATTGTTAAAGTACAAGCTTTAATGGCACCATTCTTATATAAGACATAGACAAAAAAAATCCTGTGCTGCTTTAAAATGCAAAAAAGGCTTCAGTATAATTGGTTTAAACTAACCAGAGTTGTATGTTAGAATCTGACAGTTTGGTTTGTATTATTAAATTATTTATAACTATAAATGAGCGAGCACACAGACAGTCTTCCTCACTTTGCTGCCACACACAGCTGATGAACCTACTTCTGTGATCACCAATACTGCATTTTAACACAAATTCATCATATACAATAGGGACTGTCATTTATGGAATTTTTGTAGAAATAATTAGCCTAGTGACTTAATTAGGGTTTAAAATGTCACCCCAAGCTGCTGTGTCACACTGGTAGTCAAAACAAATCATTTTATAGTACTGACATTTTCTGACACAATTGGCATAAACATGGGTTAATCACAACAGTGTGATCGGCTCTTTCAAAATTCAAAATTTACTCGCAATGACAAGGTTTATATTTGTTTTTGCTGCCAAACATGTAATAGACAGAAACACATTTTGTCATATTTACTACATGTTAGCTAGAAATCAAGCTATTGTTTGCTGATCAAATCTAGGTTATGATGACACCATCTGATAAATATAAAATATATAAATAAAAATACTGATTAATGACAGCGGTAGTGTAATGTATTAACATTTTAAATAAATGGGAAGAGCAGCTTTGCATCAAGGGTGCACTGAGGGCACGGTCAAGAGTTCTGCTTCATCTTTCCCCATGTTTCACAACATTAAAAAAATAAATCATTTACTATGTTTAATGTAAAGTACATATGAAAAAAGAAAAAAAGAAGTAAGGACACATGATGCCCATTTTGCTTGGATGAAACCAGATTGAGATGATTTTTTCTTTGTGACAGTGTACTGTCATGTTTGGAAGCAACTAGTTGAAGATGGAAAACTGTGGCCATAAGGGGGTGCACATGGTCAGTAACAATATTGATGCTGTGGGCATTCATATCATGATTGATTAAAACGGGGATTAAGGGGAACAGAGTGTGCCAAGATAACATTTCACACAACATTACATGACCACTACCAGCCTGGACTGTTGACAAAGGGCAGGTTGGATCCAAGGATTCATGCTGCAGATGCCAAATTCTGACCCTCCCATCTGCATATCTCAGTAGAAATCCAGATTCTTTAGACCAGGCTACATTTTTCCAGTCTTCAGCTCTCCAGTCTTGGTGAGCCTGTGTTCAGTGTATCCGCTGAAGTTGCCTGTTAGCAGAGTCAGACCTGCACACCTGAGTGTGCAAATAGCAAGCTCTGAGTCATTAAAATCCATTTTTGTTTTTGTTGTTTGTTTGTTTACACCCTAAATGTCAGTTAATATTAATTTAGAAAAAAAGACAGAATATAGTAAAATATGCAAAATATTTGCATATTTAACTGTATTCTTTCAATCAATACATACAAACCCAGCTTGAAGCGATGGGTGCTGAATCCCTAAAGGTAACAATTAATTAACAAACAAATTAGTAGGACAGTACTTAATTTGAATTATAAACTCATGAATTGACCTTTAGCTTTGAAAGCTCCTTCTTGATACACTAATACTGCTATTGTATTTCGATGCATCAACATAGCCAGCTTCTTTGCTGAGAGAGGCCCAAAGCAATAAATAATTTAAATGGACTGATAAATGCTTTACATTGCATAATTCCTAAAGACCCTGCATACCAGCACAGGTAACGTATCCACTCTGATTAGACTCACGTTGAAGGTTGGAAGAGCTGTGCTGGGAATTAAGTGAGGTCCTACTATTGACTCAGTGTACCAATAAGAATGATACAGGTTTAATTTGTTCCAGCCCAGCAGATACAACAAAGCTATCAGGGGAGTCAGGAAGATGTAAATCAAACAAGGCCTGAACATTTCTATACACTCCTGGGAAGATATCTGATCCTGCAAAAAAAAAAAAAAACTTGTTTGGTTGTATCATAAGTATCTACAGCCTTTAATTGTCATCAATCATTTTGAACATAGGTTCTCCTAAAAGGAAAATAATAGCTGACACTTCTCAAGACAGGGAAACAGCTGACTTCAAATCAAAAACATACATTTGAAGCACGAAGAAACACCGCCCATCTGCGTCAGTCAGAAAACATTAATCAAAAATTCTGACAGAAAACTTATAATCTCTTGTTGTTCCTGCAAGACACTTTTCTGTCATGCATTACTAAATGTACTTTTCAAGCGCAACAGTAATTTTCTATGATAATTTCTTTTGGCAGGAAGTGCTATTCCAGCACAGTCGCCTCAGGACAGCAATTTTAACCAGTCTGACGATAAAGACTGTAAGAGAGAGAGAGAGATGAAATGCAATCCCATCAGGACACAAATGCTGCATGATGGTGATTTTATAAACTGAAAGCATGTGTCATTTATGTCATTTGCTCAGCTGCATGATGGGAGTTAATTGTGTGAAACATGCTTGGTTCGGGTCATTTGAGGCAAGTTGTCCGTTTTTGAGGTTGGAACCGACAGGAGGATGAAACAGGAGAGTAATTGGGGCGCGTGGATGTGTGAGGAAAAGATAAAGGCAACAGAATGATAGGCTGAGGCGTAGAAGTGCAATGACTAAAAGGAAGAAAAAAGCACCTCGCTCCCTCGAGAAGTGGAGCTACAGTAACATACCAAGTGGAGTGAAAACAAGGGAGAGGAAAATTGAGCAAGGGATCAAATGACAAACAAAAAAAAACCCAATCTGCATGACTATGAGCCAACCTGATGGTGCACAAACCAAATACTCCTGTCAAGGCAAAAATGCATGGGATGCAAAGGGGAAACCAGGGAAATCATGAGGAAGAAAAGAAATGGAGTGATGATGAGAGGAGAGCATAAAAGGAAAGTGACATGCTCCCTGCTGTGGTTTACTGATAAAGAAGCAAGGGTCTTCATGCCACAGAGAGAGTAGAAGATAAATGAGAGGTAGGATGAAAAGCAAAGAGACAAATGAGATGTGAAGTAAGGGGAAAGGCTTTGGTAGTTGCCTAGTGAGCAGATGAAGAGAGCAAAAAAGGAGAGAAGATAAGAGTAGAGAAGTAGGTGAGATATGCACAGGAGAAAAACTGTAATCGTGACGATGATGATACAAATAATGGTGTTAAGCATCCACGGCAGAACAAGTCTATTCACTTTTACCTTGAGCACAATACCGAATAAAATAAACAAACTATACCAGTTCCATCTGTTCTGATATTACGAAGAGAGGTTGGCAAACATTTTGTGAGCTTGCATTTGTTGCTCTGCCATGCTAACAACTGTTTTGAGGTGACACAGTTTCACAGATCCATGCCAGTAATGTGCAATTTACCCTCTACTCAAAATTCGCTTGTAAGCTACGAATATCCTTTTGTCTGCAAAATAAGCATATTTGTGCCAACAGGCTGGAAGAGAATGAAACCTGAGCACACACTAAGAGAGTTCGTAACAAGATTACAGGCTATGAAATGATCGTTTTGATCATGGTACTTTTTCTGGAGTCCAAAATAAAGGGCCCCGGTACAATACATGCTGGCTCACTAGTCTGACTAACTGACTTCTAAATGGAACAGAAGCTTAATTAATGTTATTTGATACAGCCGTTTTTTTTGGTTGGTGCCAAATGGTTTTCCCCTGAGAGGAGGCTTAGTATACCTCCTGGAGTTAGATATTAAAACCATTATCAAAAGTGCCTCTTCAGAATTTTTTTAAGCATACAGTGGATTCAGAGTCAGAAAGGTAATTATTTTCAACCATAAATTTGCTGCATTAGACATTTTGTGGCAGTAGGAGTGTAACGCAAACTACAAGGTCCATGGAACATGTTAGCTATATTTACACTCAGAAGCATTTAATTGTTGGTTGTGGTCTGTTCATGTGATTTGTTAAAAATTTGAAAATCTGATCTAGATCTACAATATTTTTTTTTTCAAATCACCATGTACTCAAAATTATTCAGACCTTTTACATTTTCATATTTTATGCTGCAGCCTTATGCAAAAATATTTCATCAATCTAAATTCAATCAAAAGTAGAATGTTAAAATTATTTTTGCAACTCTATTTAAAAAAAAACAGAAATATTACACTGATATATTTATTTGGATTCTTCACTCTGAACAACGTTGAAGCACCTTTGCCATCAATTAGCTCCTCGACTTTTGGTGCAATCAACTTGGCACACCTACATTTGGAGACTTTCTGCCATTCTTTTCTGCACATCTTCTAAAGTTCTGTTTGGTTGATTGAGGAGCGTCTGTCCTTAGTCATTTTCAGGTGCATGTTTGTGTTCAAGTCAGGGCTCTGGCTGGGCTACTCAAGAACATTCACAGGGTTGTCCCTTAGAAACTTCAGTGTTGTCTTGGCTGTGGTTTACAGTCACTGTCTTGTTAGTAGGTGAGCCTTCATCCCACTTTGAGGTCTTGTGCACTTTGAACTATTTTTTTTTTATACTGAGGATGTCCTAATACTTTGATCTACTTGCTTGTCCAAAACCTTGATCAGTCCATCTGTCCCTGCTACAGGACACACTTACACAGGATGATGCTGCCACCACCATGCTTCTTTCTTTCACTGTGCCGCAGTGATGGCTGTCCTCATGAAAGTTTCTCCATCTCCATGCTAGATCTCTTGAATACCGCCTGGGTGACCACCATGTCCTTGGTCAAGGCCCTTGTTCCATTAATTGCCCAGTGTGGCCAGGCAGCCAGTTATAAAAAGACTTCCATCCATCCATTACCTATACACCGCTTAATGCTCACTAGCGTCACGGGGGTGGGGGGGTGGGGGGCTGGAGCCTATCCCAGCTGACTCAGGGCGAAGGCAGGGGACACCCTGGACAGGTCGCCAGGCTATCGCAGGGCTACATATAGAGACAGACAACCAAACACACTCGCATTCACAATTATGGACAACCCACGCTGCACAGGGAGAACATGCAAACTCCACACAGAAAGATCCCAGACCAGCACACGAACCAGGGATTTTCTGGCTGTGCGGTGAAGCTGCTAACCACCGAACCACCGAGCAGCCCTTATAAAAAGACTTGATTGTTCAAAACTTCTTACATTTAAGGATGATAAAGACCACTGTGCTCTTGGGAACCTTCAATGCAGCCATGGCACATTCCTGTCCTGAGGTCTACAGGCAGTTCCTTTGACCCCATGGGTTGACTTGTGCTCTAATATTCAGTTGTGAGAGCTTAGACTGATATTTGACTTTACAAATCAACATACGCTCCTACTGCCATAAATAATCACAAGGCAACAAATCTGTGACTGAAAACAGTCCACAAAAAATACACTAGGTAATTAAGTAACGATAGCTTAAAACTATAATACAGAGCCATTTACTAAAATGATTTAGTCTTTTAAAAAAGTATATACATGTGACCCGTTTTTAAACATTTTAAAGCACACGCAGGAACAAATGAGCTTGGGGGTAATTTCCAGAGACAGGCTAAGGATGCTAAATAATGAGAGACAAATAAATGCATTGTTGGTTTTGTTTTTTCCATGGATTATGTTTTTACATTAAAAATGTAAAACAATATGGGCTTTATCCTTAGAGTACTCTGTAACACAACGCAAACATTTGAGGTTGCACAACAGATTGAACTTTAGAGGCACAACTGTCTGTGGTTATAAACATCACACAATAAGTGCAGCCACGGACTGTTTGTATGCTTGCTTGCCAGCATTTATGGAAGCATATGTGAGAGTGTGGCAAATTGATATTATGCAAGAGAGTGAAAGTCTCTATGTATGTGTGCATGTGTTTGGTTGGCAGAGCTGCGCTGGTTTGGTGGGAACTGGCCAGCTCAATATCCGAGTCTGACACTAATCCTATTACCTAAGGCTTCTTCTACTCCAACTCCTGCAGATATCAGCTATCTACTGTTGCCCCCACATATACCATCTTAATTGAAGGACACCCACATACTTGTACATACAGACCTATATCTATTTAGAGATTAAAAATAGGAACATAAATACATGGCCCTCTTCTCATATTGCTTGCATTCTGAATGTAAAAGATGACAAAAAAGAGACATGATGCCGATCTTAAAGCGTTATCTTATGTTTGCGATGACTAACACAAACTCTCAGATGATTCGTTTTTCACTTTCAGCTGGAGAGCAATTCAGTTTCAACATTGTGCTGCCCACCACAGGCTCTCTATGCGTTTAAAACAGAAACACTAGGTGGCTGGATGAGGACCCTCTTACCCTGGGACCAGTTGGTCTGTGTTTCTGTTATGCCAAGTGTCCTCTGTCTCTAAAAAGCCGCAGGACAGTCTTTCTTGCTCATAAGCATGCTGTGCTACACATAAAACTAAATACATTCATAACAGACACGTGATCGGATTCTGATTACCACTCTCATGACAAGGAATAATAATTTTAATAATATTTTAAAAAAGGAAAAACGTAGGCTTCTAGTGTATGTAAAGAATTGTAACATTTTGATTACACATAATTGCAACAAATTACTTCTGGTACATCTTAGAAATACTAACAGAGCTCCATATTTTACAAACTCAAGTTAACTCTTCAACGCCTACCTGAGACAACCCCATTAACATCGAAAGGGTATTTCTTCAGACTTCACAAAGCTCCTCCAAAGGCACAAAACATTATACATATGTTCTCCCATGCTGTGTAGTACACTCCATTACCACTAAACTGATCTTAACTAGCATGATTTGTGGAGTTACCCTTTGTTTACCTTTAATAAATTTAAATTGCAATAAGCACTAGCTGCATAGTGACATGCTGATGTTAATGTCCTTTTTGATCCCTACAGTCACAATCTCTCACGAGTGTGTCTAGACTTAATCGATTTCTTAGCTCATACAGACAAGAATTATATGAAATGTGATAAATGCTGGTACTGGTGAATCTAGGGGTTGTACCCTAACATTAAGCACGCTCACTGATAATTCCCGATATGAGAGGGCCGTGAAAAATAACTTTGGTAATCGTCCACAATTTTCACTGTCAGAAAACCCTGTCACCAATTCACTGGCAGTTCCTGTGAGGCTGAAGCTTGTGGAAATGCTCGGGAGCATAGTTTGTATTTCAAACAATCACGAGTTACGGTCTTCGCCTTGTAAACTTGTAAGAAGTTTGCATTGGAGAATGAAGTGCTCTCTATCTGTTTATGAGATTGTCCAGACCACATAATTATCCACTTTTCCCTTTTGGATCTTGCATTATGCTGACAGTATATTTTGTTCAGCCTGAAGAAACAGTCTGGGCCACAGGTGAACTGAGAAGTCGCAGCAGTACACACGAAAAGATATTCTGGCCCATCTTGCAGTCCTGCAGAATGTCTCTTTCACTGTATCATCTACGTTCTGTCTTGGCTTGGATTGAGGAGCACTAACTGCTGCTGCCCCACCAGTCTCTGACTGATCTGTTTGGATGTGCCTCACTGTAACTCGATGGGGTAACCTTATGCTAGGCTCAAACGACAGGAGTTTTGTGCCAGTGTATTCCTGTTTCACCCCTCCTGAAAATCAAGGGACCTCGAGGGACCTTGAGGCCAGCGTTAGCTAGTTAGATAATAAAATCTCACCTTCAGTTTTTGCAAAAGGAACAACCCCTCCACACTGCATCTCCTCAACCTTTTTCTCATTCAGACTTGTTGCAAAGCCTTTTGCTTATGTTTTTTCTCACTGCAAAAGTATCAGTGTTACACCAAGTTGTTGCACCACAGTCTCCCTTTTGTTTACATCTGCTTTCCCATGAGATCATGTGAAGCGGTGCACTACTCCCCGATTGTTATCTATGTCACAGTGACCTTAACGATATCCTGTCATGTCTGATGTGCCATTATTTGAAATCTTGTAGTGTGTGCATGTCTGAGATTAGAGAAGAATATCTGTGAAGTTTTTCCTTATTTGTGTGATCCAACCCGATTTCAGAGTCTGTTAGAATTTAAAAACTCTGGAGTCTGAGCCTGGTATTAGTGTCTGCTGTTACCTGCAGGCTTTCCTATTCAACACATTTCTGTTCATCAGCTCACAGCACAGGTCTATGAATCCATCACAGCTGACAGTTTCGTCTTGGGCATCAGACATATATTCATACTTTGCCAAATAATGTGTATTTCTCAAAAAGCTTTCGTCGAGAGTAAACAGCGCAACAACCTACCCAAGCAATTTAAATAATTCAAAGTGCATGATGTATGCTGGAATTTGGACAGAAGAGATAAGTGATTGAATTAAAAACAATAGGTTTTACCACCACCGATTGAAAACTCCAAATTGATGGGATCATATTGCTTATTACATTGTCAGCATACAGTACTGGGATGTTCACAGCAACTTAAAACAGCTTCTTGTCTATGCAACACATCTGCATTCATCTTTTCCATGTCATGTCAATTGATTGGCCAGTTACTTGTAATGTAAGCAGTAACACTGTGTGCAAGACATTGTGCCAGACAACAAGCAGTAACCTTAAGAGATATCGGAGCCAAAGGAACACACTTTTTAATTTAATTGGCAGCCAGACCAAAGTACCAGCTCCAATAATAGCCAATCCCAACTATCAAAAACAAAGATTGGTTATAGCAAAACACAGAACACAAAATAACACAGTTGGAGGCAACAGAACAAAGCCTTATGCTGCTTCAACTGAGCAGAATAACCAGATGTTTTACCAAACACCCAATCTTCGCTGAGAGATTTAACAATGTTTCTTTTTTGCTCTGAAAATGCTAGTGTGGACGTAGCATTTGAATGTGTAAACAGCATTTCCAGATTTATTCACATCAGTGTGGACAGGCTGCACATAAGCTGCACTGAGCAAGTAGGGGGAAAAAACTAAACAGAGAGAGACAATATACCAAAGAAACCAAACAGAGTGAGACTGAGCAGTGAGATGAGATAAGGTCATGCACATTCGTCAGACATTAACTCAGACAAACACACACAACTCTCTCTCACTCCCCTTTTCTTATGTTTCATTAGTTCATGGTCTCTTGACTTAGAGGGAGGATTAGAGCTTGATTGCAGTAATTTCCTCACCAAATGAGGCAGCACAAATTGTAATACCCTAATTAGTATTGTACTAGAGGGCGTAAATGTAAGACTCTTTTAGCAGTCTGTCATAAGGGTGCATATTAAAAAACATACACCTTTAAGCGTAGGAGTATGTATAGGCATAGACGTACATGCACAACCATATACATGAGAAAGAAATTAGAAAAAACATCAAAGAACTGAAAGTCTGACTACATCAGAAACAGTATTTGTGTTGAGAAGGGCAGTAGTTAGAAAGACCACCAAGAGCAGGTTTACAAAAATGCATGCAGGAGACTAAAACAAAATGTATGACTTACTATCCTTTGACTGATGGAACAGATTTTTAGCCGATGTTCAAACTCAGAACTTCCCTTTAAAATGCTCCCTTAATTTACAATGAAAGTCAAAATAACTATAAATTCTCCCTCACGTGGCAAAATGAGTGAAAGCAAACTTGTCTTTACCGAGGTTTACAGTGCCTCGAGTGGATTTGCTTGTGTATATGTTTACATCTTTCCCCTAATGATTCTCTATAATTTTCGCAGTAAAATACATCCAAGGCGCAAGTCCAAGGGAGTTATAAATGTGAGGTGACTAAGTATCAACAAAGTCAAAAAATAAATAAATAAAAATATAGCTTATATATATATATATATATATATATATATATATATATATATATACACACACACACACATAAAGTGCAATAATTACTTCTGGCATTTTGGAGCTAGTCTTCATGGCTTGTCTGTGCAAACTCTCACAGTGCTCTAGTGGATTTGGCGAAGTGATAGGCTGTGGCTTGGAGGACTCATGCCACTGGGGCTTTGAGTGACAAGCTGGGTCAAACAGCGATATGCGGCATTCTGTCTGAAATCTGGTGCACCATCTGGCAGGCACGAAAAGACCAATTTCTGCATTTGTAAAATGGCACTCAAGAGTTTAAGGCTGCAGTCTGCAATTTGCAGTTTTGAACTTCTGTATATAAAAAAAGGACTCAGAACAAAGACAGATACCTACAAATAAGCTTTTTACTTTGCATGTACATGTCTGTCAATGTGTATGAAGTTTATACTGCAAATGTATTATTTGAAATAAGTTTAATAATGCCAGTTGTGATACACTATAATAACAATTACTTTTAATTCATAAGCTTGACAAAGTGAATTCACAAACTAGAGTTTGCATTGTTGCTTTGTTTAATGAACTCCTCATGCCTTTTCACAACATTTAAAACCCCAGCATGCAAGAATAGTTCCCAAGCTGTTGACCTGACACAGATCTCTCTAGAAAGTGCCTACAAAGGTTAAAAAAGTGCTTATTAAAAGTAAAACTATGGCAGTGCAAGTATGTGCAGCTGATTTTCGCTCTCCAGTATGGTGCTTAATTGTGTCGTTCGTTTATTTATTAGTGTGCGTGTATGCGTGTGTGTGTGTGTGTGTGCAGTTGTGTTTGTGTGTAGAGCTATGACTGATTGTAATGTGTGTGTCTCTCTTTTAAGCACCTTACAAGAGGAGTATACGCAATTTTGTTACATATTCTGTACAATGACAATAAAGGCAATCTTGATCTTGAAGATAGGTACACCCTAGAAAGCTTGGATGTAAACAATGCAAGATTCATGTTTTAAGTGGAGAATGGAAATTCAAGTCTATTTGCTTTGATTCAATATTTGCATTTTACTTTAGCTTCTATGATTTTTAACGTAAAGTTAAAAACGCTTTTCAAGCAAGACGTTCAGATCAACTGTATCTCTTCAAATGGAGAGAAAGACGAATTGACTAGTGCAGACACAGAATTAAGATCAGTATTTAAATACTGCTGCCAGACTAATTTTTTTCCTTTGAAAATTCCAATGAGATATCTTCTTTGTTATTCTGTCAGCTCATTTTTCCAGAGAGAATTGCATTGCGTTTCTCAGTGATGTTTAAATGAGATAGCTTAGTTAAACATTACTTAATGGTGCAAACAGAAATTCCCTGTACAACTGACCATATTTTAGTATCGCCATTCTCTGAGAAGTAATAAAAGTCCATGAGCCAGACCTAGTAAAGCATAAACAAACTGGTGCATAAGCCATAAGCTGCAGTCTTTTTCTCTTTTGCAAAGATGACGATTCCCCCGTGCTGGTGAATAAAATTTAATCTCAGACACAGAAATTGTACGTCTCAAAGGCATGCCCAAATATTTCCAAATCTCGAGTCGTGAAAGAGACTGAAATATGTGTGCATGCCTAAAAAAGGCCTGCCAAATTTCAAGTTGTAAACAAGAGTGAAATATCTTAAACAAATGTGACTGCTTTTGTGCATGACAATCTGAAGATGTAACTCACCATTAAAAAAAGATAACACTGAGGATTTTGCTTTGACCTCTGGAATGTGTTGTGAACACAGCATGTTTGAAAGGACACTATGTGCAGCATATTTTGCTAAGTGAGTGCTGTCAAATGAAGAATTGAAATCGACTCGTCTCTCTTACCTCTGTAAAACATAATACAATTAAACTGTCAACTGCATGTAGAAATTTAGGAGAGCAGTTAAGCCATTTTCAATTCTTTCCATTATTTGCTATAACAACTTTGCTTGGTAGTTTTTGCTGTTTTGGACAGAACTGTCTAGAGCGCAGTTCAGTTCAATTCCAAGTTACAAAATGACACTCAACTAAATAATGTAATCTTCTAAGTTGAGTTAAAGGTTTTGGCTGCCTTCAAACTATTTGGTGAGAATCTGCTACACCATCCAAGACTCCTCACACTCTGCACTTTCCTCTTTAACAGCATCTCTTGTGCCGCTGCCAGTCTTAAACTTGTAGCTCAGTACTAAAAGAATTATATTAATGCACTAGTTTATTCACTGAGAGTTTGACTTTGACTGAAATGAGCCATATGCAGAATGAAAAGGCTTTTCACTGTTAATTAAGATGTACTGTGATCAGTTGAACAACTGTGAATGATCTCTCATTATTCCTCTGTGGATGTAACCCTTTGTGTTGCATTTGCGACCTATTCCACCAATCCAGCATGAAGTGGAATTTCTCAATCACACACTCAAAATGGTGAGATCTTTCACTGTTAAAGTGGCTCTCTGACTGTGTCCCGCCAGTGTGGCTCCCATGAGGAAGAAGGAAAAAAAACATGAAGTCCTCTGCTGTAGATCAACATTGATTAAAGCTCTATTCAATTGATTAATCCATCTGTCCTGGGCAAAGACCAACGACTCACTTATCTGAAAAACCCAGATTCTGAATTAGCTTTTCTAAAAGCATGAGAAAAGCAGTGTAAATCAGACTGACATTTTCAGCTCCCTGAAACAATTAAAATCACAGAGATTGGTTTGCAGTGTGATGAGCTATATTCACAACGAATGCGCTTTTCACTGGTACTTAAGATGTATTAGAATCAATTTAACAAATGTGAATTGTCAGAGAAAAGATCATTACTTGAATCAGACTAATTAAGTACCAAAAAAAATCCAAAGAGCTGACAGGTGAAAATACTCAACACACTTTTGGCTGCATGATCTGATCTACACAGCTGCAGCATAAATACAAAGACTGGCAGATATTTAAGAGGGCAGAGCGATTGTAGTGTTCCCTGTGGCGCATGTGTTACATTTTAATATCTGGCTGTTGCTATTAACAGCAGGTTACAGTCATGTTAAGATGTCGTGGAACCGTACGGCATCCAGTACGACAACACTAATGAGAAATTTTTATGACTGCTAATAGTCTTCTTATATCCCTAAAGGTCCTGAACAATGTGACAGGTTTTGTCAGTTATTCTGTTTTGATGCGTGCTAGCGTTTAAAATAGGCAAGTTATACTGAAACTACATGATGAGGTCATCAGACATAATGTTTCAAAATAAGCATGATAAAGAAGTAGCATGTCCCACCTTAACAAGAGCAATGTACAAACATGTGACAGGAATATGGCACGTTTCTTTTATGAATCAGTTTGAGAAACATTACAGTGTCCTCATGACTTTTCACAGATGTGCATGACATGAAATTGCAGCTAAATTGCCAGAATGGCAGAGCATCGTCTCTCGGTTACCTGACTAATGCCGTTTTACCTGGAACACTCTGGCTTGGTTTACAGCTTTGCTGTATTTTTTTCAGTTTTGTTATAACAGCCTTTATTGCACTCCAAAGGTGAGTGAATGTATTAAAAATGTGCCTGTACCCTTCACCTGGTTGGAACTTGCCATACATTACTATTTTCTTTTGTTGTAATAATGTAGTAGCTGTATTTTTTTTTGTCATGCAACCAATGGGATGTGAACATGTCCTTTCAGATATAGGGATGTTTCACCTAAAATCACGTTTATCTAAAATCATGTCATCTTGTCTTATCGGTTGTTTTACATTTCTTGTCTTATTACCCCACCACATGGAAAAAACATCAAACAATCAGGAACATGTTGAGGAACATGACAATGGCCCAACATGTTGATTTGACCTCCAAACTTCCTACACCCCATTGTGATCAAGTATCAACAGGATGCAGTGGAACAAGTTTGATTGACAGAGGCCCCACTGCACAAGCCAGAGTACCCAAAGGATCCAGTGCCAACGTCCTGGTTCCAGAACTAATAGGACACCCTGAGAGGTCCTCTTGTCCATGTCCAATGGTTCAGAGCATTTTGGACCAAATAAGGGGGACCAACACAATATTAGGCAGGTGGTCATAATGTTATGTCTGATCGGTGTATGTGTAAAGACTTCAACAAAAACACTCAGATTTCCTTTAGAGTAAAACCTTAATAACTGACATACAGGCCAGAAGCCCTTCATTATCCATTTATGCAATATATTGTATCTCTGAATAACACATGCTTTCTCTGTGTGCACAATTTTTGGTTACTTCATAAGGTACAGTCCTGTCATACTCCAAGAGCCAACTGCCACTACCCTTGTGGACAAACTGCTGTAAAGCTGCGAAGCAACAGAGATGGAAACTAATTCTGATAGCTTTGTATGCCTTCGGCAGCACAAAGGACAATCTTTATATCTTGTGCTGCAAAATAACACTGTCAGTGAGGTCTGTTATTCAACAAAACCAAATTATGCTGACACTGATGGTCTGTGTAAGAATAGGAGCAATAATAAAGCAAGAATGGCAAGTCTTCATTACTAATGCTTTGTGTGGCCCACAGTGAATTGATAACACACTGAAACTCATTTCCTATAAATACACACCTCTGGAGGACCTTTGGAAGCAGTTTGATTGTTCATTAAAATGAAATAATGAGAAACGGTTGAATGACAAGAACAATTTAATGATTCCGTGGTAATTCGTCAAAGCTTAAAAAACATTATTGGTTAATTCTGAGCAATGACAGCCAATAAAGTGAGGTACCATTTTCTATCATTTACTGTCTTAAACATCAAAGCATGCACATTTAATGGAATCGTTGTTTAAGGAAACCAAATTAGCTATTGCTAATCTGCAAAAAATTACAAAAAGGAAGGAACACTTTCATGAATAAGTAATAACAGTTGAAAAAATGTTTTCCATTCACTCCGAGTAATAATTGCCACAGGGCAAGAATGTGATAGGTGTAAAGCTTTATCAAATTTCAGAGCGTGCAGTGTGGAGTATGGAGTTCGACAAACTATATGTTCCACTACCCACTATTTTCTGCAAACTGAGCGTGTTAATATGGATTTTTTTCATAAATCATTAGGTGTTCCGAGTTGACAAAAAGTAAAATAAATATCTTTTATTGTTGAATATTTCCTGCCCTACGTTTGACTTTGACACTCTGAGACACTGTTAAAGCAAATGGAAACCCTTTAACTGTAATGCAATCAATGCTTCTTCATTTTAGACCATCATTCTCCACTGTAAGAAATGGATGTTTCTCCAGGGACTACTTTTTTTTTAATCTACAACATTAACCTTGCTAAAATGGAGGTTGACCCAATCGCTGTGTAATTGGGCTGCACATCATATGGGTGCAGAGGGCTTCAAGGCTGGCTGGCTTGGACCTTTACTGTATGTTGTTCCCATGCTGTCTTTCAAACATTTCCTATCACTCTCCACTCTGTCAATCTAATGAAGGTGAAAATGCAAATAAATTTAAAAAAAGAAAGAAAAGGGAAAAAAACACTGCAGTCTTTCAAGTTAACTTCTGCTGCACCAGGAACAACCACAGAAAGTACGGGAGACATGTTTTTGTTAACATCAAAATTAGCAGTCACTTTTACATCTGAAAAAACTGGGAAAATAATGCTGGTTATACTTTCATAAACACTCAGCATTAGCAATACCAACTGCTGACAGACGCACTACTGAAAACCAGCTCATCAGCCTAATAGCCTGGAACAAAAAATTCATCAGTTACGAATCCTGAGCAAACGCCATAAATGACTAAACCAAGTATTCTATACAAATAAATCAAGACCAAATTATAGTAAAACAGAGCACACCAGATGGGAGTCTTTAAATGAGGACATGTTGTTGGTTTCTACCTGGGAAGCTGCAACACAGCTGCGATATACAGAGGAAAACATGAAAAGTAATATGACTGATGTGTCATTAAGTCTAATGCAACGACACGCTGTCCCATCACCTTTGAAATCAAATGTGCTTATAGTCACGCACACTTTCAAACAGTCTCTCCAGGCAGACTTTGACAGCGGTGTGCTGGGTTGTAGACATGAAAAGTTCCACAAATAGTGAGTAACAAATGAACAAAAAGGAGCCAGAGAGAGGAGTGCAATGCCTCGCTATTCTCTCATCTCCACATAACTGGCCAATTACATCATGAAGTGGGTGTGAATGTTGGATCAGCTGTTTCACAAACGGCCGATACGTCTCCAACATTAAAAGGTCGTGGGGGAAGGAGGTTTCGGACGATATCTGACATGCGGTTCTGAAAGAACAGAAATGCTGCTTAATGAGAACTGGATGGCCTCCTCACTAGATGTGCAGATCTACTGATTTACTAAAATATCTTTTTAAACCTTTCAGCTTGCCAATGATTATTCTTAATGTTATGTTGCATGTCAGCATAACCTTTACATCCTTTTTCTTTGACTCCAACTCCTTTTACTTTCCGGCTAGAAATCCTTCAAATCACAACTATGCTTTCTCTCTCATTTATGGATATGCAAATCTACACATCACTGAAAAAACACTTCATGTTGGCTTCCAAACTAGTTATGTCACAAATCCTGTATGCAGTTATACTCCTTAAAACTTTCCACTTAAGGCAGAAGAATTTGGTTTTTAGTGACTCTAAATACATAATTGAAGCTATATAGTGAAGGTCAAACATCCACAAGAAGTAACAATGACCAAAACACATTTCTGAGAGGAAGTAAACTTAGGTAAATCACAAAATTCTGCGCATGTTAGCCATTGCAATGGTGGGCTGGGTTGAGGAACCATCACAGAGATAAGGGTCGATCTTATCACTGAGGGCTTTAGACTTAATGGATCATTTTGTGCAGGCATTAAGTTAATAACAACACGGTCCATCATCATCCAACTGCTATTGATGTGTCCTTGAGAAATGCACTTGACCCTGGCATGCTCCATCACAAGTAGTCCATATTTGAGTAGTAGGACATGGAATGCCTGATGTGTCAAATTATGCAAAATGTTTTGCCAAAAATTAGAAGTATGCCTTCCTAACACTTCCATGGCCACAACAGTATAGTGGAGGCATGGGGGATTTTATCTGCATTGCTCAAAGTATTGAAAAATCAATGAGGAAAACACATCAGCAATATGCTTTTCTAAAAACAATGTTGTGGTTCCTCAGAATAACCCATATATCTTGCTATCTACAGCTTTCGCTATTTTTGTACTTACAATGTCATGCTGTTCTTGAATTTCTAAAAATGGAGCATTTCAGTGCTTTGGCCACCGAAATCAGAATGCCACCTTCCTACTTGACTTTTTGTTGCACAGTACCACTACTGAAAAGGTATCACAACCCCATGGCACTAAAAGTGAGACTAGTCTTCATTTTATTAGTATTGGTACTTCATAAGTGCCAGTGGTTTAAACAAACAATGTATTTTCTGAGTTGCATCAATGTATGACAGCGATTTAGGTTGTGTGTGTGCAGCACTTCTTCCACTCCCCGCAGGCAAAGTGGGCGTGCCAACCGCTTGTTTCTTCTCTCATGAGCACATTGCAGCTTTCATGGTGACAAAATGAGAGGAATGGCTGCCAAATCAGTGTTCTTGCCAGTCGTCCACAGACTACCCACAAAGTAGACCCGCAAAGGAAAATATGGCAGCATTTCACTTACAGTGGACAATCAGGACAAGCCCACGAACAAAACAAAGACCATCTGTTTCCAATCAAGACCAAGAGAGAACAAATACGTTCAATATAGCACATCATCTCTCCAACCGACCTTCCAACTAGTTCAAAGGATTCCAAGAATGACACGTTTGCAGGTATGATTGATAACATAATTACATCATGCACATTCCCTAAAATCTAGCGAATAGCGCTGAGTATTGTTAAGATTTTAATGATACAAACACATCAAATACTTTAACAGTGCTCTTAGTTTATTTTGGGTTTCATTTTTTTCTTTCTTTCTTGTAAGAGAAAATGAAATAAACTAAAAACTTTATTACATTGTTTTTTTCCTCAGTTTTTTAAGTTTCTTCTTTGTCATTCTTAACTTTGAAGTATAAAACTGAATGCAGGTCTTTTTCTTTGTCAGTATTTTTACTGTGCAGTATTAACTGTTTTGGTTAGAGTATGCTGCTTCTTATACCACTGCCAACATGAACTTTCAGAGTAATTCATCAAAATAACGCCAGACAGAGTTTGCCTGCAGCCTTTACATCACTAAATCTGACGTGATTTGGGCCCTTTGAAACTGTAACTCTGAGTTTCTAAACAATAGTTTAGATGCTCTGGTCATTTATGACTGAATTTATGGACAAACTTATACATGAACAATCAGTTGGCTACTGGCTACCTTTAATTATTTACCCATATTTGTATAATCCAGTTAACTTCATGTGAGGGTTTCAGGCTGCTACCACATGTGACTCATCTGTTTCAACGAGAGGTGAACTATGAATCAGGCAGCATTTCTCTGTCTGTATGTGATGAACACTGGATGTTTCAACAGATTGTGTTTCTGCTCTCACGTGTAAAACACTTGACGCACTTGTGGCAATGAGCACTGTCAGCATGTAGTCAAGTGCAACCACACTTTTCAAAATTCAGTTCTCTCCACCACCGTGCTGTAGCCTGTGTGAGAGAAAAAGAGAGCTGTCCTCACCACTGGTACTCAGGCTCTGAGAGAGAGAACTCTTCTGGACTGAGGAGAGCAAAAAGCACATCATTAGAAAGAGAGTTGGTGGGGTAGGATGTGCAAGATAATCTGTATGTAGCAAGAATAAATAGGAAATCCATTTTCTTAATTTCCCTAGTACTGATAGCAGAACCGACAACATCTTAGCCTACTGACTCTCCAGTCTTTAATAATTTAGCCCTGAGGCCCATTTAATTCCAGGTATTGGTACACATTCCACTTACAAATAAGTGTGCTTTATTTTGTGACAAGCAAACTTTTTTTCGACAATTTAGCTAAATCACCAATGTGGCGTTCACAGTGGTAAATTTAACTTGTTACTGCAAGGTGCTGAAAACCAGGCGTTTACAAGTATGCAGATGAACAACATGAGTTATAAATGATCAACAGGATTCCTGCAGAATGAGTGACAGTGGTTAATTAAAATGAGCACTACAGTACTGCTGGCACTTATCTCTGCAAGGATTTATCCTTTTATTAGCAACAGTGTGTTGTGAAGGTGGGGAGACACGAACATGAAAAGAGCTGATCTTAATGAAGACTTCCTCCAGTTCTGGTTGGATATGAATATGTATGAAGACACTCTGTTACAATAATTCTCTCCTGTCGTTTCAAGAATTCTTGTCACATCAACCACTTTGCATTGCGATCGTCAAAGTATTTTCATTTTTTTAATCAAAAGAAAAAAAGACATTTTAAGTCCCATGGACTATCATCTATTATTTCATTTTGTTTCTTAGTGTTTAGTTTTTTTCTGTGGCATCATTTCAGCATCAGTACTGATATATTTAAGTAGATATCTTGTGAAAATGACAATTTTTGAATCGTGACACACATTACTGGCGTTATAATGTACACTTTTGGAATTTGTAATGCCTCCAGTCAGTCTAAACACTTTAGCAACAGTTATAAAAGCATGACTGCATTGGATAACACTAAAGCTGTGAGGGGCTTTATTGTACATTTGTTTGCGATTGCTCATTCCAAATCTATCCATTCAATCAGTTGGGACCTGCTTTCTAGCTGAACCACTGGGCCAGTTCAATGCAGAATACCACACACTATCTGGCCTCTGTCTCTATTCAATAATCAGGTTTAGTAACCAGCCCCCTCATTACACAGCCATTTATTTCTGTACGCTGTGTGTAACAGGGCACATTCATCTTGTGTTTTTATGCCGCAGTCTAATCAGTCATTGACAACTACTCACATCAGTGCAACACAATAACCTGTATGTGTTGTGAACATATATTAGTGTGCAGTAAAAAGAAATAGAATAGGCTCAAGTGGATGTGTGCCACCACAGCACAACAGACGGAGCCCATGTCATTAGTACCCAGTAGAGAAAGTCTTTGATGTCGCCTATCCTTCTTCTTGTTTGATGGTAGTGGCCTTGTAGATGAAGCACAAGAATCAAATGATGTATTATGTACAGAGGCCCGAACACAGCATCAGTTAGCCTAGTCTAGTTGTCTGGAACACTCAGATCAAAGTGAGGGACCCTTACAAATCTCAGACAAGATAGAGTGGAACAGTCAACAGCCTCCAAAACACAAAATAAACTCCCCCTTCATGGACAGAAAAACACGGCAAGTCAAATTTAGGCACAAATCACAACACAGCGGCAGTGGTGAGGCAGCCTCCTCTCCCACAGGGACTATAAATCTTATGAGTTGCACCCATGACGACAATTTCTAAATGGAATGATATAAGGAGAGGAGCACAGCGATATCCAGGACATCCTAAGAGAAATCACATTCAAAGGTTTAAAGGTTGACCATTTAGGATGTTCCTTTATTCAAGGTTTAGCAAATCAAACTCAAATGTATGAGTGACTTATATAAATGTGCAGAGAGTTACATAAATTCTGACAAATCTTTTAAAACAGATTTAAGAACAGTACATCTGTTCTGCTTAGGATTAGCTTCGGTGTGCAATTCTATTCACTTGGATTTGAAAATGTGTTCTATACCCAGGGATCCAAGACTGGATGACCAAAATCGTCATACATATGAGCGTATACACGTGTGAAAAAAACAAACCCTACGTTAAAAAAGTGATAATATAATACAGCATACTATAATACAACCATGTGACAAGTGCCTGTGCTATATGCATAAATAAATATTTTAATATTTTAATATACTCAGATCAGTAGGACACAAACAAATGTTAAGTTGTAAAATGCTGTTATTCATGAGGTCACTTGCTGTTTGTGGATGTCTGTCTGTGTTAAAAAAGCATACACGCCCCGCCCCTGCTGCCATAATTAATTTCTTTTATGAACAGAGTGCATCTAGCACATCCTTTTTTGAAAATGTCAAGCAGTTAGAATTTGTGCTTGACTGATTCCCTCTAAAACAGTGGCATCTAGCATTAGCCATCAGCACTTCCAACCTGCATCCAAGTGTCCTCAATCACTTTCATTTAGAATAAAAAAAGAGGAGAGCAGAGTTGAATGTTTCTCTGAAATGGCATGAAGACTAAGCTAGCTTATCTAATGTTTTAAAATTTCCACTTTTTGTCTTGTAAAATGTGTTACACTTGTTTAAATGAGCATCGTTGTGCCAACAATTTTTAGAGCCCCCGATGTTGGCAGAAGTGCGCTGCAGGAATCATTAAATAGGTTCATCCATCACCTATACCCCCCCACCCTCATCCTCGGATCTGGATGATTCAGACAAGTCACCCAAACTGACATGAAAGAAACCAAATTTGCAGTAAAGTGAGTTGTTTGCCTCTCCGGGTAGTCAGTCAGATCTACTGGCCATAATTGGCAGGAGGACCAGAAACGAGGGGGAAAAGAACACTGGAGATAGCAGGAGGGTGAAGAGCAAGAGAAACGCTGAGATCAATAGCCTCATGTGTGTTTAAACAGCTAGAAAAACACACAAGTTATGGACAATACTGCATGTTTCCTTACTTAATCCCAGTTGATTGGGGCAAATGTTTGGGTAGGTATCTGTGTAAATTGAAGTGAGCAGCAGGACGGCACTGTGGACCAGAGAGGACTGCAATGCCTGATGAGGATATTTCACCTCTGCTACTGCCTGGACCACCAAGAGTTTCCCCAGGACTGATGCCAAACTCTGTTGTACTTTCTGTGCCTTCACTTGTGGGAAGAAGGGGGTTCAGAGAGAAGCACTGCACCTGAAGAATATATAAACCTGCAATTTTTTTCTTCACGATTTTTGTGTGTGTGTGGCTCTGAGTGTGTGTGCGTGTGTGAGAGAGAGAGAGAGAGAGAGAGAGAGAGAGAGAGAGAGAGTCCACATGGTTATTAGAGTTCTGAGTCTGCTTTAATGCCACTTTGGTAAAGGTGTGTAAAATAGGGACTCTGCTACAGAAATCTGATTAAACTCTTGTTTTATTGTATTTTTCATAATGTTTTATGGACCCCAATGAGTGGTGCATGTTTTAGGCAATTTATTTTCTAATTTGTGTAATGGGGATTTTGTTTTAATATCATTGTAAAGGTTATTAGCTGTTTTTTGAAGGGGGTCTAATTTGGGTTGTTAGGGAGATTTTTTGTTTATTTTCTGCTGTTGAATATTTGTATTTTAAAAAGACAGTGAGTCAACAAATTATCATTTTTTTGTTTTTTCTTTAATCTGTTTTCTGGGGTCAGTTACTGAAACTGAAAGTGACAGACCTGCAGCTCTAGTTGGAAATGACCATATTATTGGCTAAACTTGTTTATTCTTGGGAAAACCCATGCATAAACAGGGAGAATGTGAAAACTCCACAGCAGCCATTGGAAAGTATCAGTACATTAATCATATTTACTAGTTTGGAACAACCACTATGATTCCTCCATATGAATCCTGTCCAATAATAATCACAACCCTAAGAGTTTTAGTTCTTTTAAATCTGAACCACCAGTGTTAGCACAACAAAAAGAAAAAGATAGAATGTGGTTCAATTGATTTCAATCAATTTGGGGACCACCTACAGTTTCCAATTAGCCTAAAGTGTGTATTTTTGGGGTTGTAAAAGGAAACCAGAGTTCACGGGGAAACCCCACACAAACACAAGGAGAACATAAAACCTTTAATAAACACAAAACAAACCCATCTGCCGCTCGATCTAATCCAAAGTCAGTTCACAGCATCATGGCCAAAGTGCAGAATGCTGGGGTGCTGCAAACACTAATACTAACCACAAGAAATAGCCTGGTAATGGTTGTGTTCTCACACTGTTACACTAACTGCTCCCTCACTCCCTCATTTAATTACACTGATATGGTGGGAGGGGGAAATCAAGCAGAATTCAAAGGTCATTTATGCACTTTGAAGTTCGTCTCCAGTCACTGATTAAACCCCTAAAACCTCACTTGCATATTACAAAATCACATATTTAAGGTGGAAAAGTTTTTCCCATGAAAATAATCCATTCATGCCTGGAAAAAGGGCTTAGCTGTACTCTTCACTGTTGATTCCTCTAGAATGTGCACCTCTATGAAGTCCTAGCTTACCAAAGACTCGGTTCAAGTACTGTGAAACTACTCTATAATACACAACAGCAAGATGCACTATTGGAGTAATTCAGCTATACATGTTTGAAATGGAAAACGATGTGGGACAAAAAGACAAATAATGATACAGAAAGCACAACCTTACAATGTGACGGGATTGCTTACTTAGGTTTGTTTGATATGAAATCCTGGCTGTCTGAATCTATCTTTTTTGAGATTGTCATACCTACCACTGTAGTTTCAAGGTTGAAAATGCTCAGTCATGGCGTTGTCTACTTAACTTGCACATGTTATGTCTTCTAGCATCTAGAACAGGGGTGGCCAACCCTGGTCCTCGAGAGCCACAATCCAGCATGTTTTAGATGTTTCCCTCTTTCAACACACCTGATTCAAATGATGAGCTCATCATCAAGCTCTGCAGAAGCCTGATAATGATCCTGATCATTTGAATCAGGTGTGTTGGAAGAGGGAAACATCTAAAACATGCTGGATTGTGGCTCTTGAGGACCAGGGTTGGCCACCCCTGTTCTAGAAAAATCCCATATAGACATGGTACCAACGTAAAAGATGACGTTTTTCACCAGTAAGGGTTCTTTGTATACATAGTTGCCTAAAGTTTCCTTTAGTGGTTGTCAGTCTACATTATGTGACTCAGAATTTGTCACAAATCTGTCATCAACAACTACCAAATGTCAATTTTTACTGTCAGGTTAATTATTTTTTCATCAAAGAAAACTTGTTAGACACTTGCTTATAATGTCTAAAATGTTATGAGTCAAAATGTTCCAGCTTTCTAAAGATCAACAGACTTGACTTTGAAATTACATTCTAAGTTAATTGCACACTCTTGCACATCAGTTTTGTTTAAATAATTACTTCACAGAACAAATTGAAAGAACATTCCAATAGAATACATTTTTTAGCTGGAATTGGAAGTTACAGCCTTGATAGAGCTTTTCCCTGGAAACATCCACAACTGCTGTACAATCTCATACAAGCATCTTAAAAGCAAATGAGGTGACACAGGGCCTCATGAGGAAAGCCAGACAATATAATAAGGTGCCAAGTGAAACTGGAGATACAAGTGGAAAAATTCCAACATACAGTCCAACAACACTAAAAGAAAACCAAGAGCTGCGATAAAAACTGTAAACTAGTAACAGAGTGGTGTGTGCAATGCGAGGACCACTGAACAAGGTAATTTTTCCTTTCTCACTATATTCACTGTATTTATCTTTAATGTAAAATTGCCTGCAAGGAAGCAGCGAAATCCAATTCAACTAGACAAAAAAACACAATCATAAAACTTTCAGCTACAGGCAGATTAAACTTAAGATAAGGAGTGATGAATGGCAAAAAGGAAATAGGGGAGACACCAGCCATCAGGGGAAAGATGGCAAAGAATTGTGATTAGGATGCAGTCACATTGCAAATGTGTCTGATTGGAGACATGAGATTTTGTTACTGAAGTTTGAGTGCTTTATTTATCGCTGCCACACATTCATCAAACACTTTCAGTTGGTATTTAGAATCTGGTTTGGTTCAATTTATGCAGAAAACTTTTAATAAAATTCAAGTGAGATCCAAAAGTAGGATTCTAGGACCCCATCTTCTGCAAAAAGGTTTTTAGTATTTTTCCATATGTCCAACTAGAAACACTCATGAGCTCACCAATCCCATTTGCTGCTGACCATGTTAGAAGTAACATAACACACTATGGGCAGACATGATGGTCTTTTGAGAAACCATCATGAAATAAATCATATGTAGCCCCTTGGACTAAAATAGAGATTTCACAGTTTAAAAAGAACTCGTTGAACTCTGTGGTAGTCAATCGCAATGCTGTTTTCAAACAACTATAAATCAATCTCTGTTTCTTACTGCAGTTTCCTATAGCTTACTGGGTGGCATGCACACTAATATAACTGTAATAACCAATACTGGCCAAAATATTGGACAGCCTGTGTATCGGTGTAACTCGATTAAGCATAATATTAGTTCTCTCTTGCTCAGAGTAACTTTAGTATTCATTGAATTTCAGCCGGTAAGCCAGTACTCCACAGCATACTTTAATATTCATATGCACTACATATAGAAGGAAAAATTCAAACTCAGTTGGGCTCAGTTTGGGGGAAATGTGACTTTCCATATACCTGCCCTGAGAAGAAGGAGGAGAGTCCAGGATCTGCCCAGGACATCAGTTCTAAGACCATTTCTGTGTATAGAGGTGAGCTGAACTAAATTTATTTGGTATTGCTTCACCACCTCCACTTTCTCAAGCTTCTTCACCCCAGAGAGGTGACATTTCACATCCCAAGTGCCAGTTTCCAAGTGCTGCCTGACTGGCAATGCATCAGACCCCTACACCTTACCCTGCAGGTGGTGAACATCATAGACTGTATATAAAAGATGGATGTACCCTCTAGCTTTGAAAAGTGAAGCCAGTGCACAAGTGACTTTAACCTGCATTGTTTTTAATGGCGAGCAGGTGCCGACTCCTCCAGAAATCTGTCTGTGAGAAAATTACATTATTTTTCATTTGATTTACCTTAGGAATCATCTTCCTAATGAGTTTATAGAGTCAGTCTCCTTCAAAACAGCATGGTGTTAATTTAGTAAATTACGGTCCTTTTTAAAGTAAAACAGAAGATAAAGTATGGCGTGCTTTATGGTGTAGCTTTCTTATGATTGACAAGTTGCTGGTTAGTTTCTAAAGACCAAGATGGGAACGATAAATCCCAAACTTAAGTCTCAAAATGGTAGTCCACAAGCTGATGAGTGATGTCACAGTGACTATGTCCATCTTCAATATACAGTCTAGGGTGGACATACGTGGCAGCTTCTAAAAGCTAGCAAAATAAGAACTACATGTCGCTGAGTGCAAGTATACCGAAGACATAAATGGGCAATGCACAGTGGTACATATTTTACTAATTGATTCATCAGACACTGCATTGTCTGACCATTGTTTGAATATATTTATCAGAATGATGCACTGATGCGCAAACAAGACACACTGCAGCTACTATGTATTATTAGAGAGTGCAACAACAAACAAGATCCTCTGTGTCCCACTAGTGCTTCCAGATGAAGACAAACACACAGATCCTTAGATCCACAGAGTTCACAGAGTTATGAAGACACCTGCTGAGGAGCAAAGTCATTAGAAAGCCAAACCAGAGTAAATACATTTTCAAAAATGTCACATCTCTCCCTTCTCATTAACTCTCTCCTCAAACTGAAAACCATCTCATGTGAACACACCCATCCCTGGCACACGTGCATTCATGCACATCTCTCTGCACACCGACCAATACGCATTAAGAGGCAGGGAGAGGTGCGACTTTAAGTCTCCTCTCTTCTATTCCCTGGAGCAAAAAGTCAGGGTCTGGGCTGAGGTGATAAGTGCACTGGGATGCCGCCCAGGAAATGCGCACACTCACCCACAGAGAAAAGTCACACAAAGTCACACGAGAAAATAAATACAGCTGTATTTCTTCATTCAAGCTCCAACAAAATCATACTTGTGTGGAAATTTAATTTTGCCCAGGCACTCATTTGAAAAAGAACACACACGCATTGACTCCAACAATGGAACTAAACAATGTTTTAAGAATATAAAGGAGTGTGACAATTTCTGAACTTTCACGGTGTGACGAAGGAAAGCGTCCTTGTACAGAATCCTTGCTCATACATACATGCATCACTGTACTGTTTAATTGGTGTACATCCCCCACCTAGGGGCCATATATGGGTACTCGCAAACATTAATGCTTCCTGAAAGACTTACAGAAAGCTTTTATGACACATGCTTGCAGTATGGAACTGTACAAAAAGTGATTATATGGCTCTACATGAAAAGCTGTAGCAGCTATTGAAGCCGGGTGGTGACTGAATTGCTACTTGACAAAATAGTTCATGAAGTGACCACCTTCCTCTTTAATTACTGGAGAAATTATTTTTTCTGTGTGATTCTGAGTGTTTTGAGTACTATTGTAGCATAAAGAATATCACAAGAGTAGAAAAGAATTTTGCATCAGGGAACAGAGAGAGACATGAATAAATAGGAAGTAAAATGAACAGAAAGCAATACATCAGTGGCGCTATTTGTCTAAAATCACAAATGGAATGGAACAAGAGCATAAATGTTTCAGTGATTGCAAAATTAGATCTGCAATGTGTGTGTGTGTGTACAAACTGCGTGTTTGACTCACCAGTTTCTTCCTCTTGTCCTGCTCAGTTGGTGGCTCCTCATCATCACTTAGCTTGGGCTCCTCAAAATGGCTCATCAGCATGCAGCTGCAAACACAATAATATTCAACTCAATATTAATAACACCACATAAACCTGCACAGTAGGGGACAATTTCAGAACAGGCAGCGTGTGCACACACAGCCACACAGAAAAGGCTGAACCCTCTGGCACTTTTTTAAACAAAGCTCTGACTGCTATTCATATTGGTTCATCTGCATGCAGAGACAATTACAAGTGAAACCTTTGTGCTCAGTATAAAGTCTGTGTATGGTCTTTTATTTTCTTTGTCCTTGTTACTTACTTATCCTTATGGCGACTAGAGATAAGGTAGGGGGTCCTGAATGTCACCTTACATGACTTTGAAACGTAGCAAATAACAACTCGTGATCAGAAATTGTAATTAAATTCTGCCTAAACCTAAACAAAAATTAATAAAATTAAGAGTACACAGGCAATATTTTCAAGAAATTAGGCATGGGCCATGATAGCAGTACGTACCATGCATAGATACTTTATTAATAGCAAACAGAAAACTGTTTGATACAATGTTCGATAGTTTCACTTAAACGCATTAGATGCAGACAGCCATGAAAGTACATACTGAAAATACAAATTCAGTTGCATGAACCAACTCCAAGCGCTACTCTGTCCCTGGCTTATAACCGTTAACCGCCATTGCTCTCCGCATGGCTGCTGTGTAGGTCTCCCCAGGTATGCCAGTCTGCAGCCACATGGGTCTTTCATCACTCCCATCTACGTCTGCAGACCTCCTGTGGTGGAGACTGTGGCTGGTGCTGATCTATGAGCTGGGCCTCGCAGTCTGAAAACACCTACAACCCTCACTTCCCCAACCACCTCCACCTAAGCAACACACTAAGCATCCTGCTCAGGGTGCAGGCAGAGACCACTGCAGGGTTTCCGTTCAGTGAATCTCGGTCTTGGCCCACCACTCAGAACCTGGTCATCCCCTGTGCAGCTCTGGGTATTATTTGCTTTTTTAATGTAAAATTTATTAAGGTGAAATCACTCCCCCATTTCTTATTTATGTTTAAATTCTTTGTATGTGTGTTTTTCATAAAACTACCCGTGCGCCTTGAGCAATAGAAAATTTCAAAGTAACCCTTTTCTCCCCTGGCCTTCATTAAAAATAGGGAATTTAAAAATTCACAGTAATTAGCAATATTGACTGAAATAAAACATTTCACTCTAATTGACTTTTCAGCCATATTTCAGCCCTACAAGAAACACAGTCTAGTAGTTGCAATATAAACTTTCTCTCCAGGGATGAAAACTTTATTAAAGCAGCTATGTTTAATATTTATATGTTAAAACAGTATGACAATGTAAGAAGGGTTGCTCATAGTGATGAATTTTCAGGGAATTATAAACCAAATTTGCAACTTCTGTTTGCTTTATGGACTTTTATAGAGAGATTAAGCTCACCCTACAGCTTTACGGCTTTGGTTCAATCTCATTGCTCTCATTACTTCTGGCTACAGCAGGCACCTATTTTCAGTGAAGAAAAAAAAAAACTCAAAAAATTATTTTCATACTACCTGCTTAGCACCAAAGAACAATCACACACATTTAGTGACTAGCAAGTGGACATAGTGGAGCATTTAGCAGCTAAATAGCTATATATTTCCACTGGGACTTGGAGAGAAAAATTAGGTAATAAAGAGAGTGAACATCAAGCCACCAGAAACACAGCTCCTATTGAATGATAATGGTGCTCCAGAGCTGAATGTGTTAATAAGAAACTATGGCTACAGACATCACACAAAAGTGATATGTCAATTTTGTGTTCACAACTTGTTTCCACTAGCACCTGAAAAACTGTCTAAAGTAATACACATGGCACTTCAACAAACACTATAACAAGAGAGACTCACTTTTAATGCTCTTTCAAAAAAAAAAGAACATTACATGGCCACATTTTTACCTCCTCTTCAACTTTCTTCAGCTCAAATTCTGCTGAATTTGCTGAATTATTTTTAGTAATCTAATTTCAGATACTAATCCTACACTGTCCTGTACAGCAAAAGAAGACATTCAAACTTCACTTTATAGATGCCAAGGGACAAATGACACTGGCATAGAGCACCATGCTGAATTAACGTGCCATTGGGCATAATATTTTATTGGATTTATCTGTGGTAATAAAGACGTTCATTCTTATTCTACACCACGCAGCAACAACTCAAAACCACTTATGGCAACAGAGGAATAAAGAGAAAGTTTACATAATTCCTAAAAAAAAGGCAGGGAGATTACAATGCTTACTGCTGTCTGTCTCAGTTGATTGCATTTGAAAACAATGAATACAACTCAGAGGAAATGTGCATCCACAAATATGTTCTGTCCTTTATGAAGCACAACAGGGAACCAAAACAATTCAACACATCACTGGCAAATAAAGAAACACTTGCAGTAACCTTTCAAAACATCTTTTTGTTCATTTCACCCTGTCACATCTAGGCAGGGTTCTGGGCATTTCTGACAGCTGAGAAAGTATGTCTACACGTCAGTTAACATCTACTGAGAAATAAGCATCATGCTACTGGGACACAGAGCCAGAGGAGACAGCAGTGAGGCAGGGGAGAAACAGAGTTGAAGTGAGGTTACGGTCAGTATCTCATTCCTTTGTGAGCAACTTTTCCGGACCACTCAACAGGGAACAGTTTTGATGCAAATCGGCAGATGCTTATGTTTTGTGCTGTTTTTGTATAGTGTTGCAGGGTGGGAGGATGATTGATGTGTCTTGTTCTCAGGTCTCTTGTGCAAGAGAGATTTCAATCTTGACAAGATTACCTGATTTAATAAAGCCTATAAAAATATGCACCGTCTAACAGTGCCACTCAGCCTCCTTCAGCACACTGGCATGGTTGAAGGGATTGTTTTTATTTAAATGAACATGAGCTCCAGCAGCAAATCTGTAATTGTACTGCTTCAAGTACTTTCACGCATCTTTATTCATCACACATGAATTTTGTCAAAATTAAAATCTTCATTCAATTGTGAAAAAATGACTGGAAGGTCTGAAGTGTATGATTTACAAGTATTAATGCACTTGTTTTTCTTTTATCTCCTCTTCATTTGGAAAGAAAAAAAACAAAAAACAGATGCACTTACTCTTTGAAGGTGCCCGTTTCTGGATCTTCTGTCATTACATCATGCAGCGCCTCGACACAGATATTGATGATGCCGCAGAACTTGTCCTGGATCACACTGGCAACACACAGATCACACAGCTCCATTACTCAAGAGATCTTTAATTCAACAGCTCAGTGTGTGTGTGTGTGTGTGTGTGTCTGCGTTTGAATGAGAGAGATGAGTACTGGTCCAGAGAAGCAAATGGTCAAATTACGAGCAACATCACAACAGAGAGCAGTATCCAGGTTAAATCCTGGCCACACTGAAAGTGATAAAGTGGCTGTCAAAAAAGACATACGGCCATCCAGAGTAAAGGCAATCAATCAACACACAAGACAGTACACACATTAAGATAATTCTTTTTTTATTCATCTCAGCCCCACCATTTCACTTGGCTGTTGGAATTACCATCTTTTCTCTATTCAGTACATGTACATTTAGCGAGCTAACGAATGAGTTCAAAAACAGAGAAAGGCAGAGTATAATCAAAAAAGTCCAAACAATAATGTGGTGCATTGAAAACATTCCTCCACTTTAATGATCCTACAAAAAACATGTTCCTATTGCATTGTTCAATTACATAGGGAAATATTCCAGCTGTAAAGGCACTTTACTGTCTCAAAGCACACACGATGAGGCGTGAGAAATAAAAATTGATGAGGCTTATTGTCTTAACTCGCAGCATTGTGGGCAGAGTTTCAAATTTTTTATTATATCCACTATGGTCTTCCAGAGAGGAAACACTGCAGAGCCTAGGCTTGCTGGCTGGCAGAACCTGAGATCTTTAAAATATGCTGGCTCGCAACACCCACCACCCAAGCTTGGAGACAAGCAGCAGTCATTGATGAATTATTTGAGTCATTCTTTGAAAGCAGTGGAAAGAAAGTGGGTTTTCCCATGTCAATAGAAATAAAAAGCAGGGAGGGAAAAGAATACAAAGAGTGAGTATGTGTGGGTATGGGCACTGATGCATCAAAGGGTCTGTCAGTTCAAGTACTTGGCTAGGTAGACCCCAGGCAATGCTGCTTAGGCTCACTGAGCATGAAGTCTAGCAAAACATGGAAATAAGAATGAAAGACAGTGCATAAAAGACACCGTAAACAGAAACCTGTCTGTCATTTTTTTGTGTGGGATTCTTCTCTACTTACTCTACCATTATACAGTAATAAACCAAAATACTATGACCATTCTGTGACCTTTACAGGCCGTCATAGCAGCTTTGACCTGACGAAACCTCTGAAGGTGCAAGTTGAGTGGCCATGGTTCAGGCTTGTTACAGCATATTCCCCCAACAACCTTTACTGATTAATACATCAATCGACCACAAGATTAAAACTACCCTCTAAGTTTTGTGTTCTTGAGCTCTCTCAAGTCGCCAAAACAGCTCTGAGTCATCAGTGCATGAGCAAAGGACCTCTGAAAGGTCTCTGTGATACCAAGCACCAAGATGTTAGAAGAAGATCTCTAAATTGCAAGGTGGGGCCTCCATTAATTGGACTTCTTTGTCAGGTTCCTAAAATTATTCCTGAATAAATCTTACAGTGTAGCAAGACTCATTATCCTGCTAAAAAAGGGCCACTGCCATTGCAATATTGTGGCTGCATATGTCAAAGTAACATCCACATTCGGTTCTAGGACCTAAGGCTTCCCAGTAGAAGACTTCCTAGCGCTTTTTAGCTTCTGCAGATTTGCCTTTCCCAATAGTACATCCTGCTGCCATCTTTTCCCCAGGTAGAGGATACACGAGCTCCGGCTGTCCACATGATTCAAGAAAAAACATGATTGAGAGCTTCCTCCATTGCTCTGCGGTCCAGTACTGATGTCCATGTGCTCATTTTATTTGACCAACCAATCAGTTGCTCAAACTTCAAGCATGTCTGAAGGACATAAAGGCCTGGATGATCTATAATTTTCTGCATATAAATTCGGATAAAACTGAGGTTATTGTCATTGGCCCTAAACACCTCAGAAACGCAATATCTAACCAGATAGCCCTAGCCTCCAGTTCTACCGTAGAAAACCTTGGAGTTATTTTTGATCAGGATATGTCGTTCAACTTACATATAAAACAAGTCTGTAGGACAGCATTGTTTCATCTACATAATATTGTCAAAATCAGAAATATCTTGTCCCATAGTGATGCTGAGAAACTACTCCAAGCATTTGTAACCTCCAGGCTGGACTATTGTAATTCTTTATTGTCAGGATGTCCCAGTAACTCTCTTAGAAACCTCCAGCTGATCCAAAATGCCGCAGCCAGAGTTCTAACAGGAACCAGTAAAAGAGATCATATTTCTCCTGTATTAGCCTCTCTTCATTGGCTCCAGGATATAATTTAAAATCCTGCTCTCAACCTATAAAACTGTTAATGACCAAGCTCCATCTTATCTTAAAGACCTTGTTGTACCTTATCATTCCAACAGAGCCCTTCGCTCTGAGACTGCAGGTTTACTTGTGGTTCCCAGAGTTTCCAGAAGTAGAATGGGAGGCAGAGCCTTCAGTTATCAGGCTCCTCTCTTGTGGAATCAGCTTCCAGTTTGGGTTCGGGGGGCAGACACCCTCTCTACTTTTAAGATTAAGCTTAAAGCTTTCCTATTTGACAAGACTTAGAATTAGGGCTGCTCAGGATCACCTGAGCTGTCCCTTAGTTTTACTGCCATAGGTTTAGACTGCTGGGGGACTCACATGACACAATGGGCTCCTCTCCTCTACTCTCTGTACTGTCATATATCGTCATTACATATGACTAACCTATGTTTCCCCCCCAAGATTCTGTGTCCTGCTTGTTCTCTCGGTGGATGTCACTGGATCTGGAGCTCAACGTCCCGGATCTGCAGCTCCACGTCCCTGACCTGCAGCCGTTGGCCTCACCACCTGCTGTCCTCCCATTCCCACCCCAACCTCTCCTGGTATCCCTCCCTCCCCCCTCCCCCCTCATCCCTATTCCCAACCCAACCGGTCCAGTCAGATGGCCGCCCTCCCTGAGCCTGGTTCTGTCGGATTGTTGGGTTTTCTGTTTCCTGTTTTCTGTTCTTCCTTACAATGTTTAGCGCTATGTAATGACATTTGTTGTAAATATGCGCTATATAAATAAAATTGAACTGAATTTAATTGCTTTTGACAAAGGACAGGGTCCAACGTGGGCAATCTGACCAGCCTAAAACTACACGACACCACATGCAAACTGTGATGTACTGTGTGTTCTAACCCTGTTCTATTATAACGGGCATTACAGTTGACAGCAATTTTCGATTTAGTAGTTCTTCTGTGGGCCTGAATCACACAGGCCAGTTTTTGCTCCCCACTTGCATTGTTGAGAATTGGGTGATCATGATCCTCTTGGGGGTTGCTTTCCTTGGACCACTTTTGTTAGGTATTAACCACTGCATACCAGTGAAACCCTACAAGACCTGCCACTTTGGAGAAGCACTGACCCAACCGTCTAGCTGTTACAATTGGCCCTTGTCACAGTTTCTTAAATCCCAATACTTTTCCATTTTATCCGTTTCTAAACTTCAAGAATTGACTGCTGCTAAATTCTCCAACCTCTTGACAGGTGCCACTGTAACGAGATAATCTGTGTTTTTCACTTTAACTATCAGTGGTATTAAAGTTGTGGTTTTAGTCTCTCAGACTCTGACATGCACCAGATGAGATAATCAACATTATTTGCTTCATCTGCGAGTGGTAATGTTTTGGTTCATCTGTGCCTTCGCTAATAGAGTAAACATTGCCATCAAGACTGAAAGCTGTGAAACTTCATCTCATCAACATACAACAGTGAGCTACAATCTAATTTTCCACACTGGTATATGAGAAAATTTGCATTTTTCCACCCATCACCAACCCTTATATATGCATTTACATACACACTCATACATACAAGCATACAGTGTAGTCCCTGTACATAATTAGTAGTATGAAAGAAAAAAAAATGTAAAATTTCACACTGTGGACAATTTTGAATGACTAAGAAAGAAAATGAAAAATTGGCCGAGGTGAGTTTTAAATACTTGTTCCTTTCGCTCAATAATATTTCACTACTAATACACCGGGAGTGTAAAATACATCACTGAACACCTCGGCCCCACAGTCCCTAATAATAGTCTCAAATTTGCAGCCATAGCAACAACTGGATGCAGGCTTTGTATTAAAGATCCCTTATCACACATTTAAACGTGTCTGTCAATTCTAATTCTATCCATCCCAACACCTCTCCAGTGATTACTTTCAAATGGCTGACGAGTGCTGCTGCTCCGTGCCTGTCATTCAAATCCCTGTTAAGTGGAAACATGATCTGAAAGCTGACAGGCTGCATGTAAAGGAAAACTACTCGCAGCAAACTAAGTCCTCATCAAAATCAACTGTCTCTCCTCCCTCTCCTTAGAGAAGCAGTGCTGTTACGGTATAATACCGCCTCTTGACTCTTACTTCTTCATGGTTATTTCTTTCTTTAAAATGCATAGGTGGTGCTTTGCATGCATTTAAGCTGCATATGTTGCAAATGGAGAATATTCCAATGACAAAACTGCACAATTATGCTTACAGACAAACAATCAAGATTGCAATAGCTATTTATCTTTAAAGATACAGTACACATGCAAATAAAAACAACAATTGAAGGCCAGAAATTGCATTATCACAAGATGCATTTTATTTATTCTTGCATGCAAAAAGAGGCGTACACATGCATGCATGTATGCAATAGAGCATTATCATTCTGGGCTATATGACATTATTTAATTGTAACCTACATTCATGGTTACACTGTACGAGAGAAAAAGCAGTCAGCAAAGTAGATCAAATGCCTGAATTAAATATCACAACCAATCAAAACTTTGTTGCAGCAAACTACTGCAAGAGGAATGTGATTCCTCTGAGTATTGGGTTCCAGAGCTGAGATGACACAGTCCTAATCAATAAAATGCGAGTTCAGCAGATCCAAACAACAAAGATGTACATATTGATTTATTAAGGTCCTTGTGGAGTATTGGCATTTCTTAACAGAAGCTTTGCCACTGAAGTGCAAAGTGTCAGTGTTGATGAACTGGGTCAGAAAAAAGGGCGAAACATGAGGTTCTGATGACTGAAGCAGTCTCCCTTTAAAAACACCTCATGGCTGTGCATGTTGAACATGCAATGATATATTCTAGTACCCTTACTCACAGTCAGCGATCAAAGACAGAACAGCAACAGAAAGTCAGCTACCATCTAATTTCAGCAGTTCTTGGACAAATTATGTATCGACTAATCAAATGAAGCAGACACAGGACTCTCACAAAAAAGCATTTTTTCCAAGTATGATATTTCTAACTTATTTATCACAGACCTGCAGCTGTTTCTCAGCCCTCTAGCGGGGCCATTTCACTTTATTCCTTAAAGCCAATTCTTAGTGGTGCGCGGTACAGTTGTATAAACTAAGTGTATAATACAGGTTTAAATTTTCTCTTCAAGACATCAAAGTTAAAAGAAACAAAGATATTTAATGTTGCAAATCAGCTAATTTTGTCTGCAAATACCAACAGCATTAATGTTGTAGAAATCAAAATTCACCATTCTCCCTACCAGGGACAAACTTAGAGACGGAAAAGGAAAGATCTGTCATTTCTTTATGGCACCAATCACCACCATTCCCATCGACACTGCAGAGTCCAAACTGGCAACATATTTAATTGTACTGTCATTAACTGGTCTGCATGTGCGTATAATTGGTCATTTATAATCTCACAGAGGTTTGTCATTTTTCCAGATAACAGCATTTATTCTAATGACACCCAAAGATAAACACAAACCGAATAATTGCAAAACAGCATTTGTTAATAATGACGGAATATCAAGTGATAGGTCACACTTATCAGGCAGACTCATATAATTCCATATTAAGGCTTGAGTGTTCTCTAACAAGCTATTATCTCCACTCAGCTGGACATAACAACTAATTTGTGGTGCCAAATAATTGCTAGAAAAGCTTTTTTGAAACTCACTTTTTTATTGTGACTGCTTATGTTTTTAATAACAAAGACGATTTCAAAATTATTTGCATCATTAGGTAAAATATTTAGCAGTTAAAGCTTTGTGACTGCATTTAATGAGGTGCAACACCAGTCAAACGTAAGATTCAGGCTACCCACAATGTCAAACCTAAAGTGAGATAATTTTCTATCTCTTATAGAACAAAACTAATTAGATAATATTAAGGGCAGCTCTGGACAAGATGTGGACCTCTTCCAGTTTTAGTTGTGATTGTATGTGAGAAAGTTGATTTGTCATGCAGCACTTAACCAGCCAAGGCTGTCATATTAAATTGCTGTTGCAGACCAAGGATGGGGGCGTAACAAAGGATTTCATGCCTGTCTATGAGTATGATTACCGTATCCGGATTGCCCAATACTGAGCTTCCAAAGATCTCGATAAAAACATGCATCACCATACAGTCAGATGGGACATCACAAGAAAAGTTGATCATTAAACCCCAAAGTGACTCCTTTGAACTACTTCAAGAGAAGTTTAACTGAGAAAATGAAATGAGAAAATTCTTGATGGTAAGCAAGGGACTTATAGGCTTCAGCTTCAAGCTGTGATAGTTGCTGCTTGGGCTCACTTGCAGCATACACAGCAATACTAAAATCACTGGCAGACGAAGTGAATAATATTGATCACCTCGTTAAACTACAATGTTCTGCAGGAAAAGCTTAGGTCTTGGCATTCATGTGGATATTTCACCCTCCACCTAAACGTTGTTCCAGAACAAGCAACTCGCCCCATAGCAGCTTAATGACAGCAGCAGCCTCCCCCATGAGGATAGTGTGTCCCTCCACAACACCACAAAGAGTCCAAACCATTGACCTGACAGCCAAACTAACCAGACCTCAATTCGATTGAGCATCTGTAATACAGGCCTGATGCATGGAGGTCCCACCCTCCACCCGACAGGACCCAAAGGATCTGATGCCAGTGCCACAATTGCAAACACCTCAGCACACCCCCAGAGGTCCCATGTCTATGTTCCGACAGGTCAGAGCTGTTTTTCGTGGCACAAGGGTCGCCAACAAAACATTAGACTGGTGGTTTTCAATGTTTTCATTGGTGTATTCACATAACAGCAAACACAGGTGATGCTGTGTTAAATGGGATTCTAAAAAAATCCTGAAACACAAGTAAGCTAATTAGTTTTGTCCATTTAACCTGAGGCCAACAGTGATTTGGTGCCACTCAGGTCAAAGCTTAACAAATTTATACTTCCAGCACACCACTGCTCATTTAGCGCACCACACATGCCAATGCAGATCCACTGCAATACATAGGTCCCACCTACACACAATACACAACCCCAGAGCCGACCTACAGCACTGCTTAACACTGTATTGTGAGTGTTTGTTTCATTGCATGTAACATATTTTTCTGGAAGCTTTGATGTGTCATTTTCATCATTTTTTCCATTGAAGTCCTAAATATTTTTCAGACCACTTACTGTAGTCTGTGGCATCAAATCTAGAAAGACAGATGGTAAATTGGAGAAAACATAAACTCATGCTGGTGTGGGTGTGAGCAGGGCATAAAGTTCTCTCTCTGACATCACACTCTCACTCCAGTAAGCTCCACATAAAGCATGACTGGAAACCCAACAGGCTGCGTAGGCCTATATGCAGCTTGTATATAAGCATCTGCATTCATGCTGCAAAGCTGGTGTTTAACTGAGATTTATGCAGTGTAAAGGCGACACAAGTTAAGCTGTTGTTTTTGCGCAGCAAATTTTGACATTCAAAACATCCAGAGTGAAGTAATTTTTACCAAGTTCATCTCCAACAATAAGCCAGAGCTGAATAAATTATTTTTTCAAGTATGTCTCTTCGCTTTCCCCTTACGTGCCCTAATGTCTGCTGAGCTATCCACTTTTCACCAGCTCAAAGCCCCATCTGCACATAAATGAATGAAAAATGTGTCTTACCTGTTGTCAGATGGTAGGAGGGAGAGGAGTGCCAGCGACGACAGCTTCCTCCTCTCAGGCTGAGTGATATTGTCCATGCGGTCGACCCACATCTCTATCACATTGCCCAACAACTGGTCCACCTGATTAGGAGAGAAGGGGGATGAAGGAAGAGGGATGGACAAGAGGGAGGGGAGAACAAGGGTTATTATGGAGCAACAATGAACTATAGAAAGAAGTCAAAAAAGAGCGATAATAGCGATGGGAAAAATATTTGTAAAAGCGATGGCATACTTTTTTATTCACTGACAAAAGGAGCTTGGTTAGAGTTAAGTTTGAGAGGCAAGTCTTTAGATTAAGGCCAATCTTAAAACCAGGCTCAATTAATTTTCCTCTCAGTCAGACAATAACAGCTATGTCAGAGTTTCACAGTGAAGGAGGCCAACTTTAATTTTAGGGCTTGAAAATGTTACCATTTGCAATTCCTTGGCTCATTACTTTCAGCCTTGTTCAGAATGACTCCCTTTTAACAGGCACTTTGCAGTTATGCCTCTGGTAGACATTCAGTAAGACTGTGCTGAGAAGACAAAAATCAAGGGCAGACACCGAGCCTCACCTCCTGGCTGCACTCGGAAGCCATTTGAGTGAGCAAAGACGAGAAGAAGCTGGAGTTCTGGAGCAGGACGCGACCCATGATGCCAAGGTAGGTGGACATCACCACTGGATATCTCTATACATCACACACACAATTGCACACGCAGATGGAGAAACATAACCATGCATAAATGCTTTTACACAGAGCACAGGTCATTGAGCTTGATAGGAGGAATGAAGATGAGCCTACTGACACAGCAGAATTCTAAAAAGGAAGCCTATAACCTTTCAATAAATGTCACTTTATCGTTGCCATAAGAATTCATTTTATGTGACGGAAAAGGACAAACTGCAAGAACGTGCAAGAACATTCACATTGTAAGGACGAAAAAAAGGTTTTACAGGTTTGTCCTTTTATATAATCTCAGTCAAGATCTGTACAAGATGTAAAGGTAAAACTCACCTCGCCGTCCACAATACCTCTGAAGACAGCTGGCAGCAGGGGCTGAAACATGTGGGCTCCCAGTATGGGACTGACCTTTAAAGCTATCTCTACCACCTGCAGAGACACAGGTAGAGGAAGGATGAGGGACAACACTCGGACGGGGGAGTAAGGCACAGTGGCAAGGAAAAACCGATAGGAAGAACTCGGGAGGGAGCCAGATGGGGAGCAGAAGGGCCAATCACAAGATGATGTAAAGCAAGAAAAGTTTGCTAGGGCATAAGGAGGCAAAAATGCAGTAGTAGGAAATTCTAACACAGCATGGGAAATTAGTTCCCTTGATTGATGGTTTGCCCTACAATATGTGAAAGACAAGGTTAGTCATTTTATTTTTACTTTCCCAAGAAATTTGAATGAGCTCTCTGTCAGGTATTAAAGCTGAAAAAACAAAGAATCCTTGAACCCATAAATCAGCTTAAGTGCAGAAACAAAAACTAAGCCATAAGACTGATGCAACGAAGAATGCATCACAGTGTCCCTCTCAGGAAAAGGCAATTCCCTGTTGCTGTTAGAAGCTAACGAACTAAACAAAACTTTGAACGCTGACACTTTCTAAGTGGCAAATACATTTAAGATGTGCTGAGTACAGAAGAGTTGATTGAACTCATTAGGCAGATGTGACAGCATAGAAATATACTGACATCAGCAACATTAAAATATAAGTTTGTGTTTGCAGTTTCACAATTTCACATTTCAAGTGCAGTCAAAATACTTTGTTTAAAGCACTAGTTTTTTTAATGAAAAGTAATCCCAAAAGGGTAGCAATATGATGGTAATATATGTACGAGTCTTGCTTTTCTGAAAAGTAACTGGCATAAACTGCCTGCAAGAAAAGTCTAAAAATCTACTGAAAGCTACAAGGACACTTTGTACCCCTATTTCAGAAAACTCAGATTACTATCAATTTCCAGCCTTACTATATCAATAATCACAGTTGGGTGAATTCACCTTGGAATGTCAATGTGTCTGCCTACACGGCAAATTACCAAACACCAGCAAATACATCTGATCTAAAAGGATTTAGTCCACAGCAGTAAAGTGGCATTTCATTTTCATAAGGCTTCCCATAGTTAGAAAACAAAACAAATCATGATCATATTAACGCACATTGACCAGTGGTGTTTTTTCAGTTGTCACCCATACCCAAAGCACAGTATTGTAACAACATGAAGGAGGATACAAAAATGAATAAACCAAGTTTTAAACTTACAATAAATTAAAAAGGAAAAAATACTGTTGTGTTTCTGCTGACTGACAGAGAGGGAAAGGGCTATAGGGAGAAGATTTTAAAGCTAGATGCCTCTGCTTGATCAGGGGTAGATGACTGTGGGATGCACTTTCTGATGCAAACAACCAGTATTGCAAATCAACTTTTCAAAGAAACACATGCTGATTGCTCAGATCCCTCTGTTCTCAGGGTGCCCACGTGTGGTGAACTGCTGTATATCCATGTCCTTACAAGCCCTTTTTGTCTACTGTCGCTCCTTTCCTCAGACCAAAGAATGAGCAAGAGATGTGCAGTAATGGCACCAAACTTTACTACCTAAAGCTCTGCAGTCTTATGGTCAGTGTGCACAAATATACTACTGTGGAATGAAGCACATGCAAAGGGACATGTGCACATTGACACATACATCAGTGAGCAGAAACATTCCCATTCCTACTGCCTTTGACAAGGGCAAAATTGCTACAGACAGACGACTGGGTTGATCATCTCTAAAATGAAAAGGCTTGTGGTGAGTTCCTACTGACAGTGATCCAAGGAGATGCAAACCACGGAGCAGTGACGGGGGGTTTGAGAATGTGCTTAAACAAGTCTGATGCATCGGGGGTCAACGCTAGGGGATTCGAAGGATGTGCTGCTAATGGCTGTGTGTCAGAAACCACATGGCACCTTCAGAGGTCTTGTAGAGCCAAAGCCTCAGCATGTTGAACTCTAATTAAAAACCAAATGGATCTGCCAGTCTTAAATCGTGACTTGTAGCGTCGACTGACAGAACAATCACATGTGCATACTGCCACCCATAGTGTGTTGACTGATGGCACCTGTTTTAAAATGAAATAAACTGCCCAACAATGACACTATAACAAGACCAACCAAAGTCAATTATCTTGCAAGGAAAAAAATATGCTGGGATACTGAAGCTGGATTTTATTGTGTATAATTTTACAAAAAAGTACCTGTTCCCCTAATTAACTGTCATTTAGAAAGTTGTGATTAACATAATTTCTTTTAGAAAGTCTTGTTAGCTTCTTGTCAGAATCAAAAATATTAATACCACCAGACACAGAGGAAGAAAAGAGTAAATGGCTTGTGGTACCCTATGGAACACGTTTCACATAATTTAGTAATAGAGGAAATATCAAGACTCCTCTTGCATTATAATGAGGTGTCAGATCATGAGCAGCACTGCCTGTATGTTTTTCGTCTGTATGTTTGTTTGTCTGTGTATACTGCATATTATGCTACTTCCAGTGCACCTGCTCTTCAGCTCGCCACACAGACAAAGCAAACATCCACTCATTGTGGAGCTTCAGAAGTGAGAATGAAAAATGAGCCCAGAGAAAAGTGCGGCAGAGACACAGTCAAGTGTGATATTGGACAATGGACAAAAAAAAATAACTTGACCTGACTGTGAGGTGAGAAGAAAGAAGTGACAGTACCTTAAGAACCTGGACCTGTCCCTCATTGGTGATGTCTTTCAGAAGATCACAAAAGGATCGACACAACGATTCTGCATAGTTCTGTAAAAATACATTAAGAATTTCAATAAAACGTATGTAAATTTACATCTGTACAAGTGTGCATGGGTGCATCTCTCTCACCTGCAGGAACTCTGTGGCAGACAAGTATATGTAGGCATTAACAATCTGAAAGCAGGTACGCAGGTTCTCGGAGCTCAACTCTGAAACAGAATATTAGATGTTGCACTTTAAAAGTTTGGACAAAAGGGCTCAATTTATGCACATGGGCAAGAACAACAAGGGAAGCAGGCAAAGAGGGAGTACAAAGGATTTATTGATAAATGATCCAGTTGGACAAAGCTTTTGAGTGATTTCGACCGCATTGGATACTGGATTGATGGTCTTACTGGCTTTGTTCCCTAACAGTATTCATTTAACACACCTCTTACTTGTGTTTTGGGAAAGTGTTTACGGAGTGGGTAAAAAACGGTCAAAAAATGTAACAAATCAATCTGTTGTGACTTCGTACTGTATAAAATTAACAGATCACTAGTCCATGGGGATGTCTAGAAGCAGGCTTGTCAAACTCTATCTGGAATTGGATCCATCTTGCCATCACAGTAGCCATGCCCCAGCAACTCTTAGTCATTCATTTTGGGCTTGCCATTTTTCCCCAACGTTCTTCTGTAACAAGGTCATAGACCCAGAACCATGCTTGGTCCTGTCTGGCATGGTTCACGGCAATCTGAATCTCTCTGGAGCCCAAGCTTACACTGTTGTTTTCTCATCACTTTTAGCAAGACATTTTTTTTCTATATAACTGGAAGCACTTCTCGTACACATAGCTGCTAGATAGAAGAGGTGATGGTCCATCTGAAATAGGGAACGCTTGCATACACCATTTAACCACTCATTGTTTTCTATAATAAGTGGGTTGAGTGAAACACAGGCAATGAAAAAATGCATTAATGTTTTAAAACATAATAAAAACATTTAAATATTTAAGTCCACAGGAGGGAAGAGTATTTTAATGGGCCTTGTATTCCCATTGATCCTTATTGAGAGAAAAACGCACTAAACCTTGAGAGTGAGATACCAAAAGAATAAAAAAGGCAGTGACAAAAACAAACTCATAACATACATAGTAGTTTTTAGATGAGATAAGCTCACTGGGTGCGGACGACTGCACAAGTCAGTGCCGTTGGTGTTTTCCTATCTGAGTATTTGTGTTCCTGCATGTTACAAGGAGGTTCATTAAGCATGAAAAAATGAAACAAAGCTGCTGGATGAGCTACTTCAGTAAGCAATTCAAGACATTCATGATGCAACAAATGAACAGTGCAGAAAAAGCTTTACAAGATTACAACAAAGTTCAAGTGACTGCCAGAATCAATAAAGAGACTGTGAGAACCTGTTAATAAGGACTGCATCTAAATTATTAAGCATGCTGTTGCCTCTGCAATATTGTTATCCAGGCATTTATGATGTTCTGCTTTATCCCGGATTTTTTGTCTGACCTTTGCTGTCTAAGATCATATTTTCACAGTCAGAGTGAAGTCAGTGCTGAATAAGACGTGGGCTTGCTCTATATACTGTCTATAAAGTGTTTCTCCACATTATGATGCATTAGGGACTTTAAAAACACAAACAAAGCAGGTGTAATATACATTGTATACTTCATACCAGCATGGGCAAAAAGGCTCATATAAAAGCCAACAAAACAACAATGCCTGGTGTAAAATCACAGCACAGAAGCAAGCGCATTTCATCATCATAAAAGAGGAGATATAGCTCAGCAAGTGTAACCTCCAAAACAATTCACTCCGAAAACACTGACCATGAGGCATTTTGTAAAGATATGGTAATGCATCAAGAAGGACAATGCCCTCAAGGTAACACTACAAATATATCAAACAACATCTTCTACCAGTCTGTGGTTGTGGCTGCCATCCACCGTGCTGCAGTCTGCTAGGGGAGCAGCGCCAGAGATGCCCGCGGGATCAATAAACTCATTCGCTAGTCTGTAACTATTATTGGTCAAAACCTGGAGATGCTTCAGTCAGTGGAGGAGGTCACTGAACAAACTGCTCTCTATTGTGGACAATCAATCCCACCTCCTCCATGACGCAGTAGAGACAGCGGAGCTCATTTTCTAGCAGACTCATTCAGCTCCGAGGTCATAAAGCACAGTTTAGGAAATCATTTCTATCTTTCACCATAACACACAGCTCACATCAAAGTGTCAGGGGAACACACTATTGCACTACCATCTGCACTGTTATATATATATATATATATATATATATATATATATATATATGTATATATATATATATATATTTTTTTTTTTTATCAAACATCTACAATATAAATTATTTTTGCACACTTGTTCCTTTTGTTTTTACCTCATTACTGTGGCTGTTTTTAATATATACATTGCAAAAAATTTCAATTGATATTCAGCAACTTGTTCTGCAGATCTGTAATTTTGCTTTTAATTTTACTATTATTCTTAATCAATTGTTGAATATGGTGCCGTGATAAGTCTATCTATCAAAGACATTGCATTCTGGACCAGAAAATTACACACAGGAAGATCAAGTGTAAAGTTTTGGCTTCTGCACAGTGAGTGTGTGTACATGATGGTGGTCCAAAGCCAGTCTAGTACCGTGGATCTAAGTGTTAATGGCCTCTTGAGTCATTGTTAGAGCAATAATCAGAAGTGGATGCTCAGTGCGTAATTTGCCACTCAGAAGTACTATGTGATGCTATGTACTGTACAGTGAGTGCCAATTGTATTTACTTGCCCACATGTGGGGAAAAGTGTTGGCAAAGATGAAAAACAGCATTGTAGCAGTTTGCCAGGTGAGCAAAAACAGAATTAAACACATTAAACAGCAAGTGAGCAACAGAGAATTAGGGATTCTGGTACCATGTCATACAACAAATGAGAGGAATAAGTACGTAAAGTATAAGCCATTTTTCCAGTACACAATATAGGTGATCAGATTTGAACAGTAAGAGGTGGTAAAGGTAAAGTAAAGGTAAGACTAAGATTATAAACACAATAGACAACACCTAAACTGGCTGAATATTGTGCTGAAAAAATATTTTCATTAATATTCATCAAAGGAAAATGAAAACAAAATGAAAATCTTACCTCCCGAGAATGTGTCTGTCAATTTAAGTACTATAAAGATGGTTCATTGCACCATGACTGTATAATCCCTGGTTTAAGCCTTGTTCTTAATGGGCGATGAGTGTCTGTAGCATCAAATGCAACTAAGCTGCTGCTATATATGTGCCTACATCAGGAAGAAGACTATCTCTGCATCTGTGATTGACAGCACAGAGCAAAACAGATGATAGCACAGATGTAAATGAGTGTGAGACCAAGACTTTCTTTTACTTTGCACAATCTTTTCACACAGACAAATCAACAAAATCCCTGTCAAAACATTGTTTTTAACATATGCGTATGGCGAGTTTGTAATACCACGACACAGTTCAAAATCAGTAGTTTAGTGGTGCAAAGCTGTAGCTTGGAAATGCTTTGTATTCTGGTGGCAAACATATAGTCATAGACATAAACACTAACCATTGCTAGGTTGAACTAAAACACGACAAGCAACACGAAAAAACATTAAACCCACACACAGTCCTTGCAGAGTAGTTTCAAACCAGTCTTAAAGTTTCCACCATCATTACACTTTCCACATACAGTGGCTCTGACCTGTGGGTATATGCTCAAAACTAATGGTAATGTTAGCCACTTTAGCCAAACATCATTCTAACACTAAAGACTTAACTCCTATTGCAGTGGTGAAATGGCCATTAATAATCAAGAGTAATCCATGGGATCTTCAGTTCCTCAGATAGTGAGAGTGCACTGAGACTCTAGCACCCAGCAGCAGAACATCTGGTGAGCTTTGATCTTGGCTGAGACATTTCAGAGTTAGCAGAAGCAGATATAGAGAGTAAATAAACCTGATGGACTGAGAGGCAGCTGCTCATTCTGAATGGTTCACCTTGCAAGCAGCAAGAAGTGAGGGAGCAGGATTATACAGAGCTTGAACCAGGAGATGTTGGTACATAGCAGCTGTGTAAAATTCTCACTGGCTTGTAAAGCTGAGAGGCTATCTAGTGGTGAGGGCGCTTGAAGAATGGCAGAAATAACGGTCTTCATATCCTAACAGCTTTTACTTCACACGTCCAAGTTTATAACACAACCACAAAACACAATGAAAATGGATTTTGACTACATGGGACCCTTTAACATCTAGAATAGATAACATACTTATTGTCATAAATGCCTACATATCAAATAAACTGACAGGTGAGAACTGAGGAAGAAAAGAAAGAGCCCACTGAGAAGAGACAGTTTCTTACAAAGATGGACAGAAAAAGTCTGCAACAGTCACAACTGCTAACAAAAACAGATTGTACACATTCAATGCCACACAGAATCTATGTATACACAACAGACTATCCTTCACACGAATAGCTCTGCAGTAATACAGACTAACAGGGTAGCTGACTCCAACACCTTGAATATTTGCTTACTTCATACAAGTTGACAGCAAAGCTAACATCAAACTCTAACACCAATAGAACACAATTCCCTGCACGGGCGCAAACATAGTCTTAAGTCTGTCTTTTAAAGCAGTGGCTCCTAACCTCTGTCACGACATACATCTCAAGATAGAAAAACTGGCAAGTGACAAGATGATTAAAGGGGAAGAAAGCAAAACATATGTCTTTCATACATTTATTGGATTTTTCTCTTATCATACGCACAAACATTTGTACTTCTTTGAAGCTCTTAAAACATTTTTAAATGAAATACTCTAAATATACCAAATTATTTGGTAGACTGGCCATCACCTCTAAATAGAGATTACACAAAGACACTGATGTATCTAAGGTGGGTCAAAAACGAAAGGTTTTAGGTTTATGCAACAAGTTGATTAAACAGAAGCTTTGTGTAATAATACAGAAACTGAAACCTTCTTACACAATGTTCCTCTGTAACACTCCTTTGTTATTCCACAGTGCAGATGTTTAAATATGCTGTAGCTTAGGAAAGATAGAGCTGCATGTTATTTTCAACCAAATCTCTTTCCAAAGCAAAAGCTTAAAGCAAACTTTCTGAATCTGGGTATAATAAAGCACCTAAACCTCATCAAACACCTTATAAAACAATGTGTTTACTCATCAACGTTTGGTATAAAACAGGATTAGAAGTCAGCGGTGAGGAGGGATAGACGAGTCCGGTCTGATCGTGCTGGTTCACACAGGTGATATTAATGCTGATATATGCAGTGTGTTTTCTTCAGCCATCTGTCCGCCATAGTAATGTAATGAAGGTAATGTATGCAGCCATCTGCTATCTTGTCAGGTACATAATGTATTCCAGGACCTATTTAGTCAGCACATCAGCCAATATGAATATTCAACACTACAAACATAGTATGGAGCACTATTAGGTTAAACACATGCAGTGTGCCAGCACACTAAAAGAGCATGGTTCAGGAAAAGACAATGATTGATTTGAAAACCAAATAATCTGGTGTGAAAATTATAGGAGTAAGCCGAAAATACAAAGAGCAGCGGTCAAAAAGTCTCAGTGACTTCAAATGTGCAGTTGTTCTACGGTTGTATTTTGTGCAGTACATTGTGGCATGAACACTGGGGAACAGAACATTATGAGAAAAGACAGGGAACAGATCAAAGTACCACTACAATAAAGGCTTTCTTTTTGTCAGACCAGGCCATTCTTTTTTTTCTAAAGAATAAAGTAAAGGCAACAGATTGCTTAATAGTGAGTGAATAAGGACACAGAGGGTCACTGAACATGGAAATCACAACAGGTCTGCAGAACTGCAGGAGAGGTAAATGGATTGATGTAGTTCTCTGTTGTCTCTGTAAATACTTGGATGGGTAGATAGGTGAGTGACTGCAGTTGTATTTTTAAAGCTTTCTTAGTGGCTGCATAATCAGCGACTATTTTGTGTTTACATATTTTTTTCTCTCACTCAAATTACGAGAGGCTTCTACACAGCCGCCCTTGTTCTAAGCAGACTTTTTTTTATTGCAAATATAAAAAATAAACTCGGCTTTTAAAGCAAGGAACTAAAAAGGTTTACGTGTATAGTTGTCTCCAAAACAATAAAATTCAGATCAAATAAATCTGCTACAGCAGGGTGTTTTCCAATGAAAACTTTAAAAAAGAGAGGGGAAGAGACAGATTCTAAAGCTGTTTCACTTGATATAAAAACAGACATCCCAGAAACTTCTACAAGTGACAATAAATCCTGGACGTTTTTGCTTTCCAAGTAGGATTTAAATTCAAAATCCATGATACACTGATTTAGTAAATGATACAAAACGTTGCCTTTAGCGAAAAACATTCATTTAATAGCCTAAAGGGAACTGCCTCAATATTCCTGCCCAAGTCAACACAAACTCATGCGTTTACAGACTCATTAAACCTTTTTCTGTTGCACACAACAAAATTGTATGTATTCAACTGATGCAACACTGACTAAATTATTTGCTTGTGTCCTTCTCATTTTATTCAAAGCAGGCTATCTATAATTGTAAATAAAACAGATGGATGGCTGAGCTCTGTTCTGTTTTAGTGACAGCAGAGAGACGCTTCCACTATCAAATATTATTAAATCAATGTCAACTGAAAGTAATTCCTGCTGGACGTATGATGTAGAAGAAAGCAATTACTACATTATGTGCTGATTGACATTCAACACATACACTTGTGATCACACACCTAAGCAATGGCAATACGGAAATGAGCGTCCTATGAGCCACATAAAATGACGTACACTACAGTCACTCAAAATTACCATGTGGCAAATAAAAAACTTTGAACATGTGCTAAACTACTTTAACATAGCTCTTAGTCATATGTTTTTGCTGTGGTTTCAAAGACAAAGCTATTGTTTGGCTATAATATGAGTCACCTAACCGTGTAACTGAATGCATAAATCAAGAGTCTACAAGAGGAGGATTTAAATCACTGGTGGGTAAACACTCAAGTATGTCTCTAAAGGCTGTGATTGGCACAAACATGGAAAGGGGCATTTCTGAGTGAGCTAAGAGTCAACCCCCCAGGCACAGTTAAAAGGCTGCTCCAGGTCAGATGGTAGAGAAACTAGTGGGGTGTGCTAAAAATGTGACAAAAGGGCAAATCTGGAATGAAATGTAACCTTGGGATTGGCGGAAAACCTCAGGTTAAAAAAAAAAAAAAAAGCTGAGATGAGCCCTGAATGGTATTGTTACATGAAGAGCATTTGTCTGGTAACTACAACATTGCACCAACTGCAGTGAAAAATGCATTCTACCACTACAGGTCGTTTTTACCCGAGTGGCTTAAAAAGTTGTCTGTTATCAAATATTATTGTGGTGAATAAAAACACTTGTTTTTGGTAGTCCAGTTGGCAACGTGATTGTGTAAAACATAGATTAAACAGATCACCAAATTTTTTAGAACAATTTCTGCTTCACCATTTTTGATTTGCCTACATTTTTATAGCATAAAATATTGCTATATACAAAGATATTGATAAATCAATTTCTTTCTGTGATTTTAATAATAACTGAAATTTTCAAAGATATTTTTCTTATCTCAATAGTTGACTTCTGCCTTGCAAAGGCGGGACTTTCCTTAACAGATTCTGAATTGATCACGTGATGAAAATTTCAGATTTGAATCTTTAATAGTTTCCTGACGTATTACCATTCAAATGTTGCCTCCATTTTTAATGATCAAAAATCAAAATGGGTTTTTTTATGTATTTAATATATTAATCTACTATTTGCCAGATGCTTTTATAAATATTTATTGGTTAGGATAAAAAACTTTCAAGCAATTCCGAGATGGTCGAGCAGAAGTTCCTTTATGATTTGAGATGGAATAACCAACATACTCTATGACCTTTAGTTCTCTCAGAAATTTCTGCTTGATTTGCATAATTATATTTAAAAGAAAGATGAAGAACTTAGTGGATATCTCGGGCAGTCCTTCATTCTGCTTTACAAATACAATGTAATGTAAATGAAATAAATCTGTATATTTTACGCAGGCCATAAAGAAAGTAATAAAAACAGTGAGAAACAGCAATTTGCACACTAACACATACTCTGACCTAAAGTGAAAATTTCTCAGCGGTTAATAATTCGAACTGCTTGAATACAACCAATAAAGGATAATAGTGCAAATAAGATATATATATCAGAAGGGTTTACTATGTTCGACAGGCCAGCTGCAGGCTATGATCATGTAGCTGTTGCTCCTAACAGCCTTTTATTTGTCCAGCACATTTCATACGTAAAGGCCATTCAAAGAGCTTTATGTAGTTCATTAAAATGCAACAGTGACTGAACTCCCCTTTGGACAATATATACGTCCATTTTGTATCTTGATCTCGAAATAATTGCATCATGTCATTTCAGTTTATAGAAATATGACCTCCAGAAAGACAGAGCCACTTTAATGCATAGATGAATCGCAGAACCCACGATTGCTTTGCTGCACTGTGCCCGTGGAAATACTGTCATGCATTTTATCACACCTCAGTGACACAATATGATTACACTCGAAACTACTTAATCTTTTATCCACAAGCAAAGTCTTGTACGCTCTACTTGCTTTTATGCTGAAGGCAAAAAGGAAGGTAAATAAATGCTTTTGACAGATTCCTGATCTCTGTCCCTCTACGATGGCACCACCACAACCAATGTCATGATTTGCTGATAAGCTGTGCACATACTGTGGCAATATCCGCCGAAGGAGAGTTTTGTATGAATACCAACACAAGAGGAGGTACAGGTAAGAGTATTCATAAAAAGAGGGAAGAAAGAATTGAATTCTCATTCTGGGCTTCAGATAGGTCAGCCAGGTCTGACTACTGAGGCCTGGACTTGATAAGGCTTTCATCATTCTTGCCCCTCACTATTGCAAATGAACCCGAGGCAACCAAAGTGTCCATATATGAATACAAACAGCCTGACAAAATAACACTGCATCTGGTTATTGGAAGCAAATTCACTTCCATTTCCACACAGCCTCCCAAAATATTTTCAATGTGACACTAATACAACGGGGACAAAAGGAAGGCAGATTTACGGCCATTCAACCTCTGCATATCTGCTTCCTTTCTGTAGCAACATTACAGCCTGATAAATGCAAGTCTCACCGTTGTTGTTCAAGAATCTTTCCTTGGGCTCTGTGCTGTGACTGGTCACACAATTAAGATATGAAAAATGTAGTCTTAGATGTTTCAAATTCCACTGAATTTTTACATTTCTTGCTCATTCCCGCCTATTAAATGGATCAAAGCAATTTTATGAAAATATACATACACTGTTTATACTGGATTGCAGCCTATAAATACTATGCCATAATGCAACAATATTACATTAATGATGTGCTCAATTTCATTTGGTTCTTATTGAAACTATTAGGTTTTTTTTAGTTGTATTTCAACAGTATTGAATAATAGTGAAATGTATTCTAGCATTTTGTTCTTTTGTCCAAAGTAATGGACAGAATTCTAGAAAAGCCCGAGGAATATAAGTCTAAATTATAATGAGCTGTTTTGCTAAATACTATAAAAGCAATTAAATTTTCACAATGATGTGGCAAAGGGGAACACAATCACCCTCTCCCGACACACACATACACACACGAACCCACATTGTCACAATCAAATAGTTACAAAAACAGCTGCTAAAGCACTGTTAAGCTTTAGTCAGTACATCCTTCGTAGCCCTGGGCATATGCTGCAAAATCCGCTTCGGTTATCAACATTAGCAGGAAAATGAGCCTCACATCTGACTGTGATAACAGCCCCTGAAGTATCTCTAATGTTTGTTGGGGACACTGTTAAAATTCATGGTCATCTTCCAACCTCGTTTTTTTTTTTTTTTTGCTTTACAGTGCGTGACATGGTTTAAAATGTTTGCAATGCAACGAAAGCTAACAGATAAATAAAAGTGGTGCCATAATGTGTGCTACGAGGACAGATGGTGTTTGTTGGGACCATTCAAGCCAGCCAGTAATAGAAAGTTTGAATTCAGTAAAATGCTATGCTGGAGGTTTAACGGCCAATATTAGCATGAAAGTACATGGAAAAGTGGCCACTGCAGATCAGCTGGATCACCCCAACAAGTGTCAGTCAATTTAAAACCAAAGATGAACAGATCTCGAGACCAAACACCTAAAAGTCAGGTCAGTGTCTCTTTTACACTGCGAGGATGCTGGAAGCAGGTAGTTCTGTCCTGAGCACTTGCACCTTTTTTACTGGTAACATTACAGCTGCACCCCCCGATAAGCACAGAAGGACCAGCTTTGACCCATCTTGGTTGTCGGAAGGGAAACAGTTCTCCTGGTTCTATCAAGACTAATATAATTAAGTTAAATACAGATGTACACCTTATTCAACTCCATGCAATATTGTAGCACTCAGAGCGGCACCAAACTGAAAGTAGCACTTACAGGGAACTGATTATGTCTAATAAAGCAAGGAGGATAACTGAAGATGTTCATTAACAACTTGTTTTAAGACCGAGAGGAAAAACAGAGAACAGACAAGAAAAAAAGTGCTGCTGTATTGTCACCTGCTGCTGCTGCTGGCTCCCAGCATAGCTACCTGAAACCTTAAAGACTTACTTAGGGATAAAAAGTATCTCGACAGCCCTACAGAGACAGCTTACTTTCCCAGGTTTTACTGTTCACAAAGGAAGAACATAAAAAAAACAGCATGGTCAATAGAAGCCTCAGCTTTAACTCTGACAAGATGTGGAAGAGTAATGATGCTTGAAAAGCGATGAAGTGGCAAACATCAACTTTACAGGAAGACCCCAGTGAAATGACAGCAATGATGAGAGAGTGGGAAACTCCCAGCACTGTGGCCATGAAAAATCTTAAATGTCTGTCTTACTTTGATTAGTGTTTCAAGGTTAAACCAAGAAAATAAATGCTTGAGTGATTTCAATATCAAAGAATAACAATTGCAGACTATGACATTAAAGTTTATGAAAAAATAGGATCAATACCTAGAATTACAAACAATAAACTACAGACTTCATGAAATCTCAGGACGACCTGTTTCAATAGCCTCCATCTCTGCATTAAAATAGCAAAAAAGCCCCACATCTGAAAAAGTTGTAATTAAAGTCATTACTTCCATTTGAACAGCCTGTAATAAAATGGTTGTCCTCTAATGGGGATGTCCAGATTGATCAATGAAGCACATAAGCTGGGCAGTTAACTGTGAGACTGCATTATGAGGAAATGTTAGCAATTCCCTCACAGAAATTTCACAGGCCCATGGTGGCGATGGTCTGATGCGACTTTGGCTCGACCAGTTATTGGCTGCTGATAAGATCATCGATAAGCAATGTCCTGCACTGCTTAATTTTGTTTCATTACTTTAAAAAAGAGCAGCAGGGTGTTAGTAATGACACAATTAACTATTTTGATTAACAATTAAACATTTAATTTCTAAACATTTAATGGTTTCACCATCATTAATGTGAGTAATAACTGCGTATTTTGTGGTTATTTAAGGTTGTTGAGACAAAACAAGCTTTTTTAAGACATCTGTATGGGCTGTGGAAGGCACTTTACCATTTTCTTAAATTTAATAGACTAAAACAATGAACCAATAATACAAAACTACACAGCACATACTAATGCTAACGAAATAAGCTCAATATAATAAAATAGCTGCAACGCTAAAGACTATAAATAGTGACAATTCATTCGTTCAGTTCATTCATAGAGACATGGACTGCAAATGCACGTGTGCTGTAACCGTAATCATCCACCCAGATCTGTGAGAGTCTGCATTACAAGTGCTTTGACTGCACACGTGCCAGAAAAAAAGTGGTGCTTAAAACAAGTTTGGTATTAGAGTCTGTGCAGTAAGACTCTCCATCATCCACACCTTTACACACTGATTAGCCGGAACATTCTGACCACTGACAGGTGAAGTGAATAACATTGATCATATTGGTACTATGTGATGTTCTGCTGGAAAACCTTGGATTTTAACATCCGTGTTGATGAGACTTAGACACCCAAATAAACATTATCCCATAACAAACACACTCCCTCATGCAAATGGAAATCACAAATGTCACTGGCCTACCCCTGCAGGAAAATGCACCCCACCACATGGAAAAACATCAAACAATCAGGAACATGTTGAGGAACATGACAATGGCCCAACATGTTGATTTGACCTCCAAACTTCCTACACCCCATTGTGATCAAGCATCAACAGGATGCAATGGAACAAGTTTGATTGACAGAGGCCCCACTGCACAAGCCAGAGTAACAAAAAGATCCACTGTCAGCATCCTGGTTCCAGACCCCATAGGACACCCTGAGAGGTCCTCTTGTCCATGCCCAATGGTTCAGAGCATTTTTGACCACATAAGGGGGACCAACACAATATTAGGCATAATGGTGGTCAGAATGCTATGCCTGATCAGTGCAAGTCATTATTAACAGAATTTTAACTGAAATAGTTGTTGTCGGACTTTGGACGTGCTTTACTTGTTCTTGCTGTCCATCATCGGACCTCACACACACTAAGAAGTTCTAAACTTTGCAGGAATCCTGTGCTGCGTCTGCCCACTGTGCTTGGCACACATGAAGAATGCTACAGCCCAATTTGTAAGTAGCTGCTATAAATGGTAAATGGTCTGCCCTTATATAGCACTTTTTTCTCTACCTTAGCGGTATCCAAAGCACTTTACAATGTGTTTCGCATTCACCCATTCACACACACATTCACACTCCAATGGCCACAGAGCTGCCATGCAAGGAGCTAATCAACCATTGGGAGCACCTTGGGGTTCAGTGTCTTGCCCAAGGACACTTCAGCATGCGGAGGAGCCGGGAATCGAACCGCCAACCTTGCGATCAGTGGACAACCGCTCTACCACCTGAGCCACAGCCGCCCCTATATCTGGTAAAAGTTGCCTCATGTGATTTGCTGTGTTCGACATTAGGGGCAATGCAACCGGCCTAATAGAGTAACATGTCTGCTTATCGGTCTGCACACACAGATGTGGAAAGCACGAATTGGCCTATTAAGAACCAGATGTTTTTGCAATATTCTTCTAGTGTTGAAATATTTTATCTCTTGCAACTGTTTGGTTTTGAGGCAAACTTCTGTTTTTAATTTGTTTTCAATACCCTCAAGAAGTTCCATCAGCAAAAATGCTTTCCTTTGCGTGAAAGCCTTTTACTGTAGAACCCAGGTAAGTTTTGAGCTTATCAACACTAAGAAACATAACAAAGTTTAAAAAAAGAAAAAGAAAAAAGCAAATAAATAGTATAGCTCTGTCAACACATATCTGTAGTAAGAAAATCGTACCTGTTTACGCTCTATCACAAGTCAGTGCACCACACACAGCTGAAACGTGTCTGAGTTCAGAGCGCAGTGGCAGTGATACAGAGCATAGTGCTCGTCTAACAATGTAGCCAAAGCAAGGCTCTTGACATTCTAATTAGGGAATTTGCTGCTTCAGTTTAGCAGTGATGGAGCAGGGCTCTTTATCAGGCAGGCCAGGCCTCATACCTGGCAAGCTGCGACATTCGACTGAGCCAGACTCCCTCAATGGCCCACATCCCTCCACTGCTCTCCATGGACTAAATAAATGAACCACCGGATGTTCTGGTGAAAACCAGTCAGAGATGATGACTGAACAAAGATTTATGAGACAGATAGATTAAATAACTAAGACAAATTCATTTCGTCTAGAATATTTTTCATGAATATATGCAAATAAATGCATTAACCATTGAATTAAAAATGAGCTCCAACCCATTTTCATGTTCAGTGTTTAAAGGACACATTTTAAAGTGGTGTGCTGATTTGTTCTGACCTGTGATCATACCTCTGAGCTATCGTCTTTCGTCACAGCAGCTTTCAGTTTTTCCTGTAGGACTTGCTGGCAACCTAATTACAATGCAATTAATGTGCTTTAAATGTCCTGATGTAACCTTAAGAAAATAACATTTTTCACCATTACAGAGGACAGACAAAAGGGAACAAGGTGTTAAGACAGCACTAAGTGCTGACAAGTGGCTGTAATTTGCAAATCTTATCGACTTGGTTATTCCACGAATTACTGTAGCAGCAAACACAGACTGGTAACAACAAAAGGAGTTGCACATATGCAAATGTTAAAAGCCACAAATGCTACAAGGGTAAAAACTTCCACTGATGGTAAAGTATCGTGATAAAACCAGGATATGATAAGTGGAAGATATGATCAAAAGCCCCAGAACATCTACTAAATGCATTCAGACTGTCTTCTCAAGTGCCGTTCAGAAGGAACTTTGAAATTTTTCAACTGTTAAATGATTCAGGGAGTCACTATCGTAAAAGAAGAAAGAAATACCTTCTGCTATTTCATGATAACTTAATGTGGTGTGGCTGAAAGCTGAAAAGGGACCATGTGGTGAGAACTGCAAATTCTGACAACTTATTTCAGTTCAGTAGTTGATAATGTGTGGACTACAACCACAGATTAAAGCACAAAAGGAACTTAAATCAATTTCAGACATGAAAAGATGATATGTTTGGTTGGTTGATGTGAGGCCGGCAAACAGCATGCTGCAACATGATGGAAGTTTAGCATCACTGTAGCATCACAGCATGTTTTCATGAATGCACGAATGTGATTCGTATTTTTTTTTCAAAAGCAAAATGCTGAGGAGAGGGACAAACTATCCCTGCAATGCATTTGTCTAGCATTTGTTGTTTTTTCTTTTTTTATTTTACTAATGGAATGCTGTTACCTCGTACCTGGAGAGATGTGAAAGCTTTTTCCCTTTTCTTTGCTTTAATGTGTCTGTCACAGCCAGAGAAAAGCAGCACTCATCTCTACCGAACCAAATGTTGGCAAAAAAAAGGAGAAAAGGGTCTCCATAGTAAACACAGAAAATGGCAATAATAGTAAGCAAATTTGGGTCACAAAATGAGCCCATTTCCATGTTATGCTGACCAAGATGGACACGGGCACAACAGGATATAGTGTAAGTGGAAAGCAATATTTTGTCTCTATTGTAAGGTTTGATGAGAAAAAATTGTTGTATTTATTTTTACAGTTGGTTAGCCTTCGCATATTTAACTGTTGTTGGACCGCTGAATAAAAAGACAGATTACAATGTGGCATTTTTGCTTTAAAAAATGGTTTCAGCAAATAATCAGTTATCTAAATAGTACCTTTTAGCTGCGTAATTTTGAGACTAATTGCTGCAGCTCTCACTCAAGCCCGAGTGTGTTGAACACTTAACACATGAGGGAGAAGTGAAATACACACACACACACACACACACACACACACACACATATATATATATATACAGGGTTTCCCCCAGAAAACTTGCTAAGCCCGGTGGTAGAGAAGCCCACCGGCCGCCCACCGTGTTTTTGTTAAAAAAAAAAGTTAAAAGTTGACAGGAATTTTGAAATTATGACTATTATATGTTATTATAAGCCATTTATTAACAATACTTAAATGTAGAGTCTTATAAAAAGGCACAATCTTGAAATATGGTTTTAACAAACACAAAAAATACAATTAAAATAAATAATATCAGTTGTTTTCAGTTTAGTTAAATCCTAGTGAATCTTAAAACAAGCCGTTGCTGGTCACATTTAAAAGTAAAATAAATTAACATAAATAAAAAACTACAAACATGGCCAAGGGGTAAAACCAGGAACTCAGAGGCTGAACAGGTCTGCTGGGCTGTGTGACATCTTCTACTTTTGCTGCACATGGTTCAGGTTGGATCAGTGCATCAATCCATCTGGGTTTACCATACTGGGTCTGGTAGAGCCATCCGCTAAATTTAGGGTCAGCTAACCATTTTGGATTAAATCCACTAGTTGGATGTTTACCATCGCGGCTCGCAGAAGGCTGCTCCGACGACGTGCTAACGTCCGTGCTAACTCCCACTGGCGAGCCGGCGAGCCAACAGCGGCTCAGTCGGCTCGCCGGGGATGAACTCCCCTTGGCCTGGGGGTGAACGAGCGGCTCATCGTCTCCTCCAGTGCTCCTCCGACTTCGGGAAAAGTTCACGTATCGACCATAAAATGTCACCTTTGCGGTTTCAACTGTATCGCGAGATGTTGTTAAAACCGTCTTTGCTATCACTGTTTTGATGCATTAAAAAAACTATTTAAAATAAATAAACAAGTGATGCTTAGCCTGGCGGGGGGGCAAGGAAAGTCTGGCGGCCCGCCAGGCTTATAAAGCACTGGGGGAAACCCTGTATATATATATATATATATATATATATATATATATATATATATATATATATATATATATATATATATATACACACACACATATATAGCAATATAGCATGATCAAAGCATCCATCAGTGTTTACACATACCCATATAACTACAATACAGGATTCTGTGTTTCCATGTGTTAACCCTACATTATCATATCTGTAAGTACTTCTGCCTTTCATTTCAAACCATCCCACCTTTCATTTTCTCTGCTCTTTAATCCGACATCCTAATTCCAATTTTACAGTCAGTCTCTTGTCCTTCAGTCCATTAAATCCTCTTACATCAGTAATATGGCAGCTTATTAGTGTTCACTAATTACTTGACAGCTCTTCATCAATCCCATGTGATCAATGAGGGGTGACATTCCTCAATCCTACTGTCAAATGTCAGTGAGTGTATTTGTGTTATTAGCTGACTTTTTAATCACATTTATTCCTACTACAACTGGTGTTTTATTGTTTAATTGTTTTCGATTCGCATTGTGTTCATCCCTTCCAACATGGCTTATAGGGAGTTTAAAAAGCACAGTTTTTCTTTAAAGTTTGCCAGTGCTGGGATTTTGCATGCCTTTGTGCAAAGGCTTCTTGGCTACAGTGTTTGTTTTTGTCACCTTCCAGCCTCCTCTGTGTAATTTTCTGATTGGTCTAAAAATTCAACATAATGTTTTGCAAAAAAAACAAAAAACAAAAACAAAATAAAAACAGCTTCCCTTTTGCTGCTCTGTTCATTGCCTTGGTTTCCCTGTTTCTGTTCATCACAAGATAAGGGCTTCTCTTATCTTTCCATCCATCCATGTCCAAGCCCTTCCAGTCTATAACCTTTATTTTTATGTCACGTTTTCTTCATGAATTGCCATCGCTTTTTAAATAATTCATTTTCATCCACTACCACCTTGTTGTTCCATCAAGCTCTCCCTTTTCTTGATCCTCTTTAATTCTCTCCTCCTCTATTTTATCCGTCCATGACCGTCCTCCTGAGTCCTTTGCTCTTCTGTGTCCCATGGATTCCCTATCCGCGCAATAAGCGATGAAATGCTCCAGTAAGCCAATCAGGCTACACTAGTGGTCATATTAATCTGACTCACTGGTTACGTGCAGAAGCACTAAATCAATACTGCTCCTCATCACACTGAAGGCCACACAAGCACACACCACTACAGACTACAGCATGCGAGGTGTCCCAATGCTCTGGGCCTGTGATAAATCATCCAGCCAGTTTCATTCAATCTGCCACCCCTCACAGCTGCCTACAGACCTGGAGTAGTGGCTTTGATGCCTCGAGGCGACTGCAAAGTCACAACTGTGATCTTTACAAGCTACAACTGCCTGAGGAAATGAAACTATGAGAATTAAATCCATGGCTTAGGATTGCATCTATCTTCATCTCTCTGTGTGGTTTAAAGGTATTTGATTACATAATCCTGGTTTTATTTTTTTTATCTCTGTTATGACTGTTTTTGAAATTAACTGTTTTCTGTCTTTCTTGTCTTTCTCTGAACTCCAGACACATAAACACATAACCATATTAAAGAGGAATCAATATTTTTACCTCCTGCTACTCAAACTGCAAAATGCATTAGGAGATGCATTATTCTTTGTATTATTATGAAACCCTCCTTTCTTAATACAAATCTAATTTATATGTTAATGCAAAATGCTATGAAGTTACTTGAGAACAGGGGAAAAAATAGTTTGCACACACACCACACACTGAGCCAGATAGACCAGCAAGCAAAGAAATCTCATGAAAGCTCACCCAGCAACGCTGACATGTTCTGGAAAATTCTAAGCAGCTCCGGGGTGATGGCTGGGCTGTTCTCCAAAGTCACCAACCTGCATGAGAGAGAGGGAAGGAAGAGAGCAGTCAGAGGGGAGGAAGTAAAAAGAAACATGAGAGAAAGAGACCAAAGGAAAATAATAAAACAGAAAATAGGAGAAGTTGCGAGGAAAGAGTGCAGAAGACATAGATTAGAGGTGGCAGGAGAAAATGGGACAAGAAATACAACAGGACAAATTACAGAGACAGAAGGAAGAGAGCATGGGAATCACAAAGGTGGAAAAAATATAATAAATGGTGAAGGAGGTGGAAAAGAAAAATAAAGAAGGAAAAGAAAGCAGTGTTAGCGGTTTGCTCAGTGTTGCAACAAATCTGATAAAAAGAAACATATTACATGTTATCTGAGGCCTGATGAATTCAGGCAGTATAGTGACACAGTGTTGACGTTTGTACATATTTTATTCTGAAGCAAAGCGAATTTTTGAGAATTTCAGCTACTGCCGAGACTTACTGAGCAATTTCAGGTCAGATAGGATGCTGTAACTAATTCTGGGTTTTTGATTTGTTAGAAACATTTACACACAGATTAAGGAATTAATTTTATTTGCGGATAAAAGACAACAAACTGGAGTTGAGTTTGACTGTCCTATGCATGACTATAAATCTACATAAAAACATGATGATGATGACCTCACCAGGTTTCTCCCTTCATGTCTAATCATATGGAATGGACTGTCAAAGTAATCTGTATAATAATACTCATTTTAGGTACTTAATAGGGTCAGTCTGTGTCAATTCAGAAAGAATTCAGGAAATATGTTGCAGCAGTACCATTTTATTCAGAAATTATATTTTTGTTAACTGGGACCCAAGACTAAGTTGTGTAAAAATATTTTTGGCAACATTTTGAGAATTTCACATGTTTTTAGACCCATATTTTGTATTTTCATCCTTAAAAAATTGTCTTAGCTGGGAAGCCATTTAAATATCTCCAGAAATATAATTATCAGAGTCACAAAATTTAATGAGGACACAGAAAAAACAGTATATGGCAGATCTAAGCGGCTGAATGGCTCCAGTGCCAATTATTTAAGTGTTGGCAATCGAAAATGAAAAAAGCAAAAGATCTGAAAAAATTTAATTTACCAAAAAACACCAAAATGCATGAAATTTGCGTTTACAAACACAAATGTCTCTGCCTGTATATATTTACATTTACTTAAGAGCATATGGAAATAGGTGCAATGACAAATTCTCAATAGTAGGTGGGGATGTTATTCTGTACTTTCTGTTTTTGTTTTGTTGATTATCCAGCTTAATGAGCAATAATTTGGGCTTTAATGTGTGTATAAAACAACTGACTGTAGTTCTATCAATTATGCAGCTCAGTAAACACTCAGAAGCAAAAAAGTTTAACAAATAGAAGATCCAATGACATGTACTAAACTACTTCTAGTGTAAACTGTACTGTACTGTAAACTGGAAAAAGAACCGGAAAACGCACATTTCTGAGAAGTAACAGATGCTTATAAGAAAAGAATTGGTCTAAAAATACACAAAATTGGAAGATTTTACGAATAACTACTCAAAATGATTAGACTTGAACATGGCAGACACTGAGGCGGACAGAGAGAGACAGAGAAAGAACATCTAATGAAAGAAAGAGGCACGAGAAAATGACACTGACTCCGTGAACAAGACAAGCAAATATTTAGGGCACGACTGTTTGTGAGACAGGATAAGAGACAGGACAGAGACTTAGGACTGAGGCTATGTGCTCTGAACACACTCAACATGCCGAACAATAAAGCTCTCCACAGGGACAGACAGAAAGAGAGAGATTAAGGAGGGAGTTTAAAAGCAAAGAGATGATGACAGAACAATAAAAGGTAACCCTGACAAATTCTGCAATTGCAGAAGTGACATTTGCAAAAGTGAACGTACTGTTCTGTAGTGGGATGTCGAGATAGCTTTAAAATGGCATGGTTACAAAACAGTAACATAAAGGCAAGACTGTAGGCCACATAAATTATCAGCAGCTTTATCAAGAGCGGCTGCCTGCGACAAAACAAATTCAAACCGGATGTAATGGTCAGCCCATTAACCATTACTTATCGGCAAAGTGTTTGCATTTGGTTACTGAATATGTACTCAGCATGAGTGAGCAACAGAGGCCGATTGCTAATATAACAAAGAAAAGACTCCTGAGAGAATGAAGCCAAAGAAAAAGGGCAAAGAGAAAGATATAAAGACAGCTGTAGCCACAGTATACATGTGTGTAAGGCATAAAATGAGATCACTAAGTGAATCATAAATGTATGCCTCAGGGAGGTCTTTGTAAAAGTCATGAATGTTAGTGTACTGCATGCGTGTCCATACCAAAGCTCCAGTCCATCCTCTAGCAAATATACATGTGGTGGCTGAGACACATCAGTGCTCAGCTGGATGACGGGAAGAAGGAAAGGGTACAGGTTCTTACTTTCTGCCCCGAGGCCCTGCGAGAACACAAAGACACAGGAAGTCAATGCCAAAAAATGGGAACCTGACAAAGAATGAAGCAGGGGAGCTTTAAAACTGTACTTTATGCGCTTCAGTTTAATGACTGTTCCTTGCAGATCATTTGAGCATAAAGGAGCAGGATGGATGTATAGAAAACCTCGATATACTACTGCTCTGAGTCGCCCTTTCCCACCAACTGTCGTCATGCTCTGTTACCAGCGAGAGGGCATACCTTGTTCTTAGAATAGAAAACATACACATCCAATGCCCTGCAAGGCATGTGCAACTGTTCCCATTTTCAATGACAACAAGGTGTCAGATATGGCGGCTTTTTGTACTTGAAGGACTTTTGTTTGGCTGCAAAATACTTACCTTGAGGCGGAACAGTTGTTAGGCATTTTTATGTTGCTTTTATGGCCCTTTCAAAAAAAAGTGTTGGCCCATTAAGTCAGGTGGTTTGAAAAAGACGATCAGGTAACTGCAGAAACTAAGTTACAGGGGGTTTTTTTACCAGTCATGGAGATATTAATTCACAAACCACCTTGTTACACATGCACTGGACAGAAGTATGTGTCTGTACTGTTAGATGGAGCTTGGGGATGAGCAGGGAGTAATCATGACCTCTACGGTACCACATGGCTTTTGGATGGAGAACAAAGAATAAGCACCACAACCGTAGATTAAACTATGCTAATTTCCTTTACCGAGACTCAAAGCCGGAATAAAATCTGTCTATTAACCGCTGTGACACCTTAATGTAACTTCAGCTCCCACTGATTATTATAGGCTGTGTTTTTGGAATAACATCTAATCATCCAGTATTCTGGTTGATGAGTGCACAGTAGGTATATGGATTTTGCATTCCGGAGTTGGTATAAGCATTTCAAATGCAACTCAAGTTAATATTTGTGACTGGCTTTGGCTTCTTCTCCATCTGTAGAAGAAGTGTAACAACTTCAGATCTTGTTTACTCTGCCCACGCTGCTGCTCTATCTCTGATTTGTGTGTCAGCGAGTTCTTGGTAAAGTCCTACCAAAGACTATATAAATTTGACTACATATGGTATACTCTATAGTGCTTAACAAATCGAATAATAGCTTGCAAAAATAGTGGAAGATATTAAATTGTTTAATCCATTTTTAAACCTGAAATGTTATTACATCTAAATTTAATACTAATTTAAAAATATGAATACACTTCACACAGACCTTCATGAGTATAGATTTTGAGACTGATTAGTGCAATAAAAGATAATAAAATGTGCCTTCCACATTAAACTACACTAAGCTGCTCTGTGTGAAACTAAGCAATGCTTCTCAATTATAATACGGCCATGGAGCATTAGTTCATCCATTGATTTATTCATATTCTAGTTAAATTATTTGTTTTCTAATGAAATGAAAGAAAATATTTTTCAGCTACAGATTTTATTTCAGAATGACCTCAATCAACCATAAAAATTGAATTGCCTTGGAAAAAGACATCCGAGTTCAGAGTATAATTCGTTTAAAGCAAAGGACAACCGTGTGAAACAGTGAGCAGTTACTAACAACATAGGCAACACAAGTAAACACACTAAAAAACTTGACTGCACACACACATTTTGGTATCCACAAATATTTTTACATGCACGTGAACTCAAGTACTTAAAGTTTCCACTTTTAGCAATAACAACTATGTTTACTCTAGGTTATGAATTATGCCCTCTGCAATACGATTTCCCCTTGAAACATCACTTCCATCTTCTTCACACATCCCCTCAAGCTCTTGTCTGTCGATGAAAACTTAACCACTGTCTGACACTACGCCTTTTCAAAGCACCCCATCACTTTGAGTTTTACTCAGCCACTTCGTATATTCACAGAAAACACTCACAAGCAAATGTGGAAAAGGGTAAGGAGGAGAGGGTGCTGGTTACGTGCACATTTTTACTCCTGTTGTGGGGACATGAATCCGTTTACAGTCACACTGTGGGATCTCGCCTCCAGGAGATGGACAAAAACAATCCCGTTAACAAGAATTATTAAATGAAAAGTTGAAGACTGGGATTAAAGTTCCAGTAAAGTTGGATTTCGATTGAGGTTAGGGTGAGGGTTTGATCAGGCAATTAGTAGCTATGGTTAGTGTTAGGATAAGTCCTTAGAAGTGAAGGTGACTCTGTGTGTGTGTGTGTGTGTGTGTGTGCGTGTGTGTGTGTGTTGTAGTAGTGAGGGAATGGATGTGTGAAGATCTAAGTAGTTTTTCAGAACTGTCAACACTCTTTCACTGATGGCATGACATTAATTTGGTTTAAATATGCTCCCCCCTGCATCTATGTGGGTGTAAAAGAGAGAGAGAGAGCTTTGCTCAGTCCCCAGTTGGCACAACCCTGTCTCTCCATCACAAGCAACAAGTTTCTTGCAGGCGAAATCCAACCCACTCTGAAAACAAGCAAGTCAATATTCCAGCTTTTATGAGTTTAAAAATTGGTTTACTGCCACCGGATGAATAACGCCGGTCCCAGATGGACTAAAGTCAAATAGTGAAAATATGAAGCATTTGGCAGGCTCTCATCTCCACCATTCTGTCGCATAGAGCTGCAATTGTCCCTTGTATCATACACAGTTGATATTTGCAATGTTGCCCAATTTCTGTATGCTTATTGCTGGATTGAGACTGGGACTGCTTTGTAGTCCACTGCATGCACAGTCAGGGCACAGTCAACTATTTTGACTCAAGCAGTAACACAAGAAAACATACCCCAAGTTTTTCTTCTTTTGAACTCTGCATTATATTGTATATATTAAAGTCTAATTAGTATGTGGCAACAGTGTTGGATAATCCAAGACCCTTCAGCTGTACACCCTGACTGTCACATTCAGTTTGGCAGATGTGTACTTATGTTACCGTCTCAAAGGAACCATGTCTTTATTACTGAGCATTTGATCTCCCACTGTGAAGTAATGCAGCCGCAACCACATGGGATTTTGAACTTTATTGAAGACTGAGAGAGGCTGCTTCAATCCTATGGGGAATGGAGATTCTGTCCAAGGCTATTTTTTCTTAACTCAAGTTAGTGTTAAAACGGATTAATATTGGGACAAGATATCTAAAATAAGATACTGTGTAAACCACCCAAAAACACAACCTGACACTATGCTAAAAACATAGAAGAAATATGGTTGTTGAAGTTATTTATAATTGTGTGAGCAAGTGAATCTGAGGACAACAGAGCAGGAAAGACAGACACAGCCTCTCCCAAGGATGCCTTACTCAGGCAAGTAATAAATTCTTACTGGTGAGAGCAATGTAAAAAATACAACTAGGTCTCCTCAGCAGGCATTTCAGAACTCAATTTCAGAGCCTCAGCAACATGTAGCAGGAAAAATAATACCACACTTGAAGCCAGTTCCACTGAACAGTACCAGCTATCACTCTGCAGAACTTTGGGATTCTGCTTGACTGAAAAGCATGATTCCGAGCACAAACATCATATAAACATGCAGAAAAAACATACAATTAAGGCTGAAGATGCACCGTACCTGAACCAGGTGGATAAGTGTTGTGAGTATGGCACATCGAAGCATGTTGTGTTCTTCAGATTGCTTCCAGAGCAAGGGCAGGTACTGAACCAAGCAGCCTACATATGGCCGGATCTGAAACAAAATAGCAATAATTGGCACATGCACAAATTACAACTCAACTTACAGGTTCCACAAGAGCTAACATGTTTAACTGATATCTAATATATGACAGTGGTAATCTCTGATTTGCTGCTGTCTCAGCATAGAAGTATGCATATTCATCACATGCCTAAACACACTTAGAAACACTCAAGCAGTTGCTTATTTGGCCTTGAAAGCGTATTACCATTGGGTATGCAGGAGAAAACAAAAACAAGCGACTATGCAATTAGTGTAACGCCTCCCTATAAAGCTTCGTCTATCAGTCTTGATCAACACAGCAAATTTAGGCACCTTGTCCTTTATCCCTTTTTGTCTCTATCTAGGCCAAATCAAAACATGGTTCAGCGGAATAGGTGAGGAAATAAAATGTTGGACAGGTATCTGAAAATATAGAATATATTTTATATAATATATTTTATGTGTTTAATTATCTCTGAGAACTAATGGAATAGATTTACAGTCAACCAGGTCGTATTCATCATTAGTGCTTAAATAGAAGACAACTGGACCTCTTTTGGGTTCTTTTTGGAGATTTTACCTCTCATCCATAAGCTTTTTTAGTTTTTAACGACTGGTGAAAGGTTCCAGTTATATATTTAAAGTCACCTGGGGGTCATTATTCACCCTCACATGAATCAAGGTGTGATTTGTGGTGAAGCAGCTTTAAAGTGGGGACCACCTTATCTACTCGTCCACAAGTAGACGGAAGTTCTCATTAAGTTTTTTTGGTTAAAATGCTAGAAAAATCTGGGCAGTTACGACACAAAGTGAATACCATCAATCTCATTTCTGTGTGAAATTAGATGATGTGATGGTACACTGTGTTACTGTATAGTCAGGCAACTCTAAGAAATCCAAGTAGAGCACTGAATTAAGGACTTCAAAAACCGTTCTGCCATTTTCTTGTGCTGACTTGTGCTAACCCTTCATATTCCCTGCAGTGGCTTTGTGACCAGGCTGTGGATTTTTTGCTCGATTACACCTTCATAAGGACTGGCCTAGGAGCAGAGGGAACAGTTGGGGAAAAAAGAGAGAGACAGAGATGACATACAGCCTTGAGGAGAGAGATATAAAGTAAAAAAATCAGGTCAACAAACCAGCCTAGGATGACATTTGTGAGACAGCATAAAAAGAAGCTAAATCTCATCATATCTGTCATCATGTTCATTTCAACTTGTGGTTTCATTTCCTAGTTTCCTCAGCTGTTGCCTCTCTTGGTGGGCTCAAAATCCCTTGTGAGAAGGGTTAGAATATTAATAGGACTTCCAGTGACTCTAGAAGTTTAGCCAGGGCCAGTGACTGGGGAAGACTTAACCAGAATGACAGTTCACTAGGATGAAAGCCATTTCTGTGACAGATTTGAGTCAAGGAATCATTCAAGGGAAGGTGCTTAAAATAGATCTGAAAAGAACCTAGGAGGGTCAAGTAGAAGGTCAATTTTTTGAGAGTTGGCAGCTAAATGGATTAGAACGCCTTAATGGATGCTCAGAGAAAAATAAAATCCATATGGCCACAATACCAGCGCGGTGGCAGGGGGGGATACTGTATCTTCATGGTAAATGAGAGCAGACATCGGAACAAATGCTGCCTGAGGCCTTGTGATTTACAAAGATTCAAAAACTGGACAAAGCCATTTCGCAAATGCCATCGTCTGAGAATGTGAAAAATAATTCATGTCTACCTATCTGTGAGGACAGATGGTTGTTATACGTTGGTGGTCTGGGGATGGTACAAGGTGACAAATGTTTTCTAACTGTGTTGATGTAATACAGTTTTAAACTGCTTCACGTCCCCCGTAGCATCTAAATCAATCACTGCAATTTCCGCAGTTATTCTTCACAAAGCAGCAGCAAGAGAATACATCTCCCTTGGTGTCCAACAAAAGGGTCCCCTCAAAGACATTTCAGAGTTTGCATCAACTTCCCTGTTCTTACTGTAGCTGATAATGGTATAGAAATACAAAGGAAATGTAACGCTTGGCATACACCGATCAGGCATAACATTATGACCAACTGCCTAATGTTGTGTTGCTCCCTCTGATATGGTCAAAAATGCTCTGAACCATTGTGCATGGACAAGAGGACCTCTGAGGGTGTCCTAAGGGGTCTGGAACCAGGACATTGGCACTGGATCCTCTGGGTACTCTGGTTTGTGCAGTGGGGCCTCTGTCAATCAAACTTGTTCAACTGCATCCTGTTGATGCTTGATCAGAATGGGGTGTAGGAAGTTTGGAGGTCAAATCAACATGTTGGGCCATTGTCATGTTCCTCAACATTGTTTGATGTTTTTTCCATGTGGTGGGGTGCAGTTTCCTGCGGGGGTAGGGCAGTGACATTTGGGATTTCCATTTGCGTGAGGGAGTGTGTTTGTTGTGGGACAATGTTTATTTGGGTGTATAAGTCTCATCAACACAGATGTTAAAATCCAAGGTTTTCCAGCAGAACAGCACATAGTACCAATATGATCAATGTTATTCACTTCACCTGTCAGTAGTCATAATGTTGTGGCTGATCGGTGTATGTGCCAAACATATCTCAGATCTCACCTGGATGTTTACTCTTTCGATGACACAGGAGATGACGTGGAGCACCTGCATTTTAGTGTCGCACTCTGTCACCTGCTGCAGTAACTGGAAGAGCAGCCCGAAGATTGACTCAAGGTACTAAAGAGAGAGAAAGCAGAGTGTACATGTTAGAATAAACTAAAATGGAGCCTTATTTCATTGTAGTTTATCATTCAAAGTTTGTACTCACTGGGAGGAATTGTTCTGTCCGGAACTCAAAGTCATCAACAGGTGATCGGGAGTTAAAGATGAAACTAGACTGCTTAGGATGTAAAAACGAACACACAAGCAACGATTTCTACACACTAAAACATTCTTCCTTTGCTCTGGCTAAGATGCAGTGAGTCTTAAAAAATAAACAAGATCAATTCACTTGCTGCAAAAGGTATGTCCAATCTGAAAGACAGTGTAAGTACGGGAAGGATATTGAGTTTGAGGGTTGTCGCTGTCTCAATCCGCACCTGTCAGGGGGAAAAAAAACATACAGTTCATTATAAAGGGTAAAATTAGGCAATGGGAAAATATCTCAAATGTGTCGTCTGAGGTTCTGATAAACTAAGGTCAAAAATACAGAAAGTAAAAGAAATACAGAAATAAATAAGCGTTCACAGAAGATTGCCACAGCTGTATGAAGACCACAAAGACCATAATTCAATATTTCTTCAATGACAACCTCAGAAAGACCAAAACGAGCTCCAGTAACACCTCACTATGAAAAAAGCCTTTCAGGAATGAAGTGTGAGTGTGCTTTCACCAAGCCAGCTAAATACAGGCTGTCGAATGTTATAAAAGGAAGCGGCCCCTCAGTTATTATATATCCTTGCAGTGTAATTTGGCAGAGTCAGAGCTATCGAGGTGAATATATCCACCAGAGAGAAAGTGATCAAATGGAGGAGAAGACATTAAAGAAGGTAAAAGAGTTAAGAGAAAAGTAAAGGGTTGAGAACTCGGGTACAGCCAGTCCTTTCACAACACATTTCAAACACAAAAGTCATGCGCCTCTACGGGTGCATTAGCCAGTGAGTGTATGTAATTTTTGCCTCACTGTGCAAGCAGTGCTGCAGACAAACCTTATCATCTGTAATCTATCAAAGTCTTGGCAAGCTGTGTAATGTGATTTTTACTCCAAATGTGCTTAAAAGTATTTCACCTGTGACAGAAATGCAAATGGCGTTAATCAAAACTGGAAGGTGTCTACCTCTGAATTATAAGCTTGCTCTGTTTGCTGCCAGAGCAGCTTATTACCGCCACTTAATCAGTAACAATAAACACGACATTTCTCTCTGACAAAACACCAACTTCCACCTTTGTGTTTCACAAGCACCTTTGACGCTATAAACCATCGTATATTCACATAAGTCTCTGTAAAACAATTTGGTCTCTCTGGCTCTAACATGGCTCAGATTTTACTTATTGGAAAGAATACAGTGTGTTTCATCTAATAGTACTACACCAACACTTTCTAATGAAATACACAGCACCCAAGGGCTTTGTTCTGGGCTCTATAATTCACCTTTTTGCCAAAATACAGGCAGTCTCTAATCATGAGAGTATCCACGGTATGTCTATCCATTTCCCCATTATGTGAATGGCACATTTGCAATCACATTCCTCAAATATGCTTACAAACTATAATTCTGTCATCCTGTTACTATGTTCCTTCTCAGTAAATAACAATATGCATTACTTGTCAGTCCATCTTGAATGATGGATCTCTCTTCTGTTGAGGTTTTGTCCATTTTTCCACCCCATACATGTGTGTTTTGGAGAGTTTTTTGTTATTCACATTGAGGGTTTTAACAATCTAAAGACTGATTGTAGAGCCACTCGATGCAAATTTGTGATTTTGGATTATATGAATAAAAACGGAACTTAATTTAGTCTTTAGACCCTATGACCTTACACTGGTCTTCCTACGACATTAGACACTAGCAGCCTTCTCTCTCTCTATTCTGTTACAAATCAGTCTGGAAAACTCATCTCTGTTAATGCTGCCCTGATTACAGCAATCAAAACACACAAACCATCTTTACCGAAATACTGAGCCTCTATGTATGTGCTCGGTGCTTTTTGTACTTTTAATGCCAATCAGTTCACTTCAAGGGTAAATTTGCTTTCTGGAAGTATTTTGCACCATATTTATATTTTCATCATCATCAAACCAAACAGTGGGATCACACTTCACTAGCTGGTGCATTTTTCCAATTATGAAGTGACTAAGTTAAATAAACAGCATGCTCCAACCGAAGCACCTTCCCCATCTTTACCTGTCACTGCTGCAGAAAATCACAGCAGCACAGTTGATAACATTTATCCCTTCTATGACTAACTATGAGCAGTTCGTTTATGAAGCTCTGACAAGCAAATGTGCTCTGAGGCTGCCATAATAGCATAAATAATAATAAGACAATAACACTGTAAAAACTAAAATATAACATGGATTTGCCAAGAGGATGCATGTTGTTAATATTTAACATTAGCAACAAGAGCACTGATTTCCCCATACAGTGCCTAAATTACAAGATCTGGAGACCAAAATACACTAAAAATACAGCTTTTTCCCCTGAGAATACAATGTAAGATTGAGTCAGTGAAACACATTTGGCAATTTAACATGGCTACAATTATTTGCATATCGGTAATCATAATTAAATAATATGGAATGATGCTTAAACTTGTGGAACTCTTTTGTATTGTAAATCAAAAATACTTTGAGTTTGAAAGCATTTTCAAAGTTTTATCTTCTTTCAAAAAGATTAACATAAAAGAATGTAGGCAGCTCATTCAGATAGACAGGAGTCTGTGTGAAATGCATATTGAATGCAGCGACACATGCACAAGAAAAAAATCACTAAGGGGACAATAAAGTATATAATATCACACACTCCCCATCACTGTGAGTCTATCAAATACAATTACAACTGATGAATTGGTTCTATTCACACGCATTGAAACACTTGTGCTATGTTGAGTATCTAGAAGACACACAAGACCACTGAAAAATGTACACTCAAGATATAAAATTACTTCAGTATAAATTTTGAGACACTTTTGGTTTTAGAGATGTAAAAAAATTTGCCACCCCTGTGTCTGCCGGATCATAAAATACTGCATAATGTTTTAGTAATGCTGCATACATTACGGAGCAACAAAAGGAGTATGTTGATGAAGGGGGCCCATCAGTTGCCATCAGCACTGGCCTTGTTGGCAATTCAAAGCACTAATGAGGGAAACTGCATTCCAATTCAAGAAAGCGCGGAAGATAATAGATTGCTTGATGAAATACTCAGATGAGTCTCATGCATGCACATGCATTATGTCTGACAATGATTCAGTCAAAACACTTACTTCACATTATTATTCATTCTCAAAATATCTGTGGGCAATTCTAAAAAAAAAAAAAAGGTTCAAACTGAATGTTAAAGTGACTCTAGGCTTAATCAGTAAAAATTATATTGAAGCAACTCAGTGAATCTTAACAAGATACTGAAAATCTTCAGTTCAGGAAACTACTTGATGGAAAGGAATACCAGATCCAAAAACAATTAACTGAAGTAAACTACAAATTATAATATTATAATATTATATATAAAAAAAATATATATATATATATATATATATATATATACATAATAAAAAAAAAGATTAAACATGAACCCTTAACCGGTGTAATGAAGGGATCTGGTGGCTCTGGGAGACAATTTGTTGGCATGTTTTTGGGTTCACTTGTCCCCATAAAATAATAGGTTACTGCAAATCAATACGAAGTTGTTCTGAGTGATCACCTTTATCTTAAGGTGAAACTTTTTGATCCTGATGAGTTGCCTCTTCCAGGATGACAATACCCCATTCCATAGGGCACAATGGGTCACTGAATGTGAATCATTCGCTATAGCCTCACCAGACGTCAACCCAATTGAACTCATATATGAGATTTTAGATCGATGTGTTCGACACCACCATCATCAAAACACCAAATGAGGGAGAATCCTTTGGAAAGATGTTGTTTGATCCCTCTGGTAGAGTCCAAAAGACTTGGAAAATCAATGCCAAGGTGCACTGAAGCCTTACCGAGAGACTTCATCTTCGTTTTCCCTGATAACTGACATCTGTTTGCATTCCCAACTAAACTAACACAAATGCAGACCCTATTCATGTTTTAAAAAGTGCTCCACTGGTACAAACAAATGACAGTTGTTACCTGCACCTTCGAAAAATGTCATACAGATGGTGCTGGCAGAAGAGCAAAACTAATTTTCAAAAATTGCAGCTGCAGCTGGCTTATCACTAAATAGGTGTCTTATAATAAGGCCTTTTGAAGTGAAAGAAATGATTAGCATTTTAGTTTTGGCTGTCTGTCTCAGATACAGATAATCATCTAACACTGAGGAGTTCCACTGAAGGTAAATATTTAGTGTGGGGAAAAACATATCACCTGATGTAACAGGTATGTCAGCAATTAGAACAGGACCCATCAAAACCACTCCAATTTCATGTTTGTCATGTTCTCTCTGTGCTGTCAGCTTTTAATCTTCAATTCTAGTATTAATATGCGTCTCAAAACCGATGCCAGTCAGGACAGTACATTTACTCTACAGTAACCAAAAAACACTATTAAGAGGGATTACAATCATGAGGCACAAATCCATATCTAAAATACCTCAGAGCCGTTCTGTAGTCAAGGAAAAGTGAGTAGAAATGGGCCAAACTGTTGGCTGAAACGTCAGCTTGATGTCATCAAAGCTGGCTTAAGGGAAAATTCTAAAAATCATTACCTCCCACTGGGAATCAAATGGCCTGAATACAGAAGGAGTTAAATTTGTCATTAGATTATTTTTAGCCTTTTTCTCAGGATCTGTGAGTAAACATGAGATGAGAATGTAGCTGCAAGACAGAAGAAAGAGAATGTATTGAAGGAAATGTGGAGAAGAGAAACTGGCACAATGTGAGCAACAGGCATCTGATTTGTGATTTACTCATGAATGCTGCTGATAAAAGTCTGTCAAGACAAATCTATATCTTGCATACAAAGCTTCTGTGTTGTGTAACATTACCACAAAGATATGTATTTATTGAAGATATTCACATTCCTCAGGGGCACCAAAAAAATGAACTCTTTGCATCTTGGATAACAAAACATAAAATCAGTTCAAAATCAAAAATGAAAACAGGTCAGTATGCCCAGGGCATCTTTTTGTTATTTAGCTTCAAAACCCATGAACGACAGCCGGGATAAGCGATCCTACAGTCCTGGTCATGAGCTCAGTAAGTAAATCCCACGTCTGGTTCCTGAATCTAGCGTTAAGCGCCGACACACTGGTTCTTTGCACTAAACAACCGATAACAAACATTGACAGGTTTAGAGCTGCACATTTCTCGCAAGAAGAATAAACCAGAATCCTAAAACCAATATGAGAAGTGCTAAAATATAATACAGGCTAAAGGCAACGCAGCTTTCTGGTTATGCTGCTGCAGCCAAAACCATCAATGCAAACTGGCAAAAAAATTGCCAACCGTGTACGCGTGATTTAATATGCTTATTAATATCACTGCCTCACTTAAAGCATGGTCAGAAAAATGTTTTAAATTTGTATAAATTGCTTAGCTGTAGGTTTTATATTCAACACCTAATTACATGATCACGACACATGATCATATAATGAAACTACAGATGTGGTCCCTTTATGCTACTTATTTAAAAAAAGACTAATTATAGCAAAAATAACGTTAAAAAAAAACAATTTAAATGGTGACATTAAGTAATCTCACATTTAATGAGATATTCCTGTAATGAGTAGGACAGTTGTAGCCTTTTTTAAAGTGCTTGGCAGTATTTAACGGTTCTGGGAGCAAGCAAAGAACAAATGTACAAACATCATTCAAACCAATTGGTAGTCTTATTGCAAATCTTGTAAAGTCAAGAAGCACAAAGCTTTAGTGCTTTATCGGTCTCCGTTTTAGGATTACATAAAGGCCTACAGAGCAGTGAAGTGGATTTGAAATTGAAGTCTTGCCCTCCTCAGAGACTCTCTTATAGTGGGATGCCATCTGTACAACAAGCTCTGCAGGATCTTGGAGGACTGGTGGCACCTTTTTCCAAGAGAGCTGATTGGTTAGTGGGCAGTGTTTTAATATGCACTGATCTGTTATCACGAACATAACGTGTACATAACATTGTAGTCCTAAAATCCCAGGGTTAAACCTGAATATACCTTGCTAACCTCAAATAATACCTCAAATACCTCAAGTACAGGCCCCTGGACTATACCTGTAATTTATCATATGACTAACACAACTAGGCTTCCATTACATGCTGACTGTTGCAGGAAGAAGGAGCATAATATTGTTATTTTAGTCACTTAGCAGGAAACATCAGATTTGTAGTGTCTTGAAAACAATTTAAGGCCTACTTAAAATCATTTCTAACGCACATAGTATCTCCCTACATGCCTCTGACAAGACACCAAAGTCTGCTTCTAAGGCAGATGGGGAATGCCTTCATAATTATTGTGGCAAGTCATGAAATCACCTTCCAGGTAAAAAAGATAGCTTTAAATTAACATTTAATATTATTAACCTTTAAGTGGTTACAGATTCATATGTAAAAAGTGTAACTCATAGAGGTGAGGGGGTGTGTGGGTGAGTTATGAAAGAAGATAATATTGTCCAGCAGTAATTTTAAAATGTATATAAAGGAAGAGGGAAAGAGAGAATTGGACAAAATTAGTTCTTCCTCATTAATTCATAACTTGAGAAGTAATGTTTTTGAAGAACTCAAGATAGCAGTTTTAGCTTAAACTATTTTATGACAACTTTTAAACAAGACCCTTAAACTGTAACACACTTAGCGCACATTAGCACAGTTAAACAGTTGCTTGACTGCAACTACAATAAAGACACTGTTATTTCTGCAGTCTCTCTTTTTCTCATATTCTCTAGGTTTTCTCATTAAAAAAAACTTGTAACACAATAAAGGCAGGCGGTCACAGGCCTTAGAGACCAAGCTGCAGCATGCGAATGGGGATAAATCAATAAGGCTGTCTTGTTGATTACTCCTTCCAATGAAGTACAGAAACTGAAATATCTGACATAAATACTGAAACTGTTATCTTAAGTGTTTCCTTTTCCATCAGAACAAGGATCATAGAATAGCAATACAGATATTAATGAGCAATTGGACTGATTGATAGGGTAGTTTTCCCCATCAGCCAATTAAAAGTTTATAATCAATAATTAATTTTTCTAACCAGCCCAGACGATATTGATCAGCAACATGATTAGTGAGCTGCTCTGTGATGTAACATGCAAGCCACTGAAACTGTAAAAGCCATCGCTGCCCTCATAAAACTTTGAGCAATATTCCAATTTATAGCATAAGTAATCTCCTCATCCATTCAGCTTCACTGGGGGATGAAATTGAAGCAAAACAGAAAGCCTAATAACTGAATAATAATGGCAATTATGACTGAAAAACAGAGCCATATCTTGGGAACTTATGTAATAAGTATATTCAGTACAACGTAACTGGCTATTAAAAGCGTCATATATGGAGAAAAGAACTGAGCAATGTATGTAACACAATGCAATATACATTCCATACAAGTTTAATTCCAGCTTGGAGCTGCCTGCCAAATTATTTTCCATATAAATCCCAAAAACTGTAATGTACAGACATGTAACCCGCATGATTTATTTGGTTTTTATAGCAAAAGGTGACATCAGGTCCCACGGTGATGTACTGTTAAATGTGACCACAAAAGAAGCATGCTATCTGTACTATTCTGATAGCCAGAATGTCACCCTGTGTGCTTCTCTCCTCCACATTTAACAAAAGCACCCACGATGGATTGATGCATCATATATGACATTATTAGTTGCGTGCAATTAACATTAGTGAGCTGCTAAAAATATTACTTACATTCTGCTTCTTTACACCGCATCAATATTTTTAGAGCATGATGTTTGTGGGGGCTCTGTCTTATGTGTAATATTATCTTAATTACATTAGAATCTTAATTAAAGTATGATTACAGGGTAGTGTATTGCAAGAGGAATGCAAATAAAGCATACATTTAAAAGTTCCTCCGTACAAAGATGGATTATGAAGCAAGACAGGCATTTAGACAGAGTTTGAATGCAGTGATTCATAAGCGTGGATTACTAATGGCGAGATTTCCGTGATTCACACCGTAAATAACAAAAAGAATCCGCCACATTATTTCATATAAATCCTGTTAGGAGAAAACACATCAATCAAGTGCGCGGCTCATAAAGCAACAAATCCAACAATGGCTAAATGTAATTTGAATTGAGGATGATTGTGGCATAATAATAGCCACTTCTCCAAAATAGGATCAGGGATTTATCCAGGCCACAACTGAATAAAAATGTTAATGGGTAAATAGAGGACTTAGCTTGGTAATCAAAAAACATTAGGTTATCTTTTAACGTTATAGAAAAATATGAAAGGAAATGTAAAAGTACGTTGACAAACCAGATGACAAAAATCTTGTCACAGTCCCTGCTGGCTGACAACATTTAGCTTTGTTTGTGCGAAGTTGGCAATATAATAGCTGCAGTTCCATGCTGTTAAGCAGAAAACTGTGTTTGTGTAGCTGACTGTGTACTTTCACTAACAGCCCATTTCAGTCATTACGGGTCCAGTGCTTTCAATAGGGGAACCTGGTGCTCCAGTCATAATAAGCAGTTTAAATCTAAAAAAAAGACTTTGTGTCTGTAGCTGCCTTACCACCAAGTCGGGATCCTGCATGAGGCTCAGGATGACCTCGTAGAGTAAAGGTCGGAGATCAGATTTGAACTTGACAGAGATCCACTGTCCTATTAGCCAGATGACTCGTCTGCGAATCAACTTGTACCTGGAGGACAGAAAAAGAGACGAGTAAGTTCTGAGTAAGGCAACTTCTCTGCATTCTTCATCCATATTGTAATCTGGGTCTCTAATCTTGTGTCTACAATGTAGATATAGTAGTTAAGAATCCATTATGAAACGACTCGGCCAGCTATTCAAATGATGAAATCTAGGCTGCCATTGCTTATGGCTGATCCTGGAACTCCTTTCATCAGAAGCTTATGCATGCTGGAGACTGTTGTATAATTTGTGTTCTGAGGGAGAGAGCCAAATATCGCTGTCCCAATATGAGGCGTATCCAACTCCAAGACTATGTCTAATGTGGCCCACGCCCTGGCTTTACACATTTCAGCATGCATGTGCACATCACCACCAGAGAGAGGCTGAGATAGCAGTGTTATTATACAGGAAATTGCAGACCATGGTGGAGTGATCCTTTACACATAAAACTGGCCCAAAACACAACCCAAGAGATAAACTGGGAGGAAAAAAAGAGAACAAAATGAAGAAGGAGTATGTTTATTTGTTTCAATAAACACATGTGAGCAAAAGACAGGAAGCCTGAAGGATGGAGAAACCAGTGAGTAAAGACTAAGTAAAGGCCGTAGCCTAGTTAGAAACCTAGAATGTTAAATAAAAGAAACAAAAACAACACTTGGGCTGAGTGGTGCGTGTGATGTGAATTGAAATTCTCAACACTGCATGGCCCTAATGCAAGGCACTGCATGCTGGACAGAGATGGTTTTTCAACATTTGTATTAAGCAAGTGTCCCTCAGCATCTGCCCTTTTTGTGTTTGAGGCAGAAATTGTGTCTAAGGACCATCTTGACAGAAATGAGGGGATGGAGGGATGAAGGAATGGAGAGATGAAAGGATAAAGGATCAGGGATGACACTCTCGTTGGTTTCTTGTCAAATATCCGCAGGGAGCCAGAGACCAAAGTCTGGGCCACTAGCCAGAAGATACCAAACAACAGCATGACTCAGGACTTGGAGACGGCAAACAACAATGTGTGCATGAGCGAGTGAGTGTGTGTTTGTATCTGAGTGCATGGGCGTAAAGGAAAAAAAGGACAGAGTTGCTTGTGTAAAGAAACGCAACAGCTTTTTTTTAACAACCAAAAGATAGCATGTAGATTGCTGTCACTAATAGCATTAAGCTCAGTGCCACTTGGACTTGATTTCTCATCATCCTAAAAGCACGGGATGGCACTTAGACACTCCTGGGTTAACCTGCTCAGAGGCAGCAGAGCAGGCAAGGAGGATAAACCAGCATTCAATTACTTTTGAAGGCAAACAAAGGCGAGTTCAGTCCAATTTTCTACAAGCTTTTAAGGAGGCAGTAACATATGGGACAGGTCCAACATAATAGTGCAGGTATGGCAGTGCCAGTGGACAGGCTGTGGGCACATTTACAGAGCTCTTTCGACAATCAGGTCGCAAACAACAGCCTGGCACCAGCATTCTGATAGTTATAGCAATGTAATAATGACATTACAAATGATTATCTGTTGTCACACTACCACTCACACAAGTTATTTCTGGGATGCTGATGCTTTTTGGTGTGTTCTTTAAGACAACAAATGAAAAACAGTTTTTGTTCAGCATAATGCAGTAGACAATCCATGGCAAATACTGTATGTTTGAGTGTTCATAGTTAAAACTTGAGAGTACAATAATTAAATCTTGACAGTTTCCTGCATCATTTCTGACACCATAATCCATATGGTCAACATTCGTCACTCATGGCATCTGTGGAAGCGACCAAAAGATTACTGCTTCAAGCTCCAAATAGTATATGACTATGGTGCACAGTCAAATTCAGAATGTCTGCTTCATCTGGGAAGTCTACAGCTGGTACTGTTTATTATTAGTGCACCGGCAAAGTGGAAGAAAACAACGGAAAGGCAGATGGACAGGCAGGCTGACAGGGGTATTTGTCCGTCAGTCAAAGGTCAGACGTGACTCATTCGCACAAAACCTGTCTCCTCCTCCAGAACTTCACACAGCTGTCAGGAACCCTGTTCATCATTCCAGCCAACACATAGGAAATCCATGGACAAAATATGAGCTGAACGAATAGCAGAATCCTAATTTTCCATTATCTTTCAACAAGATGACCTTTGTTTTTGCCCTTTTCTAGGGCAATGCATTGTAGGTAGCGAGAATATTGCATAATGCCTCTTTTATTACATTTTGAGTGTTTTTGCACACCAAATAATGTGCTTATTGCTATGTTTCTGTCATAACTTGTTTCTAATGTCATGTAAATATGAAACCCAGTTCCTTTCATGTGGATGGGGTAATTTAAGGTGTTTCTCACACTGACAATGTGAATGTTTGCTTGGTTTTCTCTCTTTTTTACTGGATCAAAAGGTGGTTCAGACAAGGTGTCAGGTTAAGATGAATAGACAGGTATTCATGCTACTTCTGCAGCACTCCTGTGTAGCCTTTTAGCTACAGCACTTCGAGCAAATGTCAGTATACTCACTGGGACTTGAAGTTTACTCGCTTAATGGTATCAACACCAGGTAAAAGACATTGCAAGTCACAATGGGAACAGATACAAAAGAAACAGAGTTGCACTAAAAGTAGTATAAGAATAGAAACTCTAAAAATACAAACAGATTTCAAACAGGCTATATTTCTGATAAGGAAACAGTGTATTAGGTCATGAACACCACAGCCTAAAAGTCTGACTCATTCAGTCTGACTCTTTCAGCTAACCAACTACAGGCTGGTTCGCTGAATGAATTTGAAAGCTCATCGCCGTGGTACTTTTTCATCATGACTTCAACATTTCACCCTGCACGACCACACCAAATTCAGTTTTGTTTTGCAATATGAAGCGAACAAAAATCCATCCCCAATGTCAAATAACAGCAATGACGGAAAATAAAAACAGCTAATAGACATTTTATGGCATCAATCAGTAACCCTGGAGAGAGACTGACTTTTCTAACTGCACACAAGAAGGTCAAGCCACAAACGCAATGTCAAAATGCCGAAGTGTTTCAAAGTCTTTCTATGCTGGCAGAGTCTGACAGCAGAATGATGGAACACACTCTATATCTGTGTAGGTGACACAAAAGCTCCTTCTGGCTATTCTGGGGATGTCCATGTCAGGGATATTAAGGGCGTGTGTGGCTATGTCCAAGTAAGAGTCATGTGCTAGTACTGCATGTGTATGTGTGCTTCAGAATGACTCCTGTCTCCTCTGTGCTCTCTGGCATCATCATAGGTATGACAACTGTTTTAGCTGAGGAGGAGATGGAAAGATAAGATTGACAGCGAGTCAAAACCAAGGTGCGTGTGCTGACAAACGCCCAAGTATGACTGCCTACAGTGTGCTGTTTGTGTAGTCATTATGCCAAATAGTGACAACCAGCTCACTGGCTGCCTGAGGCTCAGCCACAGGTGTAAGTCACACTCAACAGTTTTGCTGACAGATACGGTTAATAATATTGGCACTGTTGCTGCTTCATGCTGACAGTGATACAGACAGACTTATGCAGGGCTCAAATCTAAAATCAGTGAAACCTGCGAGAGGTGCAACGGCACTATCAAAGCCCAATAAGAGAAAGATTACCTGCAAGCAAATACGTAAACACATGCACAGCTTGTACATGAAAAGTAAAGATTACCATCCAAACTGTGTATTCCATGGTTGTGCTGGATGACACAGATCCTCAACTTGGAAGGGTATTATCCCACTTATACCTTGGCCACTTGCCAACAAAGTTTCAGTTTCGTTTCTCATCCAAGTAATTCTGAACTCACTTTTAAACATCATTTGAAGTAGTTCCTTGGCCTCAGGACTCCTGACGTTTGCATTATTGGCAAAAAATGTAGCTAAATTGTAAGGGCTGGATGTAACTAAGAACTAACAAGACAAAGAATATCACCAAACGCTCCACAAATTGATGTAGAACGAAAAGTGATACGCAGGAACAGAATCATTAAGATCCACAGGATTTCTTACCCAGAGGACAGATTGGTTACTGGCAGAGATAAACTCAGAAGCAAGCAGGCAGCAGAAAACCTGCAGGTGTGAGAACAGGTGGGTTCAGACCTCTAGTCCCACGTCTGTCAGAAACATTAATTTAGCTGCACTAATGAAACAGGTTTTGTCCAAACACACGCTTTGCCATTTATACTTATATAAAAAAGTTCCTTCACTGCTTTGCATATAGTTGTAAATATTTAGTATGGTATTGTTCTTTGATGTGGATATGTGAAGCTCAAAAGAAGGATGCTGTACGAAATGCTCGAACAGCCAGTACCCAGAGGGCCGAGGACGGCAGGCAGTGCAGCAATCTGGGAATGTTCTGGTAACAGTGACAAATGTGCACTGCACAAGTGTGTAAGCCAGAAAATCTGCTTTGAATGTGGCCTGTGGCAGATGCCAAATAGGTATTGTCCTTGTGCTTCTCATGAGAGATTTCCAAGTTGGGGAAATTTTTTTGCAATGCGTTTTCACTGGCATTACCAGTTTTACAACAGGAAAACATCCCTTTATATGATACTGAGGATTGTGTGCATTTCATGTGCATAGTATGGGTGCATGTGTGTCTATACATGGATGTACTCAGAGTATATGCTAACCTGTTGGCAGTGGACAACAATAATAATGCTTCAATGATCCATCATCACTCCAACAAAATGCCTACATTTCCCAAGACGCAATACAAACATTGTATATGACGTAAAAACAGACAATTCATGGGTTTAATTCAACTAGCACACTCTCACATTTGAAATAAATCTAAAACACAACGATAAAAGCATAGGTTTGAATTATTTGAAACTACAGTTACTGCCTTGTAGTTTTATTAGTTGTATGCCTTCGCCAGCCAGTGGTGTTACAATTTACATCTATTTGTCCTTCTGGTTCAGAGTGAAACTGGGATTATACTCCCAGGTGGACGTTCACATGAACAGCTGTAAACATCTAAGATGCATAGTTGTTATTACACCACTCTTGAGTCCATTTGGGGAACATGTTCAATACACTACTGCCCCTGCAGCGAAATGGCTGCACAGTGTGTGTAGTCAGAACAAATTTGACGATCAGCAAATGTCCACACAGAGCCTTGCACACACCCTTTACTGATGAAATTTATGTCATTCAGACCCTAACACACCCTTGCATACTCACGAAAGTTGCCTTATGTTGAAAAATGGTCAGAAAAGTGCTTTTGCAGAACATTATGTCACAGCAATGTTGATCTTTGAACTTTCAAATATAAAATGTTATTATGTCAGAATCATATTCAATCAATTCTTGAGCTATGGTCAAAAATATGTTTAAGAAGTTCACAGTGACCACCAAAGTTTAATCTGTTGATCTTTAGGTCAAAGTAAATATTTGTGCCACAGACTTATGGATAACAAAAAGCATAATACTTTTGGTCATGTGTAAAAATGTACAGACATTTAGTCTTTTCTGTAAAATGTACATTCTCTGACTGCAAAAGCAGGGGGTCACTCTTTATTATGTGCATAACAGGCATATAAATAAATATCTATGTGTTATGGACTTGGCCAAACTTCTGACCTTTTGATTAGCTACCCAGAGCCCCAACTGTCAGGCCACCCCTGCATTTAAAACACACTTCATGACCTCACTGAGCTCCCAGCATCCATCCACCTGAAAACTTCTGGGATGAACTTAAAAGCAGATTTAATAAACAGGAACATCCGCTTATACACCTGGGGCAGTTATGCAAAGTAGCAATGTCTGCATAGTTCGCTTTGACACCAAAGCACAGCAGGACCCTTGTTTAGTCACTGTCAGAAAGTGTGACAGCTCTTTCAAATGTGGGTCTCCACAGTACTGAACAGGTATTTGTTATTTTCTGGCCACTGAGTGTACACTGCACAGTGTGGTTCAGATCCACAGTACATAAAATAAAACTGAAGTGCACACAGATAATTTCAATTTCAAAAACTATGGATTGCAGCATGTGGAGGTGAAATTGGGTGCTAACGTGCTCCAACTATGCTGCTAAAGATGCTACTTTAATAAAGGGTTTTAGATAAGACAGGTTGTTACAATGGACAGCTATGAAAAATCTAAACATTTATAATAGCAAAAAGTGCAGTTAGTGCAAAAGATGCAAGAGATGAATGCTGTTAGAAAACTGTTCATCATGTAAGTTAATATATTGATTTTACCACTCAGTGTATCCTCAGCGCAGCTGTTTATTTCTAACTTGTCAGCTGCACATTACTCTTTAACTTTAAACTTAATTCATTTAAAGACAGTATTCAAGAAGTGCAGTTAGATTTAACACTAACCATCCATAATGATGGATACGTGGAAATCACTTTATTTTTTGGGCTAAGTCACAGAGAAATCCTTTTTTTTTGTAAACATTCACTGTAATAAATAACAAGAGACTACTAAATTTTCTAGTATTTGGTGTATTAGCTGCAATACCAGCAGTGTAAAACTTATTTGGCAGCAAATCAGGATCAAGTATAAAAACATATTCATTTGTATAATGCATTTTCTGCATCATCAATAACATGGGAATGCATGGTGGTTTACCATGGCAACACCACACATGCTTTTCCCCTACTGTGACTGCACAGCTTTGTTCAGGTTTGTACATGTAACATAATCCTTCAGGTAAGACTCTGTATCACTCATACAGAAAACAATCAGGAAAAAGGGAGGCACTTCTTTCAGCAGATTTAAATCCCAAACTCTGAACATTACCTCCTCCAGAGGCAGTTAGCTGTGCAGGAGAAGTTACCATGGTGACCTAGCAGGGTAAGAGGGCTCCCTTTGTGACATTGAAAACTTTGGTTTAGACTCAGTGTGAGTCTCACATATCTGAGGAAGTACATTCTTGTTTCTAATGTGTTCCACTGAGAGTTGAGAATGCAATACTGAATTGTGACAGAATGTAAAACAAGGTGACAAAATTAGCACACCTCGGAGAAGGTACATGCCAGTAATTCTGTGAACATATATATGCAAATACATACATACTACAGACACATGCACATGAAAACACATGCATCTGATTGCTACAGAAGAAAGAAACTCGACTCAGTGAGGGACATCAAACGTGTCCCTACTTTAACATCCATGCCGATTCTAAATTCCCACAGCAGAAGCCTCTTCAAAAGACTGTGGGAACATCTCAAATCTGACAGACACACAGCTTCATGTAGCACCCCAGAACAGAAGAATCAATCGGAGTTGAAAAGTTTATCAGCTACAATTTACGTAACTAACCTTGATGTTAAAAAAAAATCTCCTGAGCACAAACCAAAAGGTTATCATCTGAGGACATCTCAGTTGTAGATACATGAATACATTACTTGACAGTTAAAGGATAAGGCTAGTGTTATCTTTTCGGGATCAACAATTTCACTGAGAATACTGAGGCCAACTATGAATTCATTTAGTTACTATCAGGCTGTCGCAGTGGGGGACATTTTTTTCATTGCCATCGACACAAAACACGCATTTTATTCAAATGGTAAATGGTAAATGGACTGCACTTATTTTCTTTAAGTTCTTTCTTTCTTTTCTTTTTCTTTTTTTTTCTACTTAGTGGTATCCAAAGCGCTTTACAATGTGTTTTGCATTTACCCATTCACACAAACATTCACACACCAATGGCGACAGAGCTGCCATGCAAGGAGCTTATCTGCCATTGGGAGCAACTTTGGGTTCAGTGTCTTGCCTGGCATGCAGAGGGGCGGGGGATCGAACCGCCAACCTTGCGATCAGTGGACAACCTGCTCTACCACCTGAGCCACAGCTGCCCTCAAAAACAACACTGCAACTATATCTTGGTAAATTTTTGATCACTTTGCTAGTTAACAAGCTCAGAAGTATTAAGAAGTTATACGAATCAGCACTCCATTTCTCAGCATCTGAAGTGTAAGTATGACAAGTGACATGGGACGTGTTCCTTGAGTCGAAGCCAGCAGGGTTTTTTTAAAACTAGTTTCTTATCACTGTTCTACTTTTCAGTCTTAACTGCATTTGTCAGTACCCCTCTATTTTTTTCATCTGTTTCTAGAGGAGTAGAGTTAAAAAAAAATCCATGTGTGGTGTTTGAATTGGTACATGATTGCACAAGGGATAGAGAATGCAGCAGATACGGCACCTGACTGCATCACTGTGCTTTCACCTCATATATTTCTCAGGATGTTCAATCCAAGGGTGACATCTCTAGTCTTTTTGGACTGTGCCTCATTTGTTCAAATACAAAACATCAGGGGAAATTTTGAACAAACATAAACAAAACAGGGGTGGGGAGGTGAACTAGCTTCAAAAAAAGAACAAAGGGATGAGGCCCCAGGTAAAAGTGAAGAGGTTATTGGCTCCTGCGCTGTGTGGGAGCAGGGCCACAGTGATATCAGAATGCCTGCACTCTGACGTCAGCATCAACCCGAGTGGCCAACCTTTAGAGTGCTGCAGGCTTTTTGTTTTTAGTTGTCTTGGGGTCTGTGTGCAGGGCACTTCTTTGTTCTTTTTTTTTTTGCTCACACCACCTCAACTCTGGCCACTTTTCCTCTATTCCTACAAAGTATTCATCTGGCCGCTCACTGTTTACTACTACTTTGCACCCATGACCAGGTTTCTTCCCTTTTTATACAACTATTTTTCCATTTTTTATTTATTAGTATGCTTGACTGTTACACTGTTTGGCTGCTGCTTGAAGAGTGATTGTGTGAATACATGCAGCAGTTGCTAATGAAACCATGACAGAAATCAACTTAATGTATTAGCTGGTTACTTCTGAGCCTCTTGGCTTTCTTCACTGTGCTACCAACGGCAATCAATAATTGGAGAGAGGTTAATAGTTAATTAACTTGAGTTACACTGGAAGGAATGTTAACTATGCAACATTTCAGACACCACTAATGTCTGAAATTGAGTTATACAGTAAAACACACAGCCAGGGGAGAAATCATGACAAACGGCACCAGCTTCTAAATAAAGAATATCCGTGATAGAAAAAAAATAAATAAAACGCAGTACGAAACATGGAATTCAATTCAGTAACCCTGCAAAAAAGTTCCTTAGAGGAGCCTATTAAATTTGTTCCAGAAAAGATGCCTCCACTCCGGTGATTTCTGCATCCACACGGAATTGAAGTGTTCTGATTTGAATATAAACTCTGTGAGGTGTTATGAAGGCGACAAGCGTTCACATTCTTCTAATTTAGGTACAGCTGATATTTTTTTCTTAAGTGTGCATTTCAGGATACTGCAAAACACAGAATATCATAGCAAAGAGAAAATGAATTAAGATGGGGAAAAAATAAAATAGTACACAGCTGAAAGGAACTGCATAACTTCCAGCACAGTACCTGTGATGGCTGACTTGCAGCTCTCCAAGAAGTTGATTCTTGAACCACTGGTCGAAGTCCACGTTATCAAACAATTCATATGCTGCCAGTCCCACTGCATTGTATACTGAAAGCAAAACAACCACAGACAGAAAGCCAATATTGGTTAATCACAGTATTAAAAGTTCTACCGAGAAAATTAAACATTTATCAAGTACAGTAGTCAGGACATCAAGGAGTGGAAGAGGTACCTCACTCCACAACCCATCAACACGCTGGACAACTCTCTGACCATCCCCTCCCCATCCCCTCAAACATACAGTTGTGGTCAAAAGTTTACATACACTTTTAAAGAACATATTGTCATGGCTCTCTTGAGTTTCCAGTTATTTCTACAACTCTAATTTTTCTCTGATACAGTGATTGGAACAGATACTTCTTTGTCACAAAAAACATTCATGAAGTTTGGTTCTTTTATGACTTTATTATGGGTTAACAGAAAAAGTGACCAAATCTGCTGGCTCAAAAATATACATACAGCAATGCTAATATTTGGTTACATGTCCCTTGGCCATTTTCACCTCATTTAGGCGCTTTTGGTAGCCATCCACAAGCTTCTGGTAAGCTTCTGGTTCAATCTTTGACCGCTCCTCTTGACAGAATTGGTGCAGTTCAGTTAAATCTGTTGGCTTTCTGACATGGACTTGTTTCTTCAGCATTGTCCACATGTTCTCAATGGGGTTTAAGTCAGGACTTTGGGAAGGCCATTCTAAAACCTTAATTCTAGCTTGATTTGGCCATTCCATTACCACTTTTGATGTGTGTTTTGGGTCATTTTCCTGTTGGAACACCCAACTGCGCCCAAGACCCAACCTTCGGGCTGATGATTTTAGGTTATCTTGAAGAATCTGAAGGTAATCCTTCTTCATTTTCCCATTTACTCTCTTTAAAGCACCAGTTCCATTGGCAGCAAAACAGCCCCACAGCATAATACTACCACCACCATGCTTGACGGTAGGCATGGCGTTCTTGGGGTTAAAGGCCTCACCTTTTCTCCTCCAAACATATTGCTGGGCATTGTGGCCAAACAGCTGGATTTTTGTTTCGTCTGACCACAGAACTTTCCTCCAGAAGGTCTTATCTTTGTCCATGTGATCAGCAGCAAACTTCAGTGGAGCCTTAAGGTGCCGCTTTTGGAGAAACGGCTTCCTTCTTCATGGCAGCCTCTTGGTCCATGGCGATGCAAAACACGCTTGACTGTGGACACCGACACCTGTGTTCCAGCAGCTTCTAATTCTGTGCACTTTATACTGACAAACAATTGTTCGCACTGTTGCTCTTGGAACCTGCAGCTGCTTTGAAATGGCTCCAAGTGACTTTCCTGACTTGTTCAAGTCAGTGATTCGGATCCGTGCTGAGCTCCTTTGACTTTCCCATTGTAGCATTTGTGGGCGTTTGTATCCAATGAGCTCTATTTAAATGGCCTCAGAGAAGTCACCAGCTGTAGTCACTCATACTCACTCACAAAAAGTTAAGAGGCCATGCTATGAAGCTCATTTCATTGACACAACTTTCTAAGTCACCAAAATTGCTAATTCATGTCACTGTATGTATATTTTTGAGCCAGCAGATTTGGTCACTTTTTCTGTTAACCCATAATAAAGTCATAAAAGAACCAAAAAAGAACTTACCTTTTTGTGACAGGTAATTTCAACACAAAACACTTGTGCTAAAAAAGGATTCATGATCCTTGAGGACCTAGGACACCTAATCTGTCTCTATACCTCACAGTGAGCAGTGATTCCTAACACATCTCAGGGGGTCATCAGGTGGAAACCTCCCATCAACGGTGTTTCGCCTACTTAGTCCCACGACACCCCCAGGAGGCTAGGCGGTGAACTCTGGCGTCCCAGAGCCACCCCCCCTAGTGCCAGTTCACACTGCTCCTACACAATCCAAACAGCACTGCCACATTCAACTGACCCAGACCTGTTTAGGAGATGCTCCAGGTAGTGACCAGTGCCAATGCTCCCCCTTCTCCCTCACTACCTTTACTTCCCCCCCCCCCCAACTACTATTATTTCTCCTACTCCATATCCAGAGACTCTAGCAGGCCACTCCCTCACCTTATATACACTTACTTCCTCTTCCTAGATCTCTGCCTATTGGGAAAGGGAAAATGGGGCAGGGAAGGCAGAGCAGAGGAGAGGTGTCTGTCTGGACTGTATCCTCTCCTCCTGCCGGGTTAGGCATGTCCTCTGCCTTCCCCTTCTCCCTCACTGCCTTTACTTCACCCCCCAACTACTATTGTTTCTCCTAATCCATATCCACTGACTAAATCTTGCAGCCTCATCTGACATCTCCCTCACTGTCTTCCTCAAATTCTGCCCCTGCACTCCCAGCTCCCTCAAAAGTGAAACAGCTGACCCTGCAACAAAACTTCTACACCCCACTTCAACTGGACGAACTCTGGTCTTCCATCCTCTCTGCTCAGATTCTGTCTTCAAGTCAGCATATCTAGTCTTCTTCCTCTCATAAGCTGCCTCCACTGAATTTTCCCAAGGAACTGTTAGCTCAATGAAATACACAATCTTTTCACTCACTGACCACAAAACTATGTCTGGCCTCAGATTAGTACAAACTATTTCCTGGGGAACGACTAGCTTTCCTCCCAAGTCCACCTGCATTTCCCAATCACTATCACAAAGAAGCATCTGCTCCAATCACTCTGTCAGAGAAAAAATAGAGTTGTAGAAAAAAAAATGGAAACTGAAGAGAGCCATGGCATTATGTTCTTTACAAGTGTATGTAAACTTTTGACCACAACTGCAATGTCTTTGTTCTGTACTAATTCATGTGCAATATCACTCCTGTATGCTACATAATACATGAAATAACTACTTATTATATTTATTATTTAATTATTTTTTAAATACAGAATTCTGGGTATTTATATTTTCATTTTTTATTTTTATGTATTTTTATGCGATCTTTATAATATGTACTTATTTTATTCTTTGAATGTATATTTCTATATAGCTTCTCTGCTGCTCTTTCTTTTACTCCTTTATTCTTTAACTTCTTTGTTTTTACAAAGCTGACTCTGACAAATGCACAAAGAATTCTAAAGTACCTGTACTGTCATGTAATTGTGCAAATGATTACACTACTCTACTCTACTCTACTCTACTCTACTCTACTCTACTCTACTCTACTCTACTCTACTCTACTCTACTCTACTCTACTCTACTCTACTCTACTCTACTCTACTCTACTCTACACCAGGGTATATTTATTCACACTACACTGCCTAACTTCTCTGCCTTTATTTTAGTGTTTAAAGCTTGGCAAGTATATTACTTGAGCAACGAGATAACATAACAATAACACACAAAGATACTCTTCAGGGAGTGTAATAGTGATAAAAATGTGGAGGAAGGCAATAAAAAGAAAAAAGAAAAAGACTGGATTAGAAAAAAGGTGACAGTATGAGAACAATTTAATACAGAGGGATAAAGGAACACAATCAATACAAGTGGAAGAGATGTTGCCTGCTACTATTTATATTTGATCTTCAAAAGTAATGAATTTTTAGATGGTAAAAAGAACGAGAACATGAGTGCAAGGAAAAGAACAAAGGCAGACAAAGGAAAAGATTTAATGGGACAGAAACAGATTTTTTCCATTACTTTAATTCTGGAGTGCTAAGGCTGGTGGTGGGCAAGAGTATACTGGGTGGTATGTGTGTGTGTGCGTGTGTGTGATGTGTGTGAGAGTGAATAAACCTAAGCCGGGGTAACAAGAAAGAGATGTAAAACACAGTAGCTGTCTCTCAGCAGAGTGATTTTTTTAAAAAAAACTTATATAGAGCAGTTAAATACTTCAGATATGTTTTCTGTCATTTATCATAAGAAAAAGATAGGTAGATGGGAGGATGAGCAGAAAGAAGGTCTTTGTCTTATCGCAAAAACCTTTAATGAGTTAGTATTTACAGATAACTAAATCTGGTGGGAGACTGGAAACTCCATATAGCAAAAACATGCATTTCCATTCCTCCTTGGAGGGAAAAGGGAACTGAAACTACGCTAAGAGGTCTGGAGTGATCTACACCGTTGTTAATTCTTTGTTAGCACCATAATTATCACATTGTGTGTTGTTACACTAATAGAGTACCATGCTTTTTATTCCTGACACAATTTGGTTCAACTTGGACCCAAACGAGACATTTTTAGCTGTAATTTTATTAGTGCAAAAAGGCATGTCCAAGGGCTAATGGTGTACTAAAATATTTTAATATTTTAGAAAGAGGAAGTCAATGCTGCTGCACCTGGCTGCAGTGTTAAAATGACAAATATGGGACTGATGCAGGAGGTACAAACATATGTGAACACCTTATGGATGTCTGCAGCAACAGAGACTAATAATATAGCTACAAGCGAATATCATAGCTGAGCAAATGTCACGGGCATTTGTCACCTATAAGAGGAGCCCTGTCTACTCCATATGAAGCATGACTATAGCACATACTGCATGATGATTAATGTGTCCAGTCTTCAGAAGGCATACAGTGTTGGGTTGGGGCTAACAAAAACACTTCTTTTCACAGCAATGTAACAACGGTCGTAGTTTATAGTTACATTACCACTTATTTCCTTGTTTGATGCCCCTTTGGCTCTTTAATCTGCTTTTCTCTCATGGGTACAATTTTCTGCCACTACTGCTTCTACAGCAGCACAGCTTTATCATACCAGTGGTGTGTGCTGTTTTATCTGCACTGTCAACAGGCTGCTGAGATCTCTACAGGCAGCAAGTTTCAACAGAGAGGCCCTTTTAGCAAGCAGTGATTTAGCTGTATGAACCATAAAAACCACAAGAGTGGCAGCCCAGGCCTGTCGAAGAGTTATAAATACTAAAAGGAGGCAGAGATCGGAGAAAGAGACACTGTAAGTGAGAAAAAACAAGTTGACCACAAAAGTGAGAAATTGAGTGTGAAAGGAAAACAGAATAAAAATGCAACCCAAAAAGCCAATCTCTGAAAACAATTAGGATTTTCACGTGATTACTCAAACTTAATACCTTAGTCTGAAAGAATTGTTATGCATCCTGTTGCTCTATTTATTCAAATCTGTGTCAGTGTAAATATGTCTCAATTCACATTGCTCTCCCTTTCCATCTGTTCGCATTGCTTGGGATTATGGTTGGAAAATTTAAAAACAATGCAAATTTGACAACCTTCACATTTGTAGTTAAGGATTAAATTTTTAAAAATGAAATTTTTATCAATAGCAGTTACTGAACCAGCAAAAGCAGGTAAGTCTCTTGACTGACCTGCATCCTTCATTAGCAGCTGAACAGGGTCTTCCACATTGGTCGGACCTGCAAAGACACAATGTACACTGGATGTAATTTCAGTGGCAACATAGACTGCACTTGCAGAATGTGCTCTGACAATATGCCCACTATACAAACATTGCTCAGTGACAACAAAAGGTGTGCAGAAATCAATGGAACATATCATAACACAGATAAAAAATTAAAGAGCACTGGCCTCCACTGTATTAGCCTTTCCTTAGTCATTTTACTACTCTGTTCTGTCTCTCGATTAGGCCTTGCTGTGTACTCAGGTTTCAAAATCAATAGATGCCTTCTTTCAACCAGAGAATTACTCAATCTAGCGTTTTCCTTGCTCCAGCAGTACCAATTTCCACTCCGTCACCTGAAAAGGAAAGCAGCTTGAGAGACAGGGCAGAAGCAGACCCTGTAATCCACCCATGTGAGCAATGGCACCACTAATTCAGCAATAGAACAGGGGACACACACCACTAACCCCAGGAGACTGGGAGCAAAGTGCCGAAGGTACAGTATGTGTGTATGTGACAGAGTGACAACAGAGTTCAGAGCAGTGTTTGTAATGGTGGTCACCAGGGAAACGTCACAGTATTGTCAAGTCTCTACACTGCACATTAGAAGTACCATGAGGCAACATGAACAAAGCTATGAGCTTTTCTGTTTTCTGATATATGAAATATGTATCCCTTGCTCTGAGGTAGCACGCTTCCATTTAATGATGGGAAATATAAGGTTTGAGATCCCAGTGGTATCTGTGAGACATTCAAAAACAAAGGCAACATAAAGCGCTTTACATGCAGATGTCAAAAATTAGATAGATTTGTCAGCACAGCACCACAAACAGCCTGTACAATGATAATAAAAGGAATCACTTTATTTATGTATTTTAGAGTTGTATTAGAACATTAGTTTTAGCTATGTGTACCTGATTAAATGCCTCGTGACTATACATTTTCCTTACCGTTAACAGATGTTTAAAAATTCAATGAAAAAAGAGCAGACTGTGTGTCGGGCAGGCAATAATTTCTGAATTGACATTTAACTGACCCTGGAGATTCTGAACCATATCGAGTAGCACTGGTGTCAGGGTCTGGCTGTAGTTGTGGAAGATATCCAGGAACAATACCTCCGTACAGGGCTGAATACAGAATAAGAGCAGAGGAGACAAAAAGGACAGTTTACTGGCAGAACAGAAGTCAAACACGTGCTGTCACTGTATGTGGAAGGCATTGCAATAATTCATGTTTTTTTATTCCCCCCCAATATCTCAGCGCTTCACTTTCTTAGCAGTTTTATCAGGCACTCAATGGTAGCAGTGGGAAAACATCACATTCATAAAAAAATAATACCAAGAGGTATGACAGAGACAAACTGGTCAACAATGCATCAAGTCCCCAGTTCAATACAAACGTCAATGTGACATTGTCAGGGGACTTCTGTGTTTGTGTGTCTGTGTTCAATAGGGAAATAGTCCACCCACCTTCATTAGCTTATTGGTTTTAGGTGTCACAACAAAATCGATATTTAGTAACAGGTGTGAGAAATTTGAAATGGGCTCCACCTATTTGTGAATGCATGCTATACATTCACAAATTCTTCTATCTACAGTATCCGTGACATCTCACAGCACAACAGAATAACCTTTTCTCCCAAATGTCAAAAGGCCAGAGGTCTCAAAACCTAATAAGACGAACACAAACCCCTGCTCCATAAAGGCAGGTGGTAATATTGATAGAATTAGAATTGGTGACCATGGAAGGAATAGATGGACACTGACATTTGATCCATGAACCATCCTGAGCAGGACAGTGAGCTAATCTGAAGGTCAAAAGGAGGAATTGCACTGCTGGGAAAAGGGACAAGCCCATCAGTTGGGTGTTAAACATATACCAGTCCCTCCACGAATTCGCGATGCTGCGATCGCAACAATTAACGCAAATTCAACCAATTTCCGTGAATTCTGTGTGGCCTTGCAATTTTGTCCAACCACCGCGCCTTTTCCATAATTCTGGCCAGCCTCCCATGAGTTCCACCAATCACAGCAGTCCCCAGCACAAACGTAATGCACGTACGTCACCAGATTCACTTCCTTGTTTATGGTTTGAAGATGCAGACATGTGCGAAAGTAAATGTCTCTCACTTACCAACAGCAATTACTGCTAAAGGCCGTGCAAAACAAAACCCTGATGTTCTTCACAAAAGCGGAGGTAAACTGTTTTGCACCCCATGCAATACTGAGGTGGAACACAAACGAAAATAATCAATTGACAAACATTTTTCTACCGCGAAACATATTAGGAGAATGGGTGAAACGAGTGGACCACAGACCAGACAAATCACTGTGATGGAAGCTGTTGCATCCACATCTGTTGCGAGCACTGAAAGAATGAAGGTAATTTAGATTGATTAATTGACGTAACAAGCTGTGAGCATGTGTGTGTGAATACATGTGTGACAGGATGTGAAATTAACTTTGTAAACTTTAAAATTTTTAAAAGAATTATACAAAACAAAGAAAAAAATGCAACTTTTTAGCAATTTTCACTGTCTATCGCAACAAATACGCTTAAAACACCGCAACTTACATCGCTTTTTTTTTTTTAGAAAAGCTGCTGTGAATTAAGGCATTTTAGGTCGCGACAATCTTGAAAAACACCTGCGAAATCCTGGAGGGACTGATATACAGGCAAGAATGTGTCAATTCAGATGCTGTCCTAGACCAAAACATAATCCAAACTCAGTCTGACACCTATACTATTTTTATTCTCTGCATAGATCCGCAGAGACATCAAAGTGTATTTTCTCAAACTTCCAGTCATATCTACATAATAACCTACATTAAAATTACTCACTGTAAAAGCATGAGAGAGTAGGAATGGGACCTTACACTTAATACACTTAAATACATAACAAGAAAATATAATTTGACAGCTGGTGCTTACATTTTTAAAGGTCTTTGTATACTTCAACAAAAGCACTAACAACCTATTAAAAAAGGAACACTGATGTATTTAAAACTATTGAAATATCTGTTTTCTACTGACAATACTAAAGTGTGAAGTGATTACCTATTTAATAAGTTCTGTACTGTAATCCCACTTTTCTTCTGCTGCAGCATGCTTTAGATGAATAAAACTTCTACAACAACCTTGGGGTTCAGTGAGAGAATGCTTTACTGTACTTCAAAGAATCGGTAGGGCAGAAATTTGTCAACTGAAGTGATGAAAGTGAGCAGAACGGGGCACAACACAGAGAGGGCAGAGAAATGAAATAGTAGGATGACGGATAAGAGATTAGGTCGTGCATCAGCAACAGCTGAAGATAAGCCTCTGCCAACTAACTCAGCCACAGAGGCGAGCTATAAAGCTCCAGGCACCACTAACTGTTTTATGAAGCTCTAATGTACACAATCTTTTATGCACTACCACATAAAACACAGTTTGAATTTCTTCAAATGTTGCACAAAATAAACACATTAGTGAAATTAAATCTGCCTTTATTCTTCTTTTATTCTACATTTTTATGGGTTAAGATTTTAAGCTCTACCCAGAAACTTACAAAGTTTTTGGTCATCAGCATTCCACTTAAGGCTCAGGGAGCAAGCGTTGATGGTGAAATTTTTTTTATGTGATGTGATTTCGGCAGCAAGCCTGTTATGCCATTTCAATACGGAACAAAAAACCGAAGTGACTGAGTGGCTACACTCTGGCCAGTGCCTGCATAGCATCAAGGCGAACACAGAGAGACTCTTGACGTCAGCACTGTGAACCCTGACCTCAGGTTTGAATCCAAATCAAAGCACCCTATCTCTAACAGCAACAACACACTGACTCAGTGTAAAAATGTATATAACATATAAATACATGCACATGCACACACACTCCACTAATGCTTATACATAACATATACACCGATCAGCCACAGCATTATGACCACGGACAGCTGAAGTGAATAACATTGACAATATTGCTACTATGTGGTGTTCTGCTGGAAAACCTTGGATTTTCTAAGTCTCATCCATGTTGATGACGCTTAGACACACAAATAAACATTGTCCCACAACAAGCACACTCCCTCATGCAAATGGAAATCCCAAATGTCACTGGCCTACCCCCACAGGAAAATTCACCCCACCACATGGAAAAAACATCCAACACTCAGGAACATGTTGAGGAACATGACAATGGCCCAACATGTTGATTTGACCTCCAAACTTCCTACACCCCATTGTGATCAAGCATCAACAGGATGCAGTGGAACAAGTTGGATTGACAGAGGCCCCACTGCACAAGCCAGAGTACTTAAAGGATCAACTGTCAACATCCTGGTTCCAGGCCCCATAGGACACTCTGAGAGGTCCTACTGCCCATGCCAAATGGTTCAGAGCATTTTTGAGCAAATAAGGGGGACCAACACAATATTAGGCAGGTGGTCATAATGTTATGCCTGATCGGTGTATGTACATGCCCAAGTGCAACTCTTGCACAACGTACACTGCATGTCAACTTTACAATTTCTTGCTCCCCAATGTTTATGAGTTGTTCTATATTTTAAGGAGTGTTTTTTTTCCGTGTCTAGTTGGCATTGCACAGCCTTTGGAACACTCTATGCTTTTCAGTGCCTGTACTGTATGAGCACGACAGATAAAATCTCTCGAGTTACGAGAAACAGTGTGTATATAACCATCTTCATTAGGCATTTTTAAACATTAAAATATGGTCATCCTATTGTTTGGGTAGTTAAGCTGAAGATATGACATGGACCAATTCTTTGTGTCTCTTGTGCAAATCTCTGTCTTTACTTACCCGAAGACTGTATTTCCAAGAGTCGCCACCTGTTTCTTCAACGGCTGCAGAAACGATAAAACATGTATCTATGAGAAAATGCTGATCTAGAGGTTACCAAACACTGTACATCTTGACTGAGCTCTGCTGATATAAATATACTGTGACACACTCATGTATGGTTGTGTTGGACTAAAAGATTAAATCCAAATGTCAACAACTTTTTCTCAGCGTTCTAAATGTTATGTCTGAGTGATCAGTGCCATTACATCAAGTCTGCGAGGGAACTGGGCTGCAATAAAATCTAGTACTAATATCTAAACACCAAGATCTTTACCCTGTTATCTTTTTCATTGCACACTTTTCTCAGTGGAAATGAGCACTAAAAAACATGGGGAAATGCTGCTTTAGATAAATGAGGCTCCTGACAAAAGCTATAATTTTTGATGAGCAATGTGAATTGCGTTAAATACTGACGCATCCACACTGTTAATATATATTTGCCTCAATGATTTGTCTAATGCTACAAATTATCACACATAAATCATAGCTAAAGATATTTCTACTGATACCACATCACTACTACATCAATAAAATGATGCAATGCATAAATCCTGCTGAAGTTTGCAGGAAGAGCTATATTGCTGACTTTGTAAATTGTCAAACTGAATAACCCTCGCAGTTCCGGACTTGCAGAGAGCACGCCTGTTAACTCTGCCAGTCTGCAAGTCCAGATAAGTCTAGACATTTGGATTCAGCCTGTGTATCCGGGGATGTGCTATTACCAAAGCTCTCAGGGTCCTCTTCCCACATTGCCAGCTCTTCCTCTGTGAGAAGGAAGTAGTGTGAGACGAGCCGGCGTCCAATCTCTGTCAGCGTGGGGTGTGTGAAGAATGCTGTCTTGATCTTGTGAGCCTCCAGACTCTCAGGTTTACTGTCTGAGGGAGGGGGAAGGCAGAGAGAGAGCAGTGGTGGGGAAAGAAGAAGAATGAAGGGAGTAGGAAAAAGTACATTTACCCATTCATACAACACATGTTGTATGAATGGGTAATATATAAGTTTTCTTATATATGAAAACTTTCAAGTTTTCATATATAAGAAATCTAAGGAACCAATCCTGTCAACTTGCATGGTAGGACTTTTCAGATTATTATTACCCACGCCGACAGAGTCAGCCGTGGGTAGGGCGGTCACGACTGTCCATCTGTCTTTCTGTTGGTAGCTATGTCCACACCATAACTCAAGAACAAATACAGTCAGGATAATCAAACTCAGCACAGATGTTGATCCTGACCTACCCTGGTTACCCATTAATTTTGGGGTTCAAAAGGTCTAAGGTCAAGGTTGCAGGGCTACCTGCCATGTTTAGGAAGGCATACGGCATGAGTCTTCATCTCACTTGAGTGCATGCTAGTTTTGCTTCAGAATTGGCTTCCAGTTCAAACCTGTGTGGTTAAATTACTCCAGTATTAAATTTTGCAGTTGTGCAGCAGAGAGTAATTTCACAGAGTTTGTGCAAAGTCGTAGATTAGCTAGTAAATACTATATCCCTGCATTCTGCTAGAAACAATGGTGCATAGTTAAATTTAAGCCTATCTGAGTTAGAAAGAGGTTATTTTCATTAGGAAAAAAATCTGAATATGCAACACTGACACAGGCATGACATTTTAGGGATTAAATCAATGACAATACAGAGGGACTTGCATTAATCAGTTCTTTAGCTTCTCCCCTTCCCTATATAACTTTGCTACTTGAGATACTTTGTTTTCCTGTTTTTAAGAAACTAATCCTTAAGTCGGATGTAACTCTGACAACACATTCAAACATTCAAAGGAACACCAGGCTTTTAACCAATAAACACAAAAATGCCACTCACTAGAAAGATGGCTTAGGAGAAAGATCTTTAGTGAGGTGACCACACTAGCTGGCGGAAAAGAAACCAGGTGCTGTGCTCCATCGCTAATGAAGCACTGGAGGCTTCTTGACAGCTTGAAATAATAAGTATGGTGAGGTATAGTGACACTGATTGTACTACAGTACTGTGCTTTCAAAAGCTCTGTCAGTGATCATCTTCAAAGATCTTGTGACAATATCTGTGGCCTCCAAATCATAGACCAAAATTCAGTTTTGCTTGTCAAGTTTCCATTTCAACCTTTCTACTCATCATCCATGTCTGCAATTGTTACCACTCATCAATCATGTATTTTTATTGTGCCATATCTCTTCAGTTATTACTTTTTTCCTACTTTTTGGAGTCTTCTCAAAACCATCATATCCTACCTTCAATGTTCTTGGCAGGTTTGTAGGCATCATTCTTGACAATCATCTTGATGAGGTTCATGCACTGAACAATGAAGCGCTCAAAGGTCACTCCCTCTCCTGCAGGTGTGAACACGTAGCTAACAGCAAATTCCAGGGATCGCTGGATTAGGGGTATAAATGCACATGGATGGTACTCCAGGAAATCTAACAACTACATGAAAGAGAAGGGGAAAATAGCACAAAAGACATGGACAGATGGGGAGAACGATTTAAAAAAATGATCTAAAAGCTATTATTAGTCAGCAAAACCTTTAATGCAAAATGTACAACTTATTCCTAAAGAATGAAACAGACATTTCTCTTTCTACGTTATGTAATAATATATGAGCCAACTCACAACTTTAGTGTAAAGTATGATCGTCTTTTCCAGCTTTTCTCTGCATGTGCTGTCGGAACCAATCTGGCGACCTGAAACACAACAACCACACAGACTTGTCATTGCAGTAAACTTACTACAAACATACATCATCCTTGGCCAGTCATAAGTTGGCAGTACAAACATGAGGTACAGTTATTTGGTTTAAATGTATCTTTTCAACTTTCATTTAAAAAATCCTAATTTCTTTCTAATATGCTAATGATTATAATAATCTCTTGGCTACAAATGCAAATCCTGAATAAAACAGTTATGATGCTCTCTGATATACAATTAGAGTGAGAATTTTTTGTATTTAAGCTTTTGGAGTTGCTGGATGTACATTACAGCAACAGGAATATAGAAAGGAAATACTCTTTTTTGAATCCTTGCTGTGATTACAAACGGAGCCAGGCTAGTTTTATCTTACCCCTCAGTCCAGTCTTTACATTCAGCTAAGTAACCATCAACAGATTCCAGCTTCATACTGGAGCTATGACAGCTAAATTCCAACACAAAATGAACACCTGTATGCAAAACTATTCCTTTAATAATGATTTAAAAGTGCCACAATATCCACAAAAAGACTCGAGGTGTTGTTGTAATAATCTTTGGTTGAATTGAAACACCTTAAAGGAGGATGCTGAGGATTCGACAGCATGATGTGTTGAGATTCTGAACTTTCCTCTTCTGAATATTTAACCCATACATTCAAAAAGGCATACTGTGCCAACGGTTGATAATTACATTTTAAAATGAGTCATAATTAATTCAGAGGAAACCTTTTCAGTATGACATGGAACATTGGATTGGTAATTGTCTTCCACAGGTGTCTGATCTTATCTATTCAATGCACTCATGATGGACCTATGCAAAAGGGTAGAAAAAACCCTGAACAGTATGAATGAGTCATTAGTTTAGATAAATAATCAATGTTCATATATTGAAAATATCTTGTTGAGATATAGCTGTCTTTTGGAAGAGAAACACAAAAATCAAGTTACATATACATAAGATAAAAATTGAAAATAATTCAGTCCAAACAACCTTCAAACACCATGCTACATTTATCAAAACAATGACAAATATTAACAGAAATATGAGCAAATAAAGCTTCTCTCAGAGGCAGGAGTGTCTCCAACTTGAAGCAGTGTTGCAGCTCTTTCCAGCAGTAAGGTGCTGAGAAGAAGAAAGACTTTCCCAGTTCAGATTTAGTAATGAGGAACTATCAAGGCCAATCTCTCCTGTGAAAAAGGTTTTCATTGCTGAGCTCAGCTGAAGATGTTCAAAATCTTCGAAGCTTGGTTAGCAAAAGCCTTACAAAGAAAGACACATGTAAGTTGATGCCTCATAGATACCAGCGATGACCCTCTGACCTTGATGCAAAAAGGCCATCTCCATAATGCATTCTCAGCTGCATGGTGGCTCGCATAATGTTTATTCTATTTTCTGAGAGAGACAAGCTCTGTATCAGTAAAAGAATCTCATTTGAATTTATAATATCTAAACAGATGTTAAACATGGGCCTTGTAGAAGGATCCGTTATCTAACCACATTCTTAAGTATATATAATGGCCAATTAGATCTCCATTTAGAAAATGGTTAGGATATTGAGCACGGAAGTGGTATAAGCTCATGTGAAATCAAAACAAATTGTCTTTTTTGGAGTTTAAAAAAAGTTTTAAATTATGGAAGAATTACAAGGAAGTCACCAGGTCACAAAAGCATCCCGTAATCTGTTGAAAGCCTGATTTGCAGAAGGGCCAGCAGCATACAAGATGGTATCATCAGCATAAAAAGGGGGGATTACAATCCTGGGCTGAAAAACGAAAATGATTTATGTACAGTGTAAAATTTAGTGGACCGCCTGTTGTGAGACACTTTATTTAGCCATCTTTGGACTTGAAACTACTTTCAACAATAGTTTGAACTCCACCAAACTGAACAGAGAGCAACATATTTAACAAGAGGCGGTGATAAATAGTGTCACAAGTCTTGGATTGATTTAAGTGCAGCAAAGTGTTGCTTTTCAGCAAGTGAGTTAGCAGTACCATCCACAACAGCAGAGGTAGCAAACTGCAACAAGGGCAGTAAGAGGGAAAAAAAGAGTGCTTAGGACATGTGAGGAAATTAATTTATCTTCATTGAATATATGAAACTTCATTTTCTCTAAGGTCAAATTCCCATTTCACCTTGCAGCCCAGTGATAGTCCCACGGGCCCATTACAAGCATTGGTGCACAAAATAAAGTACAGTAATAAAAGAACTCAAAAAATGAATGACTCACTCCCTCTGATGTAAATTTTGCCTCCATAAAACCAGTCATGATGCTAGAGCCAATAGCAATGCCCCATATAGTTTACTTTCTTGTCAACTTCACTGATTAAATCAGCAGAGACAATAACAGTCACTGGCATTCCTCCAGTCACTTGTGAATAGGCAGGGTCATTGTTTCCACTTGCTTTATGCACATATAATTTCTATTGGCAAGCACTTATTGAAAGTGATAATAGATTCATTAAATCTGGTTAGCTGGCTCAAAGACTGCTTTGATTACTTGCTTCTTTCAGATTTTGTACAGATCAGGGATTATGTAGATCAAACACAATTTTATTGATGTTGTGTCCATGCAATTTTTTTCCAGTGTTTGCAAGTGTCCGACAGCTGCTAATGTTAGCAGATGATGTGCAAAGTCATCAAAGTCACTGAGGTCATACATCTGAACCAACGCAATCTGTGAATCTGGACATAGACAGAAATGGATGATGATGATGAAACAAACGGGTATTCATTATTTCTGACAGATATGTAGCTTAGCAAAAAAGTTTTCAACAGTGTAGAGACAGACAAAAATAGACAGGTGACCTAGGCTGGAGGACAAACATCAGAGAGAAAGAGCCAGACATCTGAACGAACCACAAAGACTGTACCAAAAACAGCAGTTTATGTAGCTGACCTTATCAGGCTTTGCAGAGCTGATATTTCTCACCAGCACACTGTGAGCTGCCGTGCTGTTTCCCCTATCTCCGAGGCCCAAATACCAACACGACCCTGATCCTGTCTCCATTGCCATCAGCAGAGTGAATATTGGAAGTGATAGTTGAGCCTGATATCTCAAATGATATTTTTGCTAACATCTGCTGCTAATGCAGCTCTTGAGGTTGCGCCTGAGATTCTCTCACACCCCCTGGGTGTTGCTATGACAAACTTTTATGGAAAAGAAACAAATGACAATGACAATGAGCTCAGACAGTAAAAGCCGGCTTACATGACGGCCACTAAACTAGGGAGCTCGGGCTCATAGGTGTTTCCACCTCAGAACATTAACCTTGACCTTGAAGAGAATTCATATTCAAATTGTGCAGCTCAGTAAAACACAGTATGGTTAGATTCTACGTAAAAAAAAAAAAAAAACAGAATATCAGTAAAGTAGAAAAACATTGTTTACTTGATAGGAGGAGTCCAGGGGCACTGCTTTATTGCTTTATTGCTTGGATTTTATGTTCACATCTACGAAAGCACTGTTCTATCAAAATCGAACAATAACAAACAATAAATGGTGCTACAGTGAGCACAAGTTTTACTTACAAGTCTTGTGTTTTTTATACTTCAGAAGATAGAAAAAAAACAAACCCCTTAGCATGAATCCATCTGAACTTTTAATGTGACAACTAGATTGTGGTATGCTTATGAGACCTCAACTCTGGGTATCATAACCAGTCTTAGATTTTGAAGTATGTGCCTTCTGCATGCACTACATGAAGCACCAGTAGCTGTATTTGTTTACAGAAGTGAGAAGTCTAGGACCAGAGATTCAGGATGGAGAAAAAGACAAGTACTCACAGCATTCCAAGAACTGTTTTAGCCTTTCAAATACTGCATTCAGGAACCCCTGAAAAGGAAAAGATGAAGAGAGGGTGAGATAAAGTTTAATCTCTTCAACATTTCTGCAGTTAAATCACTCATGATTGCAACATAAGTATTACCCAGAAGCAGATATAGTAACAAGGGAATAACTGGTGTTTATGTGTTGTGCATGTGCACATACTCAGGAGTATAAACAAAAGTGTCGGCTTCACCTTGTGAAAGAGAATCAATTTTGCTGTAGCCTGGTGTAGTTGTGGATTAGCATGGGAAATCAGATGATAGACGGAGATGCAAACTCTTAGTGTTAGTACTGCAATAATGTTCAGCCATGAGGTCAACAGCAGAGTCATTAATCACACATCCATCAAACACACCCAAGCCACAAACTAAAGCTCCTAACAGGGTTAATGAAGAAAGAGGAGGTCACAGGAAGAGCACAAAGAAGAGGGTGGGAGATGGAGAAGGCAGCTCACTGCAGGCATTCGCTATATGCTAATGGTGGGATTTAGAAAAGAGGCAGACGCAAGGTGGATGAAATAAAGGAAGAAAATAATAGCTAAATAGGGCACACAGGAAATTACAAAATGCAAGTGCTAAAAAGAAATGACTGAATCAATCACAACAAAAAGAAAAGTGTGGCTTTCGGCACTGCCGGGAAAGAAAGGATTAAGTAAAAAGTAAACCAATGCAGGAAAATGAACTGAAAAATGAAGACAGAGTGGCGGGCTTTAAATGGGCATGTCAGCAGTACTGTAAGAAGTAGTTTGTAAAGAGAAATGACAGACACCAATCAACAGCCTAGTTTGATTGGTGAATACATCCAACAGAAGAGCAACGGGTGGGAATTTAGGACTAAACATTAGTAAATGTTTTAGCTGTGTGTGGTCAAAAATACGTGCACTGACTAGCTACAGGTTTAAAAAGCAGGTTGTTCATTATAGTGGTTTAACTCAATGTGCCTCTTTTAATCTGTATTGTTTCTGATCGTGACACAAAGATACTAGGTGACTCCTATCTGTTAGTTACCGACATACTGAGTAGCTATACTGATTTCTAAATTGATTTCTGTCTGTAATGAACCACATCTATTGAGATGTCTGCTCTAGCCTCACTCCTGTAGTGCTTCTTTGAAAATCAAGCCAGGAGGATAAAAAGTCATTCAACTGCAAAATAAGTTTTAAAATTCATCACTGTGGCAGCCAGTGTGAAAACTAACAATGTTCTTCTTTCTTAGTCAGTACTTTCCAACTCAGTGCAGTTCTCCGGCAATGCTGCCACAGTGGTGATTAGAAAATAAACCTAATCTGTCCAGAATGCTCATGTCATGTGTGAAGAGACTCATTGTAGAGCAGTTCTTTACAGGAGGCCTGAGTGTGAATGCCATAAACTACTGTCATAAGGCTGTGACTCAGAAGTTCAAGGAAGAGGTGCCAAACAAAAACAGAAGGCTGGTTGCCTTTTGAGAAAGCTGAACTTGAACATGCTCTAATCAATAACATACACATAAACTCTACCAGTGTGAGAGGAAACAACTAGTAAGTAGTCTTTGTACTCACAGAACACTGCAGAGAAACAAACAAACCTAACTAATGAACTAACAAAACAACAATTTTAATTCCCCCGTGAATGACATGGTGAGTCATTACTTATACTTGATTTACAGGCTAAGAAAATATCATGCCAGAAACCTAAAACTGGCACCTACAAGGCCAAGCTAGGGCTGTTTGAACAGAAGCAACAGATAAATTAAAAATAAGCAAAAATATGGTCTTTGACTGACAGATGAGAATTTCTGTGTCTACATATACTTGAAGCCTACAGTGCTACATGTACTTCAGTTACAATGTTATAATGAGATTTGTAATCAGAAAACATAAATATATTTCAGTTAAAACAGGAAACAGCTAGAGATTAACAAAACAGTGTGCATATGCATAGCGTTGCATTCAAGTTCTTTTTTTTACAAACTAATTACAGCATACTGATAAAAACTGACTTCCAGAACAAGCCTGTAAACATGACTGACTGTTCAAGTTTAATTCCATCTAATTTAATTTATATAGCACCAAATTATAACATATGGAATCTCAAGAAACGTTATGTAGTAAAGTCAAGAGCCTACAGTAAAACTGAGAGAAACCAAACAATTCTCCCTTTAGCAAATATTTGGCAACAGTGAGGAGAAATAACTCCAACAGAACCAGAGGAGAAGATCTGTCATCTGACTTAGTGAAAGTATGCCTTCCTAATAACTTAAAACTGCATCTTGCATTGAATGCCTTCAGTTTATGGAAATGTGCCATATTACTTGAGTCTATGTAATTGTTTTGTTTAGAGTTAAAGCAATTAGTAGATAGAAAATTAAATAGTTTGGGGTTTTGGGGGCCAGACCCCACAAACCACAGGACCCAAAGGTTCTGCTGTCAACGGGGCCCAACAGGGCACCACCAGAGGTCCTATGCCTGTGCCTTGACAGTTCAGAGCTATTCTGGTGGCACAATAGGGACCTACACACTATTAGAAAGTCGCTTTAAATGTGGTGGATGATGTGTGTTTCTGCTTAATGTAAACATCGGCCCACTAACTTCCATAAAAGCCAGCTTTAGATATGTTAAAAAAGACTTAGACTTGAAATCCATCTACTCTGCTGAGCTACACATCGTGACATAGTGATGACATAGTTAATCGTCCAGATGAATTCATGCAGTTTTCATCAGAGTGCTAAAATACTTTGGTAGTCCACCTGCAGATTCTTTTCTAAATTCCCTGAAAGAAATATAAAATTAAAACGGAATTAAAAATTAAATCATGTAATATGAATTAACAGTGTTTTTTCCAGTATCACATCCATCACTGAAGGAAGAGCAAAATGAGAGATGACAAGTCATCAACATCTTAAAGACCTAATCAGTAAGTCAGATTAAAAGAGCGTGTCACATCCTTAAATCGTCACAGGAAATATTTAAAAAATATTATCTGCCTGAAAACATTTAAACCCAGAAAGTAGTTAATGATAGTCAGAGTGATCTGAATGAGGAT